>JANDJT010000103.1:14827283-14842962 GCA_024331685.1 Stegophilus panzeri
TAATAATAATAGCCCAGGCAGTGTTTTAGCATGTAATCTGTCTGTGCAAAATTTGTAGGTATCATGTGAATGTGCCTAACACCTTTGCACAGTACTGTATGTAGATTAACAAGTTGTTCAAGGTGTATTTTTTTTTTTTCTTTAAGGTTGTTAAAGAATCCCAGCGAAGCTTCTTTGCTTGGACACTCTTTTACAACCCACACTAATGCCACTACCATGCCAGAATCACTGCTGTGCTGAGAATGGTCCAGGACCCCAATTAATATCTGGTCAGTGGTGGTCTTCCTCCTTTGATGGAGGTAGAGCGAGCTGACAGATTGTGCATAGCAACAGATGGGCTGCAGTCTTTATAGGTAATTGCACCTGATAGGATCACCTGATAAAATGGCTAGTAACTGTAGAGCTGTATAAAGCTACAGTCCTGGACTCTGTGTTAAGACTCACACAGTCAACAGAATGTTATCAGAGTGTTCACTTATTCATCTTAAAGCATATCACTCAGTAACTACAGCAAAACTAATACGAAAGGTATCAATAGATTTGATATTCAAATAATTTTTTTTACTGCATAGAATTCCATATGTCTGCTTATGCAGAATACACAGTCATAATACTAAACCAACACTGGGAGTTTTGGCCATTATCACCTAGCTGAGATGTAATACTTCATTTCCCTGTAAGGCTAAATGTAACGATGGTACAATTAAAATGCAGTACATTAAGTGAAAAAGGACTTTTTTTTCCCACATTTAGTGATAAATTGCCAGGTGAACTTTTGTAAGGGCTGTGACCTAATTGATTTTAAGAGCAATTATAAGTGAGTACATACATTTATTGTACAGTATTTATTAATACAGTTATTACTTGCATTTAAAATGGTTCTCTTTGGCCGTGGCTAATGAAGTAATTGGCGTCGATGCCCTGTGTTTCAGTCTCATGTCTCGGGGGGCTTGTTTTGAGTTAATGAGTGATGGTTGGCAACGTTTGGGCAGGCATTGAGAGTGTACACGGCTGGAAGGAGGAACTCAGCATGTCGATATGTCTGTCAGAAAAGAAATATAATTAATGTGGAACAATGACTTGCCTTGTTTGTGCTCGGTGGCTGCTATCTGCAGGCCGCACAAAGCTCTGTGTGTGTGTGTGTGTGTTGAAGAGAGAGAAAAAACTAGTGAAAGTAATGGCCAGGTTGTGTTAAAGGTGTAATAGCTCAGTATTCTGTTTGACCTCAGCATCCAAGCAAAAGTCACTTCCTTTCAGCTGGAAAATACAAGACAAGCAGGGAGCCTTTTTTCCCTTTTCCCTCCTCTAACTGTTTATTCCTTTTTTCTTTCCAATATCTCTCTTCCCTTCCTTTTTTTTCATCCCCCTCTGTCACTCAGGTACTGCTGCTTTGCTCTATCTTGATGTCTCTCTCGCTCCCTGTCCTCTCTTTGTCTCTCTCTCTTTCTTCTTCCCTTTCCTCTTTCTCTCTCTCTTTCTCTTTCTCTCTCTCTGTCTCTCTCTCACTTTTGCCCCTCCACTCTTTCTCGGCTCTGCTGAACATCGCTTACTGTTTCCACGGCAACAGAGGCGCGAGGGGAAAATCAGCAGGCAGAGCCGTGTGGTCGTATCGAACATTTTTATAGCTGTCTTTTTCATAACCCTTTCTTTGTGTGTGGTGTGTGTGTGTGTGTGTGTGTGTGTGTGTGTGTGTGTGTGTGTTTCGCTCAAAGGGATTTACTGAATTTGGCTCGGTCTCAAATACATAAGTGAACTCTAGCCCTTT
Source organism: Stegophilus panzeri (assembly GCA_024331685.1). Taxonomy (NCBI): domain Eukaryota; kingdom Metazoa; phylum Chordata; class Actinopteri; order Siluriformes; family Trichomycteridae; genus Stegophilus; species Stegophilus panzeri. The sequence continues at coordinate 14,829,049 of JANDJT010000103.1, forward strand.
AATAATCCTCATGACTGCTTAACTTAGTGCTGATTGTATTTACACTAGCTGATAAAGTGTCGATCAAATGTAGAATGCATGGGTGTGTGTGTGTGTGTGTGTGTGCGCTGTGAACGTAAGAGATATAGAGACTGATAGAGTTATAGTAGGAGAGCTGAAAGGTTCTGATAGCCTCAGCAATTAAACGCGACGTTAATTGGCTACAAGGAGTCGATGACATTGATCCATCATTTTTTACGAGACTCAATACACCCTCCCTGTAGCTGAGTGTGATTCATCAGCCATATTCACACTCACCCATATAAATCACCTGGATTAAGAATTATAGCAATGTGGGAAATGAATCTGCGTGCCACTCTGTAGTCTTGCTCAGAATCTCATTTCACAGGTGAAGCAACATCTTTCATCAGTGTGATTGATTTCAAATTTCCAAGATTTATTTTTTAGGAAATTTATTCCCATAAACAAACTTGCATGTAATAGTATCAGTTATGAAAATTGCTGCAATGTAATAATAATATGAGAGAAGGCTCGTCTGAAGTGTGAGGAGCAGAATGTGAATGTACAGGGTGTGTAGAAGATACATGATGGTTTGTGTGTGTGTTTGTGTTTGTGTGTGTATCTACCATGAGACAGAATGTAGGGGCTAATTCACTGTGTGTATGTGAATGTGAATCTGTGTACATTGGTCGACTATGTATGTTTTGTTTGTGTCTATGTGTGTGTAGGTGTAAGACAGTGAGACAGTGTGCATAGTAAAATCCTCAGTGTTAAGGCCCGTTCACGCCAAGAACGATAACTATAAAGATAACTGTAACAATAACTATATTAGTGTTCACACCATCACACGATATCGTTCTGTTTATACTGCTCCGGCGTTTTCGACCCTTCGAAAACTGAGATTTTGGAAACGCTGAAGACCTCGTTTTAGTTTGAAAACTCCAGGCTCGCGTTTCAGTGTAAACAGACCAAAAAGAAGGCGTGGCTGCCCACAGTGGCCCCCTGATTTGGTCTTCTGGGTCATTGCGTATCCTTCCCTGATTCGTTAAGCTCTTACCATGACCATTACGCTACCTTGATCATATACACAACAACACAGAGACTGAACCGCAAGCTTTCCTGGCTTTGTTGTCATTCTTAGCAGCCACTGTGCAGTTCAATTCTGTATTTTATAATACTGCAGCTGCCTACATGCGCAAGAGGCGAGCTATGATTAGAGCAATCAGCAACAAATCTCATTTAAAGCGGCATAAGCCCTACATGGAACGCCGGTTTGGACTAGCAAACAACTTCCTGTTTATACTTGTATGTGCATGCCCAGTGTTTATGAATGGTCATGTGACATGCGTATTCGGTCGTGTAGTGTGGATGGGGACCGTTTCTGAAACACAGCGGAAATGCCAGTGTGGACACTCGTGTAAACAGGGCCTAAAGCAGGATGGATTCTGATTGACTGTCAATGTGTTTATCGTTCATCAGCTGAGGAAAAAAATCACTCTGAAAGTGATTCCAACGATATAGTATCTCTGTGCTGTTATTGTTATAGTTGTGGTGTGGACTGTGCTATTCTGTTATATTTAGAACGATTTTTAGAACTATGTCGTTATCGTTATAGTTAACGTCCTTGGCGTGAACGGGCCTTTAAACACCTACACTGTTTGACATGAAGTGATATCGTAAGAGCTAAATCGCTATGTGTGGTTGACCGTATATAGAGCTGAGTCCATATTAAGCTAAATTTGCATGTGCACCTGTACATTACGCTTATCCTGATTAATATAGCACAAAATGCTGACACACACACATAGCAGTAATGAGTTCACTAAAGCTAGCTATCTTCACCACAAACTTTGATAAATCATCATCTTCTGACCAATCAGATTCAAGAATTCAACAGCATAGTCAACATTTCTACTTTTTGCAACATTAACGATCATCAGTAGCCGTGTTTCCATCCACGCATTTTTATGCGAATGTTGGGATAGTGCATAAAAAAACACTGGATGGAAACACCAGATGCGAATAAAATCTCCAAAATGCGCATAAAAAAAACTTATGCGCTCAATAGAGGGGGATAATTTTAAGTTAATTAAGTAAATAAGTAAAATAAAGTAAATTTTATTTACTCGATAAAAAGACGTGCATAAACTATGATGAAAACATGTTTACTGAATAAAAAAAGTCATGTGACTTTGCCTCAACAAATCATGTGAATGGATAATTGGCTCAGAAAAGTATCGATACTTTGCGCCAGTTTCCCCGGAAGTGACGATTTTGTTCTCCTGAACACATGGGATGGAAATGGTGTTTTATTCGCAAATGTTTATTTGGTTTAAACTTGGATAGAAACATATCCATTGACAGTTTTACATAAGTGAAGTTGTTCTCGAGAGTTTCTTTCATGTGTCAACAAACTATTTTTGTCAGAAGGAAAAATGTAAGGAAGAATGTAATTTGCGATCTCTATTGCAAATCAGCACTAATAGATAAACATTAAAAGATAGATTTACAATGAGCTACAAGACTGTGAGCTATAATTCAGCCTTAAAAATGTGTTTAATTGCTAAAGTCATAGTGAATTACAGTACTACCAACTATCTTAAAGCAAGAACCATCGACCTTTGTCTGAGTTCTGAAAGTATATTTTATATGTCCTAGGCCACCGACCAACTACCTAATGATTATACAGGCTGAACGCACAGGCTATCTATGGCTGAAACAATGTGCCATAAAAAATAGAAAAATATAATATCAGTCTGTACAGGATTGTTGCGGCCAAAATTGCTCGATTTTGCTTCTGCTTTTTTCTAAATTTTCATCGCAGTTTGTGGAATTGTGCAAAACTACTTGAATTTCACAAAATTGCACGTCTTTCGCAGTGATGTTTGTTGGTAAATGAGATTTTTTTTAGCTGTACTCATGTTTGACGCACAGGAATTGAAAAGGGCTTTGGCTGAATGTGTGTTGTGATGAAGTCACATGATGCGTCTTGCCCAAAATCTGCGGAAACGTAGCCGTAATTTTGAAAAATTGCAAGCTCCTCCGAATATTGCAGAGTTTCCTTGATTTTGTGTTCATTTCTGCGATCGCAAAATTGCTAAATCCTGTAGGGACTGCATAATATAAAAAGAGGCGGTGTGGTGCAGCGTATAGCACTGGCAACTCACAGCTCTGGGGTTTCGTGGTGCAATCCTGCATTCGAGTTACTGTCTGTACGTAGTTTCACATGTTCTCTCAGTGTCTGTAGGGGTTTTCTCCAGGTTCTCCAGTTTCCTTCCATTCCCCCAAAACATGCCAATAAGTGAAGGCACCAATGATAAAATTATCAGAGTCATATTGTGCTTGAATTCCAGAATTTGAATTTAAAAGTTCAGAACCTTCTTATGTCATAATAGTTGAGACCAGACAAAATATTGATGATATGTTCACTAGACCCATTCATAGTCTTTATGAAGACGCCAAAAGTTATCAGCCAATATTGTTTACATTGTGTTAATTGAAGCATGAAAAAATGCTTGCGCGGTCTCTGATCTTTCTTTCGTGGGTATTCACAGTAATACAGTGATGAACTTATACTAATTTATTCAACTTCATCAGCATCATCAACATCACTTAAATACAGAAAACTCACAGAATATACATTATCCATCAATCTCAACTTGAATATTATTAATTATTTATTATTAATTATTAATATTAATTAATATTAATATTGATTAATTATTAATTATTAATGTTATTATTATATTATTATATTAATATTCGAGCAATTACTAATGAGATATGTTTAAGAAATTTGACAGTAAGTTAACAATGAAATTCACTCAGCTGGGCGTCTGCCATTACTCAAAGCCTATTGGCTGATTTCGGTCATGTGACTAGACTGTGATCATTTTTCCATAGCATGGCTTAATTTTAAATGGAAAATTCTGTGACCCTGATCTTTCTGTCATTCAAGTGCATTTATGAGATCATTCTTCAATGCTCATTCTTCAACAGCCGTGGATGCACAACTCCAAAAATACAGTTTTGTGACTCTGATTGTTTTTTCATCTGATCGTTTCTTCAAGTGACATGTCTACTCTAAATTGTCCCTAGGTTTGAACGAGTGTGTGAAAAACCACGATACAGCGGTTACTGAAGATAATGAATAAATGAATATAATATAAAAGATTATACATACAAAACACAATTACAAAACATTACAACATAGAAAAGTAATAATGTTGAAATTACAGGGCTGCAAAATGTTTTGGAAAAAAAAGATGTTAAGACTGGAGGGAAGTTGATTACATGACAAATTGCAATGCTTCGTAATATCAGTAGTTTATTCTCTCATAGATACATTAAGTGCACAGTCTTGTACCTTGTTTATTTATTTATTTATTTACTTACTTACTTATTTTTTTCTAAATCCTAAGTGAATCAGGATTCATCTTGTAACTTCAGTCTCTTTATGCAACAAATTTCTGAAATGTTCAGATGTAACAAATGAGAGAATCTTCCAGAACCTAGGTCTCTGAAAAAGTGAGTGGTAAGATCTATAGTGTCAGTAATTGTGTGTGTGTGTGTGTGTGTGTGTGTGTGTGTGTGTGAGAGAGAGACATATACAGTCCTACTCTCTGACACGCGCACACACACACACACACACACACCCTCAGGCTAGGCAGACCCTTAGTGAGCCAGTCCAAAAATCTTTACCCTATTTTGACAACACAACATGACCATATCACTATGCCTGAGCTTTCACTTTAAGCCAATTTCAACTGCATGACTTCAGTGAGAGAGACAGGAACAGGGTGTGCTACTGAAAATGTGGTATAACTTCTAACAATGGTACAGTACATTTATATTCTAGTATTCTAGTGCTGCACTTGACACTAGCAGCCAGCTTCTTCTGTGCTGCAGTCACATCTGGAGGAGGCACAGCTTCACTGTGGAATTCAGGAGAGCTTGTATGATTGGTTAAATGCATAATGTGAAAAGGGCGGGGGGAATGGTTCACATTCAAATTGGGGTGATTTTAGTTGCCAAAACATGGTGCATTCTTTTTCTATTCTAATGTTTTGTAACAGAGAGAGCCTAAAGCCATATGCAATGAGTCTTATTATGACATTTCTGTATATCTTGGTTGTAATCTTCAAGTCAGATAGCACACAAACATATTAATCTCAAATCCATACACAAATCCATACTCTCTATGGAAAAAATAAGCAGGCTATTAGTTTTTGGCACATTGCAGTCTACAAAGCCCTTTAGGGACTTGCATTAGAACCAAAAAAGATTCTTGTACCACTACTTGTAACTGTAAATATTAATAACAGTGTTTTTCGGGATTAAGACCCACCCAGCTAACAAAACATTATCAGTAACTTATTCAGCTGATTCGAAGAAGGTTAGGCTGTAATGTTAAGAAAGTAACATTTCTGCAGTGTTCTGTTAGCATAAGGTTGTAAGCTCATGATAGCTGTTTGTCAGTGATATTTCCAAGCAGAATCACATTCATTTCAGTTAAATGGTTTTAACAGTTGGATGTTGCACTGAAATAGGTAAGTAAACTTGACATTGAATTCAATTCAACTACTGACACGTGTTTGTCTTTGCATCGTCAAGCAACAGTACAAATGCTTTTTCTCGGTTAAAAAATGATTCCAATAAAAAGTGGTAGTTTGTTACACAGTCAGGAGATTGATTAAGTATATAATAGTTTTACCAGCTTGTTCCAAACCAGAAGCAGACCAAACAGTACTCTTCTCTAATGGTTTCTTATTCTTAATACTGTATTGCTAGCTGCAGCTGAAATTCACAAGTTGCTAACAAAAAATAGAGGACTTTTCCCTCATTCAACATGCTGAATGCTAAATTATTTCTAATATGCACTTTTAAGACCAGATTCTGCATTTACTTTCATTGTGAATATATGCTTAAATAGTCAGTTTGGGTTGAGTTACTGGGGTTTGCCAGCCATTGCTCAGTCAGCGTAAGCACATGATATTAATTGTTAATTCAAGTGCTTTTTCTGCATAAACGCTTTTGAGTCCTTTTTGGAAAAGTTTCAACTCTACTGACGTAACTGCTTATGAATTTGTCAGTGTTTCTTTCAAATAATAATGATCAATTATTTCATGTGCAATTAATGAGATATTATGAACTTTTAAAAACCTAAAAAAAAAAAAGAGTACATTTCCTTTTAAGCACTCTTTGTAAATTCTCTTTTCATGTTAGTAGATAAGTAGACATACTTATACATTGCTGTAATCAAGTAAACAGTAGAAATAGAAAATAAGGAAACAATAATATAAGGGAACTAGGTGACTAGGAAGCCAATGAACAGAGCAAAATGTCGGAGATTTTGGAATAACTGAGGGGTATATATGAGCAATATGGCCTTTGTGGACACTTGACCATCACACCCATATGTGAGCCTTCTCCAAACTGTTGGCACAAAATTGGAAGCACACAATTGTATAGGATGTCTTTGTAAGCTGCAGCATAACAATTTCCCTGTATTAGAACTGAAGAGCACAAACATGTTCCAGTATGGCAATGCACCTGTGCAAGCTCCATGAAGACATGGTTTGCCAAGATTGGAGTGGAAGAAGTCGAGTGGCCTGCACAGAGCCCTGACCTCAAACCCACTAAACACCTTTGAGATGACCTGAAACACTGACTGCATCACAAGCCTCCCTGCCCAGCATCAGTATCTGACCTCACTAATGCTCTTGTGGCTGAATGCGCACAAATCCTTCACTTTTCTAGTGAAAAGCCTTCCCAGAGGATTGGCGGTTATTATAACATCAAAGGGGGACTAAATCTGGAATGGGATGTTAAAAAAGCACATATAATTGTGATGGTCAGGTGTCCACAAACCAGAAAAAAAACCCCAGAAAACAGATTAACCTAGTGCCTACCATTTTGCAAATATGTATGCACAAAAGTGACCATAGCCACAGTTCAAAAGGAATTCTTTTATGTGAATTCAAACCTGTGATTATGAGCCCTTCCCCAAATGAGCCCAGAATAGGTCCTGAGTGCAGATTCAAGTATTCAGATTAAGTAGACTAACTGGGCACAGTAAGATTAGCTCTCCCTTTCTTACGAAGTGGCAATCAAGAACCGAGGCAAGTATGAAGCAAACAGGACACTTGCTCTAGCTAATATGCGTCAATTTAATTCACATCATCCTAAACCTAAGCTTTCAGTTTTCAGGTGGTTGGATCTTGGATTTATGTACTAAAAATGCAAAGGAGTGGAGGGTGCAAGTGTTCATTCTTGGTCCCGATAGCTGTAATACATATTGGTCTGACCACCTCAAATGATTAAGTAGACTTCTACATGAATAAAGAATTGCACAGTTTTTGGCACTTTCAAGAACATTTGAAGCTTCTAGGAGAACACTATTTTAGCAGTCAAAATAACTATAGCAAGAACTTGTAGGAATTCATACAAATCAACTGATTATTTATTCATTAGTGGTTTACAGATTTTGCTGGCTACAGATTTGTTGGCTACTCAACAAAAATCTAAAATCCAATAGTCAGTAATTTTGTTCATCAGACCCCTGTATTCACACCACATCCTCACATTTGGAGTTTTTTTTTAAATTAACTGGCAACATGATTGACTGTCAAGTAGAGATACCTTCTCATCCTGATTGTTTGTTGGAAGGAGTTGGAGGTCCACATCATTTCTTTTTCCCCCCATTTATAAATCTATTCTTAGGGACCAGACGTGGTGGAATTACAAAAAGTGTTCTGACTGGACTCTACATTTAAGTGCCTTGCTCAACAATGGCTTTCTGGTAAATGGCACACTTGAATAGCGCTTTTATCCAAAGCGCTTTACACTGTGTCTCATTCACCCATTCACGCACACACTCACACACTAATGGTAGCAGAGCTGCCATGCAAGGCGCTAACTTGCCATCGGGAGCAACTCGGGGTTCAGTATCTTGCCCAAGGACACTTCGGCATGTGGAGTCATGTGGGCGTGGAATCAAACAACCAACCCTACGATTAGTGGACAACCCACTCTACCACCTGAGCCACAGCCGCCTGGGATAGCTGGTTGCTTGCATCCATCCATTTCCCATACCGCTTATCCTACACAGGGCCACGGGGGCACCTATAGCCTATCCCAGGGAACTCAGGGCACAAGGCCGGGGACACCCTGGATAGGGTGTCAACCCATCACAGGGCACAATCACACAAACATACACTACAAACAATCAGCCTACAATAAAATGTATTTGGACTTCTTTGAACCTGCAAACTCCACACACACAAGGCAGAGATAGAGTTCGAACCCCCAGCCCCAGGGATACAAGGCAACCGTGCTAACCACTAAGCCATCGTGCCCCCCAGTTGCTTGCATATATCCTTAAAATCCATATAGTTTAGTGTGTTTGTTATTCTTTTATTCTTTTATTTTATATTTTCTTTTCTGATTTTCCTGGTGAGGGTTTGAGGTGGCAACAAGTAGAGAAAGTCAGTCCAGGTTTCTCTATCCCCAACCAAGATTCCAGCTCCTCCAGGGGGATCCCCAAATGTTCCCAATCCAACTATGTGATATAAACTCTCTCACAAGTCCTAGGGTCTCTGTTCATTGAGACATGATACAAACACCTGAGCCTGCTATGGCTGTGGGGGAGCCGATCAGGGGGCATCCTTGTAATGTACCCAGATCACCTCAACTGGCTCTTGTCGATTTGGTGAAGCAAAGACTGTATTCTGAGGCTCTCCATTATTGTCAGACTCCTCACTCTAACAAGGAGAGTAAGTTTGCCAACTCTGCAGAGGAAAGTCCATAAACACCTGATTGCCTCAGGTTCTTTCCTGGTCAGTTCCTACAAATAGAAAACCCACCACATCCTATTCCATTTTCCTTTGGCGCTCGACTTAAGATTGTCAGATTTAGGGGAAGGACAGCCATTGTCAAAACTGCCCCAAAACTTTGAAACTCATTACCTCTATATCTCTGAGATCTCTTCCATCTCAACAACTTTTTTTTTCTGAGCACTTTCACCCCCCTCTGTCATTGGTGACCTTGGCTTTGAAATAAGTGCTATATAAATAACATTTATTATTATTATTATTATTATTATTATTATTATTATTATTATTATCCCATTTTGAGACTGATTTCATTGCTTTGATTTCTTTGTGTGACTTGCATCAAGTGAATCCTGCAGGAACATTTTGCTGTAATCCTCATTTTTGGGGCTTTTGGTGGTTTTATACTGTGAGGCTGGATTTTTTTTTAATGTACACCAGACCATGGAGCAGAACGGGGCTGTGAAGAGTTAGTCAGTGAAATGATTTAGGGGCAAACGAGTGTGACAGCGTTCATGTTGGATTGGTTGGTGCTGGATTATTGCCTGGATGTGTTGCAATAATCCTCAGCAATAGCCAGCCCAGTCTGTAACACCATACTAACAGAGCTATGAGGATTAGAGCAATGCTGCAGTCTCTCTCTATGCCATATCCATAAATCAACAAGCATTAGGCCATGACAGACAGACTGTGTGTGTGTGTGTGTGTGTGTGTGTGTGTGTGCCTGTGCCTGAGAGAGCCAAGACTGAGCAAAACATCCCATCCTTCTGCAACCCCCCTTTCTATCTTTTTCTTTTCCCATTTTCTCTCCGGGTTTATTAAATTAGGCTTGACACATAGAGGAACTAACAATCCCTGGGCTTCCATTGTGACCTGAGGGGGAAGAGTTTCACCATGACACAAGCTTGCACATTTATCTCATTTGAGTCTCAAAGGGAAAACTTGATTTAAAGTTTGTTATCAGGTTATGGCCACTGTCTTCCTTACAGTGGCAATCACAGAGCAAGAAAGAAGAATCGCTGGACCAGATATTAAATAATGTTAAGAATAAATGTCATAGTGGTGCAACAAATACATTTCACCTGTTGGATCTCATGCTCACAATGGTAGAGTTATGGACAAACCAAGTGACATAACAAGTTTGTGTAAATATGTTAGACTTAAGCTATGGTGGTCTTAGTCGTCCAGTGTTGTACTCAAGTGCTGAAATTAGTCTGACTTGGTCTTGAACAGAAATCCAACATCTGATAGTCAGTGATTTTGATGGAAATGACCTAAAGCTTGCTATTTGGAAACTCAAATTCACAAATCTCTTAAAAGTTGCCTCCAAAGCCACAAGTGTGCATAATGCTTTCTGAATTAACTGGCAACTTGATTGACAGGAAGTAGAGATCTCTCCCTGTCCTGATTGTTTGGGTCTGCATCATTTGCCTTTTCTCCAGTTTACAAAGCCTGGGGTGAAAACATTTTGCTTTCTGTGGTGTGTAAGAAGCTACTACAGCCTACACTAATAAGAATGTCCCTCTTGGGAAAATGCTTAAAGGTTATTTGTAGAAGCTTACAAATGAATGAGTGTTTCTCTTTGATAGAGAGTCCCAAGAAGAAACCTTTTAGGAAGGATTTCCTAGTGAATTCCTAGTTCCAGCATATCTTGCTGAACTCCTGAAGTAGTATAGCCCATCTCAAGCACTTTACTCCACTGAGGCAGGACTACGGTCAAGATCAAAAACATTGCCTATTCTTAGTATTAGGATTTGTTTTGTTAAATAGATTTGCATCCTAATTTCCTAGATCTCTCTGATCTCCTGAAGCAGTATAGTCACTGAGGCAGGCCTACTGTTAGATCACTCGCAGCTTGGGTGGTGAAAGATGTTTTACTTTCATCACCAATAAGCTCTGGAACAGTGTTCCAGGGAAAATGTAATTCTTGGCCATGAATAATTTAATCAAACTTAAAAACATGGCTTGTTCTTAGTAATAGAATTTGTTGTGTTAAATAGATTTGCATCATAAATTCACTGATTTTCTGTAGCAGTATAACCTGTCCCAAGCACTTTGCTCCACTGAGGCAGGCCCGCTGTTAGTCTTGAGGATCACTTGTAGCACAGGCGGGGGAAGATGGTTTAATTTCAGCTCCCCTAAACTCTAGAATAAATAGTTTTGCAGATAACATTTTTAGTCTTCTTCTTTTTAGTCTTAGTCTTAGGACTTATTTTAGCATGTTTGCCTCGCACCTCAGGTATTGGGGGTTTGATTCCCACCTCCATCCTGTGTGAGGTGGGAATTCATCCATGATTCATCCAGGTAATTCATCCAGGTAAACATAGTTTACCCTGCCACTGTTTTCAAGATCAGGTTCATATAGACATACTGACAACATACAGTACGTTTACATGGACAACAATAATCAGATATTAACCCGATTAAGATAATACTCTGATTAAGAAAGTACCATGTAAACAGCGATTATTGATTACCTTAATTCAGCTAAAGTCATACTCGAAGTAAACACAAATCGAATTAAGACATGTGGAGTATTCCTATTTTAGTCGCATTATCGACATGCATTACAGACATGTACACACTGTAATCACACTATTAACGTCGTGTGGGAGTTTTCACCACGTTTTGCGACAGGACACGTACACGCACGGCAGAGCTCAACCGTTTGACGGCAAACAAGAGAGCACGGCTGCGTCCAAAACTGCGTACTTACCTACTATGTAGTAGGTGAAATACATGTATTTTAGCTACTATATAGTAGGTAAGTACGTGGTTTGGCTTCAAGCAGTCATCTATTTGCACGTATAGCATGACAAATAATTAACTGCACGTGAAGCTTTCGTAAAATTAAAAATGAAACACCCAAAACTGTATACAGTACCATAACGAAGACGAACTGTATGTTGATACATGAAATTCTGGCGGGAACGTCGGACGGTGCGGCGTGGGGACGTAATGACGTGTGCCACAAATCCATCTATGTTCTAGAAAAGCTATTAAACTAAACTATAGAGTTTAAAACACAAGGATTGGTGTAGGTGCTAGTATTCAGGAGCACTGCAATCCCTAGTCACAAAGCAGTCAGTCAAACGTCCTATGAAATAATCCTACAAGCTGAAGAAGTCTAACCTTCAATAGATTGCAAAGTAATACCCTACCTGAGCAAGTCATCAATCATAGCAATGGGTACCAACACAGCAAAAGAGGACATGTGTTGATAAACATACACTACACTACACACACACACACACACACACACACACACACACACACACAGGAAAAGTACTGAGGGTACATCGATATTGATGTTCAAGTGCTCTCAGACGAGCTATCTTATTGATAATCTACTGTTCAATTAGTGACGCATTGGGACCCACAGTGAAGTTTCTTGGCTATTCTCATGCGAATATAACTTCTGCTAGTGTGTGTTCTGCCAGCCTGACAGCATCTTCCCTCTATTTCGCTCCCAGATGACATGTCAGCTCCTGTGTGCTCATCTTAAAAGCCACAGTAAACAAGCGCCCAAGTGTAGAGGGAGGAGTAAGCATTATGGGTCTCTCAAATCACTCTGCTGCGCTGGAATATTGCTGAACGTTTTCTCAAAGGTCATCTGAATTATAGAGTTTCATCTCCTTAAGCGATAGAACGCATGATTAGACTCAGTTTTGACTCCGTGCTTCTCTTCTCTTCCTCCCGCCCGCTTGGAGGATGGTAATGAGCTTTCCTTCATTAATTATTAGCTTGATTCATGTCTCTGAAGCTCATTAATTAAATATCATGTTCGCACAGGTGCTTTTTGATGACGGATAAATATGAAAGATCGACATGGGGTTAAGAAAGGACCGTGTATATGTGTCTGTGTGTATGCACATGCATTGCATTTCAACGACATTTTTTGTCCTGATTAGTCTTGTGATAGTTCCGAAGTTGTCAGTGTTTAGTGTGAAATCAGGCATTAACGCCAAAACAGCTTCATTTAAGTTCTGTCTTTACTCACCAAAATGAATTTCATACTGAAAAGGCACTTGTAATGATGCAGTAGACATCAAAATGGCAGGGCTGAGGATGATGTCTTTCTGACAGCCAAATATTGCACTCAAATGCACGCACTCTGTCTCTCTCTCTCTCTCTCTCTCTCTCTCTCTCTCTCTCTAAATCTGCCTTCCACACACACACACAGAGTCAACCTGTGTAGACTGAAGGCTTGTCAAAACACGTCGCCTTTCACGGTATCGATTGTCAGATTTCGTGTTTGTAGAGATTGCACAGTCGAGATTGTCGGGAGGGTTTTTTTTTCCGCACATTTTGTTTACTCCAGGGGTTAGAGCGGGTGCATGCAGGAAGAGTCCTGGTGCAGTCACACACTGCTCTGTTTCATGTGTACGCACACACACGCACACACACACACCAACACACACACAGACAGACACACAGGCACTTTTGTATTTGTGTTAAGGGCATTAAATGAGAAATGTGTCTATAATGCCCAGAATGAAACTTTTCTCGCTTTGTCAGTTCTGCACACAGAGTCCTGACAGAGATCAACACAAGCATAAACTCACACAGCTATCCCCTCTTCCTAAAGCTAAGCACGTCGTAGTATACTCACAAAAAATACCAATGCTGAAGGATAATCACCAACAATGAAAGTCAAAGTCAGCTATTCTTATTTGTCATCCCTTTGCTTTCGTCTCTCCATGAAGCCTCTTGTTAGTTTTTCCTAATGAGACCGCTGAGCAGAGGCAAGAGGACTACATGTCTTTCTACTTTCAACATATGCCTTATACTTATTCTTCATTTTCAAACCCTTGTGTGCATTATTCCTCAACTTTGGAAATTTTATTTTCTTTCCTAGGGAGACCTCTGGTAAAAGAGGTAAAACATTTCTACTGAGCTCATGTGACACGTTAATTTCACCCATGTGGACTCCATTGAACTAACTATGTGACTTCTCATAATGAGGGTGAACACTTATGCACTCACAATACTTTTACATTAAATCGGTGTGTATATATACAGTATCTCACAAAAGTGAGTACACCCCTCACATTTTTGTAAATATTTGATTATATCTTTTCAT
>JANDJT010000103.1:14855049-14866584 GCA_024331685.1 Stegophilus panzeri
ACATGAACTAAATTCTGAAGATTAAAGTAAGATTTCTTAACTTATTGAATGTTATTAATTCATATTAACATTGACTGTATTCTATAAAAACCTCCTGTTAGTCTCACATTCACTCACCACTAACAAAAGCATTTCTACTTCATCACTGAACATCAAACAGGTAATATATAATATAAACTTTTTTATATATTAACAGTAACTGAATATGAAATATACTACTCTACAAATATATTTTTCTGTGCAATATATACTTTTTGTAAACTCATCTTCATTTAAATCTTTCAATGGTGTACTGGCCCTTTAATTCAGCTCGAGCAGCGCGACAAAAAAAAAAAATTGACTCGACGCAGAAACTCACGCTTCACTGCTGCAGCGTCCGGTGTAAAATTTTATCAGTGCAGAGATTACAAACTGCAGTTTTGTTATCAGTCCACACAAGAGACATCATCTTTACACACGGCACGAAATCGGTGTGTTTTCCCGCCCTCTTTTGATTGACAGGATATAATCGGCCCTGATCATCGGATGTTTTTAAACTATCGGCTGACGGCCCATAGCGGGGAAAATGTGCCTTTTTTTACTAAAAATATATTTTTACTAGAGATGCACCGATATATCGGCCAATAATCGGTGTTATAACCATAAAAATTAATATGGTTTCCACACATTATCTGCCAAATTATAAAATAGCACTTGATCCAGCACATCCTATAATTTAGCATTAATTAATTATGCCAAATCAAGGTCAGGAATTTGTAATGTGTACACAGGATGTATACTATTTCATTACACTTTTAATTTGCAATTTTGAGCTATCAAATTATTAAAGGAATTCCATTGTTTTGGTTAATTTGATGCCCACTTATAAAGAAAGCATTCCCTGGAATATTAACGTATAAGCTGACCAAGAACTAATCTGCTGTGTTTACAGCTCAGTTTAAGTTCATTCATAATTTTAACCACTAAAAAAATCTATTCTTGAGATAAGCACTGTCTAATATTATGATGCTGTCACCTCTGATGTCCAACATGTGAAAAAAGATGTTTTGTGTAGTCCATAGTTAAGTCTGAGTATGAATACATAAGTTCAGTATGAACTCCGTACTAAAGTGGTTTTTACACTGGGCACATTTGCTGCGGTCCGAATCCGAGTGCATTTACAGTTCAGGGCTGCAACTAATGATTATTTTGATAATGGATTAAACTGTCGATTATTTCTTCAATTTATTGATTAGCTGGATTAAAAGGCCAATTTTTATTTTCTGTATTTAACAACAACAAAAAAAAGTTATTTCACATTTTACCAAGTGTTGTCCTTCAAACATTGTGCAAATTGAAGGCTAAGAAAAAGGTATTAAATGTATATATGTGGACTATGCTATATATTGTGCAATGGATATAAAAAAAAAATTAACATTATATTTTGCAAAAAAACAACAACTGATTGTCCACAAGCTTTAAAGCAGAAGTTAATCACTATATTAAAAATACTAAAAAAGACAAACGAAAGCACAAACTAAGTGTTAACTGATAAGAGGTTGGATGTTCTGTAGTAACACGTACATTCATTCATTTGAACACAGTAACGTTACTTTATTCTGTAAATGTAGAAATTTATTTCTTACATTTATATACAATGACATGTTATAACCCCATTACCGTTACTGCTCTCATAAAAAACACAGTTACTTTAGTTTCTAAATATAGCATCAAACAACATATTTGATCAAAATTAGTATTTTAGTCAGAGTTATTGCGCTTCCTTTCTATCGCGTGCTGTTTGATTGACTCGTGTGGACTCGTACTCATTCGGTGAAGTTTAATGGAGACTCACATACTGTCAGGACGAGTCTTTATGTAAAATAGAAATACTGGTGTAAACTTCTAACAATTACAGATAAGGATATAAAAGGTAAAAATGTAATTTCAGCGCTGAAGAAAACATGTCTGGAACACATTAAACAGCACATGCGTCTGTCGCAGCATCCGACACAACAAGCCACGTTAATACGCTTACGAGTTTGTTTGAAGCGCTTAATATAAAACATTCTCATATTTAGGATGACCTGGATCACGCACTTTTCCCTGCAGCAGCTCACTCTGTGACCTCCGCTGTTTCTCAGATACGTTTTATTCATAGAAATGTGTTTTTCACCACTGTGAACTGACGTCACAGACCCAACTAATGAAATTTGTTGTCGATTATTTGAATTGTCGATTTTATCGATTAGTTGTTGCAGCCCTAGTTGGTTCTTTCGAACCCCGGTGCATTTGCGTTCATCTTACGTCATCACAAATGTGCATGGAGAACAAAATGGAAGCTAATGATGTCGTTATCGACTAAAACACATGCACAGGTTGCTTTGCTTCCTGAACAAATGTGGACCCAAGTACAAGTTGCATTCACAATTCACAGGAATCGCAGCACAGTTCCAGTGCAACTGAACTCAGACCACCTCCTACAGGTAGTCAGTACCGGGTTGTGCTTCCCAGTCCACATGACAGCTTTCACATTAACAGTTTTTCATGCAAACTGTGCTCTGTTTAAGATAAACTGCCAGTGTGAAAGCCCCCTAAGTGTACCTAAGTCAGCTTTGGGCTATAAGCAGTGGTGCTGCAAAGAATTTCTAGCCACAGAGTGGCTCTGGTGTAAGTGTCAGCTCGAAAATCCGTTTACATGTCACCACACAAAATGTTTGACCAGTGAATACAAATTACAAATGACACTGCATATGCACACTGTCCAGCCTTGCTTTAGCCCTGACTGACTGTTAGTACTGCATTCAGGTCTGTTTTACTCTCAGTGTTTATAATGTGGTGGCATTTTGGCTTCCTGCTGTGTTTCTTATTAGTGTCCTCCAGACAGTCACAGGGGAACAAGTTTTATGATTTAAAGAGGACAGAAAAGCTGCAACCCTGGGACATTTCTGTGATTGTCCTTACTGTGGTCTGTTAGCAATTGTCTGTCTTGGATAGTGTCTGAGGGACATTCTCACAGCTAAATCTCTCTGGGCTTAAAGTTAGTATAACGAGCCAAAGGTGGGTGGGCGGTTAGGTGTTGCTTACAAAAGCCTGTCCACTTTCTTGGCACATTAAGGTACAATTTAAGGACTAATTATACTTCATTCACTAATCTAAAATCTTTGTTTTTGTTGATGTTGTTGTTGTTCAGAGCTCCAAATTCTGAAGCGTAACTTAATAGGAAGAAAAAAAAACAACAACATGACCCTTGATCTCTGTGACTGAGCCTCCATGCTAAGGAGTCAAGAGAGCAGTAAATGGTTGGCAGCAAGATGGATGGAGGGAGGGGAAAGGATAGGAGGAGTAAGAATAAGAGAAAAAAAGAGAATTGTTCTGGGCAACATTTGCCTTCTTTAACAGATTGAATGGTGTCTGTTAGCTTGGTGTGTCTTCTGGTTCCTTTGTTTTGTTTATATGGTCCCTTTGTTAGTCTCTGGTTTCAAAGGTGCACTCTCTCTCTCTCTCTCTCTCTCTCTCTCTCTCTCTCTCTCTCTATGTCTCTATGTCTCACTACTCTCACTTCTTTCTCACAGTCTGTTTCTTACACACATCTATATTTTTGTACCCAGGGTGATGTGATGTGTGTGTGTATATATATATATATATATATATATATATATATATATATACGACTGCTCTTTTCCTCTGTAATTACACACTCATCATATGAAAAGGATGTGAATCTCATTCTCCCCTTTGTGTCTAATAAAACTGTAAGTAAATTATGAAGCATGAGCCTCGTAGGGTTGCTATTAATTTAAGAACTCGTTACCGAATGCATCAGGTGATCTCCTGGTCTCAAATTCTCGCTGTCATGTCTCATTTTCTCCCTCGCTCGACCACCCCCGAAGGGTTGCCTTAATTACATTATTTCGCATTTTATCTCTACGGAACACTCATAATTGAATTGGCCACTATAAAAAAAAAACAGAACACTAGTTAATATGGAGTTGCACAGCTGAGGAGTAACATGAGCAGTATGAAACTGCTGAGATACATGCAGCGCATTTGTTAGAGATGAGCAATCTGTAACAACATCATAGGCGCATGAACACAGCATCATATGGGTGTATCGTTGACACCTATAATCATCTCCACCAGCAAATCGTAATCAGCATTATTATTACATTCCATAAAGATGTGTCTGATCATAAGGAACAGATTTTAAACCAGCAGGTTTATGGTGTTGCAGGCTTATTTTGTTCTTCATGGACTTCAGGTCACAGAGGTGTAGGAAGTACAGTCCTGTTTTCTCACATTTGAAATCCAAACAGATAACACCTCACACATTACAAGTGTATAGCATCAGGCTGAAAATAGCATTGGTTACACAATAAAGCCATTTGTACCCTTAAACACCAACAAACAGAACTTAAACTTAAAGTTACATTTGATCAGCAAACAGCAAGTCATATCACATTACCACCAGTGTATGTAAAATATTAGTTTTAACTACACTATAATGGTTTAGCAACATTAGTTAAGTTACCTAAACACAGCATTGTGCTAATAAATATCCAGCTTGCTTGTTAACTTAGCTAACATTTACTTCTCCAGCAGTGGATTTTTGCCATTACTAGTTCACTAAGCTAACATTAAAGCCAGCAGTCATGTTTGCTAGCATGCTTGCTAACATTAGGCCAAAACTTTTTAACAACACAGACCATACTGCAGCTCAAAACTGTTTTTATGGACAAGTTGGTCTATGGGTGGCATGTAGGAGAGGGAACATTACTGCAAGCACATGTAAAATACTGGTTTTAATTACACTATAACTGTTTAGCAACATTAGCTAAGCTACTTAAACACAGCATTGTGCTCATTATTGTCCAGCTTGCTAGTTAGCTTAACCAACATAATGTCTCCAGCAGTAGGTATTTGCAATTACTAGTTATTAATAAAAAGATATCTGTCATGTTTGCTAGCTAACTTTAGGGCAGCATTTTTAATGACACAGACTGTACTGCAGCTCAAAACAGTTTTGATGGATCAGTCAGTGTATAAGTGGAGTGTAGGGGAGAGGAGGCACAGTCGGTATCATGGGTGGGGGGGTGTAGAGAGGCATTATTATCCATTATGGGATTAGTAAAATTGAATAAAGCTAGCCATATGCTATTTGTGTCCAGATAAATGTAGAAATTTGTATGAGGTTGCACCCAGTTAGTCATTAGAAATAAAATTACAGCATCCAGTTAACATATAGCATATTGCAAATACATTGGAAGGAGCCTCACAGCTCCACGGTCCCCTAAGCTCCGGTAACTGTCCGTGTGCAGTTTCTGTGCGTGTTCTCACTGTGTTCGTGTGGGTTTCCTCCAGGTTCTCCGTTTTCCTCCCACCTCCCAAAAATACGCCAGTAGGTGGATCGGCTAAGATAAATCGATCCTAGGTGTGTAAGAGTGTGCGAATGTGTATACTAATAGTGCCCTGTGATGGACTGGCATCCCATCCAAGGTGTATTCCCATTTCACACTCAGTGTTCCCAGGATAAGTCCCGGATTCCCTGCGACCCTGACCAGGATAAAGCTGTTACGGAACGTGAACAAGAGTGAGTGTAGAATCCAAATGTAAGACATAACTCAGAAGTAGTTCGGAATCCACACCCGCCCCGATTTTCTGTTCACTGCCACATAATCAATCAACAGACACCTAGGTACCCGAGAGAGAGAGCGAGCGAGAGAGAGAGAGAGAGCGAGAGAGATAGAAGGGAAAGTCTACGCTATTTGTCCTTTTTTACACTGCAAATTCCAAATCTCTATAATATATTCTTTTCTTTCCCCTCATTCAGTCCAGCAGATTAGAAATAATCGATTGTGTCAGTTTTTAGTTTGGAGCCACAGAGATGTGTTGTATAGCAGCGGGGATGCTGTGTGTAGATTGAAGTCTTTTGTTATGTCGTGTTGGCTGTGCGTCTGCGTTCCAAACTGCTGTTTGCTGTTTGTGCGCGTGGGTAATGTGCTGGAAAAAAAGGAGCTTTGACAAACTGCCATAAATCATCAGGCAATTAAACAATGTGCAGAGGAATTCGTCATGTGAATGACAAGGAGGGAAGAGAAAGGACCAGAAAAAAAAGGGAGGGGTAGAGTGATGAGCAGATGGTGGCATCCCTTGTTTTGTGCCCCTTTGAACTGGTCACTCAGAGCAGACATTCTTCTTTCTCTCAAATAGGAAATTGTGTGTAATTACTGGTGTGTGTGTGTGTGTGTGTGTGTGTGTGTGTGTGTGGTCCGTCTTCAGACTCTTTAATTATGGGTTGTCTGTAAAGAAGGCGGACTTCACACCTTCAATCTGGAAGCATTCTGGGCAAAGCAATTGCCTGAGATAAAAGCTGTTGTCTAGCAGTTTTATGGTTACACACATGTGCGATACACTGCACACACACACTGCACACACACACACACACACACACACACACACACACACACACACACACACACACATATCCATATACAGTCGTGCAGATGTTTTTTCTGAGGTTGGCTCAAAAACCAAAGACATCATTTGTTTGAACTGAAGGCATTTTTCTGTTTTGCTTTTGAAACAGAACAAAGGATAATATGACAGAAGGATCTTCTTCGATAAACTCTAATGTCTCTCTGTTTGTCTCTCTTAATTACGTCTAAGTAAATTTAGCATGTTTTGCTGGCATGACCGTATTTAGTTACAGTATTGCCGAAGTATCACTCAAATGATGGTGAATATTAACATAAAGATTTCACCTAAAATATCAAAGAATGTCTGTTTAGAGGAACAGAATGAAACGAGCATGGCAAAAATGGTATCTTAAGTGCATGGCTCATAGCCAATGTATCTAACATGTCTTATGCATTATTAATCCGATTAATCAACTTATTCGTAGACATTTATACTATTTATCAAGAGTTCATTGGCAGGTCATTTTACGTCTTTCAAGAGAAGGAAGTACAATGTTGGCTTAATAACTTAATATAGTAAGAAATACTAATACATTGGCAACATTATATACAGTGGGGGAAATAAGTATTGGATGTGTCAACATTTTTTTCAGTAAATATATTTCCACTGAGGCTATTCACGTGAAATTTTCACCAGACATCAGTATTAACTGAAGAAATCCGCACATATAAAGAATTCACAACATAAAGTCACAATAAAGTCCATAAAGTTATATTCACAATAAAGTCCATAAATAAAGTTATGTATAATAAAGTGAAATGACACAGGAAAAAAGTATTGAACATGCTACCTGGAATTTATTTAATACTTAGTGCAGAAGCCTTTGTTTGTAATGACAACTTCAAGACGCTTCCTGTATGAAGAAATTAATGGGCTGCAGTATTCAGGCATGATTTTGGCCCGTTCTTCTAAACATATTGTCTTTAAATCTTGTTCAATTGGAATCAAGTCAGGTGATTGACTGGGCCATTCTAACTCCTTGATTTTTTTCTCTGAAATCAATTGAGAGTTTCCTTTGCTGTATATATATATATATACATATTCACTCACACACACACACACACACACACACACACACATATACACACACACACACCATGGTCTTTATCTTTGTGTATATGACTTAGAGTGGGCAGACTTCTAGATCTAACGACCCGTATAAAAATAACTAACGAAAATGAACCGTTATATTATCTTTTCAGTCAAATTTTGCACTGTAAACATCAATGACAGCTTTAACTTGTCAATGCTGGCAAGTAAGCATGGTATAAGTGGGATAATCCATGGCTAGGTGTGTGCTACACAATTTTAATGCACTCCGCATTGTGCATTAAAATCTTGTAATGCATGCCTAGCCATGGATTATCCCTTGCATATATATAAAATTTTTTTATAAAAAATAAAAAGTGCAGTTAAGAAGTGCATCTCTGTCTCAATAACACAGCTATACTCTCTTAGCAACCATGTTTTTTTTGTTTTTGTCTGTTTGTTTTTTAATACAGGCCTGTCTTTATGGCCAGAATATGTTCAGTGACTGTCATTTTAGCTCTGTATTTGGTATCAGTCACTGTTTTCAGATAAACTGCCCCAGCGTATTATGTGAAGCACAGCATTTGTGTTTGGGTTAGATCTAGTATGTTGTATGTTAGGCTGGTCCTGATGCACTACATTATTAGTGTGTTAGTACTCACATCTTGTCAGGGTAGAGTTGATGTGGTTTTTTTAAGACTCTTTCCCACTGTACAAGGTCCTGGAACTTTTGGAATTTCTGGCACCAGAAAATGGTGGTGGGTATAGCAGTACTGTTTGTTGTTGTACAATGTACGCACAGACTGACATTGATTAAGAAATAGTACACAGAATAGTCTTGCTCATTGGTGCTACAGTATGTTTGTGCAGCACACACACACAAAAAGAAAGAACAGAAATAATTTAGTTTTCTGCTCATGTTGGGTGCAAATTCAAGGCATTTTATTGTGCTGAGAAGGTCCTTATAGTTATCATATCATCAATAGAGGCTTGAAATTTTAATATAAAAAAGTCACAGTGCAGATATTTTTGTTCAAATAGTTGAACTTTTCCATTCATTTTTAAATTAAATTATTGGTGCAGTTTTTGCAGCAATGTTGTTGCTTTAACTGCCCTGATGACTAAAAAACCCAATTTATTACAAAAATGTATCATAGTATCCATCAAGTAATGGCCCTTAATGGCAGTGGCTGTAGGTTTCTACTAGAGATTTTCTGGAATACATTTATTTAAACAGTAGAACCCTCTAGAGCCTTCTTTCATGGATAGATTATTACCATCATAATAACATTAGATAAGCCATTAGGAACCATTAAAAACCTATTAGGAACCAACAGAAATCTTTAATGGTTGCTAGTGAGTTTTCACATTGTTCAGTTGGTGGAAAATCATCTAGAATCCCAGCCTCCGTTTGGATCAATCATTGATTGTGAATGGGCAGTGGGAAAATCCTCATAGATTTAGCCATTATTTAATAGTCTACGGAATTTTTTTTATTTTTAGCAATAGTGAGAGTTGAACTTGAGCTCAGGTTGCTATCTGGATTACTGTTTAGTGTGTCCTCCCTGTGTCTCTGTCAGTTTCCTGGTCTCCTCCCACCTCCTTAAACATGCTGGTAGGTGGATCAGCTGTTCCAATTTGCCCCTAAGTGTGAACAATTGTGCAAATGGGTGTCTATGCTACCCTGCAATGGATTAACATCCCATCCAGACTATACTGCTGTCTTGCTATCTAGACATGGCCTATGCAACATTAAACACCATACAGTTATTCTACAGTGAGTATATGTGTATATATTTGTGTTTGGATGTGTACTTCACTAACATTTCTATCCATCTTCCTGTCACAAACAGTTCTGGCAACCGCTATCATGACAACCCACACCTCCTTCCTCCTGATTCTCCTGGCTGTTCTTCGATTGGCTGCCGGCTCGTTTCCAGAGGAACCAGGTCCTTTAATCTCCACCCCTGCTGAGGGTAAGCCCCTCCCCCGCCTCCACCATCCACAACTTTCACCCCACCAATTACAGAAGCTGAAGGGTGACATTTGGACAGGGCCCTGTGGGAATTCTACTGTGACCAGTAAAGAAAAATCTCGTGGGATGACTAAGAACTGGAGAACAAGCTCATACGAGCCAGAAGGATAGGACTGTACTTTTAAACTTGTCAGGCAGGAATGGGCAAGAACAAAATTAATTACCAAAAGATGGTTTTAGAATTTCATAACATAATTAAAAATATTGTGATTTAGTGATATGATTTCACACCCAGAGTGTGAAAACACAGGGTCATGCATTTGATTATTAGATGAGTGGCAACATTTTACCAATCCAGGCACTCTTATCATTATTTTTGTTTCATAAATGAAATACTTGTCTATTTTTATGCATAATGATGATAAAATGTTGTTGTCAGCCCTGCGTCTGAAACTCCAACACAGCTAATCCCACAAAAATAGGTCTTTAGAAACACCTGGATATCAGGGCAAGATGTATTTACTTAGATTTGGGCCTAATGACTGCATAATAGATTTCTTTTCTCCTTTTCCTTATTAAAGGAATGTTCTAGCATTTTTCAACCAAATCTCTAGCTACTGCATCTGCAGCCTATGTGCAGTTACTACAGGATGAAACATTTTTCCATACTGAGAAAATAACAGAAAACCTGTTTACTTGAGACTCATTTATTGTTCTTTAGTACTTTATTGCAAGGTATTTTTAAATTAAATTTAAATGTGTATAATTTGTCCTTTCTGTTAAGGGACTACTTTTTCAGAGACAAAAATTTGTTTAAGACAGTGTGTGGCTCCAATTGTGCATGAACACCACACAACTATGTTTCTAAAGCATAACCACAATTTGTGGTTATGTTTTAGAAGCATAATTGTGTGTCTCCAATCATGCATGACTGCCACCAAACCAGAGAAAGTGTAAGTAACCACAATTAGTCTTTACTGTAGTTCTCCAGTGTTGAAAGATTAGATAAAACTACATAAAAATGGCTTTATCTCATCTCTCTCTCATGCTAAAAAGGCTAGTAATTGTGGTTCTATGACCCCCAGGATACAAACCCCCTGGTGTTTGTCGAAGCACAGTTACATACAGAGCTGTGAAAAAGTATTTGCTTTCTACTTCTTTCCTTTTGTGTATATCTCAAACAAAATCTCAGATAAAACAAAGAAAACCTGAGTAAACACAAAATACAGTTTTGAAATGATAATGTTATTTATTGAAGCAAAAAAAGTTATCCAATATCAGCTGGGCCTGTGTGAAAATGTATTTTCCCTCGTAGTTACTAATTCTCCAAATCTATGAAACTGCATTCTGGACTAGACACAACCAGGCCTGATTACTGCAAACCCTGTTCAATTAAATCAACACTTAAATATAACTTTTTCACCAGCATGGAGTTGGTTAAAAGGTCTTACCCAGTAACGCACTATGCCAAGATTGAAAGAAATTTCAGAAATTATGAGGAAAAAGTTGATTGAAATACATCAGTCTGGGAAGGGTTATAAAGCTATTTTAAAGGCTCTGGGACTCCAAAGCCATTATCTCCAAATGGAAAAACTCAGCATAGTATTGTATCTTCCCAGAAGTGGCTGACCTTTCAACATTCCTCCAAGAACACACTCAGCAAGTCACAAAAGAGCCAAGGACAACATCGAAGGACCTACAGGCCTCTCTTGCATCAAAAAAGGTCACTGTTCATGACTCCACTATCAGGAAGACACTGGGCAAAAATGGCATCCATGGAAGTGTGGTGAGGTGAAAACCACTGATAACCCAGAAGAAAGGCTCGTGTGAATTTTGCCAAAACACACCTTGATGATCCTGAAACCTTTTGGGAGAATTTTCTGTGGACTGATGAGTCAAAAGTGGAACTGTTTGGAAGGCAGGGGTCCCATTACATCTGGCGTAAACCAAACACATAATTCCACAAAAAGAACATTATACCTACGGTCAAGCATGGTAGTGGCAGTGTGATGGTGTGGGGATGCTTTGCTGCTTCAGGGACTGGGCAACTTGCAATAATTGAGGGAAACATGAAT
>JANDJT010000103.1:14876008-14889888 GCA_024331685.1 Stegophilus panzeri
AAAATCAACACAAAAATGGTTTACTGACCACAAAATCAAGGTCCTGCCATGGCCATCCCAGTCCCCTGACTTGAAACTCATAGAAAACCTGTGTGGTGAACTGAAGAGTTTAAAGTATCCGGAGAGATTCTGTATGGAGGAATGGTCTCAGATCCCTTGCCATGTATTCTCCAACCTCATGAGGCATTATGGGAGAAGACTCAGAGCTGTTATCTCGGCAAAGGGAGGTAGCACAAAGTATTGACTAAAAGGGAGCCAGTAATTGTTGCACACCTATATTTAACTAATTATTTTTAACAAAAAATTTTTTTAATATAAACCGGTGTTTTGTTTGCAATTATTTGATATCCATGAGAGCAGAGTATTTTTGTGAATGTTTTGAACAAAAGAGCAAAAGGTTATACAATAAAGACAAATTTTCACAGCCTTCTTTGCTCATATTTACCAAGCGTGCCAATATTAGTGGAAGGCACTGTACCTGAACTTCAAAATCAGCTGTCAGATGATGCCTCTATAAGACATGCATGAAAGATGAAAGTTCTTCCATGAAAGCACACCAAATGCAGAGCATGAACAGCATATTAGATCTACACTGAATCAGGCATTGTCGTTAAAATAATAATGCTTACAGTATATAACATTCTGGTTAGATGTTAAAATGGTGTGATTCTACCTGACCAAAACATTAACCTTGTTGTCTTTGTCTCTGAAGACAGCCATGTTAGTAATCATAGCCTGTACCTGTCTGATTAGGTAACAACGGAACCTTGGCAGTTATGTCTTTAGGGACACTCATCAGTGTTGTGCATCATAACTTCTAGGAGTTCTTTACTTGCAAATCCTTCCTGACTTGTCAGGCCACCTGAAGAGTGAGCTGAAGAACACGGCTAATTAGCTAGCTAGAATGCCACATTTATTTCTTATTAAATTATGTATGTTGGCTGGTCATTTAGGAACTTAATTATGACTACTAATCAAAACAGTAAAAAACAGCACCTAAATATGTATGTTTATTCATTTAAATTTATTTATCTAGTTAGTTAGTTTTTATTATTTTATTGTTTTTGATTGTTTGACAGTTTTTTTTATTATTATTATTATTATTATTATTATTATTATTATTATTATTATTATTATTGCAACATGACTGGTAAGTTATTTTCATCAGCCAGAGTGACAGTTCTGTCAACTAAGTCTTTCAAAGAGGGATAGAAAAAAACTCTAGATACATAAATTTTGTCTACCTTGGATGACAGCTGACTTCCATCTGCAAATGCTACACAAATTGATGGGTATACAACTGCCCTCTGTATAACTGCCTATCATCCAAACAAAAATATGGGGTTTACCTTACTGAAAATGATACTTCAGAGGATGTTTTCAAATTTGGCCAAAAGAATTCTGTCTTCTGAATTGGACATCATTCAGATTGGACTTACACAGATTCTCAAAGCTCAAAAATCTTATTAATAAAAACTAAACAAACTAGTATGCAGCCTCCCAAATTCTGTGTAAGATCAAGGACAACTGGATGACATGGTGATACAGTGCGTAGCTTCACAGCTACTGGTTTCCCAGTTTGACCCTGAGCTCAGTTCACTGTCTGTGAAGAGCTTTGCATGTTCTTGACATGTCTGCTTGGGTTTCCTCTGCTTTCTCCGGTCTCCTCCCACCTCCCAAAAACATGCATATAGGTGGACTGGCTATGCTAAGTTGTGAATGCAATGGACTGGCATCTCTTCCAGGGCGTATTCCTATCTGACCAGGATAAAATGGTTAATGAAGATGAATCTAGGAACTGTAGTTGACAAACAGAGGAAGATGTTGGACCAGATGTTGGGTTAAGTTTTTACTTAAAACTGAATAGTTTCCCCAAGGAAGTAGTTTTCATTTAGAACATTAGCTCGGCCTACTTGGGAAGTATAAGAAAGGTCTCCTGGGTTGAGGAGCAGGTTTAGATGATGTCAAGAGTGTACATCAGGAAAACTTTTTTTCCATTTTCCATAACGCTTATCCTACACAGGGTTACGGAAAGCCAGGGACTCGAGCCACAAGGCGGGGAACACCCTGGATGTGGTGCCAACCCATCGCAGGGCACAATCACTCACACATTCACACACTATAGACAATTTGGAAATGCCAATCACCCTACCACACATGTCTTTGGACTGGGGGAGGAAACTGGGGAACCCTGGGGAAACCCCTGAAGCACAGGGATAACATGCAAACTCATAGGGCACCTAGAGCAGAGGTGGGAATCAAACCACCAACCCCGGAGGTGCAAGGCAAACATGCTAACCAATAAGCCCCCTAGGAATACTTTAAAATCTAAAATTGTTTTGGTTGGGAAAGTGGTAGCTCAGTGATTAAGACATTGGACTACTTATTGGAAGGTCATGAGTTCAAATCCCAGCACTGCCAAGCTACTGCTGCTGGGCCCTTGAGCAAGACCCTTAACCCTCAACTGCTCAGTTGTATAAATGAGATAAATGTAAGTTGCTCTGGATAAGGAAGTCTTCCAAATGCTGTAAATGATTTGTCTAACTCTTTTCTTGATCTATATAATTCCATATGCAGTAGGAGATGCCCAAATCAGAACAGTACAGAAGTAATGAAAGAATTAAATTGTAAAGTGAAATATGTAACCATGAGACATGTTGGTCACCAAGCCATGTTAACATTGCAGACCAAACTGCAAGGCTAATCAAACAGCTAGCATAATTCTGAAAATGGCTGGTGTGAAAATGGCCTCCTACATAAAGCAGGTTTTGATGCTCAGAATATTGGCCATAAATGAGACTGTGATTTTAAAAAAAGAGCACACTGAGCCAATTTCATGACTCCTTCAGTAGTCCACATTTATTCTCAAGAGGGAGTGTATCATATCTAGTCTGTTTTAGAGATTTCATTAGCTTTTTAGGACATGTTTGACACTGGGAGCTGTAAATGCTCTGTGGTAATGGGCTAGCTGTTATAATTGGTCCCACAGTTCCACGGAGTAGAAAGGAGTCTGTTCTTACTTTCTTAAATTCAGCCTTTTAAAATGTCACACAGATAATGGATAGATTTCTTAATGCCATATATTGATGCCATTAACCTTATTTCGTATCCAAAATGTGACTTATAATATTCACTTTCCTTCTAACTTTGACTGATAACTAATGCATAAAACATTGGAGTGCTTTATTAACTTAAAGCAGTGGTCTGGTGTGTGTGTGTGTGTGTGTGTGTGTGTGTGTGTGTGTGTGTGTTTGGCAGGGCCAGGAGATATGCGGATATCATCAGTACTTGTCAGTCTCTTGTCAGGACAGTGTCAGTCTAAGTTGTTACTCAGTCAAAAATAGCTGATTGGACATCAAAATACAGTCATGTAAAAAAATAAGTACACCCCATGGAAATTGTTGCCTTTTTTGACATATTTTTACAAGCAAAGATTTGATCCTCTTAGAAACAGTGCCTATTAATAAAGTTGATACACTCTTTCAAATGACACATAAAATTGACATTTTATAGTAATTTTCACCTCATACCAACTGTGAAGCACGGTCGTGGAAATGTTATGGTTTGGTGTTGCTTCGCTGCCTCAGGGACTGGACAGCGTGCATTCATTGATTCACCTATGAATTCTGCATCATATCGAAGAGTGCTTGAAGATACTGTGAGGCCATCTGTCTGAAAGTTGAAATTGAACTGAAAGTGGACCTTTCAACGGGATAATGATCCTAAGCACACTAGCAAATCCACCATGGACTGGCTCAAAAAGAAGAAATGGAGGGTTATGGAAAGGCCTAGTCAAAGCCCGGATTTAAATCCCTTTGACATGTTGTGGGGGGATTTGAAATGGGCAGTACATGCAAGAAAACCCTCAAGCATCTTGCAACTGAAAGAGTATTGCATGGAAGAGTGGTCAAAAATTCCAGCAAGCCAATGTCAGAGACTGGTGGACTATTATGCAAAATGTCTACAAGAAGTTATTTCTGCTAAAGGGGGAAATATTAGCTTCTGAGCTTACATTTTCCACATGAGAATATCACATCCATTGATATTTCTGTCAAATAAATGATTTATAGTTACTTAATTCATTGTTCTGTTTCATTAGTGTTCTTTATCGTACCTTTAATTTTCTGTATGGAAACACTGCAAAAAAATGTCATCTTAGCCAGGGAAAATATCTTGAATATAGTCAAATGTATCTAATATTTCTTATTATAAGATTTCAGTAAACCAAATATAAGATCATTAAACCTATTTCTGGACATTTTTCAAGCTGTCAGTTTTCTTGTTTTATTGGCAGATAATTTTGCTTCTTTTTAGAAATAAATGCTTAAAATGAGTGAAATTATCTGCCAATAGAACAAGACTATTTCAAGCTTGAAATGAGCACAAATGGCTGGAAATTGGTTTAATAATCTTATATGTGGTTTATTGTAATCTTATAATAAGAAATACTAGATAAATTTGATTATATTCAAGACATTTCCACTTGCTAAGCTGTCATTTTTTGCAGTGAAGCACTTTGAGATTGTGCTTTTAAAATCAAAAGTGCTGTATAAATTATTAATGTAAAGATAGTTTGACAAATGTTACTCATAACAACAACAACAACAGCAAAAAGAATAATAACAACTATATACCTAAATACTGTGATGTATATTAATACCTAAATACCTGATATTGTGATATATAAAATGTATCATGAAAATGTCTTCCAGTATCATATGATATTTTTTTGCTAGTCATATAGCAACTGCTCCAATGGTTCATGCTTTTTAACCTTTTCCCCTTTTTCACTAATAAAAGGTTTACCATTGCGGTTCTCAGAAGAGATGAGACTTCTGTGCATTGTTTCTGATGAACAGTGTGTGTGTATGTGTGTGTCTGTTTCAGAGATGACCTTTACCGCGTGGAACTGGACCATGTAACAGGGGATGAGATGTTCTACAGCAAAGTAAGTCTTATTTCCTCACACACACGCACACACACACACACACACACACACACACACACACACACACACACACATGCTCTCTGACTCATTAACGAGTGTCTGTGTGTGTCTTCTAGTGTGTCAATATATGAACGAACCACATTCTCTTTCTTTGACTGCTACAGAAGCGAACGTGGGAATCCAATAAGAATGACATCCGAATCTGCAGGATGAAGGGCAAACATGAGGTGAGTGTTTAACGCTGTTAAGTGCTGCGCAAATGTTTCTCAGTGGGCGTGTGACACTGGTAAATGCCTTAGAAAAGTATCTCAGTGCATATAAACATCGTGAGTATATTCCTCTCTGACAAATACCTCTTAAGTGTTCTCTGGTGAAATTGCAGCTCAGCTGTACAGTATTCAGAATAGCAGAACTCCTGACATGTTGATATGCAGCAGTGGCCGACCTGTAGCAGTGGCTATAAAGTGTTCTTTTTTGTTGCTAGTTAATTGATCAGTTGTGCTGATGTTGACTAGAAAAAAATGAGAAATAGAAAATATATAAGCAGTCTTCATTGGGGTCCAAAAGTCTGATGCCACTACCAACTCTTTTTATTTCATTAGTAAATTACATTTCTCATTATTCTTCACCGATAGCATGGTGGCACAGTAGGTAGTGTTACAGCCTCACAGCTCCCGTATCCCCAGCTCAATCCTGAACTCAGGTTACTTTCTTTTTGAACACGGGCCTACTTTCCCATCCGGTTTCCTCCCACCTCCCAAAAATATGTCAGCAGGTAGACTGGCTAAGATAAATTATCCTAGGTACATGCTAGCTTGTCTGTTAAGGCTCTGGGTTACTGATCGGAAGGTTGCACTGCCAGGTGCATTCCCACCTCAGTGTTCCTACGCTCTTGATCCACCCTGATCCTGACCAGGGTAAAGCAGTTACTGAAAGTGAATGAGAGAGATTATTCTTCACTAATATAAGTAAAAAAGGCTGGCTATTTTTTTAGTGAATCATTAATTGGGTCAATACTGGAACTGTTGTAACTCTTTATTGGTGAACATTAGATCTAGTCAATATCATAATATTAACAGTGTGTTAGAAACTTCTATTTGATACCATTCAAATGAAATAATTAAAAAAATATCTTTCCAAAGGAGCAAATAGTCTGTGAATAAATAAAAATGTAAATAAAAGGGATATATTTTGAAAATGACAATTTTTTTCAAGGATAAAATGAAATTTCTGATTAATGAAGTACTTGTGGTTATAATCAGACTTAATCATTATGATCAGAAATGATGAAGTTTGAATATGTTAAGACACAAAATAGCAGGTCTTGTGGGGTGTTCCCAGCATGCAGTGGTTAGTACCTACCAAAAGTGGTCATGGCACCCAGGGCTCATTGATGTGCGTGGGGAGCGAAGGCTAGTCTGTCTGGTCCGATCTCACAGAAGAGCTACTGTAGCGCAGATTGCTGAAAAAGTTCATGCTGGCTATAATAGAAAGGTGTCAGAACAGACATCAAACCATGCTGTGTATGGGGTAGCCCCAGCACCCCTTCATTGCAACACTATTCCTGAATGGCACTGTCCTCTTTCAGCAGGATAATGCGTCCTGTCACACTGCAAAAATTGTTCAGGAATGGTTTGAGGAACATGACAAAGGGTTCAAGGTGATGACCTGTCATCCAAATTCCCCAGATCTCAATCTGATCAAACATCTGTGGGATGTGCTGGACAAATAAGTTTGATGAATGGTGGCTCCACCTCGGAACTTACAGGACTTAAATGATCTGCTGCTAACATCTTGATGCCAGATAGCACAGCACACCTTCCGAGGTCTTCTGGAGGCCATGCCTTGAACGTTCAGAGCTGTTTTGGTGGCACAAGGGGGACCAACACAATATTAGGCAGGTGGTTTTGATGTTATGGATGATTGGTGCACATTTTAAATGGAATTTTCAGAACTTTAGACCGTTGAAATGTCATTCAAAATAGAAAATTCTACATGGGTAATTTCACAGTCTAGTAATTATACACCAGCAAAAAAAGGTTCATCAGTAAAGTTTGATCTGTTTATCAAGTTTCAATCTTCTTATATCTTTGAGTTAATAAAAGTGTGCTGATTTATTTCGGTATTGAATGCCACTGTCATGTCATATGACAGCATCAACCTTTTCATTTTTGACCTACATACAGATATGCAGCATGTACACTTATTATCAAATCCTCACAAAATGTAGTCTTTTGATTTTGGAAACTTCCAGAGATGATCCTCATTTCCTGTCTCTAACCCCTGACTGTAAAAATCATGTGTGATTGCATCAGGATGCTGGTGAATGTCCGCTGGGCTCAAATACATGCTCGGTTTGTTCTCTTTGATCTTCGCCAGACAAATCACTCCTTCTCCTCAAGTTCAGAGGCTAATTGTGGTAGACTGGCCTTTCCTTAGTACAGGAAGTGGAGCTATCAGGGTTTCATACAGGTGCATTTCAAGGGGATTGATGGGATTGATTTCATTGAGGACTGATGTCCAACTGGGGTGTGTATTATTTTTCCGCAAGAGCTAGCTTACAAATGAGACTTGTCTCTAACGCATACTGATAGTCCTCCCTGTTACAACTCCCAAAAACACATGTACACACACACATACACACTCCTGACACTTCAGACACACACCTGCATGCTGCTAACTCATTATACTCCTGTTTTTTGTTACCTTTTTGTCAAATTCAACCCCCCTCCTGTGCTTTTCATCCTTTCTGTCCATCCATTGCTGTGTCTAATTCTCTCTGGATCTCACTCTGTGACAGTAATGTTTGTGCTCACTGTTTTCTTGAAAAGTCCTCATTCTTTTCTCAGACTATTCATCATGAGCCTGAAAGAGCAGAAAGCATTACATTAGAGACAGAGATAGAAAGCAACACAGAGAGACATGTCTGTTTCCATGAATTCTTCCCGCTGCTATTTTGACTATGTAATCGTATGTGAAGTTCGACATACCACGCTACCACAGTGACCTTGAGATCTTTGGGAGTCGATAGAGACAATGATGAGAAAATGAGACAGTGAGCAGCAAGCTGTCTGTGGTATATTTATGGTATATCAGAGAAAATCCAAAATTCTGTTTAGGCCAATTATGACATAGGTAAGATAAGGTAAATGTCTATTAGAGGAATCAGCTACACACACACAAACAAAGTATGTAATCTAACATAGGGGATGGGTTGTATTCTAGTGGATATTAGAGCAAACAGCAGCAGATCTGTTGATTCTGAAATTATGTACAGTACTGTGCAAAAGTCTTAGACACATCCAAAGAAATACTGTAGAGCAAAGCTTCCTTCAAAAATAATGAAAGTAAATGTTTCTACATTTAAAAAATAACAATAAATAGCAGTAAACAGTACTAAAGGAAACAAAGTCAATATTCGTTGTGCCGACCATTTGCTTAAAAAAAAAAAAAAAAAAAAAAAAAAAAAGGTGTAGGCTCAGGTACAATTTGTGCAGTTGTATAAAAAAATTAGCTGGAAAGTTTTACTGAGTATCTTGCAGAACCAGCCACAGTTTTTCTGGAGACTCAGACTGTTGCAATTGCTTCCTTTTTTTTGCAGCAAAACCCAGCAGCCTTCATTATGTATTTTGTCTGAAAAGTCTCTTACATAATATGCTGCTTTCTTTACGGACATACAAACATTTTTTGTAACATTTAATTTTGTGCTGGAAAACTAAAATGTTTTTGAACTGACTTGATAATGCAGAAGTCATAAAATAAAAAAATCTATAACAATTATGATCTGTATGTGTTTATACAAAAAAAAAATAGGGTGCCTAAGACTTTGGCACAGTACTGTATATTTGTTTAAAAGTGTTCACATTATAGGTCATTCTTTATTTTTATTTATTTTTTATTTTATTTATCACTGGTCAACTATCATAGTACAAGAATATGTTAGAAACAAAAGACACATTAAAACTGATTCATAGGTTCTGTCCTTATACAGGAGGTGTAGGTGATTTGCTGTAACCCTGTGTTCCTATCTGCAATGTCATGACAAGAAAATTGCCAAAAGGTTGTTATTGTTGTTTTTTCAGTGAGACTTGGGGATTTATAGTGGTGCTTTTTCTATATATTTTCTATATATCTGCATAAATATAAAATCTAATTAAATCTAATAAAACATCATCAGATTTTCACACAAGTCCTAAAAGTAGACAGAGAGAACCCAGTTAAAGAAATGAAACAAAATTTATACTTGGTCTTGATCCAATATTACATATCTGTGAGTGGCAAAAGTGTACCAGAAGTGTATCGTGGCACAAACAAAGGAGATATCTGAGGAAAAGGTTACGAAACCATCTCTAAGGAGTTTGGATTCCACCAATCCACAGTCAGACAGACTGTGTACAAATTGAGGAAGTTCAAGACCAGGAGTGGTCAACCAACAAAAACCACTCCAAGAGCAAGACGGTGTACTGTAATAGTCTACGAGGTCACAAAGGAGCCAGGGTAACTTCTAAGCAACTAAAGGCCTCTCTCACATTGGCTAATGTTAATGTTCATGAGTCCACCATCAGGAGAACACTGAACAATAATGGTGTGCATGGTAGGGTTGGAAGGAGAAAGTCACTGCTCTCTAAAAAGAACATTGCTGCCCTTCTGCAGTTTGCTAAATATCACGTGGACAAGGCAGAAGGCTAATGGTAAAATGTTTTGTGGATTGATGAGACCAAAATAGAAGTTTTTGGTTTAAATAAGAAGCATTATGTTTGGAGAAAGGAAAACACTGCGTCCCAGCATAAGAACCTTATTCCATCTGTGAAACATGGTGGTGGTAGTATCATGGTTTGGGCCTGTGTTGCTGCATTTGGGTCAGGATGACTTGCAATCATTGATTGAACAATAATTCGTGAAGTACACCAGCGAATTCTAAAGGAAAATATCAGGATATGTCCTGTCCGTGAACTGAATCTCAAGAGAAAGTGGGTCATGCAGCAAGACAATGCCCCTAAGCACACACACTGTTCTACCAAAGAATGGTTAAAGAAGAATAAAGTTACTGTTTTGGAATGGTCAAGTCAAAGTCCTGACCTTAATCCAATAGAAATGTTATGGAGGGACCTGAAGCAAGCAGTTCATGTGAAGAAACCCATTGACATCCCAGAGTTGAAGCTGTTCTGTACTGAGGAATGGGCTAAAATTCCTCCAAGCCAATGTGCAGGACTGATCAACAGTTACCGGAAATGTTTAGTTGCAGTTATTGGTGCACAAGGGGGTCACACCAGACACTGAAAGCAAAGGTTCACATACTTTTGCCACTCACAGATATGTATCATTGGATCATTTTCGTCAATAAATAAATGATCAAGTATAATATTTTTGTCTCATTTCTTTAATTGGGTTCCCTTTATCTACTTTTAGGACTTGTGTGAAAATCTGATGATGTTTTAGGTCATATATATGCAGAAATTTTGAAAATTCTAAAGGGTTCACAAACAGCCACTGTATGCTGAGGCAAAGCGGACATTAGTAATGTAAAGTAGTTGGGGTGAGGTGGTGACTACCAGTGTGTTGATACAGTTCTTTTTTCTCCATCATGAAACACTGTCTTACTGCTAAAAGTCAGCTTGGTCTGACCAGCTACCAGCTGTCAAAACACAGACCATCTTTACCAGATGGTAAATTATGTGTTCATAAATGTTCAAGATTTTCTAATTTTCTCACTGTTTTTCTCCTCTACAACGTAGCAGAGTAGCAATAATTCAGAAACTGTTTCCTTTCTTCCAGCACTTACCAGCTTAGTCTGTGTTTTGGCAGATGGTATATAGTCAGACCAAGCTGGATTTTTCACCAGGACTGTATTTTTGCTTTTATTTACTCCTAATCGTAGCTCAGTGGATCAGTGCGTGATACTCGCTGTGCTGCTATAGGCTTTTTATTGTACTCCCCCAAAAACTGCTGCTTTCTCCATACATAGGGGACTATTTTTGCCAGCACCACGTCAGTTGTGCTTTTGTCAGTGGATGTTCGCTGACGTCCACTTCTCAGTCAGTCCACAACACTTCCAGAATTTGTTAATAAGTTTAGCAGCAGTGTCGTATATGATGAGCTCGCCATGTTTCCCATTAAAGTCCATCACAACCTTGCGACAGCTTCCCGATCCAGCCGTGACACTGATTTCAATACGTTCTTCTTTTGTCAAAGGCATTCTTAAAGACTATCTGAAAAAAAAAAAAAAATATATATATATATATATATATAATATAAAAAAATTTGGAAGATATTTTCATAAAAAGTGTATATTTCCCTTATGTATAGAGACTTCTGGGACACGCTGTAGATGGTATTGATCTTAATTAATTAAGCTCTTAAGTTATTTTCACTGCACAAATGTACTGTATGCTGTATATTATTTTTTTAAACTATTTTCCACAGAAATAAATCAAAAACAAGACATCACATATTTAGCAGGAAGATATTTGAACACCGGGTAAAATGCATTAATATTTACATTTGTATTTAAATACTGTATATACCCAGTATGATAATGATATTGGGTCTTTATTGAACACATATACATTAAAGCACAGTGAAATTCTTTTCTTCACATACCCCAGCATGTCAGGAAGCTGGGGTCAGAGTGCAGGGTCAGCCATGGTGCAGCGCCCCTGGAGCAGAGAAGGTTAAGGGCCTTGCTCAAGGGCCCAACAGTGGCAGCTTGGCAGTGCCAGGGCTTAAACCCCCGACCTTCTGATTAGTAACCCAGAGCCTTAACCGGCAAGCCACCACTGCCCATGATTTGATCATGCATAATTAATGAGACTGCTTATTTAATCAGAGTTACAGCACAGCACCTACATTACTGGTGCCCCGCGTGAGGAAGAGCACCTAATCCTTCACAGTTTAGTGCAGACCTTCAGTGTGCTCTCTGAATAATACCTAGAAAAGGCTGTGATTTACCTGAATACTAACTTTACCCATATAAACTAATGTGGCACAACTAATCTCAAGTTTCCTTTACAAAATGTATTTCTGTGTTTGAAATACAAGATACTTTCATTTCTTTGGCTATGTTATTTGTTTGCCCCCCCCCCCACCCCACCCACACACAGAGGGAACTGTCTTCCCTGATGCCAGTGCTTTCTCAGTAATTGCACTGGCAATTAAATTCTTTTGGCTACTTTACCCTAGTGGAAACATTCTCATAAAGGGGATTGAAATTCA
This sequence comes from Stegophilus panzeri, assembly GCA_024331685.1. Taxonomy (NCBI): domain Eukaryota; kingdom Metazoa; phylum Chordata; class Actinopteri; order Siluriformes; family Trichomycteridae; genus Stegophilus; species Stegophilus panzeri. Next base: position 14,888,169 of record JANDJT010000103.1, read on the forward strand.
ATATTCTAGCTTGTGTTGCAAACACACACATGTGCTCCTCTATCTTTCTATGTCTGTTTATTCTGGTCTTTCAACCTTATGTAGAAGAGTCTGATACACACACAGACATACATTTTTCATTGCAATCTCCTTCTTCAGCAGAATACAAATGGTCCCCGAGCCCTGCACATACACATATCTTAATAAGACGCACAAACCCACAGACACACAAAGCCACCTAGAAGAACAAACTGTAGCTCTATTATAGTCTGGCTGAAGGGCCAAAGTTTATCCCATCCTCTTTGATTGGCTCATAATCCCTTGTCAGCAAAACAGACAAAAACTAGCATACAAATCTCAATAAAAGCATTGAATGTGTTGAAGAGCAGACTGTTCTATAAAAGGTGATCAATAACTGATATTACACAGGGGACATGTGTGGATGGAAAATGAACACTTTTGCATAGTGTGATGTGAAGAAAAGAAAGTAAAATGACTTGCGTATTATGACAGAGTATGTATGCGACTGTGTGTACTCACTGAGGGGCATAAAATACAGCATAATTACTTCACTTTTTATCCTTTTCTCTAATCAACCACTACTTTATTCTCTCCGGATTTTTTATTCTTGTCCAATTTTCATTCTGCAAGATCATGAGAGAGAGAAAAAGAGAGAGAATGAGAGAGAGAGCAGAAGCTGTACGAGTGGGATTTGACCCATTGCCAGACAGCACAGGTGGTGCTTTGTCAATGATGTGTCAGGAGGGACAAAGCAAATGAGAAAGAAGACGAAGAAAGGAAGAAAGTGGGGAATTAGACAGAATCATTCTCTAGAGAGAAAGAGGGAGAAGACAGAGAGAGAAAAATATCATAGAAATGTAGTATAGAACCCTGCATGAGGAGATAAAGTATGCAGATACCAGTAGACCTCAGGGACTGAGTATTAATGAAGGGTTAAAAGGACATTCACAGTAATGATGGTGATTTCAGTCTGAACTGGAAATCTATGTTTTGATTTAAACAAGCTTCTTGGGTTGGGACTTATCTGAACCTCAAGTGATATCTTCTGTTGACATAGAGCCTATGGTTGTGTCCTACAATTACGGCACATTGATTTCCTGTAGATTTATAAAACGCAAAGCAAGAGCTCACAGCCCTGAGTGTAATGAGTCCATTGTTCTTTGTTTGTTGTTTTCTATTTATTGCTTGTAATGTACACTGCCCTCCACTAATATTGGCACGCTTGGTAAATATGAGCAAAGAGGGCTGTGAAAAACTATCTTTATTGGTTAACATTTTGCTCTTTTTGCTCAAATTCACAAAAATACTCTGCTCTCATGGATATCAACCAATTACAAAAAAAACACATGTTTATCAACAAAAATATTTGTTAAATATAGGTGTGCAACAATTATTAGCACCCTTTTAGTAAATACTTTGTGCTACTTCTGAGTCTTCTCAGAGAATGCCATGTATTCTCATTGGAGAATACATGGCAAGGGATCTGAGACCGTTCCTCCATACAGAATCTCTCCAGATCCTTCAAATTACAAGGTCCACGCTTGTGGACTCTCCTCTTCAGTTCACCCCACAGGTTTTCTATGGGGTTCAGTCAGGGGACTGGGATGGCCATGGCAGGACCTTGATTTTGTGGTCAGTAAATAATTTTTGTGTTGATTTTGATGAATGTTTTGGATCATTGTCCTGCTGGAAGATCCAACCATGGCCCATTTTAAGCTTT
>JANDJT010000103.1:14897461-14912000 GCA_024331685.1 Stegophilus panzeri
TATATATATAATTATCATTATTATTATTATTATTATTATTATTATTAAATAGAAAACAAAAAATGTTCTAGATATCACAAATTCCTATCCCAAAGAATTCAGAAAATATTATGTATGTAGATGAGACATGAAGAAGTTTATGAAGTATAATTTTATGGCAGTGTGTCAAATGAGAATATTTTAACATCCAGTCAGTCACTCTGAGGAAACAATGGATTTGGTCATTGATGTAAGAGTACTGATAATAATGACAATACTTGCAGAAAAGCATACTGTGGCATTGAGATAGTGAAATCATATTGCCAAATCACTCCATCCTAATATAAATCTAATTTTAATGACTTATTTATACCAGTTCTAGAGAAAAATCGTTATTTTGGGCTTCATCCTATTCTCTGTATGTGTGTGTGTGTGTGTGTGTGTGTGTGTGTGCGTGCGTGCATGTGTCTGTTTGCTGTCTGTCTGTATTTGTCTCAGAGCCCTACTTTGTGAGTGCAGTAGAGTGGGGTCCTCACATCTACTTCTTCTTCAGAGAGATGGCGATGGAGTTTAATTATTTGGAGAAGGTGAGCAAAAGTAAAACCTGCAGAACTTTAACATTTAACATTTTATTTAACATTTTGCTGAAATTGTACTTTATACCTTTGAGTTGTGCGCATATTATGCATGTGCAGATTAAATATTCAAATATTTCTACATTGTTACTGTGTGTTTCTGTGTAAGTGCCCATATGCATGAATCCATGTCTATCTGTGTGTATGTGTGTTTCAGGTGATGGTGTCCCGTGTGGCACGTGTGTGTAAAGGTGATCTAGGGGGCTCTCAGCGTGTGTTAGAGAAGCAGTGGACGTCATTTCTGAAGGCAAGACTGAACTGCTCTATTCCAGGAGACTCTCACTTCTACTTTAACCTGCTGCAGTCCACCAGTCCAATCATACGCATGCACGGCAGAGACATTATCCTAGGAGTTTTTTCCACTCCTCCCAACAGGTACGCACACCAAACCCAGCATAGATTTGGGTTTTTAATATTCACTGTCTGTACATGTAAGTCATTGTCTACACGTGTGTGTGTGTGTGTGTGTGTGTGTGTGTGTGTGTGTGTGTGTGTAATGTTATTAGTTCCTTGAGAGTTCTTTTATATAGTTAGGAATTTTTAACTTTCCTTATAAAGTTATACTTATATGTCACCTACAAGTAAAATATCTACTAAATTCCTGCTAAAGTATTTACTAAGTACTTGCTAAAATATATAATGAAAATACCTAATAAAACATTTACTAAAAATAAGGTATCTACTAAAATACCTGCTAAAATATCTACCAAAAATCACTGCTAAAAATATTTACTAAAAATAGCTACTAAAATATCTATCAAACATCACTGTTAAAATTTTATATATATATATATATATATAACGACTAAAAATACCTACTAAAACATCTACTAACATCACTGTTAAAATATTTACTAAAGATATATAAAATAGCTACTAAAATAGTAGCTAAAACATCTACCAAAAATCACTGCTAAAAATATCTACTAAAACATCTACCAGAAATCACTGCTAAAATGTTTACTAAAAATAACTACTGAAATATCTACTATATCTACTAATACCTACTAATACCTAATGAAATACATAACTAATTTGTGTAACAGGAATAATTTCCCATTGTATTTATTTTACATCATTATTCATTTCAGTATACAATTTTTAAAAGAAATAATTACATGTAATACAGAGACACACTAGCGCATAATGTAAATAAGAATTTAAATAAGATGTAAATGCATGTACTACAATACCGAAATATCTTCAGAAATACTACTAAATATATGTTTTGTACACCTATTTTTAATAAATATAAATATATATTACTAAAACTATATATTAAATACTTACCATTTATTACACAGTGACAGTGTATTTATACTTATAAATACACTGTATATTCTGTCTTATTGGAAATAATTTACCTTTACAAATGTTATTTAAACATTTATTCTAATAAATATGAATATTTTTGACAAGGTTATTCATTGCAAATGTTAATGATAAAATGCATTTAAGAGAAAGAGAGAGGGAATGAGGAAAAAAAAGGTTTATATAGTCAGAGCATTAACTCTGTAATAACACTCATTTGTTATATTCAGGCCCATTTGAAATGAGAGAACAGTAGATCAACCACGTGAGCTGAGTGGACAAAATCTCCACTGCGTATTCCACATACCCTTTTCATTTCATACTGACATGGAGTAATTGGTGTACCTTACAAAGACCCAAAATGGCAGACTGACACCTCAACCCACCACAAGTGATCGGTACTTTTACACCAGATTACAATGTCTCCTTGGAAACTAAGAATAATGTTCGGTTCTGTCATGATGCACCAGAATCCCCTTCTGAGAGAGAAATGTATTCAAATGAGCATGAAATAAAGAGAGCTACTCTTACACAAAGTGGTTCTATGGCAGTTAAAGGTATAATGTATTGTTTCATAACTATGACATATCTCCCATAGCACTAAAGCAGATGACTGTAGTACTCACAGTGCTGCTGCAAGGAAAAGGCCTGTGATGTCTCTGTATAGCAGTTAAGTGATGAGACAGAGAGGAAGATGAGGGACATTCAGTGTTCTGCAGACATGAAATGTCAGCTGTAAGCTGTAGTCAGGGGCTTAGGAAACAGATGAGTCATGCAGGTGGTTTGATTCTGATGCAAGAAAATCAGTCAAGTACATACATTTCAAATTATACAGTAGGTTTCCTTTTTTCTGGATTTTACCTTTCCATTTTATGTTTTTTCCTTCTTATTATTCTTCCTTCTCTAATTTTCTCTTTATTGTCTTCTTCTACTTCATCTTCCTTTTCCTCTCATTTTCTCTTTATTGTCTTCTTCTTCTTCCTCCCCCTCTCATTTTTTCTTTATTGTCTTCTTATTGTTATTTTTCTTTTTCTTCTTTCTCCTCCTCTCATTTTCTTTTTATTGTCTTCTTCTTCTTCTTCTTTTCTTCTTCTTCTACTGCTTCCTCCTCCCCTCATTTTCTCTTTGTCATCTTCTTCCTCTTCCTCCTCCTCTCATTTTTCTTTTTTGTCTTCTTCCTCCTCTCATTTCTTCTTCTTCTTCTTCTTCTTCTTCGTCTTCTTCTTCTTCCTCCTTTAAAGTTCTCTTTATTTTCTTTTTCTCCTCCTCCTCCTCCGTCTTCTTCTTCTACTTCTTCTCCTTTTTTGTTTATTTTTTTTTCTCTTTATCTTCTCTTTATCTGCCTCTAGTACAGTGAAATACTGCAACAATCACTTAAAAGGCTATTGAGCGCTTACTTAATCAGGGCCAGTTAGAACAAAGCCTGTAGCCTCAACATTTAAATGCCATTCATTCAACAATTAAATCACAACAAGAAAAAAGCCCCACACTTAACTTCTTGCATTTTCAGTAAGATAACACATGCCACAAAGTGCAAGCGAGAGGGACATTGGCATGCTGCAGAGAGCCATGTCATGAGCTATCTCGCCAGACACTAAGGAGCGGAGCCAGTGCACACCCGACTGCAGATGAGGTTTGAGCAGATTGGCAGGGAAGACGTACAGAACATGCTTTTTGTTATCTGTGAACAGCATACATTTTGGTTATATTGAGGTTTAGTCAGTGACCAACAGACAGCAACTTCATCTGACTTTTCTGGATGAATGGGCAAAAATCATGCAGCTACTCGTTGGAAAGCTTATTGCCTCAGGGGGGTCAAGCAGTTTTTGGCTTGACCATAAAGGACCATAGGATGAGATGTGCTGCTGCAAATGCACATTTATATCATTTGGAGGTTTTCTGTCAGAACTGATACAAAGCCCTTGGATGAGCAGTGAGAATGTCTTCTATAACTGATATTTGTTTTCATGTGTCTATTCTATGGGATTGTTTTCCTCATATGATAGTTATAAGGTTATTTATTTTTTCCAACAGTACAACAAAAGTTTTGAATTGGTTTCCTGTGAACAGCTGAATGTTTTCTATTACTTTCACATTAGAAGTAATGCACTGTTTTTCTCTGTCTGGGAACATGGCAGAATATAGTGGAAAATTTTGCTTTAAATATTTTATATCGCAGAGATACTCAAAAGATCAGGTTTAGGAGCATGGTGTTCATTAGAAGGCGTTTCGCTCTGGGCAAATGTCAGTTTGAACAGCAGGCAGCACAGTTTCTGTCCTCAGCTGTTCAGCCTGTGCAGCCTGTAGCTCCTGCGGAGTGAAAGACACTTTGATGAGGGCGGTATTTTGATGCCGTAGTGTAGGCACAGAGACTGCATGGTGTTGGCATGTTGATGGCACAGCACTGGCACAGCAATGACATGATCTTGGCCATACCATTCTTTTCCCACTGTGCTAGCCCCTAACACAGGCTGAAAGCCAGGAGGTCATTTATGTAGTTGTTGGTGGGTGAGAAGGACAGACAGCCAGACAAAAACAAAAGAGCATAGACTAACAAGAGTTATATTTTTAAGGTATATATTATAGGGGTACACATTTACCATGTTGTCACAAACAATAGTGAGGAAGTTGGCTAAAATGAATAGGCTATGATATTGTTAGATAATGTTAGATATTGGTTTTTACTTACATTACATCTCCAGATGTACCTGTTTTAAATAACTGTTTGGTTACATGCTGTAGAGGCTTATGTTCTTACTTACTCATTTTACAAGCCAGATATATAGCATTCACTAGAGAGTGATATTGCCACTGGCAATTTTTGGTACTAAATGTGACTTGCTTACTCATCAGTAACTGTTTCAAATATTTGAAGCTTGTTCTCAATCCAGTGATTATACAGTGTCTTTCTCAAAAAAGTGTTAAAAGTTTTTCATCTTGTTGAAAAACCAACAAAAGGATGCTGATAACCTTATTGCAGCTTTCATTATTCTGAAGATTATGGCCAGAAAAGTGTACAAAGCATATCAGACATTCTGTGTCCAGTGGGCAGAGCATCTTAGGCTGAGACCATTATTAACTTACTTTATTTCAACATGGTCTCACACTTCCAGTTTTGTAAAGTTTTTCACAGTTTATTTATATATTTATTTATATAAAGTGCTGGGAAGACTTGCTAATCGTGTTTTCTCATGACATGTCATGAAATCGCATGGAATTGACCTGCGCTGCTTTCATATGTTTGAATTACATTTTTCATGTGATCTATTAGTATTTATTTATTTATTTACTTACTTATTTACTTGCTTACTTATATAATATTAACAAAAAAAAATATTATTTATAAGCTGATTAGCTTTCTTCGTGACATTTTAAAGATGTTTTAAAATGCCATATATACAAATGAACCAGCCTTGATTCAGAGATTTAAACTTTGGAAGGAATCTGTTATTCATTATACATATTAAAATGAAGTACAAGTGCTATACATATTTGTCTGTTAATTTAGGCTGGTTGTTTAAATTTTCATTCTTCATATGATCTTTCTGTTTTTGTTTGTTTGTTTGTTTAATGTGCTGGTTAGTAAGTAAATATAATTAACATTAATATCAATATAAATTAATATTATATATGTTAAACATTTACCGGAGAGAAAGGGGAGTGAGAAAAATAAAAACTCAGTATATTTCTCCCGCCAGATAATTACAAAGTTGTAGTTCATCTAATCTTGACAGTTCATTGGCCAGATTGGAGCTGAAGCTGATGAGTTCTAACGGCTTATCGGCTAAGCTGGCGTTCTGAAAAACTGCCATTCTCAAAGTCCCACTTTGGTAAGATCCAAAAGGATTACAGGCAGCAACATCTAACATGAAGACACTTTGAACTTGTTTGTCATCCCTGCATGGCCTACATTTCTGTCAGAGTGCAATTTAGTCAATAAAACATGCAAGAGATCTGTCAAAAGCAGACTTTCAGTATTTCTGCTTTATTCTTTTGCCTAACATATTTCAAATTGTCTGACTCATAATTTTTACTTTTTACTTTTTTTTTTTTTTTAACTCTTTGAATGTGCTCTGAAATGTGCAAATCGGAGTAGCAGATAGTGATTGGTGATTGGTAAGTGGTCCATGCATTCAGTTTTGCATAAGGGACTGGGGTCATCAGAACTGTTGCAAATGATTATCAATGACATACAGCCCTGCTCCTGTAGCCTATTCTGCCTTTACTTTTTCTGCCATGCTGACATTTCTATTAATTATTTCACACTCTTTGAAGATTTTTTTAATTGGCTGCCCTTAAGGACATTCCCTTGAAATGCTTAATTGTTCTGTGTAATTGTCTGGCTCTTTGTCTTCGTGTTCACTGAAGTGAACCAGATGAGGTGGGGAAAATAGCATGAAGAGGTAACTAAGCAAGGCAGATCACAATAAAGGGATCCTGTCATAATACATGCACTTTGACATTCATCAGTTCAGTCTGCGTAGGCACCGAATGATATCTAATCAGGAGACACCGAGTAGGAACTATTGAGTGTGACTGATTTGGAACAGAGCCCTTTGGCAGTTGGAGTGAATCCTGGTCCATCGTTGGCACAGTGACATCCTGCCAGCAGGTCCAGTTTCAGGTGCCAGGCAGCCATGTCTCGCCTCTGGTTTTTTGACATAGCACAGATCTGGACTAATCCAGCCTAATAATTGATCGCCTCGGAACACAGCTTCTGATTTTTCACAGACCAGACAATGTGGTGCATCTCCTGTCATATTCTCAGTCTCTCATCCATCCTTTACTTCTTATTTTCATTCTCTTCTGTCAGTCCATTCTGATGTGTTCCTTGTCTGTTACACTCTTTTAGACCGAAACTTGTACTCTTGGCTTGTCATTTACCTGTTTCTGTGCCTCTCTTTCCTTTATCTGGGAGACAGATGTCTGTCTAGCGCTAATAAAATAGTCTCACCTGCAGCAGATTGAATATCAGGTTGTCCGTGACATTATTCTAGTGATAGTCAGTAATGTTATGTGTTAGAGCGATTTTGCTTCAACAGCATACACTTGCTTGCAGCTCACCATCCAGCAACGCAAAATAGGAAACATGAGTCGTGTGACAAGCATATTATGTATAATGTATGAATTTATATCCACACATTAACTCATTTGGAATATACAAGCTCTGAAATGTGGTACCAATGAGGTCATGAATTCCCCTGGGTGGGGGGATGGTCTGGTCGAGCCCACATGGTGAACACCTGCACCTTCAATCAGATCCCTTTCCTCATGTCCCTCAGCTACCAATCTGGAAAATCTGGATATCAAGTAATCCATTTGGCTGGTCATTAATAATTTATACCATATCATATTTCTTTAAATGTGTATTTACAGTTGAGGTCATACATTTACATACACATTGCAGAATCTGCAAAATGTTAATAATTGAAAAAAATAAGAGGGATCATAATTGCATTTTGTTTTTTATTTAGTCCTGCCCTGAATAAGCTATTTCACATAATAGATCTTTACATATAGTGCACAAGACACAGTAATACCAATAATTATTTTGCTTAAAGATCTCAACATCATATAAACACTGTTGGAAAGGGGTCGAATATGCAGAAAATGCTGGAAAAGTAAAGAATGTGCAGGACCTGGAGGATTTTTCTGAAGAAAAGTGGGCAGTTTAACTGCTCAGGACAAACAAGGGACTCATGAACAAGTATCACAAAACATCTGTTATATGAAATAGCTTATTCAGGGCAGTACTAAATAAAAAACAATGCAATTTTGAAATCGTTTTTTTAAAAAATGAAAAAAAAACATTTTGCAGATTCTGCAATTCGTATGTAAACTTATGATCTCAACTGTATGTATAATTTGTTTGGATTTATTTTTAGTATTTCTTAGTGGAGCCAATACAGATGGCACATATATTTTAAAAGATTCAAGATTTTATTTGTCAAAATTACATACAGTATATAACTTGCAGTGAAATGAAAACCTGGCCTACTCCTCTTTAGACAGTGCATGAAATGCTAAATTAAAGATAAAACAATCGAAATGAATAAGAAATAATAAATAAGTTAAGAAATATGAAATATGAAACCCTTCTTTTTTTTCAGAAAGATTGCCAGAAAGGTTCACAGCACATCTGTTTGAGACTAAAGATGTTCATCACTTTGGGACTGTGATCCTATGGGATACAACAAAAAAAAATCCCACTTGCTTGCTAATTACTTTCATACAGATGTTAGTGAGTAGTCAGATGTGAAGCTCATATGACAACATAGACCATATTTATTCATAACTACCTGGCCAGGGTTGCAGTGGATTAAATTAGGCTACTAGTTTGTCTATGTTTTGGAAAGTAGAACTAAATTCATTAGAAAATGTCATGGACACAATAATTACATATAAAAATAATAACTGTACAATCAGGACTAAAAAACAGTCCAGTGCACATCTCTAGTTGAGACCCATTATGAAATCGAATGATGTAGCTGAGGTTGATAAACTGTCAGAACCAGAATATACACACATGCTGACAGTGCTGGCATATATATCTTTCTACTATTTCTAAAAACAAACAAAATTTTAGGCCAGATCCATTTTGGGTTTAAATCCAAGTACTGCTACAGATATGAATATGTGAAGCAGTAAACAGTAGCATTGTATTACCCTCCTATTGTTTATCTAGTAATTACTGGCATTGATTCAGTTCCGGGTTTGATTATGTGTATGTAATACTCTTCATAATGACAGTGTGAATAATTGCATATATTCTAGTGGTGTCAAATGTATTTAGTCCCAAATCTGATTAAAATAGCTTTTGTAATCAAATACCCAATAATGACTTTTGCTGAAGACTTAGTCAGTGATGGGGAAAAAAAAAAAACCCTAGTAGTCTGTCGAGGTGTTTTCCCTGTGTTTGTTGTGACAGTACGTTTTTGTGAACCATTACAGTGGTGCATGTGGTGTGAGTGTCGATCAGATCACTCAGCACATCCTGACCAAAGCTGCTTCTGTTTGCTGTTTCCCAGCATCCCTGGCTCAGCGGTGTGTGCTTTCGACATGCAGCAGCTGGCACGTGTGTTCGAAGGGAGGTTCAAGGAACAGAAGACTCCGGAATCAATTTGGACTCCTGTTCCAGAGGAGCTTGTGCCCAAGCCCAGGTATCTTTTCTCTTAACACACAGTGTCTTCTCTTTTAACACAAAGCCCACGGCGCAGAGATTGACGAGCACTCAAGGCCAAGAGATCAATAAATTTTTAAAGCACTTATAACAGTCGAATTTTGTGAAATAAATAGGGAATCACATGACAGACTGTGCTGTTATACAAAAATAGTCCACACTGGGGACGAGGTGCACGAGGTGCAAGCCAGTGGTCTTGAGTGTGTTATTCTGCTTATATCGCAACAATTTACCAGAGATTATTTGCCAATGATGTTTAATTTATTAATGAAAGACATGTCATGCATTTTAGAGTTAGATTTAATGTTGTGGAACTTCCGAGCATCAAGGTCCTCTTCTCACATATGTTACAGCTAACAGTCATTCCCTCACCAGCCTCTCTCTCGCGCGCTCTCTCTCTCTCTGTCACACACACACACACACACACACACACACACACACACACACACACACACACAGCCTGTCATTTTGCCGAGAAAAAAGGGAAGTATAACCAACCAAGACTCCCTCCATAAATAAACACCTCCTAACAAAAAACTAAACCAGATCAACGATTATACGAATTAATTTGTTAAACATAATCAGTTTAGTCTTAGATTACGTGGCGCATTTGGCATACAAATCCCTGCTGTTACTATAGGAACAATAACGTATTAGAACACGAGCATTAATATAAATGAACCATTCATGTTACAGCTACAGTAGGAACTACCTGTGCTGTTATACAAAAATAATGCACACTTTCTGACCAATCAGATTTAACTATTCAAACATGATGTAATATAATAGATAATACCATCCAGCAATGAAACAGTATGAAAAATGCATTGAGTTGTAGCTTTACAGCCTGATATTACCATTTCCTCAATGTTAAATTAGGGAAGGTGCTAGAACATTTATTAAAACTGGCTTGTAAAGAGGATCACTCTTACCCTTCAGTACTTTATCAGAAAGATGTAGAAATACAGTTTCTCTGAAGTTCACTTGGTATTTTGGCCAAAAATCCACACACGCACTAGAAATTTGTAGTCTGTGATGCTTAGGCTTGCCAATGTCAGAAAATTATAGAAAAACCAACAACAAAAAAGCTCCTCGTTTTTGGTACATTCTATATTTTATCTAGGGCTATTCATTAATTCTGATTTCACCAGTTTCCGAAATTCAATTTAACTTTACTAAATTTAGTACAAAAACAAGTTCTAGATAAACACAAAGTTTTGTACATTGAGAGTTTTTCTTTAGCAATGTGTCATAATTGGTTGCTAGCAGGCAAAGCTAACTTACTAATTATAAACAGTAAAAACACACACACACACACACAAAAAGTAAAAGAAGGTTATACCAGTGTACTGAATATCTACTGGTAAAATTAGTGCTTCCTCAGTGTTTGGTCTAACGGCAGACTGTGTAACTGTTTCTTCCCCCAAGTCATCAGACTCCTCAATACCCAGAGATTGGACTGGCATCAATCCAGACACACACACACTCATACTCAACTGAACACCATTCCACTACAATTCCTCTGCAATTTTTGCACATTTCTGTCTTAAATTGCTGCTAAAACACTGTAAACAAAATGCTGTATTGACCACCTGCATTTTTGCAGCTTATTAGTATGTTATTTTTCCATCTACATTTATTGTATATTGTAATATATCTTTGCACCTTATTCCACACAAGTACTGTGTCCTGGTCGGTGATACACTGTCCTTTACTGTTTTTGTTGTTCTGTCTTGCGCTGTTGCACATGTTTGCACACACGCACTTTATGTAGTCCTGTGTATGTCTTTGTAGTCTTATTTAATTTTGTGTATTCTCATATAACTCTGTGTTGTTTTAAGTAGCATCCTGGTCCTGCAGGAACTTTGTTTCATTTCACTGTGTACTGTACCAGCTGTATATGGTTGAAATGGCAGTAAAGCCATTGAACTTGAACTTGAACTTAAAAAATGTATGGACATCCTCTTTAGAGATCAGTGCATCTAGTGAAGTTGTGCTGCTCGTCAATGAAGCAAACTTCCATGTCAGAGTTCATCAAAGTTAAAATCGAAGCAAAGTTTTGATTCCAAAATGTATTTTTACTGAAAGAAACCATTGACCATAGGAAATTCCTTTGAAACTCCTCCGTTTGGGGGCTATTGGATCAGACACAGTGTCAAGCCATTTTTGTGTGCTTGGTGTTACACTCAGTATAATTATAAGGGCACATTTTGCACTCCAGACAAAGATGGCCAACAGTTTTTCCTTCTTGACACACAGTCCACGTCGGTGATACAGAAAGTGGAGAGCACTCAGGGTCTAAGTGATCAAAGTATTTTCTAAATGCTCACAACACATGACATTTTGGCAAAACGGTCAGTGACTGGAGCAGGTCATGCACTAAATATGTTGGCGAATCAGGCTGTTAGTCCAATTTCTCTCTTACCATTTGGGTTTGTGCTTTATTTCCTGATGACCAGACACAATGATACAATAATATCCCACCAGTTATTTATTTTTTTTCTGAATAAATTTTGAGTGTAAGGGCATTCTTTCACCCTTGACAAATTCTATAATAGGAATATTCAGTTAAAATTTATGAAGTACAAGTTAATTCTTTGCTTACAGTGGTCTGGATATTTAAAGTAACATGTGGAACCTTTTGGTCCAATTTTCATAAATACAAGTGATTAGATAAGCTTAAACTGAGAATTTACTACAGAAGCTGAGATGGTTCATATTTAGAAAACTGAAAGTACATCCATTTTTCATATGTTGATGTATGCTCTGGTAGAGTATTTTTTCAGTTGCTCTGTTTGGTCTGCTGAAATATTTTTGGATCCATTTCCTTGAGCAAATAGTTGACTATGCCTGATGTAGAAACTCAATTCTGATTCTTATTCAAACACAAAGGATAGTTAATGCATATGAATATCTGAAGGAAGTATGTAGATTAAATGCAGTGTTCTGTTATTGTCCTATATCAAGTAGGTCTTTCTACACAATGATCATTCTTAATGTGTAAATATTCTGCCTTGTGTGTTGGTGTAGGCCTGGGGGTTGTGCTGGTCAGGGCTCCAGGTTCAGCTCCTCTACCTCGTTCCCTGACGAGGTATTAAATTTCATAAAGACCCATCCACTCATGGATGAAGCTGTCCCTCTGCTAGGACACAGACCCTGGATAGTTAAAACTATGGTCAGGTAAGTGACTGCATTGCCACTGATGGAAAATAACAGCCAGGTGTTCAAAATTTTTGCTCATGTTCATAGTCATGTCTTTTGGAAAATGCTAATAAGAGGCTAAGATTTAGAGTCAAGTTCAGGTGGGTGACTGAATTGCCATCACTGGAAGAAAAATAAAAGCATACTCACAAACAGTTTCATTTTGCCTCTATGTTTGTAAAGCTCAAAAAATGCTAATATGAAGGTCGCACATAAAACGAGGCACAGTATGGTTAGAAATTCAAAATTATGGGCAGCTGGCCTAGTCTAACTCATGCAAGCATGATGAAACCCTTCATGCATATAGCCTGACTAACAATGTAAGAGTGTAGATGAAATTGTAAATCAGAGCTGGAAAATGCTGCCAAGAGCAATTTGACAGCTATTTGCCTCTGGCCTCTGAGTACCATGGAAAGTAGAAGAAGTCGTCTTTTTTTTCCCTTCTAAAAAGTGAAAAGGACTCAATTTAGCCAAGTCAACTGAATTTTGATTGAAATGCTCTCAGGGATGGAAATGTTATAATGCTTCCCATGAATAACAATGCTGTCCTTATCAGACATTATAACACATGATTTAGATGCTTATAAATAGTGAATGTGACCTTAAAATTATAGCAAAACCCCACTCATTTATAGTGCACCACCATGACCATGAGTTTTGTCCCGTTTATTACATCTTGTTCTTGTTCTTTATATAGAATTTCTGGGTTTAACAGCATTGATGGCTATTTTGTGTATTTATTAAACGGCTAGTTTACCCAAATCAAAGTCCACTAGTTCAAACGATAAAATTTACACCGATCAGCCATAACATTAAAACCACTGACAGGAGAAGTGAATAAAATATATATATATATATATATATATATATATATATATATGTGAATGTGATTATCTCATTACAATGGCAGCTGTCAAGATATGGGATATTAGGCAGCACGTGAACAGTCAGTTCTCCAAGTTGATGTGTTGTGCTGTAACGAGTCCATACCTTGACGGGTCAGAGCTGCAGAGCTGTTTTGGTGGCACAAGGGGGACCTACACAATATTAGGCAGGTGGTTTTAATGTTATAGCTGATTGTACATTGATTACACGGGCATGGTTTAAGGTAATAAATAAAAACAAAACAAAAATGCTAACTTTGTTTTAGGGCAAGTGATTGGAATGCTCCTGGGGTTGGAATACAAGTGATAGTCAAACAGATAACATTGTTGGAAATGTAAGAGTAAGAAATATTAAAGCAACGTAATCCAAGATGGACGGGGTGATGTGATGCGACGTGTAGCTACCACCCAAAAGTTTGTGTGTTTTTTAAAATGTATTATTCCTTGAACACCATGGCAGTGTGTCAACAAATAATTTTTTTTACTTATCCAAGTTAGTTCCTGTTATCCCTTATATCATAGCAGCTATGAACAGTAAATCTCTCACTAGCCTATCTTTTTTTCTTCCCACTTGAAGTTAATAAGAAAAAAATGCAGGTTGTCACGTTACAGAGAAACCGGAAATCGCAACATCCTCTCTTCTGAAGACTTTCCTATAGCGGAAAACTTCCTGACATTTACAAAGCGTTGACACTGGAGACTCCTTCTAAAAATATTAAGTAAACATCTCAGAAGAGTTGTCAGAAGATATTACAGAATAGTTCACCATAGCAACGATTATGCATTTTTCTTTGTTAAATAACAGCACATTTTTAAAATGTGTTTATTATTAGGCTTTAGAGTGTCCACCATACAAGTCCATGTAAATGAGTTAATGATAAACTAGTGATAAACTATACTTTTTCCCAGTGCTGGGAAAAAGTATTTCCTGATTTCTTCTGTTTTTGTGTATATCTCATACTAAATAGTTGTAGATCTTCAAACAAAATACAACATAAAACAAAGACAAACTGAGTACACAATAGTTATTATTTATTTTTTGTTAAAAACTAATTGCCCCTTTAGAATCTGGTTGTGCTGCCTTCAGCAGCAATAACTGCAGCCAAACGCTTCTGATAACTAGAGCTCAGTCTTTCACTTACTTCTAGGACTAGGACTTACTCCTATGCTTTGGATCACTGTCTTGCTGCATAATCCAGTTGCACTTGAGTTTCAAATTACAGACTGAAGACCGGGCATTCTCCTTTAGGATTTTCTGGTAGAGAGCAGAATTCAATTATTGCAAGTTGCCCAGACCCTGAAGCAGCAAAGCATCCTCACACCATCACACTTCCACCACCATGCTTGAC
>JANDJT010000103.1:14947953-14959182 GCA_024331685.1 Stegophilus panzeri
TGCTTTTTCTTAGCGTGTTCAGTACTTTTTTCCTGTGTCATTCCACTTTATTACACATAACTTTATTTATGGACTTTCATGTGAATTGGTATGGTATCATATGGTATTTCATGTGAATAACCTCATTGGAAATATGTTTACTGAAAAAAATGTTGACACGTTCAATACTTATTTCCCTCACTGTAAAGCATTTGTGCAGGTGCTCCTATTAAAGTGAGTCAGTGAGTGTATAGAGTACATTTCAACATAAATAAATAATGTGGATTTGCTGTGTTTGTTAAGTGTGCATTAAGTGCAAGTGCCATAGTGAATTATGTATTAGGTATGTAGAGTGTTTAAGAATTTGTCTTTTGTGCAAGTATGGCATTTTTGATGTCCACAACAACATTAAGTAAATTAGGAGACCGTAAAATGAGTGTAATTGTTCCTTATAATAATAAGTTAACTGTGCAGTGGAAGCAGTAGCACAGTTAAGTAGACTAAATGTTTTCAAAAGAGTATGAACCAAATAACACATTGTCGTCTTTTTGTCAACCTTGAGCCAACTGTCTAACCATCACAATGACCTGCAAAGTTGTAATCAATCAAATGACCACAAGAGGGCAGACCGTCATTAAATATTATTATTTTTTATTTATTTTATCATCTACTTCTTCATTTATTGTACAAGTGATCGAATGATTCTATTAAGTATTATACTATTCCTCCCTTGATACGTGATTATTTAATGTATTATATAAATTACATGTTATGTCTTTATTAGATTGCAAACATTTAAAAAGAATTGAATGAATTTCAAGTTAACTGAAAAGAAAACTTCAAGTTTATTAACATTAAATAAGACTAAGACTTTTGGCCCTAAGACTATAGGGCCAAAAGTATGTGGACACCCCTCTTAATGATTGAGCGTTCCAGTCACACCCACTGTTAACAGGTACATAAAATCAAGCACATACCCATGCCATCTCCATAGACAACCACTGGCAATACAAAGGAGAGCTCGGTGACTTTAAATGTAGCACTGTCATAGGATGCCAGGTTTACCAGTTCTTGGCATATCTGCTCTGCTAGGTCTGATATTAACTGATAATATTGTGAAATGAAAGCACCTAAGAGCAATGAACGGATATGGTGACACGCGACAATGAACGGATATGGTGACGTTTCCTCTAAACCGCTCTGGTTCAACTAATTTCTGCCTTGGTAATTAGTTGTATACGGTATGTAAACCAGATCAATATGAAGTTGTGCATGAAAATAAGTTTAAATGTCTGGTGTACTACATTCGTGATGACCCAGTTTCAATAAATGAAAGCATTCACTTTCTTCCCCTTTTTAATCTCCACTTTAGAGATGAACAATATACAGTATAACAATATTTGTTTTGTAGCCAAAATGAATGTACATGAATCCACAGGTGAAAAATCATAAGATTCAGATGTAAAATTGACATGATTCGTATGTAGTACACTTTTCATGTGTAAGACGTGTGGTTTTATTTTACACAAGATTCACTTATTTTCACGTTCATTTTTCAGATATAATTTTTTTTTCCTCGCTGCGGCCCAGGTTCGATTCTTCTCAAGAATCTCCCGGTAAAGGGCTCCATTCATCGTTCCAGTTCGATTGAAGCTTGTACTACAGTCAACGTGCGGACAGGTGATCCACTGTGGCGTCCCCGAAAAAAAGCAGGAGCAGCCGAGAGAGGGGAAGAAAATTGTTCATGCCGTTTTTACTTGCGTTCACATGCACTGTTTCAGGTATATCATGGTGACCCTCAAATATTGCCATAATGTCATCAAATATTACTCACATAATCACAAATGAAAAATTTACAGGCAACACATAAAACGTATTCTATGTGAGTACTAAATTTGCATCTGTTAGACCTCACATTTGTACCATTAGCACAGTATACGTGCCAATAAATGTCAGATAAAAGATTACTCATGAATTGCTATTTCCTTCCGTGTTATCTGTTTAAAAAAATCATTTTTATCATCTGCTGAAACCTTACCCACCCTTAACCCTTACTTAGATTGAAACTGAAAACTGAAAACCTGGTTCATGCATTCATCATCTCATGCTTAGATTACTGTGATTCTCTCTTTTGGGGCATTACTAGTAAAATACCCTAAATATACCCCAAAATTCACCTGATAGAATCTTGACTTGTACCAAAAGTTCAACACACATTACACCTATTATTATTATTATTATTATTATTATTATTATTATTATTAGCCAGCGAGGCTCATGCTACATCTTGTCTCTGTAAGCTTTTTTCAACAAAAAGTAATATCCCACAGAATCCAGGCAGCAATTTGTTGTTGCTAACTACTCAGCGACATCATAAAAGATATTACTTTTTTTCACAGAAATGCGTCTCAGCAAATAACCAACATGGATCGGGGTAAAGCACACAATGAAAACAATCATGTTTGCTGTGATTATGGCCAGGACCCGTTTCCTTTTGTCGATAATTTCCTCCTCTGTGTGCTGACGGATGTCCTTTAACGACTTTAGCACTGTCCAGACTACATGAGCTGAACAAGTTGTGATGGTGACTATCGGCAGAAGATACCCAAGAATCTCCAGAACCAATAAGAAGCTAAGGCTCATCTTATCAGGTTCTTTTAGCTCATAGCACGTCGCTAGCCGGTCTGGATACATATCTTTCCTGAATGTTGTGCTGAGTGTTATGACTATAACCTAGATGAAAGCACATATCCCACTCGTTATCCTCTTTCTCCTGACCTCTGAGACACGTGAGGTTCTGTTCTGCATAGGGAACCTGATGGCCACATAACGATGGATGCTTATGGCTGTGATGATAAAGATGCTAGCATACATGTTGATGTAATGGACACATATCAAGAACGTACAGAAAGGCATCGGCTTCATAGGGCAGTAGGTTTCGAATATGCGAAAGGGCAGGAAAAGGGTCAGTATGAGGTCTGCGAGCAGGAGGTTGAGCATGTAGATGTGAGTGTCTGTCCACTGGGGGATACGCGTGAAGCACCACAAGGCTGAGGCATTAAGGATGATGCCTAAAATGAACACAGGTGTGTAGGCCACACGCTGGAAAATAATAAGTCCCGCTTCAGACCCAATCGGCACCAAACTGCAGTTAAACACCATCGCCTAAGACAAAGCAACCAGAGGAGAGAAATAGAACAAATGAAAGCAATCAAGTAATCAGTGATGTTTCATCAGGAAACTTCATTATTTTAATTGGGCCTTGGAATTGAATTATTCAAAATTCACACATGTTGTCTTTATTATTATTTTTTTATTCTGTAACAGTGATAAAAAAGAAATGTAGTGAAGTTGAACACAAAATATACATTAAACACTCAAGTAAAAGTAAATGTATTATAATTTAATTAAACTCAAAAAACTACTGTAACTAGAGTACAGTACATATTGTCCATTACTTTCCACCCATGGCCATGATGGCTCTATTTTCACTCTTTAGATTTTAGATTTAAACTGTGGTCCTCAAGGACTACATTTTTTTTTTAATGGGAAGCATGCCCATGGAGACTATACTTGCACAGGGCCAAGAGATTTGTTGAGTGCCACAGGACATGACAAACTGTGGGCCACCACATCTTTTAAAACTCGTGCAATGTCATAGGGCAGCTGAACATGCTTGGAGGAGAACACTAATTGACCTAAACTGAATACATTAACTCAAAGAAGCTATTATTTATTAGCATCACTCTGCTTGGTAGAAGAGAGAAAGAGGCTTGTGAGGGAATTGTTTATAGATGTTTATAGCTATTATAATGTAAGTTATAGTTAAGGAATTAACTTTTCTCAGACATTCCACAACATTAAACATTTCAAAGTTGTTGTTTTTTATGTTAATTAGTTAAAAAGTCTTTCAAGAATACATTTAAATTTACTCATTGTTATTGTTGCCAAATTATTGTAGTATAAGATGGATAAAACATATGGGATGTACTGTGACGCCACTTCATGATTGATTATTTTCCTATAACAGCAGAGCATATCATGTTTTATTCCTCAGTATTCAGGCCACAGGTAATTTGGGGTCTACAGTGCTGTGAAAAAGTATTTGCTTTGATTTCTTCTGTTTGTGTATCTCTCTTAATAAATTGTTTCAGAAATTAAAACAAAATCTAAGATAAAACAAAGGCAACCTGAGTAAACACAAAATACAGTTTTTGCATGATAATGTTATTTATTGAAGCAAAAAAAGTTATGCAATACCAACTGGGCCTGTGTGAAAATGTGTTTGCCCCCATAGTTACTAATTCCCCAAATCTATGAAAGTGCATTCATAATGGGGTTCAGCTGGACTAGACACAACCAGGCCTGATTACTTCAAACCCTGTTCAATCAAATCAACACTTAAATAGAACTTTTTCAACAGCATGAAGTTGGTTGAAAGGTCTTACTCAGTAACACACTATAACAAAATTTAAAGAAATTCCAGAAATGATGAGGAAGAAGGTGATTGAAATACATCAGTCTGGGAAGGGTTACGAGCTATTTCAAAGGTTCTGGGACTCCAAAGGACCACAATGAGAGCAATTATCTCCACATGGAGAAACTTGGCACAGTAGGGAACCTTCCCAGAAGTGGCCGACCTTCCAAAATTCCTCCAAGAGCACAGCAACTACTCATCCAGCAAGTCACAAAAGGACAACATCAAAAAACCTACAGGCCTCTGTTGCATCAATAAACTGTTCATGAATCCACTATCAGAAAGGCACTGGGCAAAAATGGCATCCACTGAAGAGTGGAGAGGTAAAAACCACTGCTAACCCAGAAGAACATTAAGACTCGTCTGAATTTTGTCAAAACACACCTTAATGATCCTCAAACCTTTTGGGAGAATGTTCTGTGGACTGTTGAGTCGAAAGTGGAACTGTTTGGAAGACACAGGTCCTGTTACATCTGGCATGAAACAAGCACAGAATTCCACAAAAATACCATCATACCTACAGTCAAGCATGGTGGCGGCAGTGTGATGGTGTGGGGATGCTTTGCTGCTTCAGGGCCTGGGCAACTTGCAATAATTGAGGGAAACATGAATTCTGCTCTCTACCAGAAAATCTTAAAAGAGAATGTATGGTTTTCAGTCTGTAAGTTGAAACTCAAGCACAAATGAATTATGCAGCAAGACAAAATGATCCAAAGCATTGGAGTAAGTCCACCTCTTGGTTCATGCTCTGGATCAAAAAAAGCTAAATTAAAGTTTAGTGTGGCCTAGTCAAAGTCCTGAACCAATTCAGATGCTGTGCGCTCGAAAACCAGTGTGGCTAAACTAAAGCAGTTCTGCAAAAAAGACTAGGCCAAAATTCCACCACAGCGCTGTGAAAGACTGATCTCCAGTTATCGGAAGCGTTTAGTTGCAGTTACTACTGCTAAAGGTGGTGCAACCAGATTTTAAGGGAACAATTAGTTTTTTCAGATTGGTGATAGGTGTTAGATAACTTTTTTTTGCTTCAATAAAATAGATAAATAAATAAAAACTGTATTTTGTATTTACTCAGGTTGCCTTTGTTTTATGTTGTGTTTTGTTTGAAGATCTAAAACTATTTAGTATGAGATATACACAAACACATATAAAAAATGTTTTTCACAGCACTGTATGTAAATCTAATCATTCTTGCCCTTGTCATGTTTAATCTACATTCAAATCGCAGTTTAGTGCTTCATCTGCATTAGCATGTTTGCATAGTTCATTAGTTGATGATTAGTACTTCAGCAATTGAATAGGACTGTACAGTAGCATACTGTAGTATTGAAGTTAAAGTTAAAAGGAATATGTACTAAAGTCATTGTAGCTCATTACAGTTACTGCTGCAACTTCATTTACTCCTGTGGTGAAAATAAACGTGTGCCAATATGATGACATGATGATGTGCAGCATTACACCGTGCATATTGTCCTTTATATGTTTCATTGCCTGCTCAAACACTTTAGACTTAAACTGCTGCACTCATTCCAGGTGGATGAATTAGAAATAAACACTCATTATAAACACGTTCCCTCAGACTGGCACTGTTACCACAGTCACTAATGATTTAATGGCATATGGCAGAAGCATTGCACGCTCTTCTCACGCATTGTCGCACATTATTAAATAAATTGTTCAGTCTTATTAGACAGTATATCATGTAGAAGATCAGACCTGTCTGATCTTAAATAAGTGCAAAATAGACAACTACGTGACAGAGTTAGTTATGAATTTATGAATTTGTTAGTTATGAATATGAATTTGATACTGTCTGATAACATTGTTAAAGCAATTTCATTTCACACTATTTTGTATCCTAATAAAATGATTTCCTGATTGAACACAGGCTTTGCCTATGAAAATACCTTTTTTTTTCAATTTCTTTTTTTTTTAAAGTAGCAAAAACAAAAAACAAAAATTGTGATTCACTCATTCTTGTAATAATTTTTCTTCCCTTCTATAACACGTTTAGACCAAAATGTTGACTTACCATTGTGCACGGCTGACTCTGCTTTTCTCACAGCTTAGAACTACAGAACAGTTTTGAAACACTCCAGAGGATCAAAATGGAAACATCATGTAAATGGATATGGGCAGTACAGACAGCTAACCTTCCATTTAAAGCAAGCAAAAACTTTCCGTTACTGTGTGTTAACGTCTCCGTCAGTGTGATTATGGTTTTGTGGTTTTTCACTTTAAGGTACGAGTCTAGTGACGTATTATATGCAAAAGTATCAGTGCTTTCCATCTCACTTCCCCTTTGTCATTGACAAGTGCATACACTCACAATCTTACAGGTCTGTGATACTAAAGAAGTGTATACCAAAAAGGTGTTAAAATCTAGGCAAATATGATGGTGACTGTTTATATATTATGAATTTGTAATTATACAATATAAGCAGGCCTTGTTATGATAAAATGTAATTAACAGAAGCGTTAGACCTCCAATAGGCTTCTGCAGGGCCAAAAGTAAGACATACGGTTAATGTAATGAGTCAGAATCCCCCCATGCTACGCTAATGTCTCCATTGTATAAATGGATCAAAATCCATTTCAGAAAAAGGTCATAAAACTAGTTTGATTCTATCTTACTCATTTGAATGTTGTGTTAGTGATGTGGTTCTTTGTGATTCATTGTTTCCCACTACAGTTGAACTTATGAACTTAAGAGTTATGTGGGATGTTCCAGCTAGTAACAACTAAAACACTAAGATGAACTGGCTACAACCAAAACAATAAGAAAAGATAACTACAACCAAAACAGTAAGATGAACTAGCTACAACCAAAACAATAAGACAAGATAACAGTAGACATGATAACAGTCAGATGAACTAGCTATAACTACAACCAAAACAGTAAGATTATCTAACTGTCACGTAAGGAGGTTGAGGATGGATGCAAATGCAGATAAGAGGTTTTTTAAAGAGAGGCAGGCAGACAAATCCAAATCGTGAATTAAAAGCGTGGTCCAAAAACAGGCAAAAGGTCAGGCAATCGGCAAACGGGCATAAACTAGGCAAGGCAAAACACAAAACTAGAAACTAGAAGGGAGATCAAAAACCATGAAACGGAACACGATGAACACAGGCTTGGCACAATGAATACACTCAATACTTCGAAAGACTAGTGTTCAAACAGTTTTGTTTATGTTTGTTGTGATTGTGTGTGAGATTGGATGATGATGTGCATGATTAGAATGAAAGTGAGTGTTCTGGGAATTGCAGTCCATGGTGGCCATGTTTGTAGGCTGCAGTGCAGGATGGGAAATGTAGTCACTGGTTTGCTGTGACATGACACTAACTACAACCAAAATAATAAGACAAGATAACTACAACCAAAACAGTAAGATGAACTAGCTACAACCAAAACAATACGACAAGATAACGACAACCAAAACAGTAAGATGATCTGACTACAACCAAAACACTAAAACAAGATAACTTCAACCAAAACACTAAAACAAGATAACTTCAACCAAAACAGTAAGATGATCTGAATACAACCAAAACACTAAAACAAGATAACTTCAACCAAAACAGTAAGATGAACTAGCTACAACCAAAACAATAAGACAAGATAACTACAACCAAAACACTAAAACAAGATAACTTCAACCAAAACAGTAAGATGATCTAACTACAACCAAAATAATAAGACAAGATAACTACAACCAAAACAGTAAGCTGAACTAACTACAACCAAAACAATAAGACAAGATAACTACAACCAAAACAATAAGACAAGATAACTACAACCAAAACAGTAAGATGATCTAACTACAACCAAAGTAATAAGACAAGATAACAGTAGACATGATAACAGTAAGATGAACTAGCTATAACTACAACCAAAACAGTAAGATGAACTATGTACAACCAAAACACTAAGACAAGATAACTTCAACCAAAACAGTAAGCTGAACTAGCTACAACCAAAACAATAAGACAAAATAACAGTAGACATGATAACAGTAAGATGAACTAGCTGTAGTGTACTTGGTGTAGTGCGTGTTATTTGATACAAAGTAAATAACTGTTAGGTAGCTAGCAAGGACAAATGCTAGTCATGGTTATATCTGGGTAATGTTTACTAGCAATTACAATTTAGCCTAAAACTAATTATTAGCCACAAATTTGAATTTAAATATAAACTGGTTTGTAGTACAGCCATAAAACTATATATGATGCTAACTGATAAAATGTAATTTCTTCTTCCCTAAAAAACGTTGGTCAAACTTTGGGAACCCAAAATTGGACAGTAGTTTCTAGACAATAGGAACCTAGGGACGGCCATTTTTGTGCTTTTGAAAGATTGTTTTTAGAAATTGTTGGAATTTCCTTTAAAGCTCTTTCCAAGAAGCTGCACTTCATTCTGACACAAGGCTTGCCTCAAGTCTTTTCTGTTCTCACATTTTCAAGGAAGTGTCACAACACAGCAGGAATCTAATGTCCTAATGTCTAACGTTGAGTTCTGTTCACACTGGCAATGAGAAGGTGCGAGGCTCCCTCTGTTGGTGGTAGACTTTTGTACATTGTCATGTTGCCCTTTTTCACATTGCTAAGCAACAGTCTCAGCCATGAGAAGTTCTGTGTCAACAGTGCAATATAGTCCCACTACTGGGATTGAGAATCACTAAAGCACACCAAACACTCAGTGATAAACCAGAAAGGCCAATAGGTCACTCCAGACACTGTTCTACTCAAGCGTATAGTCAGGAGAGAAATAACGTGGGTTTACAGCAGATAGAAGTCTATGGAAATAACAAAATATTATATGCAGTTGAAAACATTTGTTTTTGTTGGGTAATGAATGTATCACAATAATAATAATGCATCCATATATACTGTATTTGGACTATCATATTAACAAGGTTTTATGCTAAAAAAAAATCTTTTTTTCTTACTTTCTAAGATGTCCCACATTTTAGATGTTATGTGTCACAATTACCTTTTTTCCCTTGAAGCAAACAACTCTTACACATTCTATGTCAAAATTGCACTATATTCCATCGTTCCATATCTAGAAAAAAAATCAGGAGAAGCATACAGCATGGACAAAAGGTCACAGCATGGAGTCTTGGTAAATAAGGTAGAAAATTGAGATATTGGGTGACCGACTGTGCCATGTACCGACCCGCTTATGTCACTTTTGTGGGTCACTGTGACACAGAATAAAAAACAGTTACAGTGAATGAACAACAGGCATTCTCAGGACATGATGAAGTTGGGCTTTGGGTAAAGAGTCATTTTTTCTAAGTGTGTCAGTATGTCAGTAGCTGAAGCTATAATTGAGGAAAAGGGCCTACTGTATTCATCCCATTAATGAGTCACTAACTAATCTCAGGAATGTTAGAATGATGAACGACCCTGACCATTCGAATGAACCTTCTTAGCTCCTGCGAATTAAATTAGCTCCATTAGGACCATTTACATAAATTGTACCTTGGTCAATAAAAACTGGACCTGTACAATATTGTTTTTTCTGACAGTGATAGTTTATGTACTTCTAATAGGTTCTACATGATATTGTGAAGCAGTTCACATTATGATTATCTCCAAAATGACAGGTCTTGTGGGGTGTTCTCAGTATGTGGAGGTTAGTACCTACCAAAAGTGGTCCAGTGAAGGACAGCCAGTGAACCGGCAATAGGGACATGGGCACCCAAGCCTCATTGATGCGCATGGGGATTGAAGGCTAGCCCGTCTGGCCCTGATCCTACAAAAGAGCTACTGTAGAACAAATTGCTGAAATTTCCATATGGGGTTGCATAGCCACAGACTGGTCAGAGTGTTCTTGCTGACCTATGTCCACCCCTGAAAGCACCTACAATAGGTATGTGAGCATCGGAACTGGACCGTGGAGCAATGAAAGAAGGTGGCCTGGTCTGATGAATCACATTTTCTTTTACATTGTGTGGATGGCCGGGTGTGTGTACATCGTTTACCTGGGGAATAGATCACACCAGGATGCACTATGGGAAGAAGGCAAGTGTGATGTTCTGGGCAATATTCTGCTAGGAAACCATGGGTTTCATGTGGATTGCATTCATGTGGATGTTACTTTGACACGTACCACCTACTTAAACATTGTTGCAGACCAAGTACACCCCTTCATGGCAACAATATTCAGTAATAGTAGTGCCCTCTTTCAGCAGGATAATGTGTCCTGCCACACTGCAAAAATTGTTCAGGAATGGTTTTTGGAATATGACAAACTTCTGGCTTACGCCTGTAACCCTGTTCCCTGAGAAGGGAACGAGACGTTGCGTTTAGCATAACACTATGGGAAGCGCCTCTTGCGCGTGACCGGTATCTGAAGCTTGTGTAAAATCATGCCTATTTATAGGCCTGCCATGATCAGGTGACGTGGCAGTTATGCGTGTCGCGTGATATAAATATGGCACCTGTGAACCACGCCATCAGCCTCTATTATCTGAAGCGAAGATGCAATTCACAGGCCTGCCCTAGTATGACAAAGCTGCGCAACGTCTCTTTCCCTTCTCAGGGAACAGGGTCATAACCCAGACATTCCCTTTCAAAGGGAACTTTGACGTTGCGTTTAGCATAACACTACCGGAACGAGAATACCCACTCCGTCATACCAAGGGTGCGGCCTGTTCAAAAAGACCCATGCCAGAGGGTCACTACAAGACACTTGAGCCCGGGGTGGAATGAACATCCAGGCTGTAATAATGAATGAATGTGTGTGGCGTAGACCACCCTGCAGCAGCACA
>JANDJT010000103.1:14969094-14984081 GCA_024331685.1 Stegophilus panzeri
AATAATAATAATAATAATAATAATAATAATAATAATAATTGAGAATAATAATGAGAACTCAATTCATTGACGTATACTGTTTCTTCATTATTGGCAGAAAATAATTTGAAAGAAGTAGGGCTCAAATCCCAGTTTAACCACTGGTCATACCATATTACTCCATTATTGTTATTACTATGTATTACAAGATAGATTACTTCAATGAAATATTCTAATTCTGTATCATTCGTAGTTTGACTGATTTGTTACTAATACTTGTAGCAGTTTTAAGAACTAGCATTTTCTCCAACCCTCTTGTGAAGTTGTAACACTTTCTCAGTTGGTGGCCAGCAGCATGCAAGTGAAAGGAGTAGTTTATCATTTTTAGAGCTCTCTGCTGTCTGCAAGGTGAATTGTAAGCCATTAAATCATTCCTCCTAACCAAACCATTCCTTCTGTGAAATTATTGCTGCATTCTTCATAACTTGGATGTGGGAAGTCTGAATTCGGAATGAGCTTGACACATTTGAGCTACAAAGTGGGGGAAAACATGAATGCTTCCATCTAACTACAGTGATCATGAGTTTATGTGAGGGTTGGGGGTTGGATTCCCACCTCTTCTCTGTGTGTGTGGAGTTTGCATGTCCTCCCCATACTTTGGGGGTTTCCTCTGGGTACTCCAGTTTCCTCCCCAGTCCAAAGTCATGTGTTGTAGGCTGATTGGCATTTCCAAATTGTCCGTAGTGCGTGAATGTGTTTGCAGTTGTGCCCTGCAATAGGTTCGCACCCCCTCCAGGGTGTCCCCCACCTTCTGCCCTGAGTTCCCTGGGATAGGCTCCAAGCTCTCTGTGACCCTGTGTAGGATAAGTGATACAGTAAATGAATGGATATGTTCATGTTGATCAAACTAAAATAAATACTAATATAATACTCATTTTAAGTAGTGGTATTTTATTTACTGTTGATGGTGTGAGTGGCCATGATGACATGACATCATATGCTGAACTAAGGGTTCACTGGGACCTTCCTGACTTTTAGATTAGGAATTCCAACTTGAGGGGTTGTTTTCTTTGGCTTTTCCTAATCAGGGGTCAGAAGTTCCAAATTACAAGCTTTAGTAGAGCATAGGATTAGATTGCCTTTTAAGGAAAAGAGTTTGAAGACTATGAAAAAGTTTTGTTTTTTTACTGGATGACCAAGATACATTATATAGAGTGATCAGTACAGAAATGAAAATGGTGTATATACAATATAAATGGAACTGAGGATAGAACAGGGAAGAAATTAGTTCCTCATTAATATCATCATGTTTGATGCACTTGGCTTGTTCACTTATTAGCTCCCTTGGTGAATGTTTTCATGCTTCATAGCTATGAAATGGTATAGATGAATTCACTCAATTCCCCGGAGACACAACGTGTGCACAACAACAATTCAGTGTGTCTTACTGTTTACTTACTGTTGAAGTATCAGATGTTTCACAAATGTCCTCTCTGCCCAGCATCAGCGGAATTTAAGCTCACATACAGCTGACATCAATTAACTGAATGAAAGTAGAGGATCAACTTAATCCATACAGGAACAGGTGCTTTCTGATTGTTTAATTATTCCAAGAAGAGTAAAGCATACAGAATTATTTAAGACTAAGAGGTGCTCATATTGCTGTTTGAAGGACAAATGACAGATAAAGTGATGCATTGATAGTAACTTTATTTTTTTTTAAATAAACATTTAAGATTTTTTAAAAAGGTTTTATGAAATATGCAAAGAAATACAGTGATTAGTTGTACCTGCACCAAGTAATAGTAAAAAAAAAAACAAGAATAAATGAAAGATTTTATAAAATAAACTTGCCTAAGAGAAATTGCTAACCTGAAAGTGATGAAAGAATGTGACATTTTAAACAAATACAATGTATCTCATTAAGATATCTCATAAAGATATCATTGTAAAGAAAAGCTGTCAATTGCTTAACAGTTTAAAAGTGTAAATATATATGCTTTCATTTGATTGATGTAAAGGTAGGAAGGAAGGAAGGAATTAAAGAAATAGGAAGGAAGGACGGAAGGAGGGAAGGAAGGAATAAAAAAGGAATGAAGGAAGTATGGAAGGAAGGAAGGAATGAAGGAAACAAAGGAATGAAGGAAATAGGAAGGAAGGAAGGAAGGAAGGAAATTAGGAACCAACATATTTCAGTGGGAAAACATTTAAACCTAAAAATTGAATATTGTAAGGTTTGACCTAGACTAAAGAAAGTTTGAATGGTTATACATGATGTGAACTACATCAAATTGGAATTGTTAGAAGAAGAAGAACAAGAAGAAGAAGAACAAGAGGAAGAAGAAACATTATTAGCAGTGCACAGATGACTACCATCCTCATGCTGGTTTGTGCATTATTCCCTAGCTTTTTTTATGTTAATAATCTTGGACTAGAAACTGTTCTTGAGTAAGTGGTCAGTTTTGAGATAGTGTTCAGCAGGCTGATTTGAGTGTTACATTGAGTTGAGATAGTGAAGGAAAGCTTGGTTGTCCAATCAGTGTATGTGATAGAAAAAAGAGAGATGGAGAGAGTGACTCACACTTCCACTGCTGCTCCACTAACCTACTTACTGTAATCGTCTCTCTGTTTCATAACAGAGAATGGCAGAGAATTACATCACCTGGCCTTTCTACATGCAAACAGGCTCATTGCTCAGGCGGTCAGGATTATTCCTAGCCCTTAAACCCACACTGACTTTTACTAAATTTATCAGCAGTCGGAGCCATGAGAAACATGGGAGTTTCCAGGATAAAATCATGAATATTAATTGAGCAGCGTGCAAAACTGATATGTGATAGGCTGACTCGTCAGGGAGTGTTTTTCACTTCCAGTGCTTATTAAGCTTATCCAGCCACAAAAGGACCCCCTCCTTTGTTTTGAGTGTAAGTATAGATAGCCAGCAGAAAAAAAGACATGGTTTAGAGATATGATTGAGCTGGTGCACATACTGTAAGGGACAATTACAGTAATGGGAAGTGTAACGTGAGCCAAATGTGGCCCAGCTCTAAATTCTGGTCTATATTATGCTATGCATACTGTATATTTCATAGTAATAGTAAATTGAATGCAACGTTTGGGAGATTTTAAAATATGGTCCCTCAGTATATACTACGTACCTACAGCAAGATAATAATGTTAGCACCACACAACAAAACATTCATTTAATCATTCATCTTCAGTAAGGTCTTCACTTTATCCTGTTCAGGGTTGTGATGAATCCAGTAACGGTGGGAGTGAGATGCAGGAATACTCCCTGGATGGCATGCCAGTCCATCGCAGGGCAACATGTACATCAGGTAAATAAATCAGATCATTTTAAAACATAGGTTATCAAACTGTATGCAATCTGTTTTTGTACATATGCATACATGTGCAAGTAATATTTATACTGTAAGACCCCCTTGTTCTTGTAAAGTGGGTGATATGAATCCTGATTAATTAATGAAGTCATGGGTGGAACAGTGGTACAGTGGGTAGCATTGATTCTCACAGTGCCAGGGTCCCTGGTTCGATCCTGAGTTTGGGTTACTGTCAGTGTGGACTTTCGCATATTGTCCATGTGGGTTTCCTCTGGGTCCATCAGGTTCCTCCCACTTCCCAAATACCTGCATGTTGGCTAACAGGCAACTCTCAATTTCCACAAATGTATGAGTATTGTACCCTGTGATTGTCTGCCATCTTATCCAGGGTGTACAACAACTTCATAATGTGCACATTATCTCCCTACCTCAAATTGTCTGTTTATCTTTACTATTCTGTTTTTCCATCCATGCATATATCCATCCATCCAATTTCTGTACCGCTTATCCTACACAGGGTCATGGGGAGCCTGGAGCCTATCCCAGGGAACTCAGGGCACAAGGCGGGGGACACACTGGACGTGATGCCAACCCATCGCTGGGCACAATCGCACACACACTCACACATTCATTCACACACGATGGAAAATTTGGAAATGTCAATCAGGGCCAATAATGGGGGAGGAAACCAGAGTACCTGGAGGAAACTCCTCAAAAACAGGGAGAACATGCAAACTCCACACACACAGGGTGGAGGCGAGACTCGAACCCCCAACCCTGGAGGTGCAAGGCAATATTTGTTTTTTATTATATAATATTATATTAAATTATATTATATTATATTATATTATATTATATTATATTAATTAACTCACTGTCACTTTATTACCTGGACACTTCATTTTACCATGGCAGTGGTGGCTTGGCAGTTAAGGCTCTGGGTTACTGATCAGAAGGTCGGGGGTTCAAGCCCCAACACTGCCAAGCTTCCACTGTTGGGCATTTGAGCAAGGCTCTTAACCCTCTCTGCTCCAAGTGTGCTGTATCATGGCTGACCCTGCGCTCTGACCCCAGCTTCCTGATATGCTGGGGTATGTGAAGAAAATAATTTCACTGTGCTGTAACGTATATGTGATCAATAAAGACTCTACATTGACACTTTATTCCACATGACACTGTAGGCATCTGCTTTACTTACTGACTTACAGATAAGTGTGTCTTGTTAGTATTTGGTGTCTGTAATGTCATGTGTAATGTCTGTAATTGTCTACTGCTGTGACAATACAATTTCCCTCAGGGATCAATAAAGTACTACTGTATCTGTCTGTCTGTCTGTCTGTCTGCCTGTCTGTCTATTTATTCCATCCGTGTGTACTGTGTCCAAGGATAGGTTCTGGATCCACAGTGACCCTGAGCAGAGTAAAGTATTTACTGAATGTAAATGATATTTACAGTGGTATGAAATATTATTTACCCCAACCTGATTTCTTCTGTTTTTGTGTATATCTCATACTAAATAGTTGTAGATCTTCAAACAGAATACAGCATAAAACAAAGGCAATCTGGTTAAACACACAATACAGTTATTTTTTATTGAAGCAAAAAAAAAAAAAAGTTATACAACACCTATCACCCATGTGAAAAACTAATTGCCCCCTTAAACTTAGAATCTGGTTGTGCTGCCTTCAGCAGCAATAACCACAACCAAATGCTTCCGATAACTAGAGCTCAGTCTTTCACTTACTTCTAGTACTAGGACTTACTCCTATGCTTTGGATCATTGTCTTGCTGCATAATCCAGTCCAGGCCCTGAAGCAGCAAGCATCCCCACACCATCACACTTCCACCACCATGTTTGACCGTAGGTATGATGTCCTTTTTGTGGAATTGTGTGTTTGGTTTACCCCAGATGTAACAGGACCACTGTCTTCCAAACAGTTCCACTTTCAACTCATCAGTCCATAGAGCATTCTCCCAAAAGGTTTGAGGATCATCAAGGTGTGTTTTGGCAAAATTCAGACTAGCCTAACGTTCTTCTGGGTTAGCAGTGTTTTCACCTCACCACTCTTCCATGGATGCCATTTTTGCCCAGTGTCTTCCTGATAGTGGAGTCATGAACAGTTTATTGATGCAAGAGGTCCTTTGATATTGTCCTTGGCTCTTTTGTCACTTCCTGGACGAATAGTTGCTGTGCTCTTGGAGGAATTTTGGAAGGTTGGCCACTTCTGGGAAGGTTCACTACTGTGCTGAGTTTTTCCATTTGGAGATAATGGCTCTCACTGTAGTTCTTTGGAGTCCTAGAGCTTTTGAAATAGCTTTGTAACCCTTCCCAGACTGATGTATGTCAATCACCTTCTTCTTCATCATTTCTGGAATTTCTTTCAACTTTGGTATAGTGTGTTACTGAGTAAGACCTTTTAACCAACTTCATGCTGTTGAAAAAGTTCTATTTAAGTATTGATTTGATTGAACAGGCCTGGCAGTAATCAGGCCCGATTGTGTTTACTAGTTAGATTGTGTCTGAACCCCATCATGAATACAGTTCATAATGTGTTTCTGGCAGATGCCCCTTATCCAGAGCAACTTACATTTATCTCATTCATCTGAGCAATTGAGGGTTAAGGGCCTTGCTCAAGGGCCCAACAGTGGCAGCTTGTCAGTGCCCGAACTCACGACCTTCTGAGCAGCAGACCAACGCCTTAACCACTGAGCTACCACTGCCCTGGAATTAGTAAAGGTGGCTGTGGCTCAGGTGGTAGAGCGGGTTATCCACTAATTGTAGGGTTAGTGGTTCAATTCCCGGCCCACATGACTCCACATGCTGAAGTGTCTTTGGGCAAGACACTGAACCCTAAGTTGCTCCTGATGGCAAGTTAGTGCCTTTCATGGCAGCTCTGCTACCATTGGTGTGTGTGTGATTGGGTGAATGAGACACAGTGTACAGCACTTTGGATAAAAGCGCTATATAAGTGCAGACCATTAAGTAACTATGGGGGCAAATACATTTTCACACTTTTTTTTGCTTAAAAAAATAACATTATCATTTAAAAACTGTATTTTGTGTTTACTCAGGGTGCCTTTGTTTTATGTTAGATTTTGTTTTCATTTCTGAAACTATTTAGTATGAGATCTAAACAAAAACAGAAGAAATCAGGCAAATACATTTTCACACCACTGTCATCAAAGTACAGTAACAGTCTTGTGACATATAACCATACTGCTGAGCTATAGCCTATTACTGTTATGGCATATGGCACAAGCCTACATGTGTTCGATTGTTTTAGACATTCTTGCGTCAACACCCAGTCCCACAAACATCCCCCCACCCACCACACACACACACTTTTCCACTTCCCTCCCTGTCTTGTTTTCTGCTCTTGCCGTCGTGGCCAGTTTAGATGTTGATAGTGCATCATAATCGCATGCACGCGCAAATACAGTATGACTTCGTTTTCATTGCATAAATCATCACATGCTTGAGAGGTGACAAGCGTTGCCTTTCTTGGTTTCCTGGAAAAGAAGTAAACAAGTCTTACAGGGTGCTTTTTTTTATTATTATTTTATTTAAATAATAAATTGTTTTAGAAATAGCTAAATCTACAAAGCCTAATAAAAGTTGCCTTTCCTGTCATCTCGAGGCAATTAAGTGCAATTAAATGCAATTATAAATGTCACAGCGATGAAAACAACAACATAATTGCACATACGTCGCATAGCGCATTATGAAACATTAAATTAATGAAAATTAACACACTGATTTCTTGTTTGTTTGTTTCTTTACTTTTAATATTTTCTTACTGTTCTGTGCAGTTTAATCAACCCCGGATAATTTTTTGAAAAAAATAAATAAATAAATAAAACAGTTACTTTAAAAATAGATATTGTTTCATCACTGTAGGCTATTTGATGTGCGCACAGACGCGCGCTGACTCGGCGGTTCCACCTTAAGAGGGAACAGGGATGCGCGTCCCCGTGAGGACTTGTGCGAGATCATGTGCGAGTCCATGCGTCCGAAAAGTAGGTTAGCAGACTGGATTGAGAAGGAGGGAGACACGCACACACACTCACCGCGCACTAACACTATCAGCTCTGCACGCACAAACGTGTAATCAACGCGATCTGATCAGTTATTTTTTTTATTCTAAACTCCACAGAGACGTTTAAGGAAGTTTTAACGCGTTTTTAAAATTGTTAATATTATTATTAGTATTATTATTATTATTATTCACCCCCCGATGATGCGCTCCATCGTAGCTGAAACGTTATATTGGGTTAGCTTAATAAGCTTACTTAAGCTAACTACTCTAAGCTAGCTCTCCAACTTGTTTTCTTTTCCGCATCTTGTGGACTTCCAAAATCTAAGGGGAAAAAATAAAACTCAAAAAATGAGAGGTAAGTCTGTTTATTTTCTTTTTTCCAGATCTGTTCCATCGGCTATACGGGTTGAACACAATGCTTGCATGTGCTGCTTTAAACGCATAAGTAAATAAGTAACCTAAGTAAATACAAATACACAGACTGAATTGAGATTTGTTTGTTTATAGTGTATCATATGCGTATTTCCGCACGTGCGGTGCGCATGTTTGCAGCGCCGGTATTTCAAAGTGCGTAATGGCTACCAAGCTAATCCTTCCTCGCACTCTTTTATTTATTTATGTATATTCTTTATCATGCCTTATTTATTATTATCCGTTGGAAGTTGTATTCATGCATTGCTGCATCTATTGCTGTGTCTGCATTTAGGCGTAGGTGACTTTCATATTAGCAAGGTGACTTTATGTAGCCTGTGCATATACTGTAGATCACGTTAAACAGCACGCGGAATTTAGTTCCAGACATCAAGTAAACACGAAATCTAAAGCTACAGTACACTGTCGCAAACACGTGAGACTGCTGCATTGCTGGATTTGATACTTCAGAGGGGAAAATGTGATGCATGTCTTATGGCACGATGTGGGATGGACGGATATTGATGTCTTCCAGTTCCGTTCCATGCATGACTTTGAACTTGAACTAAATTTGGCTATATTTGAACTAAATGAAGCATAAGATCCGAAATAATTCGCTACATCTAGGTTATCTATGTGTCTATATGTCTGTCTATCTATCTATCTATCTAATATTTTGTTGAAACGTTTTTTGCGGTGGTGTGGTGAGTTGAGTGCTGTTATTATTGTTGTTGTTGTTGTTGTTGTTGTTTGGGCACCAGCATGGCCGGCAGTGTGAGCAGGAAAGAGCCGGCTGTTCCACTGACCCACTTACGTCAGCGCGCGTTACACGGCTAGGGGAAAGGGGCGGGGCCGACGAGGCAACGGGCGGGGCTTAACCAAGAGTCGTGCAGAACCACGCGGTTTGTTTGTGAAACTACACCGGTCTGCTCCACTTACACATTCTTATCACATTGCGTGTTTCTTTTGATTTAAACAGCCGTGTACGGTATTAAAAAGGACCCAAGGAAATTGTGCTCTAAACTAACTTCACTTAATAAAATATAGCCTATGTTTATTATATTGGTATATATATGTGTATAGGCTATATACTGATTCTTGTACTAGTTGCTAAGCCATCTTGTTAAGTTGATATCCGAGTCTGTTGTCCATTAGAAGTGAAGAAGGTTTTATTTGTCAGATATATATGTGACAGCACAGTGAAATTCTTTTCTTCGCATATCCCAGCTTGTTATCCATGCATAGAGCAGAGAGGGTTAAGTTAAAAGAGGTTAAGAGGTTAAGAGCCTTGCTCAAGGGCAGTGCTCAACACTGGCAGCTAAGTGGTGCTGGGGTTTGAACCTCTGACCTTCTGGTAACAATAAGTATGTTTACATGGACAACAATAATCCGATATTAACCCGATTAAGACAATACTCTGATTAAGAAACTACCATGTAAACAACGATTATTGATTACCTTAATCCGACTAAAGTCATACTCGAAGTAAACACAAATTGAATTAAAACGTGTGGAGTATTCCTGTTTTAGTCGCATTGTCGAAGTGCATTACAGACATGTAAACACATTAATCACACTAGTAACGTCGTGTGGACGTTTTCAGCGCATTTTGCGACAGGACACATACACACACAGCAGCGCTCAACCGTTTGACGGAAAACAAGAGAGAACGGCTGCGTCCGAAATCACGTACTTACCTGCTGTATAGTAGGCAAAATACGTGTATTTCTATATACTATATAATAGGTAAGTATATATATGCCATTCCTAAATACCTGGCCTACAGCTAAGCATGTGTTGCTACCCACAATTCTGTCTGGACTGAGCATGCACATGTATCTCCTTTCAGTGTATTTTCTAAATAATGCATTTACATATGACAAAAATGTCTCATTAAAATGGGCCTATTCCAGGGCTGGGAATCAGAATTGTCTTAATCAGAATCAGGTAATAGGATTGTGGTGTTTACATTGCTCAGTACTAGTTAGAATATTGCCAAATTCCAATTAATATCAGAATATTGATGTGCATGTAAACATAGTTCGACAAAAAAAGAAAGAAAGAAAAACACAAATCCAGATGGTTTCAGCACTCACATTTGCATTTCAAATCATATGAATGTTCACTCTCTATAAACATCCTGTGTGTCCAATTAATATATTTCAATATTTTCGACACCAATACATCTTACAGGTGCATACTGTCTGCAAGATGTGCTTTATTTTGTCCTAAATGCACCATAACAAGCTAAAAAAAAAAAACTAAAAAATCACAATGTAGTTGAAATTTTTATTATATCATACAAATTCATGTCCAGTTCATGTAGCAAAAGGAAGTCAAGATTCATTCATTCAAAATGAAACAGACTTGTATTTTTAAATCTACACAGAGTTTGCTTAAATGAACATTTACCATCTCTACTTCTGAGCTACTTTTTTGACAGCTAAATATATACAAATAATGAGGATGTATGAAAATGGAAGCAAGGGCGAATCTGTAATGAAAAATTTTCAACACAAGCTCTTCGGTTTTAAACAAGATCCATCTCAGTTCCAAGTTTTGTGTAAAAATGTGTCGACTTGAGTGAGGATCAATGGCTTTTCTTTTTCTTTTCTTTTTTAAAGGAATTTTACTTGTAAGAAGATTTGAAAGGGAATTAAATGCACCCCGTTGTTCATTGTACATGAGTAAATATATAAAGTCTGAGATGTACTTTTATTTTGTTACACTCAAAATGTCTTCCACTACATTTTTCTGTGGGAATATTGTATAGCATGCCCTACATGTAGTGTGTCACAGAGGTTGTATAAAGCATGTTTGTAATACCCTGGAGCATTGTTTTCAAATGACAAAAAAAAAAAAAAAAATCAGTGTAATTAAATAATCTCCTTCAAAAATGAAATGGATGCATTATTGGCCCCATGTCAGATCTGACCTCTGTGATGACTCTTGTGATACCACAAGAGTATGTTGTTAATTAACATTTTTGACAAGTGGAGGTTTTTGACGCTCCACTTCCACGTATATCTTTCTTTGTGTTTTATTTCTTGCAATTTTATATTTAACAGTTGACATGCTATACTATCGGACTCCGTACATCAAGACACTTTGGGACGCGGACATAAAATGGTTTTTGGCCTTTTTTTTACTGCATATTTTCCTTAGTTGATAATGATGTTACATCAATTGTACTGTAGAGGCCAAATCAGGCTATCCTTTATCCCTAATAATGCGTTGAACAGCAGGGCAGCATAACCTTGCTATTTCTTTATAATTCTAAATTAATATGCAGATAGAAGGGGAGCAGATGTAACATGCTTTATTAGCTGCTCATTTTCAATGATTTGCACAGTGAGATACCCACTGATAATTCTATTAGTTGAACACAGGGAGAAATCTAAATACATTTATTAATAATAACAGCTTGGCAGTTTTCTTATAACAGCGCTGTCACGATATGGAGGCGCAGACAGAAGCAAGTGCAGGTATGGCAGTTTAATAAAACAACAAGTCCAAAGGATAAGGCAGAAGTCAATAATCATGAACAGGCAGAGGTCAGGAAATCAGGCAACAGTACAAACAGGGCAGGGCAAAGAGACGAGGTCATGAATGTAAGCAATGTCAAAAAAACAGACACGGTACGAAGGCTTGGTATAGACAGAGACAAAAGGCAACTGAGGGTATTACTTCATGAAGACCTTGTGAATGAGTAGTCTCTTAAGTAGTGTGGTGATTGTCAGTGCGATTGGGAACAGGTGTATGTGATTAGTCCTCAGAAGAAGGTGCCGTGTCTGTGTTACACTGGGAGTTGTAGTCTTTGGTAGTTCATGGTGCACATTTTAAAATGTGTTCGATTATGTGGAGTGTCTGCTGTTACAGAAAATGAATCAGTCTGTACAAGATTTCATGAGGTGTTTTATGTGATTGTTGCGGCTCCTTTGAATATCGTGGAGTTTGCTTGATTTTGCGTTAATTTCTGCCTGGAGGGACTGATGAATCCACACTTTAACAGTTGCCACAAAGTTGGAAGCACACAACTGTTTAGAATGTCTGTATGCTGTAGCGTTATTGTTTCCCTTCACTGGAACTAAAGGGCCCCAAATGGGCCCCAAATGTTCAATGCCCCTGTGCACAAAGTGAGGATCTCTTGTGGCTGAATGAGCAAATCCCCACAGTCATGTTTTAAAATCTAGTGGAAAGCGATAAAAAAGTGTTGTACATTACATACTGGTGTTTTGTACTCTTGTCTAAAGTAGGTGTAATATTGTTATTTAATCAAATAGGTCACTTGGGTGATGTCTTGATATAATGACATAATTATACTATTATTGTTATGCCCTAGCAGTAAAAGAATGACATCTCAAATATTTTTAGGTGTGGTGCATAATTTAAAACAATTTTCCAATGAGTTGCCAGTGTTATACAACATGTAACTAGCTGTCATAATGTTTTTTAAGCATTTAAATTATGAAAATGTGCTTCCCATAGTTTTATACCATGCTGCTATTTTCTGCACATTTACATTTATTCATTTAGCAGACGCTTTTATCCAAAGTGACTTACAAATGAGAAAATACAAGCAAAGCTTAACTGGTCAATAGCATAGAGTGTAATGTTTAGGGACTATAATTTGCACTTTACTTTTTAATGACTCATTTTCCTTTTCTTGTCATGCATTATCTGAATGTTTACTGATTGATTTGTTGATGTTTTCTTTAATAGGAGCTGTAACACATAGTCTAATCACATGTACATACACACACACACACACACACACACACACACACACACACATGCACACATATTGGAATGGCATTTGACATTTGGATTTGAGATCAAAAGATGAATATTAAATGATTGATCATTTCAGCTTTCATTTCTTGACATTTACATCTAGATGTGTTAAACAACTTAAAACACGGTACCTTTGGTGTCAGACCCCCCCATTTATTAGGTGAGCAAAATTATAGGAACAGATAGTCTTGAAGTAAATTAAAGTGAAGAACACTTAATATTTGGTTGTATACACCTTGCTTGCAACAACTGAATCAAGCCCGAGACCCACTGACATCACCAAAGCAGTTACATTCTTCTTTTGTGTTGCTTTTCCAGGTTTTTATGCAGCTTCATTCAGTTGTTTTAAGTTTGGGGGGGAGGGGAGTTAGTACAGTTCTCCCTTCAGTCTCCTCTTCAGAAGGTGAAATGCATGCTCAGTTAGGTTATGGTCTGTTGGTTTGTTGTGTTGACAGTGTGTTTTGTTGCACGATGAAGTTCCTCTCACTTTGGATTGGATGCATTTCTCTGTAAATTGGCAGACAGAATGTTTCTGTAGACTTTTGAATTCATTCTGCTGCTACCATCATGAGTTACATCTTCAATAAAGATTACTCAGTCAGATCCAAAAACAGCCAAGCAAGCCCAAGCCATGACACTATCTCCACCATACTTGACTGATGAGCTTGTATGTTTTGGATCATGAGCAGATCCTTTCTTTCTCCACACTTTGGCCTTTCCATCACTTTGGCAGAGGGTAATCTTGGTTCAAGAACTTTTATGGCTCATTTCTGTATTTCTTTATGAAATCTGGAATTCTGATTCTTATTGCTGATGAGTGATTTGCATTTTGTGGTGTTGGCCTCCATATTTCTGCACTCAAAATCTTCTTCGAACAGTGGATTGTGATACCTTCACCCCTGCCCTGTGGAGGCTGTTGGTGATGTCACTGACAATTGTTTTTCGATTTTTGTTCACAGCTCTTGTGATGTTTCTGTCATCAACTGCTGTTGTTTTCCTTGGTCGGCTTGTTCAATGTCTGGTTGTTAGTACACCACTGGTTTCTTTCTTTTTCATTTACATTTTACATTTACAGCATTTGGCAGATGCCTTTATCCAGAGCAACTTACATATATTACATTCATTTATACGTCTGAGCAATTGAGGGTTAAGGGCCTTGCCCAAGGGTCCAACAGTAGTAGCTTGGCAGTGCTGGAGCTTGAACTCCTGACCTTCAGATCAGTAACCCAGAGCCTTTAACCACTGAGCCACCCCTGCCCACACTTTGCCCACCACTTCCCACACTTTTTTTGAGGACATTCCAAATTGTTGTATTTTCTATGCCCAGTTCTTGTGCACTGGCAATTTCTTCTCTTTTCTCAACTTCAAATCAGGCTGCTTTTCTCCCATAGACGGCTCTCTCTTCACATTTGTTTATCCTTCTTAACAACAAATGCAGCCTTCACAGGCAAAACCCAGGGGTCAAACCAAGATTAGACATTCAGAGCTATTAATAGTTTAAACAATCAATTTAACAGGGCACACCTGAGGAAACAAGAAACACCTGTCAGTCACATCTTCCAATATTTTTGATCACTTGAAAAAAATGCGTGAGTTCATACGAAAGGTGCCATGTTCTAAGTTGTTTAACACATCTA
Organism: Stegophilus panzeri; assembly: GCA_024331685.1. Taxonomy (NCBI): domain Eukaryota; kingdom Metazoa; phylum Chordata; class Actinopteri; order Siluriformes; family Trichomycteridae; genus Stegophilus; species Stegophilus panzeri. The sequence goes on from JANDJT010000103.1 coordinate 14,983,294, forward strand.
GATATAAATTTCAGGAAATGAAATTCTGATCTAGCATCTCATATTCATCTTTTGAGCTCAAACCCAAATGTCTTCAGTGTAGAGCAAAAGCAAAAGAATTGGCCTTGCCGTTTCAATAGTTTTAGAGGGGGCTGAATATACAGTGTATATGGTGTGTATGTAGAGTACGTTTATTTTTGTACTCCTCAACATTGTAATTCAAGGATCACAGTTGCTGAACACATTTAAAATGAGAAGAACAGGTAATTATCGCACAAACTGTTTTTGACAGTGATACAATTATGGGAACAGATTTGCACTGTAGTAATAACAGAACAGACAGAATAAGACACAAACATGTTGGAAAATTAGGCTTTGTAAGATGAGAATGATATTATGAAAATGTCAATCTGTCTCTTATTTTTTGGGAAGGAAAGTTCCAGTAAGGTTACACAGCTTATGAAGGACTTTTAAAAATTATTTCCTAAAACCCCCTGTTTCTCAAGAAACCGTGGGTATTTGTTGACTTTTTCCTCTTTACAATAATTACTTATGTATAGTTACAGTCATGTGAAAAAATAAGCACACCCCATGGAAATTGTTGGCTTTTTTGACATATTTGGACAAGCGAACATTTGATCATTTTTGAAACAGTGCCTATATAGGTGATACACTCTATTAAATGACACATAAAATGGACATTTGTGTAGTCATTTTCACAATTTAAATGACCAAAAAAACAGATCAGTCACATGGAAAAAGTAAGTACACCCCTACATTTATCACACCTTCAAATCCATAAAATTAGA
>JANDJT010000103.1:14984352-15001195 GCA_024331685.1 Stegophilus panzeri
TTTGTCCAGGACTGGCCGTCCCAGCAAATTCAGCTCAAGAGCAGACCATCTGATGCAAAAAGAAGTCTCCAAGAACCAAAGGATCTGCTAATAAGTCTTGCAACTATTGGTGTCTATGTGCATGCTTTTACTATCAAAAAGAGATTGCACAAATTTAACCTGCATGGGAGGCGTGCCAGGAAAAAGCCATTGCAAGACTACAGTTTGCCAATGAACATACAGGCAAAGACCAGGTCTTTTGGAATAATGTGCTAAGGAAAGACGACTCAAAGATAGAGTTGTGTGGCCACAGTAACAGCAGACATGTTTAACCTAAGACAGCCTTTCAGGAGCACCTCATATTAACTGTGAAGCACTGTGGTGGAAATTTTATGGTTTGTAGTTGCTTCACTGCCTCAGGGACTGCACAGCTTACATTCATTGATTCAACTATGAATTCTGTATCATATCAAAGTGAGTGCTTCAGAGTGCTTGAAGATAATGTGAGGCCATCTGTCTGAAAGTTGAAGTTGAACTGAAAACAGACCTTTCAACAGTATAATGATCTTAAGCACACTAGCAAATCCACCAAGGAATGGCCCAAAAAGAAGAAATGGAGGGTTCGGAATGGCCTAGTCAAAGCCCGGAATTGAATCCCATTGAAATGTTGTGGGGGGATTTGAGACAGGTAGTACATGCAAGAAAAGACCCTTGCAACTGAAAAAGAATATTGCATGGAAGAGTGGTCAAAAATTCCAGTAAGCCTGGTGGACAATTATGCAAAATGCCTACAAGAAGTTATTTCTGTTAAAGGAGGCAATACTAGCTTCTGAGGTGTGCTTACTTTTTTCACCGAAGAATACCACATCTATTTCTGTTGAGTAAATGATTGAAAAAGCTAATTTTCTTTGTGGTTTTATTCAAGTATATCAACTTTATTAATAGGCACTGCTTCAAAGATGATCAAATGTTTGCTTGTCCAAATATGTCAAAAAAGTCAACAATTTCCATGGGGTGTACTTATTTTTCACATGACTGTACTTTCAGTTACTGGATATAATGCACAGTTACCTCCTGGATATAACTGGATTCCTGGAGTCATCAGTTTTGTGCTTAAAATATAAATTGTCATAAAATGAAATTCTGAGTGTCAATGTCTTCCTGTTCTGAGTCCTGTTTGCGTCATACCACTTGCTATTGACACATTACAAGCTGCACTGCTCTCTTCCGAATTTTTCCTTGGATCCGGTCTTTCTGCTTTGGTGAGTCACTTTTGTTTTTCATTAATCATTAGTGTCATTAGTGCTGAACAGACCTCTGAACCAATGTACATTCATTTTCCAAATCGATAATGTCACATCTGCCATGAACAACAACAAAATAGCCATATTTGCAAGACAGTCCATAATTACATTTGTGAAAAAAATGAACAAATGCGCAGCACACATCTTCAGCATACTTCTTCACAGTTGTTATTTGCTCAGGTGGTTGGCTGGCAGCTGGAGAGCTGTACCTGATTCTAACTAGAAGGCAAAAAGACAGTTACACAGTTACTTTTGCTCTTTTTGCAGATAGCACAGGAACTTTTCTGCCAAAGCTGTGGATGATGACAGCCAATGAGCGTGATATAAAAAATATACACTGATCAGGCATAATATTAAAACCACCGACAGGTGAAGTGAATAATACTGACTATCTGGTTACAGTGGCACCTGTCAAGGGGTGGGATATATTAGACAGCATGTGAACAGTCAGTTCTCAAAGTTGATGTGTTGAAAGCGGGAAAAATGGGCAAGCGTAAGAATCTAACAAGGGCCAAATTATGATGGCTAGACGACTGGGTTGGAGCATTTCCAAAACGGCAGGTCTTAGGGTTCCCGGTATGCAGTGGTTAGTACCTACCAAAAGTGGTCCAAGAAAGGACAACCGATGAACTGGCTACAGGGTCATGGGCGCCCAAGGCTCATTGATGCTCATGGGGAGCAAAGGCTAGGACTTAAAGGATCTGCTGCTAGCGTCTTGTGCCAGATACCACAGCACACCTTCAGATGACTTGCTGAGTCCATGCCTCGACTGGTCAGAGCTGTTTTGGTGTCGCAAGAGGGACCTACACAATATTAGGCTGGTGGTTTTAAAGCTATGGCTGATTGGCATGTAGTCTCTAATAATTGTGTATTTACACATACAGTATACAAGCAACTACAGTGTAACTACTGAAGATATATGGACTATTACAAGACTAAAGTGTCGTATTAAATTAAACATTTAAATGTTTTAGCTTCAATTTTGGCTTGTGTAAATACACAAGCCTAGCTTGAAAGGTGTAACATGATCATCTCTTTGGAGATAATTACATTTGCATGAATTTCCAGTAAGGATTGTTTTTCCTGATTGTGACTACATACTAATACACAATAAACTGCAAATTTGTATGGAAATTCCAGTTTAAAAAATAGAGAACATTTTGCAGATTTAATGGGTTAGACTGTTACAACACAAATAAGGTATAGGAATTTTATAATAGTTAGTGTGTCATAGGAAAATAATCAGTGATTGGGTGGTGTGATGCAGAGTTACTGTTACCTTGTCGAAGTAGATTATTTTCAAAAAATCCGTAGCACATCTGGCATTTATTTTTTTATTATTATTATTATTCCAGCAGTTTGCCAGAGCTAACAGCTTTATGTGTTAATGAATAGCATTAATATTAAAGAATGTTAAAGAATGGTCATTTTTATCCATTTATAGTTATTTTTAGTGTTGTGTAGTCTGCAAAACAATGTAGTTTCTGTTAATACTTACATTATAACAGGAATAAACAGTCATCCTCTCATCAGCCTCTATTTTTTTCTCTTCCCTTGAACTTAATAAGACCAAGAAAATGCAGCTTTTCACATTATTGCAAAGAAACCACAAACTTGTATCCAAAAAACCTAAAGGAACAACTAAACCTGTGTCTGTTACAAAGTGCTAACGTTTGGAGACTTTTTGTTTATTAATAAATGCCTCATCATGTTTTTTATCCACCATACAAGTCACTGTGCAAGGTGTTTCTATTAAAATGATAATGTTTTAGAACAAGGACATCAATAAAAACTGTACAAACCTGCAACTGGAAATACTGTCAGAGCTGCTGTTAGGAAATTAATCAGCACCTTCTGGCCAGTCAGATCAAGAATTCAAGGATTCAGCAGCACTGTGGTATGAATTAAATTATCATACGGTTATGTTATTGGGTTGCGTTGCTTTATGTAAACCCTGTATGTTAGTAGTAATTACACTGCATCAGAGTAACACTGAAATTATGTCATCAGTAAATGAAGAACCAGTGATTTATTCCCATTAAGAGTTGTTGGTGAAGCTGGTCGAACATCAACGTCCTCTGTCCGAGTACTGTTTCTGTTTTTCGTATTAGTTCTCTCATTGTGTATCACGCCGTCCTAAAGTCTGAGGAAAGTACACAATGTCATAGATTCTCCATCGCTCTGGGACTGACCTGTGCTGGTTGCAGCGTTTGATTGTAGAGGCAGTGGAGATGTCCCTGATTTACTCAGTCTAGCCGAAAATCTAGTGTTTGATTAAGGAGTTAATTCTAAGAAGTAACACTAGTCTTATAAGAACATGTTTTTTAGGAAAGTGTGCATAGATACTGTCATTAAGAAGAGCTATTGCAGAAGGAAATTGCATATCTTTGCATTCAGTAGCCTGCTAATTAATGGTTAGTGAGGTAGCACAAGGGGAGTAACCTAGCCTGGTCATTTTTGGTTGTAGCTCTGAAGATTTTTTTCTTTAGCCATGAATAATTTTGTATATTCATTGAACGGGAGCCAAGACAGATCAGACAGGAAAATACATGGAAATACTTTTGTCTTATTGGCTGACAGGTCTTAATTCTGCCAAATGCTAGCTCACACAGCCAGTTAGTGTGAGGTGGAAAATGTATGTTTTATTTTATTTTATTTATTAATTTATTTACCAGTGAAGGGGTTGAAACTGAAACACTTGTCATGCTGAGCAGTAAAATAAGGTGTGTAAATGTCTATACTGTATGAGTTTCAAGTTACATGAGCATGATATGAGCAGAGCATAAGGACAGCTAACTTACTTTGCATTGCACTGTAGCAGCTAAACCCATACAATGATCGCTTAGCTGTGCTTCCCCTTTGCTAGAGACCCCAAACTAGCCTAGTCTCGTGTTAGATAGCCAAAAGGTTTTATATTTTATCGGTCTGGTGGTCCTACAAACGGTGATAACACCCAAGGCAAGTGTTATGATAAATCCAACTTTTTGTCAAATTTAAAAAAATAAATAAATAAGCAACTAGCCCTCACGTGCAAAAAAAAAAATATGCATAGAAACAGTCTATTTAGAAGTATGTTTTTAAAAGTTTTTTGATGGAGAACAATCTGGGCTCAGCCACGAATAATTAACAGTCCAGCTAACTCCCCTGGGTAGCTCTTTAATAAATTCTTGCCAGCCTTTATAGTAGGATTGCTCAATCAAACAGGCAATCACCTAGCAACAACGTAATGCAAGAGCTTCACTTCATGATTACATCAAACATCAGAATGGTGTGAAAATGTGATGTCAGTGACTTTTCATGTGGCATGGCTGGGCTGGTTTGTGTATTTCAGAAACTGCTGAGGTCCTGGCATTTTCACACACAGCAGTCTCTAGAGTTTACACTGAATGGTGCAAAAACATCTTGTGAGTGGCAGTTCTGCAGGCAGAAATGCCTTGTTAATGAGAGAGGAGGATGACAAAGGAGAATGACCAGACTGGTTCAAGGTGACAGGAAGGCTATAGTAACTCAAATAACCACTGTTTACAACTGTGGTGAGCAAAAAAGCATCTCAACATGTCAAACCTAGAGGTGGATGGGCTACAACAGCAAAAGGGCGGCTGTGGGCGGCTGTGGCTCAGGTGGTAGAGCGGGTTGTCCACTAATCGTAGGGTTGGCGGTTCGATTCCCGGCCCACGTGACTCCACATGCCAAAGTGTCCTTGGTCAAGACACTGAACCCCAAGTTGCTCCTGATGGCAAGTTGGCGCCTTGCATGGCAGCTCTGCTACCATTGGTGTGTGAGTGTGTGTGGGAATGAGACACAGTGTAAAGCGCTTTGGCTAAAAGCGCTATACAAGTGTGCCATTTACCATTACCATTAAAAGATCATGTTGGGTTCAACTCCTATAAGCCAAGAACAGGAATCTGAAGCTACATTAGGGAATAGATTCACTGACACTGGACAGTTGAAGATGGAGAAACATCATCTGGTCTGATGAATCTTGATTTCTGCTGTGTCATGTAGTTGGTAGGGTCGGAATTTGTCATCTGCAGCATGAATCCGTGGATCCAACCTGCCTGTTCAGGCTGATGGTGTTGTAATGGTATGGGGAATGTTTTCTTGGTGCACATTAGGTCCTTTAGTATCAGTTCAGCATTACTTAACTGCTAAAGCTTATCTGGGCCTTGTTCCTGACTATATGCATCCCTCTATGGTCACAATTTAGCCATGTTATAATGGTTATTTTCAGGATGATAATGTGCCATGTTGCAAAAAGCATAAGTTGTCCCAGCTGGGTCCATAAAGATAAGTCAAGTCACGTTAAGTCAGTTTTTATTGTTATTCCATTATATAGCTTGAATCAATTAGAACAAAATGTTGTTTCTTCAGGACAATAGTACAATACACAGGACTACATAAAGTGCAGATACAGAAGGGTGTGAGAAGTGTAAAAGAACAAGCAATAAATACACAGGACAGCGCAAGTTAAATAGACATGACAAAAGAAGAGTGTTGTATGGGGAAAACCAGGGCAGCAGTTATCTGTCAACTATTGTGTAGTGTAGCAGCAATCAATATTGGGTGAAAGGCAGCAACAGTAAAGGGTCTCATAAACAGTAAAAGTGTCCAATAGCAGCATTGTAAAGTACAGGTGTGCAGTGGTGTTCATACTAGAAAGTATGTCACATTGCACTTAATCTTTTGCAATGTTAATTGCTAACTTTTAAAACTAGCACGTTGCTCACAGTTATTTCTCAGTGTTATAACTTATGCATGCTAGCAGTGCATTACAGGAATACACACAGTCCTCTGGCAATCAAGACCATGCTGTGTGGAAAACAACTAAACACTGACCACTTAAATAACTCAACGACTTTGTACAAGTATTTCAGATATTAGGAAATTCATTTAGTTCTTAACAATTCTTAGCAGTATCCATTTTAGCATTTAGGACATCTCTTAAAATGGCTGACTTTCTAGTAGGATGGCACAACAAGCCAGGACAATACCTCTTACTGTTAACAGAGGGCAGCCTAGTCTGAGATAACCGGTCTGTAGATCTGGTTATTAATTTTCTGTCCCTGTGTAGTTTTCATTACCGGTTCATGGACTGTAAAAGTATATACACCCACACAATGTGAAATATTGCCTGTGTATCCACTGAATAAGTGCTAAACTTTGTCATCCTGTTTCTGCCTTGTGTGTTTTGACCCACCTATCCCTGCCTCATATTATAACTCTCCGGTTTTGAATTTGCATATGCTTTATGGTATTGATAGGGTTCAGGGGGTTATAAATTTGGTTCTTCCTTGAACTGTTGTCACAAAATTAGAAGCACAGAATCGTATAGGATGACTTTGTATGCTGTAGCATTACAATTTCAGTTTCCTTCACTGGAACTAAGGGGCCTAGTCAAAACATACATGCATGATAATGCCCCTGTGCACAAATTGAGGTCCATGAAGACATGGTTTGCCAAGGTCGGTGTGGAAAAACTCAAGTGGCCTGCACAGAGCCATGACCTCAACCCCACTGAACACCTTTGCGATGAACTGGAATGCTGACTGCATCCCAGGCCTCCTCATCCGACATAGTGCCTGATCTCACTAATGCTCTTAATGGCGGAATGGGCAAATCCCCATGGCCACACTCCAAAATCTAGTGGGAAGACTTCCCAGAAGAGTATAAGTTAGTATAAGAGCAAAGGGGGACTAAATCTGGACCAGGATGTTCACCAAGTGTATATGGGTTTGATGGTCAGGTGTGCACAAACTTTTGGTCATATAGTATACTTTTACTCCTTTATTACAAGGCTTTTACTTGTCTTCCAGATGTTTTCTACTAGTTTTACTGAAGTTTAACCTTCCAGAATACAAAGATTCATATGTAATTAGGCTGTAATTATATGGGGATGTTTAAAAAAAAAAATTGACATGCATTGTGTACATGCAAGACAGTGAACGCACATAGAAAGTCACAGATGAATGAATAAATAAATAAATAGATAGATAGATAGATAGATAGATAGATAGATATACAGATAGATATACAGTACTGTGCAAAAGTCTTAGGCGCCCTTTTTTTAGTAAAAACTTTGTTATAAATTTTATTTGATGACTTCTACATTAACGAGTCAGTACAAAAACATTTTAGATTTCATTATACTACCAAAAATATATATTTGGTATGCTGAAGGGTCGTCNNNNTAGATAGATAGAGAGGGGTAGATCTGTAGATATATAGACATTGATATATATAGAGGCACTCTATTGTTATAATAATAATAATAATAATAATAATAATAATAATAATTATAATAATTGTATTTTACCTTAAAACTCTAGAATGACCCTTGAACCCTAATATTAATCTTCTTATCTTTTATTTAATGGAGTGGTGGTGGTGGTGTTTTTTTTGGTTGGTTGGTTGTTTTTTTGTTTGTTTTTTGTTTTTATTTATTTGCAAGTGTGAGATCATATTGACTCCTCACATTTATTTTGATATATGATGTATATAGAAAAGATACACTGAAGGGGAAAATAATAGCAGATTTAAGCTACAGGCAAGTCAAAGATGGCCATTATAACCTGACATAGTTTTACAACAAACAACAAAAAGCCAACTATAGAGATCAATTACCCGTCTGATATGTAGAAATTATCTCAGTATCAAATTCATTAAGGGTCTGGTACGTTTGTTTGTTTTTGTTACTACATCATCGCCCATATGTTTTAAATGTTTTAGAGAGTTTACAGTAGATCTGAAGTATCGACCAGGTTCCACCTTAACAGACAAAATAGGAAAAGCCTATTCAAATGAATTGCACTAGGCTGTCTCCTGCTTTTTGAGAGAGAAAGTGTGTCAGTAGGACATCAAGCGCATTTGGGCTGACAGCCAAGTGTTGCTGAGTAACATTTCATCCAGCCAGTCACACACGAGGGTGCGTACGCCTATACCAATAAGCATGAGAAAGTACTGACTGGGCAGAACTGGTGTGTAGCTGGATCGAGCACCACTGAGAGAATCTGTAGACTGTGGGTAATTACACTGGGCTGGAGAAAATTACCCTGTGTTTGTAGATACATAGTTACAGTCTGAAAAGGTTTGTAGGGATACAGATGGGTTTGAAACCGTGATTGAGATGAAAAACAATCAAGGCAGTCTGCCCACAGATGGTTGTTATATAACTGAAAACATGAGAGCTGGAGCGGGCGAGGCTCTCGGGGATTTACTGATTTTTCCACTTCGTGCCCTGGAATACAATGCAGTGGTCATTTGCCTTCAGCTGTCTGATGTGTCAGAGACAAGAATAGAAAATGGAAGACGAGCAGTTCTCTAGCGTGTACATCAGATTATTAAGGTTTATGATGTTCCTTTTCGCAATCTGTAAAATAGACCTATACCCAGAGAAAGCCACAGTGCCAATGTCAACATGTTGTGTCATTTTCATATTGAATATTGCAAACACACCCCACTCATTCATTCCAATATGTTTTATAAAGAGCATTAAAAAAAAAATTAGACATCAGAAATAAAAGGCAAATGATTCAAATACGTATAGTCACCTTTTATGCAAGCAACATTTTTCCAGGTAGTTTGAGTGACACTTCCACTAGTTAGTGGTTCCAGTAAGTGTACAAACGCTGTAAAATAAAGTACATCACATTAGTGAAGTTAAGAGGTATAAAGTGAAGTGAGGAAGTGCTCAAAAAAAAGTTTTTCACACATTTAATTAAATTTTTCCCACTACAGATTTACCACTTTCCACTCACAGAGCCAGTTACAATGTGTTCAAATGTAGATTTACAAAAAACAGCTTTCCTAGTTGTATTAAAAGCGTAGTTATATTTATCAATGTTGAAATTATGTATTTATTATTTATACTTAACATTTGCATTGAACCCATTTTATTTAGATTAAACTGACCACCCAGTTAGGCTTCTGACTATAATAATTTATTTTTTGAGGGTTTGTAATGGATGATGCAGCGATATTAAAGGTATAAAATGGTTTAAAATGTAAGCAGTGATTGTTTCTAGATGTATTTGATGGGATTTTTAAAAACATATATATATAACTTTTTTTTATTTGCCTCTGTAATGATTCATACAAGAAATTTACAGTACTGAGCTTCTGTGATTATCAACATAGAACAATATGTTACGCAGAGCCATTTGAGATAGACGAAACAGCTTGTTTGGTTCCTCATTTGTAGACAGCAGTTTCTACAGTAGTGCTGGTTATCTAACGTTTTCCCCCCTCTCTCCTGGACGCCTGTAAGGGTTTTAAGTGATATGACATTGTATGGTTGGAGAAAGATAACCAGTACAAATGTTAGAGCAGTCGTTTTAACCAGGGCTGCATGATATGGACAGAAGACTGTTTTGGACTTGGAGCTGGTGCGAGAATGGTAGTAAGAGTGAAAATACAGAATTTTTTTTAATTATTATTATTATTCAACCCATTATATTAATTTCTTTATTCTCTTTTTTGTTTTGTTTTTTCCCACACTTTTCTGCACTTATGTATAATTGGTTAGGGCTCTGTGGTCAAAGACACTAGTGTAAATGCATTGCACAGCCCCATCTGTTCATAGCAGCATTCAAATGTGCTAATAAGTGCTCTATCACAAAAGCAGCCGTGTTAATGAGCTGCTGTGAAACGTCTAACCTTTGCTGCTTCACTCTGTATTATACTCCCAAGTACTATTCATCATTAGATTACTGTCAGAAAAGCGTGACTAACGATGGTACCTTTTTTCTGAAAGGTCTTCTGCCACTGTAGAATATTTTAAACATTTTGTGTCATTTTATGTTTAAAAGGTACATCACCCGTTCATGTTTCTCTTTTTCATGATGTTTTCATTCTGTTGGCGAAATGGCCGAAAGCACACAGCGTGGGTTTTAGAGAGCGTTAGGAAGAAGCCATTATGTTGTGCCATTCAGAGGCATCAACAGGACTTCTGGTTTTCTATAGCCCGTATTATTTATGTGTGCGGCTTCCTGTCTGGCTCTGATCTTGTTCTGTGTCTATTCATTATATTTCCGCAGCTCAAATAGAGGTGATTCCGTGTAAGATCTGTGGTGACAAGTCCTCTGGGATCCATTATGGTGTCATCACCTGTGAAGGCTGCAAGGTAGAAATCTTATTTTGCACTTCCTTTGAGACATATAATTTTCATGAATGTCAATTCACAGGCCACAAAACAGAACCTTATACAAGACCTGATATAATTTACAGCGCTGATGCTCGACCATATTCTACCATAATCAACCATCAGAACAGGGGAAAAAATGTGATCTCAGTGATTTTGACCGAGGCAAAATTGTTGGTGCCAGATGGGCTGTTTTTAGCATTTCTATAACTGCTGATCCTGGATTTTCAACAGTTTTTAGAGTTTACTCAGAATGGTGTAATAAAGTAAAAAAAACATCCAGTGAGTGGCAGTTCTGTGGATGGAAATGCCTTGTCGATGAGTGAGAGAGGTCAGAGGAGAATGGCCAGACTGCATCGAGCTGACAAAAAGGCTAAAGTAACTCCACTCTGTGCAATTGTGGAGCAGAAAAGCATCTCAGAATGCACAACATGTTGAACCTTGAGGGGGATGGGCTACAACAGCAGATGACCATGTCGGGTTCCACTTATCAGTCAAGAACAGAAAGCTGAGGGTGCAGTGGGCACAGGGTCACCAAAACTGAGCAGTTGAAGACTGGAAAAATGTAGCCTGGTCTGATGAACCTCGCTTTCTGCTGAGGCACACCATGGACCCAACATGCCTTGTGTCACAGTCCAGGCTGGTGGAGGTGGAGTAATGGTGCGGGGAATGTTTTCTTGGCACACTTTTGGCCCGTTAATACCAATCAATCACCGCTTGAATGCCACAGCCTATTTAAGTATTGATGCTTACCATGTGCATCCTTTCATGGCCACAATTTACCTCGTCTTCTAATGGCTACATCCAGCATGATAACAAAGCAAAGATCTGGTTTCATGAACATGACAATGAGTTCGGTTTTCTTCAGTGACCTTCCCAGTCACCGGATCCGAATCCAATAGAACACCTTTGGGATGTGGTAGAACAGGAGATGAAAGTGCACCTGCGGGAATTGTGTAAAGCAATCATATGTTCTCAACATGGATCAAACTCTCAAAGGAATGTTTCTAACATCTTGTGAAATGCATGACACAAAGAATTGAGGCTGTTTTGAGAGCAAAGGGAGGCCCTACCCAGTAGTAGTATAGTGTTCATAATAAAATGCTCAGTGAGTGTATATGTATTGCTAATCTATTGACCTGCAATCAAAGTGACATCATCCGTAGCATCATCCATAGTCATCAAGGTAACCTTTTATATAATTTTACAGGGATTTTTTCGGCGCAGCCAGCAGAACAATGCTATGTACTCATGCTCTCGGCAGAGGAACTGCCTGATTGACCGCACAAACCGCAACCGCTGCCAGCACTGTCGTCTCCAGAAGTGCTTGGCACTAGGCATGAGCCGAGATGGTAAGATATCAACCTTATCTTTCCTCTATACAAATAAAATCGTATGCTAGCCACCAACTGGCAGCTGTAAATCATTAGGAAGTTCATTCCCCTGGCACTTCATGCTTAATTAAAGTTATTTTTTTCATTTTAATTGTGTAACACCTATCCATGTGATAAATGAGTACAGGAATGACTCTACTGTGTTGTGGCTGACTGATTAGTCATCCAAAAGTACATGATGTGATTGTGCTAAAAGCAAGGATTTCACTCTCGCTGTGTCTTTTTCTCACTCTCCTTTTGTTTAATTAGCAATTAAATGATTCACCAAATGTCTGGAAGAGTAACTCTCGCTAAATATTACAATTCTTGAATAAAAAAACTTATCAAAAGGTTTTAGCATGTTAAATTCATGTATGTTCTCCCATAGCGGTGAAATTTGGACGCATGTCTAAAAAGCAGCGTGACAGCCTGTACGCGGAGGTGCAGCGGCACCAGCAGCTGGCGCAGGAGCCTGAGGAGGCGGGTGAGGACAGTGGACTCAGCCGCTCGTACAGCAGCACAGGTTCCAGCACCTCCTTCAGTGATCTAGACGACATCACCACGCTGCCCAATGGCCTGCTCTTTGACCTGCCACTCACACCAGGGGAGGCAGCTGAATACTGTGCCTTCGACCTGCTTGAGGGCGGGGTCAGTAGTGGAACAGGGAGTGCAGCGAGCAGCAGCTCATCCAATCAGAGCTCTCCAGAGCCTAGCATGCTGGATATAGTGGAAACAGGCCAAGTGAAGCACGAGTACCAGCTGCTTCCTGAGCCCAGCCTGCTCACGCACACCCTGCTGGGGGCACTATCCAATGACTGCTCTTTGCTTGATATAGGTGAGTGTTTGGCTCAATATAGATGGTCCAGGGAAAGTTTTTGATCTTGCGGAACCACAGATTAGCAGAACTATCCCTAACAAATACCACACTGGTCCTGAACGAGTTCCTAGTTTAGTTGTGATGCAAACTGCACATGTTTGATCAGTCTTCAATGTGCAGTAGAGTTGGATTTACTCTGAAAGTACCTGGTCCACAAAAGGGTTCCTAGAACTATTGACGTTTTTCAAAAAGTTCCTGAGTTTCTGTACAGGTTCCTGCAGTGGAAACACTTTTACATTTCACATACATATAAAGGAACATTCTGTTGCCCCTTTGTCAGTGAGTTCTGTAGCATAATTATGTTAAGGACCAGTGTTGGGTAAGTTACAAAAAAAAGTAATCCCCTACAGATTACTAACTACTACTTTAAAATTGTAATCTGATTACATTACTGATTACTGCATGTAAAAATTAAGCAGATTACTAGTTACTTTACTTTCACGTTACTTTCAAAACCTATCAAAATACACTGCAAAGTGAAAGTCACAGTTCTTCCAGTAATTTTATCAGGAGTCAATGTATGACATGATCAGATTGTCACTATTTGTAGGACTACCAGACCGATAAAATATAAAACTTTTCTAACTAGGCTAGTTTGGGGTCGCTAGCCAAGGGGATGCACAGCTAAGTTATCATTGTATGGGTTTAGCCGCTACAGTGCCATGCAAAGTACATTATCTTTCCTTATGCTCTCTCATATCATGTTCATGTAAACTTGAACTCATATAGACATTTACACACCTTGTTTTCTTGCTCAGCATCAGAGGATGTTAGTGTTTCAGTTTCAACCACTTTATTGGTTTAAAATAAAAATCAGCGCATATCCATTTTTGTGTGCTAGCGTTTGGCAGAAGTGAAACCTGTCAGCCAATAAGATATGAGTATTTCCATGTATTTTCCTGTAAACCCTGTCTGATTGGTCTCACCTCCGTTTACTGAAGATATAAAATTACAGCAGTTCTTCTTTTACTGACATTCAGTTACATAGTGACAAACTCTCTCCAAGTGGAGAATTATTCGGGGGTAAAGAAATAATCTTCAGGGCAAAACGTGATTTATTTTAAAATGCATTTTACTTAATATTGTTTTTTTAACAATAAATTTGTGATACAAGTAATGTAATTTTATTGACATCAGCAACTGTAATCAAATTACATACATTTAAAAGGTAATGCATTACATTACTGCGTTATCAGAAAAAGGAATTAGATTACAGTAACACATTACTTTGTAACGCGTTACACCCAATTCTGTTAAGGACATGTACCATCATTAATAATGCATTGGTTTTAATTGATATCTTGGGAGCAGGTTAGTTAATAGTCTAATGTTGAATTTGGAATTACTGCCATGAGTCGTTTAATTGCCCTTACATAAGCTAATAAAAAGTGATAACACAAGCCAAGTTAGATATGGACGAGGTGTGGCTCAGGTATGAGCAATTCTGACCTCGGCCCATTATTCTTGCACAATATCGACTCGAGCAAGATGCGAAATTCATGTTTTGGCCATTGTAAATACACTCCAAAACCCTATGGAATTCCACTTGAGACCAGTATAGAAATATATAAATATGACACTGTTTATTATTTTATACCTTTGGCTCTTTAAAGTCCATAAAATATTTTGTTCCGAGGACATTGGTGGAGTGCATCATTGGTTTCTTTAAAGGAGTGTGCATCAAATTAGCAAAAACATTAGCATTATTAAAATGAAAAGTGTGATCAAATAGATTATATCCAGCACACGTTAAAATTTCATGACCTTGATTTAGTAGCTTCTGGCTTCAAGTTGTGCGCATGAGTAACTGTCAGAGCACAGGAGCTATAAAAAAAAATCAGTAATAGGATGTGCGGGATCAAGTGCTGTTTTATTCGCTGTATAAACGTGTGTTTAAAAGCATTGGTCTAACACTATTGATAAACCCCCATCTTAGGCTCTTCTTCTATTCAAGAAAAATCTGGCAACCTCGGAGGCGTGAACTACACGCAGGTGATTTGCATAATCTGAATGCCACACTCAGAAAATCAACTTAAGCAGGTGCATAGCCAAGCTTAAATACATGCAGATTTCCTCATAACTGACATAACTTTTGTACTTAATTCATAGACTCTGAATATGGTAATCAACTTCTACATGTATTTAGAATGGATTTTTTTTAGGTTACTATAACGCCAAACTGTCAAATACTTTATATCAAACATCTGTCCTCGGGGTGCCCCATATACTCTTGTTTTGTTTATTTATTATTATTATTTTTAGCTCATTTCCTAACATATAAGTTCCCAAGGTATCCAAATTTCCAAAGATAATCGAGAAAGATGAACACTGATTTAAAACAAAATAGTTACTTGCTGTTGCCATAAAGGGGGAACATGGTTAAACTGTTATTACTTAAACTATACCCAGGGCAAAATAACTGCAGCTTAGGCTTTGTACATGTCTTGGGCTAATAGATGCAGCTAGCCTGCTAACTCTAGCTATCTAAGTAAATAGAATGTACAGCTACATGTATTTTGTTACCTATTCGCTGTACTTTGTTCTCCAGCCTGTAGCTAGTCTTAGCATGCTAGTTAAAGTGTACACCAGAGAATGGAAAGATGAGGCACACATTATATCCTGATATATCAGAGTTTTAAAATACAAAAGTACAAAAATAACGAGTGCTCCAGCTGAACAACTTACAAACACACAAACTTCTTACCTGTTCAGTAAGAAAATAAACACTCTATCAATCCTATATCCTTTTCATCTTGTATATTTTCTTACATGCTCACTCGCTTTCTCCTGATTGGCTGCAGCTCCTGCCAGTCACTGTGTATCCAGACTTCTTTCATTTCTTAAGTGCATATTTTCCGCTAGTTCCAATCTGACACCCTCTTACTTTAAATTACTATTACAGGATTGTCAGCAGCTCATGAACACCATAAGTATTTTTTTCCTCCATAGACTTAATAATAATGATTTTTACCTTTCGATTTCACAAAATCAGAAACACTTTTTCCTCAGAGCCTTTGATTTCATAATAGCCATCACAGGGTGTTCTGTGAAAGAGTTATCCCTTATATTGTATTATATTCTCATATGATGTAACGCTGATGAATCGATCTTTGTGTCCAGAGCGGATCACTCAGAATGTGGTGAAGTCACATATAGAGACGTGTCAGTACAGCACAGAGGAGCTGAAACGACTCACTTGGAACCTATATACGCCTGAGGAGACCCTCTCCTTCCAGCTCAAGGTACACACGACAATCAGCTGCTATTCAGCTTGTTTCGTGCAGTGACAATAACTTTGATGACTCATTTTTTATGAATAGTTAGGCAAATGAGTGATAAGCATGGGGATGAATGACACAGTTGAGCAATCATAATATTGTGTCCTTATCTAAGCACTGTTTTTTTGGCCTTTGAACCAGAAGTGAATATTATAGAACCAGAAAACATATAATTAACAGTATTAGCTAGGTCTTAACCATGGACTGGATGTTTTATATCTGGAACGCTACACAAGTAAAACCTTGAGATTTGGTTTGTTTCTTTTTTGTTCTTGTTTTTTTTATGCAGCACTGCCAAAATCTGACATGTTCTCTGATAATGTTGTTTTCATATTTTGTATTATTATTATTAGTGGTAGTAGTATTATAAAGAAATGAACAATCACTGACCAGAATTATTCCCAACAATCACTGATCACCATTGTTCTTAACTATATATATACACACAGTACATTTACACATTTATATATTTATACATATACATATAAATGTGTATACACATTCTTATTATTTTTGCTTTTTTCATCTGCAATCTTGATAGAAATCTTGATAGTATTTTGTAAATACATATATAGCTGGGGTGGGATTAGTTAGCATATAGGTATATACAGTATACAACAGAAGTGAGTACACCACCGGGAAACATCACTGAAATGTCAAATGATTGGAAATTATATCACCTCTCAATAATTGCATTATTTCTAGGTTGACAAGTGGAGTATTTCCTCTTCTAAACAATGAAAAACAAATACTTTAGAAATAATATATTGAAAATACACTGGAAAAAACGGAAGCAGCCGTGCTCTCTTGTTTGCTGTCAAACGGTTGAGCTCTGCCGTGTGTGTACGTGTCCTGTCACAAAATGCGGTGAAAACTCCCACACGACGTTAATAGTG
>JANDJT010000103.1:15001682-15023579 GCA_024331685.1 Stegophilus panzeri
CTGTTTACATGCTAGTTTCTTAATCAGAGTATTGTCTTAATCGGGTTAATATCAGATTATTGTTGTCCATGTAAATGTACAGACAGATGGGAAAAAGGATACAGGTAGATTGGTGACCAACTAAAAATCAAAACTAAAAACACAGTTGCAGTAGTAATCTGGAGGTATAGAACGAGTCGTAGGACCACTAATCATAGCCGCAGTGGCCATCCTCCTACTGTAGACTCCTACTTCAGACACGGCACAGGAGTTATCAGTGGAAATCGGACTATCTGTCACAGCTCAGACAATACGAAGGACGTTGACTAACGTCAAACTCAAGAAAAAATCCCTTGCTTGCTCTTTGGCACAAAACTGCAAGAATAAACTTCGCTAAAGAACATGAAAAGAAGACTGATGAATATTGGGATCACGTTCTTTGCTCAGATGAGAATTTGTTCGGCTAAGATGCGATCCAGCATGTTTGCCATGAACCTGCCCAGGACTGCTACAGTGAACGCATAGTCCTGACAGTGGAGCACAGAGGTGGGAGTGTCATGATATGGGGCTGCATGATGCAAAAAGTGTTGGGGAGATGACATGTATAAATGGCACCATGAATGCCTGTGGATATGCCAAAATACTGGCTGACAAGATGACTCCCAGTCTCCAGAAGCTTGGCAGAAAAGGAATATTCCAGCATGATAATGATCCAGAACACACTGCCAAAATCATGCAAGAGTTTCTAAAGAAGGAAAAAGTGAAAACTATAGTATGATCTGCCAAGTACGTCACCTGACTTGAATCCAATAGAACACCTTTGTGGTATTTTAAAGAGAAAGGTAGAGCAACACAACCCATCCAGCAAAGAGCAGCAGAAAAAATATTGCAATGAAGAATGGCAGAACATCTCTCCAAAAATTTGTGCAACACTCGTATCCTCCATGCTGAGGAGGATTGAGTCTGTCATCAGAAATAACGGTGGACATACGAAGTATTTGAATCTCAGTAATGAAGACCTTACTGTTCAACTTAGAAATAATGCAATTACTTTAAGGTGATACAATCATGAATCATTTGACACTGAAGTGATATTGCACAGGCATGTACTCACGTCTGATGTATACTGTAGTTAATTTGTGGTGCCATGAACAAAGATGACTCCTGCTCCTTCTTAATCTCGCATGATTTGATATGCTAATTAGTCTGTGATGTCATCTAGCAGCTTCTAGCGACTTTCTGAACATGCGTTTGCTATTTTCCCCTCAAAGAGTTGGCAAAACTGGATGGTTATACGGTACGGGTTTGGATCGGAGCTTGAATAGATAAATTATATGGCTGTGGCTATAGCTGTGATAAAAATATGGCTGGATAGATACAAGTCCATTGGGCCTTGCTTGACCGTATCTTTGATCCTGATCCCCAGACAAGCATTACACGCATCACTGGCTCAACATCGACAAAAGGATTCATTTCCTGACGTATTCACGTTTGATCTTTGGAGCGCACAATCATGATCTAACGCAGTATCGATTGTCTGATTAACACATTGATCGTGTCTTGTGCAGTCTGCTGAGTGGATATGGCAGCAGTGTGCCGTGCACATCACCAACGCCATCCAGTACGTGGTGGAGTTTGCTAAGCGCATCAGCGGCTTCATGGACCTCTGCCAGAACGACCAGATTATCCTCCTTAAAGCAGGTCAGTGCTACAGGACACGGCACACTGACCAGCACTGAATTTAGATTACATACATGTACGGTGTACAGCTCTCAGATTTCTGATGGTCAGTATACAGTGTTTACGTTCAATCTAAGTTGCTTAGTTTACGTTTAAGACTTAAAACTGTTAAGTTGAAGCCGAAAGGAAGCAAATTAATATATTTAAGAATCTGACTAGGTTAAATAGACTAGGATAAATCGTCCTGTTCAGCTAAGTCAGGAAAAAATCAGGACAGTGCACGCCGTTATAGAAAAATAATCAACATCGGAGTGGTGTAATTATATCCGCACATCACAAAGTGTTTTATTCTTCTTATACCACGGCACGTTGCCAACGTCAGTAATTATTTCTTTATTAAAGAGTGAGATTTTGTACTTATAAAGGTCCCTGCGTAGGTTACTATAGAAATGATACCATATTTGAAAGAGCAGAATAAGTATAAACCTGTGAGACCAACACCGTCTGTCTAATCAGAACTGAGAATTCTGCAGCGCTGTGGTATAAAACACATTAGTCAGCTCATCTTCACATAGCCATCAGGTCATATACACATAAACAAATCGAAGAGGTCAGTGAAAGAGAGTTCTGTATGTGTTTAATTGTTTTAAAAACATTTTTAAAAAGATGCGTTTGCTAACATTTCTCCCCTCTTGTCTTTTTGTCTCCAACTTTCTTTTTCTCTATACATAACTTTTAAATTGATGATAACGTCCAAAATTTTTGGAAAATTATATATGATGTAATTACATTTTGACAACCATTTTTTTCACCATTCTTTCTATTTGTATATTTAACATATCTTTACAATTATATTAACTTAAAAAAAAACCTTATCTGGAGAAAATCTTTCTTCTTATATATATAATATTTTTTTGGGTGGAGTATGTGTCCTCCTTTTCCCTCTTTCCTCCTCTCTATCTCTATGTCTCCATGTCAACACTTCCAGGCTGCTTAGAGGTTCTGCTGATCCGCATGTGCCGTGCGTACAACTCCACCAACAACACGATGTTTTTCAACGGCAAATTTGCCAGCCCTCAGCTCTTTAAAGCACTAGGTAAGTGTCTGCATTTCTGGGGAATCATGAGAGTTTGGACTGTCGTGTTCATCTATTCTAACGTGTAACTCCAGAAATACACACTTGCAGTGTTGTACGTGCTTTCTCCGTGATATTAAGTGATGTAAAATGTGAGCTACAGAAATAGACTTTCATTATGGGTGAGTCTTCGAGGAAACAGTTTTCCTGGTCTTTTCTCAGTAAAGGGAAACATGTTCGTTCCTGTCTGTGGTAATCACACACCTAAATTACAGATGCAGCAGATAGAGAGGAAAAAAATTTGAATGTGTGGTACATATTACTTAAAGTTTATATAAAAATATTACATTTATCATCATAAGTTTATACTAAACTTAATTTAAACGTTTCCAATTAGTAGATTGAATTATGTAGCTGGAGCGTGATCAGTTCGCGTAGGTTCTAAAATCTTGTGTTGGCGCTAACGGGAATAAATAACTATTGTATTACGTTAGCGTATTTAAACCATGTGTGGTAGAATAGTACAGCGGTAATGTGGTGGTTGTGGCCCACCAGTGACCTGGGTTCAATGCTCAGTGTGGGTAAGAGCACAGAGTTTATGGATTTCAGTTTGTGCCGAAAGTATTGAACTTGACTGTTCAAGAAATGAACAGTAATATACAATGAAAAAGAAGAAAAACACTGTGAAAGTGAAAACAGTGAACTCCGTGGCAAAAATTTTAATGAGGTTGTCAAATAAACAGTATTCTTTATTAACAGTTTTCCTTTTTTCCTTTTCACTAATCATGGTTTATGAATGCGCTGTTAGAGTTTTTGTTTATGCCTTCAAACTTTTCATTTACGCTCGGCAAGTTTACATTCACAAATTTCACGTGTGGGCAGGGCTTAACAGCGATTTACTCTCATTGGCTAGTGAGATTTGGATCGCCAGCTCCTTGACCTGGAAGAAGAGACTTCAGTGGCGGGAATTTTGGAGCACGTTCTGGATGCGGTTCTCTGTATAGTTGTAGCGTATTAATTATTAATTGTATATGAATTAACGTTTGGGTAGTCTCCGATAATTTTTTTCAAGATGAGCTTTCAAGAGCGGCGTGGAGCTTCATCGACGTCACCATCCTCCTCCTCCTCAGCTGGACACTCGAGCTGTCGATACGAATCTCTATAGCCAATGAAATAAAGTAGAAGAAAATTGCTGTTAAGGCGTCCCGCACGTGAGATTTGTGCAAGAACACTGTTTATTTGAAGAACATGTTAAATTTTTGCCGCTGAATTCACTGTTTTTGCTTTCAGAGTGTTTTTCTTCTCTCAAATTGTATATTTTTTTTGTTTCTTGAAAAAGTTACGTTCAATACTTTGGGCACGAGTTTAATTCCATAGGAGGTAGATTTTATGAAAATACACAATCAAATCATGCTGCATGTACAAAAACAGTGTTACTGTAACTCAATTCAATCACGAACACAATCACGATTTTTTTTTTTCAGTGAACAGATACAGTGGATAAACGTTACGTTGAAAATGCTGGCGTATTCCTTTAAAACTAAACTATTTAGTGAGGGACATATGGTAAATGATGGAGCAAATCAGATGTTGATGATAGCCTCATGACTTAATCAGTTTTATTTCTTTTCTGCACAGTGTGGCCTAATCATTGACATATTGTGTGTGTGTGTGTGTGTGTGTGTGTGTGTGTAGGCTGTGATGACCTGGTGAATGCCATCTTTGAGTTGGCCAAGAGCCTGTGTCGCCTGCAGTTGAGTGAGGAAGAGATGGCTCTATTCAGTGCCGCCATCTTGCTATCACCTGGTATGCTACAGACAAGTATTTTGGATGTGACATACTACATGATACATGATATGAACAGATAATGTGTTCTAAATGGGTAAAAATACAGGTTCAGTATTAGTTGTTGTTGTTGTTGTTGTTGTTGTTGTTGTTTTCTTAAAGAAAGCTTTTCAGAAAGGTTCCTCTGGTTGAGACTAGAGTCAGGTCAAGTCAAATTTTATTTATAAAGCACATTTAAAGACAATAGTGGTTGATCCAAAGTGCTGTATATAATAGCATCACATTAAATAGCCTCATAAGACAAAGAGTCAAAATACATTTTAAGAGATTTAAAAATGGTTAAAGATGGAGCGGACTGCAAGTGAAAGGGAAGACCAGAGTTTAGAAAAGGCTCAATCGTGCTTTGTGTTAGTACAACAACAGGGGACAGATAGATGAAGTTGATTATAAGATCTTAGCATTCTGGTAGGAGAGTAAGGGTGAAAAATGTCAATAATGTTCTGTGGAGCAAAACCAGTAATAGCTTTACATGCATAAAATAAGAATTTTAAAATTCATTCTGAACTAGAGGTGAGCATCAGGACTGGGTTCTTGTACAGGACGCAACAACAAAAAAATAATAAAAATCACACGAGCAACAGAAAAGTTGCTAGAAACAAACAAAGTCCATAGCCACGTGATGCACTTACAGCATCCTTAGTAACTGCCTGGTCAGGGTTGCAGACGTTTAAATTAGACTACTAGTTTGTTTACATTTTGGGAAATATATATGAAAATAAAAAGTCCCGTGCACATTTCAAGTTGAGACTAGTTATGAACTTGAGTGATGTAGCTGAGGTTGAGGAACTGTCAGAGCCAGAATATACACATATACATATACATGCTGACAGTGCTGGCATTTCTACATCTTGTTTCGCAACCCCCCAGTGTTTTCGGGGACATAGTGGTAGGGTTCATATTAATAAAACAAAAAAACAAATTCTGGTTTGCGCCACACCCACATCTGGTTTAAATCCAGATCCAGATTACTGCATCATGTTGTAATGTCTAATAAGAAACCTCTACCAAATGCAAATACACATACACTATGATTTCCTGCACCTCTCTCACCATCGCCTCTCTTTTCCTCCATTCTTTCTCTCTCTCAGATCGCCCGTGGTTAACAGAGAGTCAGCAGGTGCAAAAGCTGCAGGAGAAGGTTTATTTGGCCCTGCAGCACAGCCTGCACATGGGGGGAGGCGGTCAGGAGAAACTGGACAAGGTGAGGGAGATCATCCGACATGACATTTTTCTCTCTGTTTAATTAGTATGTAGTAGGATGGGTGAATTTATTATTTATTAATTTTTTTATTACATTTTTTTTTTTTAAACCAAAAACAAAGTCTCAAGGATCACGCTTCCAAAATGAATATACTATATCTGTGTGTAAATTCATAACGATCCTTATTAGAAAATTATAAAATGAAAAGGAAATGGAAATGTGGGACAATTAATATCTGTTCCACTTTATTATTAGCATTTATGTTTACATGGCAAAAGAACTGGAGGTTACTTACCGAGTTAGAATGTCGAATGCAAACCTGTTGATGCTGTTTAATTTGCTAGGAATGTTATGTAATCTATTTGCTAAGCAGGTTATAATTAAGAAAGTTCTAGCACTTTATGGACGTGCCTGAGGGTAGAGTCATACAAGCAGAGAAGTTAGAATTAGTTAGTTGGATGGATCAGATTGCATTGGGTTGTGGATGTTGGAAAGTGATACCTTGTTCTTGACCCCATCCAATCACCTAATCTACAAACTAATCTGGAACGGTGGCAAAATGTAAAAATCGTAGACACCCTGACTAGTCTTCACTGAGCCCTGGGGTAGGCCTGTCATGATAATTACGCTATCGACTTATCGTGCGATATATGGACGTGACCCAGGTCATTTTTGCCAACCTCGATATCGCCCGTTGTGTTTGTTTACATAAGAATGAATGTCACTCACATGTCAGCCGCCCGCACTGCTTCTGTCCCCTCATCTGCTCTAGCACTGTCAAATTACAATTTGTTGAATTTAAGATAAAAATGCACATTCCATTGCGAAAACGCTGTATTTGAATTTAAGAGAAACAAGCGCTAGCACCGATTTTATTTCAAACACACTGTTGAGAAAATGACACGCAACAATGCACTAACAATGTTTTGGTGAAGAAGAAAAATCTAGAAAGAATAGTTCTAGTGTTTCTAATAATCCAGTCGTAGTCAGTAATGTCGGGGATTGAGCCGCTTAATCTGCGTGAGCTGAAGCTGAACAGTGAATGAACAGTGGTAAACTGAAGCGCTTTACTAGCGGGTTAATTAACTTGCCCAAGCGCATCCTATACGCATGTGAGGTTAATCAGACACGTACACAACATAAACCTCATATTACAGCTTGCTTCTGCACAAAATGATGCGAATAAACTTAACTAACACGCTAGGTAGAATGGAAAGTCACGTTGTGAATACGCTCGTTCCATAACAACGCACTAAAACACGGACCGTGAAGAACTAAAGCAAAAAGAATTCACAATATTGTATTACAATAGTGTTCTCATTGTAATGTTATTATTTCAGGAGGTCAGGTTTTCACAACAAGGGCAGTTTTCACATGTTTTTTTGATGCATGTTTAAGTTCATATCTAAAATGTGTGAATATTTGGTTTCATTTTTGCGTTTTCGATGGCATTTTAGTCAGAGTACAATTGACTGAAATTAATAAACATGACATGACAATTTTTTGACATTCCATTTCCAATGTCTGAATATTTGTAACACTTAACAGTTCATTGCTCTTTGAAAGGGTGTACTTGCATTATTACGCTCTTATATTTTCATTATATCAGTTAGGGATGGACGATATTGCACAAAAACTTTATGAACGATTGTCAATTACGATTTCGATTTTTTTTTTGTTTTTACATAATGCATTTGAAAAATTACGCAATTTATTTCAAAAGTGTTTTTTTATTTATTAGAATGGACTTTGGGAGAATAGTAACAGCACCATCTATAGCAAATAGTGCAAACAATGGTTCTTTTTTTTTTCTTTTCATTTCTTTAAAAAAAGCATATTTGCACATTATTTGCACTATATTATAGCAGTTACTATTTTTGCACAACTTAGTGCACCCTTCTTTCTCGAAAGAGTGAATAGGGACCAGGTCTTTCGTGACGTCAAATGCCACCGCAATTGAGAAGTCAACTTGGGGTACTCTTCTCATATCCGCATTCCGTCCTCGTTTACGGAGTGACGTCAAATCAGCATGGTTGCACACAGCATCAGAAATAAACAAAGTAAAACTTCTGACATTTAAATGAATTATACTGGATATGCAAGTATTAGCTTTAGATCAATCAATATACAGACATATTCGTATGTTAAATCTAAACCACTGACCAAACAGTTTGCTGTTTGAGAAAGAAAATATACATCACTCATCCGAGTTAAGCCGGGTGCACACTGTGCGATTTTGACTGTTTCTTGTCAGACTGTACGAACACGATCCCCGCAGTAAGCCATGTCACACTGTAGGATCTCATTGTCATTAATGTCGGACTGTACGACAGTCAAGACGCGAAAAATGCACACAAGAAGACTCGTACGGAGTAGGAGAAGCCACACTACAGGACTGTGCCTCAAATCTTCTGACACTGCCAGAATTTGATCGCAACGGCCGTTATCGGCTGTCGGGGAACACGTCAAACTAGCGATCAAAGACTACAGATTTTGGCCTAGGATTATAGGAATCTTTTATTATTCTCAAAATTTGTCTCAGACGAACAAATTGTGGCCAAAATCGTACAGTGTGAATCTGGGTTTAGCTGCTTAGCTTGACGTTAAGAAAATACGAAAAAACATTGGGGTGTCCAGTTTCCCACTTCGTCTGTCGAAAGTGACGTAATTCCGACCGGCAAATTACTACTTAAGATGAACTGTAGCATTATATTTTACATACATCTGACTTTTTTCAAACCTGTACCAATTCCATATCTTTGAAGTGATATTTGAACTTTTTGCTATGAGCTCAGTGCTCAGCGAACTGCTGCCTGTTAATCTTTTTGTTGTTGTTGTTGTTTTAATCTAAGAGTGCAGTGTTTGGGATCCGCGCAGGCTGTTGGAGGTGTTTATAATAATTTCTTACGTTTATATAGGGATTTTGTTTCTAGAAACTCACAGTGCTTTACATAGTATGGGAGGGGGAATCTCATCAACCACCACTAGTGTGTAGCATCCACCTGGCAGATGCGACACAGCCATAGTGTGCCAGAACTCCCACCACACACCAGCTGTTAGTGGAGAGGAGAGAGTGATGTAGCCAATTCAGAGATGGAGATTATTAGGGGGCTATAACAGAGAATTTTGCCAGGACACTGAGGTTATACCCCTACTCTTTTACGATAAGTGTTTACGAAGGCTGCCTTTCCTTCGTATTTGTTTAAACTTTTAAATAGCATTCATGAATGTTTTAATTAAAATGTTAAATCCGCTTATATAAACATGTACAATCTTGATGAGAACGTTTTGAAAATCGCATTAAAACAGCCATTCAAAATAGCCAAATGAATCGTGAAAAACGGCCAGCCCTAATATCAGTGGCATAAAATGGTCTTAAAATGACAATAATATTGTGTATCGCAATTATTTCCTGGCCAATATATCGTCCAACAAAAGTAGTTATGGTGACAGGCCTACCCTGGGGGTCCCTTGACCTGACTTGAAGAGCCACAAAGTGGAAACGCACCTTCTACTTCTGTTTAACAGTTTCTTACTAGCACCCCCTGCTGGACATAATACCTATGGGACCATGTCAGTGAAATAGGACAAAGAACTATTATACAGAATGATGTGTTTCATAAAATTTCATAAGCATTTGCTAATTCTAAAATTCTTCTTTTGATGTCTCACTTCGTAGATGGCTTCCAAGCTGCCGCAGATGAAGTCAATCTGTAACCTCCACATCGATAAGTTGGAGTTTTTCCGGCTGCTTCACCCCGAAACGGCCTTCAGCTTTCCTCCTCTCTACAGGGAAGTGTTCGGCAGCGAGATCAACTTCCCTGACTCCACTGACAGTTAAAAGCAAGGAGAGAGGGAGGGGGAGGGGGGTGGAGATGTGGCAGAAGAGGAAGAGAATCAGATTCACTGGTGCAGAGAGAGGACGTGTGAAAGAGAGGACATCAAAGACGGAGGACTATAAAGAATAGTGTTAAAGAATAGTGTTAAAAAGAAATCGAAACCTGTCAAAACCTCTTAGCAGCCCAGACAATCTGGTGTTTTTTGTTACTCTTATGTACAAAGAGCACCACAAATTAGTACAGGGGCCAACACACAGTACTCCTCTCTCCACACACACACATGACAACACCTGAAAGCACTTTCGTATTATTTAAGAGTATCTATTAAGGCAGAGGTTCATAATCCTGTCCTCAGGGACCCTCTGCCTCCGGTACAGATTTTTGTTCTGGTCCTTTTCTCAATGCACTTCTACCAGACAATTCCGATCACCCAGCTCAGGTGCGGTAACATCTGGAATAAAACGAAGTACCTTCCCCTTTACGCTTAACGCCGTGGACTAATTATGAATGTATGTCCCTATAACAGCACTTAATACGTATGCGACCGAATGTACATACTGCACTTTGGTTCGCGGAAATGCTTTACGAAACCCATGTCGGTTACATGTGACAATCAAGAATCTTCTTGAAACCAGTGAGTGCCCAGATGTTTGGTAGTACAAAAGGACATTGAGTGTGCTGGTAGGGCTGGGCGATATGATGATACGATATCGATATCATGATGAATAACGTCACAACACACCTTTCTGAAAATATCATCAATGAAACACTAGCAAAATTCATTGTTATGGAAGATAACAAGCAGAAATATTACTAATTAATTACTATATTTATTGTTCATGTTAAATTGTATGTTTCTGTAGTCATCAAAGTGCAGCTCGTATGACTTCAAGGGTTCAGTATGTTATGCTGTTATGCTAGCACTAGGGGTGTAATGATACGGTGCATCGTATCGTTTGTTACAAGGCTCTCAAGCGTAAGGCTTGTATATCCAAAGTTAATAGACTATCCGTCATGAAATACCACTTGTATCGCATGAGGTGTAATAAACATTTAAACTTAATCAAGGCAACACTCTCTCAGAAGAAGTAGTGTATCTCAAAACTTTATCTCGATTCAGGAGTTTGCAAAAAGCACGTTTGTCCTTAGCATTCTATGTTTCACGCGCTAATACGGCTAGCATACTAGCCAAAGAAATCCATTCAGGCAGCTATAAATCTCTGATTCAACCCGAGCGGAAGAAATCTCCACTGTAATTGGGAAGTTTGTATTTTGTAGTGGAGAACGCAGGATTCAAAAACACATCCAGGGGTACAGAGCGAGCTAACAGCAGAATGGGACACGTCCCCTGGTGAGTCAAACCAGTGGAAGTTAGCCACACTTCATTTGGTTTCATTCAAATGGACAGCTCAGGGGTGTAACCTGGCCAGGGCATCTGGGGCTGTAGCCCTGAAGATTTTTTCTTTAGCCCCGAATAATTCTCCACATCGAGCGCTACGTCAAAAAAGCCCTCTTTGATTCATGTGCGTCGAACACGAGTCCAACTAAAAGGTCTCATTCATCAGCAAACATCACTGCGAAAGGCAGTGCAAAACAATTTTGCACAATCGCAATGTCACCAATTCAAGTAGTTCTCTGCGATAAAAGTGCAAAAAAAGAACTCTGCAAATTGCATCGCAAATTTTGAAAAAAAACAAAAAAAAACCAGCAAAAGCAAGCATTTCGGGCCGCCACAATCCAAAAAAAAACTTCAGAAATCCCGTACGGACTGTTTTGTTACGTGCTGCAATGAGTCCGAACGAATCACGCAAATACTGTCGTTATTACGTTTCCATGTTTTAATGTTTTCAGGAACTGAAAATGACAACCCAAGACACATACTTATGCAAATGCTCATATGATTACACCCGTGGTGAGCACTTCTGAATATCATGATATCTCTTGTCCTCACTATGAAATATTGCCAAATCGCCCAACCCTACAAGCTGGCATAGTTAATAGTATGCAATAGAAATGTGTCACAAAGTAGTACGTCAAGGTAAAAGAAGGCTTGTACATGCTCACACTTCCTCAGGCTTGA
Source organism: Stegophilus panzeri (assembly GCA_024331685.1). NCBI lineage: Eukaryota > Metazoa > Chordata > Actinopteri > Siluriformes > Trichomycteridae > Stegophilus > Stegophilus panzeri. Next base: position 15,013,382 of record JANDJT010000103.1, read on the forward strand.
GTGTTCAGACAGTATTCGGTGCTGCTTTTAAGTTACTTTTATTTTTATTTTTTTAATGCAATGAGAAACCTCAGTCCCGGTGCATCTGTCCTTGTAAATGGCACTTAAAGAAAGTGTAAGAATTGTGTTCCTTTGAATTTATGCATTCATTTATAGATATTTTGATGAAGGATGCATATAAATAGATACATATATGTATATGAACCGAGAGACACGGAGAGGGGGGGGCGTAGAAGACGGCAGGAATAAAAGGAATAGAGAACAGGACTTTCAAGAAAGCAAGGACTGGACTTGGGATTTCCTGTTGGGCCAGGAACAATGAACTGGCAACAGGAACAAGGCAGTGCAAACAAGGATCTTTCTCTTTTGAAAAACGTTACAGCTGATCAGATGTTCCACTTTTCTGAGTGTTTTGTGAACTGCTCGGCAATGCTCGACAGAAAGGATGCTTGTTACGAGCCCACGTGATGACACTCCAGTCAGAAGATGCGTATTTTTAACCTAGTGGTGAAGAAGGACATGTTCATGGACCTGCACGACATTCAGGAACCCTTTATCATGGCCAATCTGAGTGACTGACATGCTGTTGGAACTGTTCTGACAGCCGATGCATAGACTCTCATTGATGAAAAAGATGACTCAGTATGTGACACACACACATTACACACATACACATTCATGCACACACATGCGTACAGGGCCAGGCTGAGGTCAGGGCATGTTCAGGTTTATCCTCTGTATTATTTTGTAAATTGTGGCTACCTGTTTTAGTGTCCCACTTCCTGTTTCTCCACACCTCTCTTCCTGCTCATATACTTCAGCATGACGAAAGGATTCCCGTATGTAAAGGCTTGGTGTAGTCTTTACCATCAAACACTCATACACTCTGATAATTCTCAGATACTACTCAAATACTGTTACGTTCACATTTCTTCAAAATCCACTGTACTCTACAAGTACCCCCTTGCCGCAGAACCAAAAGTCCAGGAGGTGGAGTCGGACCTGATCCAGCTTGGAGGGAATCGAATCAAAAAGCCAATAGGTGGAGACAACTCAATGTGGCTGAATAAGTTCTGTGTTTGTACAGCGTTTTATAGGTTTGGGGTTAGGATTAGGCTTATAAGAGGAGTTGGATCAGGATCAGGTCCAGCTCCACCCCCTAGACTTTTAATCTCAAATTCTGAGCAGCTTGAAGCATTCAAGAGAAACGAAGGCATCATTAGTACTAATGAGGGATTGCACAGTACACTATATGTAATTATTTTGGTTTTAGGTGAATGCGATGTCATCATTTTTGAAAGTACATGTACGGTACATCACAAGGAGACTAATCTCTCTGTGTGCTTAGTTTGCTCTGGTTATTGGTTGTAAGAGGGGGAAAAATCTTTTGTTTTCCATCCACCTGTTAGAAAAATGAGCATTTTATATAAATCACTCAGGGAGCTAGCTGGTCTCTGTTCTACCAGTCTCCTAGCTTTGCCAACCAGACACAAAACACACACACACACACACACACACACACGTATGCACACACATACTGTAAAGGCACCCCACTTTTTGCACCGAACAAGAGACCCGTATCCTCAATCACTGTGTCCTGTAGCTATATATTATACAGTATATATTTTTGTGAATGTCGCACACAAAGTGTCAAAGACCTTTCCTCTTTCTTCTAATGTTAAACTATAAGATTTTTGAGTCTGAATTATATTAGGTATATTCTATACACTAGTTTAAAAAAATAGATAAAAAATAAAGATAAAAAATTATTCATTGATGTATGTTGTTTTAATGTGAGCTTAGTTTGGTTGGACTGTAACTGTTTTGTCCATTTATAACTGCGTATCCAAAAAACATGTCTTGTTCGTTTCATGGTCTGTTTTAACACCATAGAAATACCTATTTTTGTTTTCCTTTCACATTTATTGGTGTTTTAATACAAAATGTTAGAATCTCTTAACAATTCATCTCATTGTAACACCATGTTTAAAAAAAATGTGCTTTAAAGAATGTAATAAAGTGGGTTTTTTCTACTATTGAAGAGATCAAATGGTTTTTGTACAAGTAATAATACTGAGCTATAAACCTGCTATTTCAACTGGACAAATACAATTATTCAGAATTGGGAAAAAGTCATAGGCACTCTATTTGTTTAGTACAAATTTTGTACAAAGGTGTTTATTTTATGACTTCCAAATATTACTTTTTTAACAAAAAAGAAAGTAACAAATTTTTTAACAGACCACTTTTTCAAAAACATAATGAAGACTGATGGGTTTTGCATTTTTAAAAAAAAACTGACAGTCAAACCCTGCATCCCAATTGGCATACTGTCCGTATTAAATAGTGCCCAAGATGATAATTAGTGTGTCCCAAATTGTAGTATGTTGAAATGAGTATCCCGGTGGTACCCAGATAGTCTACTATTTCGAAGTGTGGATCCGTGGACACTTTTTCAGCTAATATTTCCCACAACTTGTCGTGTGAGGGAGGAGGAGTTTGCTTCACATTCAAGGAGGCGTTTTAGAGAGGTGTAAACGAAATGTGTAAAAATAAATCAAGGGAAATTATATAGTATAAATGATATAAGGAATAATAGAAAAAAAGGTTTAAAGAAACGAGGAGTTTGTTTACGGTGACGTTGTTCTCTTCCCCGCAACAATGTTCTCTTCCGTGCGTCCCAATATTTGTATACTCTTTTAATAAACACTCAAAAGTATGTACTTTTTCTTCACACAAAAAAGAGTACATACTTTTAGTACATAGTATAAGTATGCCAAGTGGGACGCAGGGAAAGTCTCCAGAAGAACCATAGCAGATTTTCCAAGATGTTAAATAAAACTTACCAGAAATTTCCTTATAAATTTGCACAAATTTATAAGTACCTGAGACTACTGATGTTTATTTTTTTTAAAAGCAAAGGGTTGTCACACCACATATTGTTTTTGTTTAGTGTATTGCTGTTTACTGTTCTTTCTATTATTTTTTTTTTTATGTAGAAAAGTTTAATTTCATTATTTTTGATTACATATTTGTTTACAGCCTTTTGCATGTGCCCAAGACTCGTGCACAGTACTATGCCTATGTATATGACAGTTATTCGACAAAATTGTCGCTTTGAGAAGCAAGAGAAGGAACTACGGGAAGACAGGGGCGTGGTCACGCGATGGGCGTGTTCTCTACGTGGCTTTCTAAAACTTTCCGGAAGTTACCGTCGTTACCTAAGCAGCGCCCCCACCACTATTGTAAATATTGTACGTAGGGGGTAAACACTATTATTTCTTGATGCTTTTAGAGTACGAGGGAACCTGTATTTAAAGTTTAATCTTAGTAACACGACTGTCACATCCTAAAACACTTTCACACTTCTCGAAACGTAAACTTTTACAAAGTATATTTAATTGTGGTGTGGGATATTATATGGTTTAAATGGCTGTTTTAACGATTGTTACAAATAGTGTAACATTTAGCAATCGGGTTCTTGATTTATTAAAAAAAAAAAAAAAAAATCTTTTTTTTTTTTTTTTTAAGTAAAAGTTCCGCGAACAGGAAGTGCCACAACATCCTCGTTTCAGCAAGAAACCCCGCCTTCTGCTCTGTGATTGGCTACTTTTTCATAACGCTTTAGGTTTGACAGGGTTTAATAGGTGACTTGGCATGACAGTGTGAAGTATTATCCAATCCTCGTTCAGGGGGTGGGACTTACGGAATACGGATAGGGCAAAAAGATATGGGCACCGTGTAGTTTCTTTGAAGGTTCTGGTGCAGGAAGAAGTGTTGGCAGAGTTCTTCGTGTTTGTAACAACCAAAGAGAGAGGAACGTATTCCACATTTCCCCCTGGTATATAGTGGGACAAGCCGACGCAAACATGTCTGTCGCTGGCTTGAAGAAACAGTTTTATAAAGCAAGTCAGGTGAGTCTGGAAAGTTTGAACCTTTCAAACTTTACTCTTCTGCCCAGTCTGTAGAGTTGGATTACACTGGGGGTAAATAAACGCCTATTTCTTTCAACACAACCGAGATGCAGGTTTTATACTTCACTTTTATGCTTTTGTGCTTCGTCATATACCATATACGATATACCTGGGAAAATGCTTGTAACCTCAGGCTGTTCTGGAAAATCTAACCTGGAACTGCAACTTGCTCTGTCCAGATCCCAGAACACACGTCTAGCTGCTCAAGTGGATTGAAACAGGGTTTAAATTAAAGTTACAACATCAAAGATACGGTGTTTTTTTTTTGTCTTGTTAAAGAAAACAACACAATAGTGTTGTTTAATTTAGAAAATCTTAAACATATTCTGATCAATGACAAATCATCAGGAAGCTGGAAACTGTCTTCAGCAGGAATACAGGTCCAGTCTTTGTGTAGAACCTTCCAGAACTTTTAGGAAAACTCCACTCTCAAAGACTCAACATATTAACTTTCCAATCATTTTAATATGCTTAGGGATTCTTGGAGGATAACTTGTTGGACGGTGTTGTATTTTTCTTGTTGCTGTGAGAACCATGCTGAAAAACAAACAATAGAAACCCTGATAGAATTAGTAGATAGAATAATAGAATTTGTAATGGTTATAATGGGAATTGTATTGGATATCTCAAACGTAATGGTCCCTCCCTCTGGGTCTCTGTTGGTAATTTGTTGCGTTCTGTTGGTGGCACGTTACGTGTAATGGATGTCATTAAGGACCGGTAATGGTTTTAATGGTTAGCTGATGGTTTGTATTGGGATTTCTAGTGGAAACCATTCATATTTCTGTTATGGTTTCTATTGTGTTTGTTGTTTTGGTTTGTTTTTCCAGCAGGGAAGCTAGCTGTCGTGTGCCGTGATGACATCACAGGGGGATGCAATGATATAATAGGAGAAATTTCAACAATGTGGGATTGAAATATAAGTTTCAAAAGAGCATCTTTTCTCACTCACCATTTTCCAGCAACGTTCATTGTCGTAGGAATTCCCTTGTAGTCGTGCAGACAGCAAACGTTGGACTCGTAGTTCCAGGATGCATTGCAGCTACACAAACTCGGCTAGTTAGAGATCTGTGAGATGACGAGCGTGACGCTGTTGACTTTTTTTTTTTTTTTTTTAAATAGAGTGTACAGATGAGATGGTGAGAGAGTTGGACAGATGACAGGACTAAAGCCCTGCTGCATCGCTCTTTTTAGGTGACGATGAAGTAAGGACTAGCTAAATCGTTCTGCCTCCAGTACAGCAGGTTGTTTCTTACATTACACAAAGGTGATGTAGGAAACCGTTAACCAAACTGACAGTAGACCAACACAATGAAACTAAAAACAAAAAACAACTCCGAATTTCAATACAAAATAAATCTTGGATGTCATTCGATGCCAAGTCCTTCATACCTTCATTTTGTTTTTGGTCTAAACATAAATTTGACAGTAGATTAGTTGGGATTTTAGCATATTTCTTTAGAAGCGTGGATTGGATGTTGCCAGCTGTTGGTGATGTTTAAGTTGGACTGGGAATATCTCAAAAGGCAGTTTCCTATAAAACTCCACTATATAGAGTATACAATATCGGAACTTGTATACACCCTATACAGTGTAGGGCTGGGCGATATATATATTATCATTCTCATGATAACTGATTACGCGATACACTTTTGAGATATCATTGGTATGGTGATGTATTTTTTACATTTTTAATCATTTCAAATTAAATGCTTCTGAATGGATGTCGTTGATTTTTATGAAATTAAGAAAAATAATGATTTTAGTCTTTGTAGGCATTAAAGAAAAGTATCGTCAAAGTCAGTTTTGTCGTTGTTATTTTGCTGCTGTTTTGTGAACAGTCTGTTAGCTGAATTATATATCGTGATGCGCATCGTGTATCGTACAAATACAGAAAGTCCTCAAGTATCGTGATATGATCTTTTTGTCGTATCGCCCAGCCGTAATGCAGTGTATCGTATATACAACAGGGAGCCTCTTGTGACTCAGCCATATACTATGATGCTGTTTAAGCTGCTGTCACATGTCCACTTCGGGATGATATCAGTGTCTCGTGTAGCTTTTCGTGTTTTGGTTCGAGTCCAAACATCAATCTGAATTGTTCATTCCGGCCTGTTTACACATTATTTTAGCTCCTGCTACATCATTCAGTCTGTCCTGTATTTACTGTTTTCAGGAACAAACAGGAATAAAGCCCATTACAGCCATGTATTATTTCCCTTAAAACCCTTGATATTATAGTTGCATTGTCCTGTGCAGCCTTGAGCCTCAAGTTCTTAAAAACATGTATATGTATAACGGCTCGTATGATCTGTCTTTGTCTGTCTGTCTGTCTGTCTGTCAAGTATATTCTGAGCATTCGAGACCAATTTGAAAAATTGGTTATGTACATCGTTTTTAGCTAAAAATGATGATTAAAATGACCCAAGTTGAATTCAGTTGATCAACATTTTTAAATGATATTAATTCAACTTGTTAGCTATTACTTGTAAGTCTAAATATTTGTACATTTACAAGTATAATGTAGCGAATGAGAAATGAAATACAGGATGTCCTCCATACATATGTTTGCCAGTACCACGTCAGTGGATGTTTTTGGATGTCCGCTTCTCGGCTGGTCTGCAACACTTCCAGTCTTTTTGAATTTGTTAATAAGTTTGGCAACAGTGTCGTGTGTGTGTGCTCGCCTTGTTTCCTGTTAAAGTCCATCGCAGCCTTGCGACAGCTTCTCGATCCAGCCGTGAGAATGAAAATATAAATAAATAAACAAATATATATAATTATTGTTATTATTATATTATTATTATTATTATTATTATTATTATTATTATTATTATTATTATTAAAAAAGACACTAAATGGGGGGGAAAAATTGTAAGACATTTTGCTATAAAGTTTTAATTTCCCCTATGTTTGGGGACTTTTGGGACACTCTGTATAACCAGTCCCGCCAGGATTTGATGATCACAGAAATTAAGGAAACTCCATACAATTCCGAACAGTATTCGGAGGAGATTTAAATTTTTCAAAATTACCGCAGATTAAAAAAAAATTTCTGCCAAGACGCGCCACGTAACATCATCACAACGCACATTCAGCCAGAGGCCCCTTCGATTCACGTGCATCGAGCATTAGTACAGCTAAAAGATCTCATTTGACAACAAACATCACTGTGAAAGACCGTGCAAAACAATTTCATGCGATTGGCCATGACAATCGCACAAAAATCCTGTATGGTCTTTGTAATGAATACAGAGATGACTCTGAAGCTCATACGCTTATACGTTCCTGATAACACACTTGCACTTTTTGATTATGTAGTATACAGTTATAGAAGATAAATGATTTATAAGTGCACCTGGTGTTACCCAGATGACGATGGGTTCCCTTTTGAGTTTGGGTCCTCTCAAGGTTTCTTCCTCGTATCGTCTCAGGGTGGTTGTTGTTTTAGACCAATACTTCTGTTAATGATAATATATAATAAACATGAATAAACTCAAAACATTCTATATTAACCGTGACACAGAGAGCGGGAGCCCCAAGTGTTCAGTCAATGGGGAGAAGTGGGCGGGGCTTTCAGGCAGTGTCTGTTAATATCAGAGAGAATAACACCCACTGTATGTAAATCATTCCAGATTATCTCGATTTGTTCATCTGTCAGTTCATTGGGGAGAAAAACAAAACAAATCTTTTGGTGTTTTTGTTTTTGAGTGACAGCTCGTACAAGAGTGCTCCATTATTACATTTCAAAACTCTTAGACAAAATATGTAAAGGTGAGCAGGTCTGGTGATTATTATTATAATAATAATAATAATAATAATAATAATAATAATAATAATAATACAATCTGAGTAATATCACGTAGGGATGATCAAATCGATATTTTGCGCAAGCACAATGTACATCAGGAGAGCGGCGTGGTTGAGAGGTGGGCGTGGTTATATCCAGTGGATTCTGTTAGCTCTTGAACTAGGCTTATTCCATTGATTATTAACCAACAGTTAATCTCGCTCTGGCAAAAAAGAAATGTAAATTCTCCTACTCATAGTTGATAATCAAATGCTGGATTTGATTAAAACAGATTCAAATCAATGTGCTGCTCTTTCTGCTGCCAGGGGTTTATATTCATACAGATTCAAATATATAGATCTGTAGATTTTTTTATTATTATTATTTTTTTTTTTTTTACATTTTGTACATAAAATGGCTCCCTGCTGTGCGGAGTTTAAAAATGTCAAACCTGTTCCATGAAAGAAGAACTGAAAAATGATGACCCGCCTCCCACACCGTGTTATCAGCTTCTGAAATATGGCCGGTGTGACCGGCTCGCTGTTCACACACTGCTATAACCAAGGGCAGGTTCGAAAGTCTTAATTCACTGGGAACTTTTAGAGGAATAGAAGGAACGAGAGTGTCTGACTTGTCGTTTTTTTTTTTTTCTACAAATTGTTCTACATTGTCGTGCTGAGGTTTTGTTCTGATCTAAACAAAACATGAAGTGTTCAAGTCCTAACAAAGACTCCTCAGCATGCAGGGTGGTGAATTCTGATCATTCCTGGAGACAAGGCCCGAGAGATGGGTGTGTTTTCCAACATTGTAGGAATTTTGACGAGCGAGAAAGATTTTGTTGCATTTCAGGAATGAAGCCATTAAATGCACAGCTGTAACAGCTATCCATGCCCTTTGCACTAACTTGAAACATTTTCATAACTTTTTCAACAATTGTGAATGAGTTTGCAATCACATGACCATACAGGTGTGATAGTTTACCTGTTCTGTATCATGTTGCAGTATAACGTTTGTCCTCTTCTACTCTTTATTACTTCTGCAGTGCTTCATAGACCCTGAGTGTGTATGTGCTTTGTGTCCATCTAAATCATTTGTATCTGATCCCACCCCCACCCCCACCCCCCAGGATATATTGTTTTACTTTAATAATACATTTGAACTGTGGACTTCTTACTTCCTTGTGCATGCACCGCTGCACCATGCAAAATATCATTTTGCAATACTGAAGGCATTTGCATGATAGCACACTTTGGTATGTTTTCTGTTATAGGGAAATGGTGATATGATGTCCCAAAGTGTTTGTTTGGGGTTTAAATCATGATATTCATTTATTTATTTTCACTGAGTTTAGGTCTCCGTCTGCCCAGTATTCGGTATTCGGGTTGTGCAGTATTCTTTGGGTAGTTAAAGCGCACCTTTTATGGTTTTGAAACGTGCCTAATTTTGTTTTAAAGGTCTCATACAATAGATTGACATGTGTCCAAGGTCAAAAAACACTTTTATTACAATTAATGTAATAATTTAAGTTGCAGCATTATCTTTTTCCCCCAGTGTCACAAACGACTCATTAAACGATCCGTTCTAAAGGATTCACTCTAAACTCCTCCTTACAGAGAGCATACTCTGCTCTGATTGGTCAGATGTCCCAGTCTGTTGTGATTGGTCTACTGTTGTCAGCTTGTTTCAAAAAGGAAACGCCCACTACCATAATGAGTTTCAGCTCCAGCTGCTCGCGAGCAGCTGATGAAGACCAGAGGTGGGGCTTTTTGTTACAAAACTACGTAGGTTAGTACAGGAAGTCTGGAATTACTAACGACTCGTTTCAGCTGTTCAGAATCGCTTCCTTCTTTTGGGAGTCAATAACTCCATTTGTCATGCACTTTGATTTTTGAAAATTGGCAGATTTTTTACATTCATAAATGGCTGCATAACACACTACATGAAAGGTAATATTTGAAAAACCATAATAGGTGCACTTTAAGGGAAACTTGAAGCAGGACAAGAAAGAGAGGCAGCTTCTAATTAATACCAAGTCATGTAAACACCGCAATCCGATTGGCCGATTCAGGCTAAGACAATATTCCGATTCAACGAATTCTGATTCCCAGCCGTGGAATATGCCTGTTTTAATTAGAAAGTTATTGCATGTAAACAACTTATTCAGAAAATCCAATGAAAGGAGATATGCACATGCTCAGTTTGCAAGTAATTGTGGGTGCTAACAGATACTTAGTTGTAGGCCAGGTATTTAGGAATGGCAACTCGGGCATATTTACAACAACCATGTACACAGGAATATTCCGATGCCTGTGTGTGTGTGTGTGTGTGTGTGTGTGTGTGTGTGTGTGTGTGTATATATATGTATGTATATACAGTATCTCACAAAAGTGAGTACACCCCTCACATTTTTGTAAATATTTGATTATATCTTTTC
>JANDJT010000103.1:15023679-15050782 GCA_024331685.1 Stegophilus panzeri
TAGATATAAATTGTCAGATGTAGACATTAAATACAGGATCAAAAGGTTTTGGGTTTTTTTTTTTTTTTTTTAAAGTTTTTTAAAATGTTCTATTGTATTGTTGGAAAATTATTTAGAACCGTTTTTGAGAATGGTGACATAATATTTTTCTCATATCGCCCAAACTTCCTCTACACACAATAGACTTGGGCCTATATTTAGAATTTTTTTCACTGCAAAACCTGTACACAAAATTTGTTCTTGCTCTCAGTGCAAGCTTTTCTTTTATTGTTATGCAGGCTGACGCATTAAGAAAGTATTCCCATCGTAAGGCCAGAACCCTTAGCGTTATGGTGTTGCACCTCTTCGGTGGACATTCTGAGTAGCGCAAAACAGTCCGAATCCTGTCAGCCATGTGCATTGTAACATTTCTACAAGGATCCTGCTCTCTGAAATAGTCAGTGCTTCTGCTTTGAAGCAGGTTGTTAATCAGGCAATAAATCAGTGAGTTTGTGACTTGGCAGAAACTGTTGTAGCCAACACCCTGCCTACAGCTCCATGATTACACCTTGACGCCGTCATACATGTGGCGTTTGAAGTTTTGTTACATATCGATGTGTTTGTAGTTTTTCGCTGCTTTAGAAAGAGCTGTCCATTTTAGTTTGACATTTCATGCTTCCAGTTTCGTACGGTGAAAAACTATTCAATATCCTCCTCTCTCTTTGTTTGTTTTCTCTCTCACACTTTCACACCCTCAGTCTCTCTCAGTCTTGCCAGATGAATCATCTTGATGAATCATGTTTTTGTGTGTGTGTGTATATAGGCTCGTTTGACGAAGCTTCGGTCACGTCACTCAGTTTGGCCATGTGGTGTATGTGGTTTAACCTTTAACCAGTGTATATGACGTTGTTGTTGTTGTTGTTATTATTAAAGCCAAATATCAGAGTGCAGAGAGTCTTCTGTTCTCGTACAAAACATGCCAACACTTATCCAGCTTATGTATGGATCTGCCTCACTCAGTAACCAACTCGGTAATCTAGAAAATGTGAAATCTGCATGATGCTTAATATAATACCAGGCTCTGTGTTTTCCTTTGTGATGAAATGTCTGTTACTCCTTTATGTTAATGTGTTTGTGTAAAAACCTGGATTTTTGAGAACCAGTATATTTAGTCATAAACAAGGCAGTGTACTGTAGTATAATGGTATTTAAAAAATAAAAAAAAAAACATTAGAAATATTTGCGAATCCAGATTTTGGTCTGTGCAGCCTAGCACTTTGACTTGAACATAAATATAAAAGGTCAGAATTAATTTTCATACAGCAGGTGAAAAATGACTCTTGTTTTACATCCTACACTTGAGGTCATAAGTTTACATACACCTTGCAGAATCTGCAAAATAATTGTTTAAAAAAAATCTTTAAAGGATAATGAGGGATCATTTTGTTTTTTTATTTAGTCCCACCCTGAATAAGCTATTTCGGATGACCGATGTTTACATCTTGTCCACAAGACACAATAATAACTGAATTTACAAATGAACCAGTTCAAAAGTTTACATACGCTTGGTTCTTAATACTGTGTCACTGTTACCTGGATGATCATTGACTGTTTTTATGTTTTGTGATTGTTGTTTGTCCTGAACACTTAAACTGCCCACTGTTCTTCAGAAAAATCCTCCAGGTCCTGCACATTCTTTGCTTTTCCAGCATCTTTTCCAGAAGACAAAATAATAAGTTTATTGAAATGTTTTTTTGATTCGGTTACAACCAAAGTGTTAGCCAGTGTTTGCAAATGTTAGAAATGTTGGACTCTCGATTGGCGCACCCTTTTGTCTGGAGGTCACAAGTTCAAATCCTGCTGAAGCCACAGCTATCCGTGGCCAGGAGTACAAGAGGTTGGGGGTTCGATTCCTTCCGTGGCCTTGTGTGTCCTCCTTGTGCTGCGGGGGTTTCCTCCGGGTACTCCAGTTTTCTCCCCCAGTCCAAAGACGTGCATGGCCATGCATAGGCTGATTGGCATGTCCAAAGTGTTGGTAGTGTATGCCCAACGCTGCAATATGCAGGGTGTGTGAATGTGTACGTGATTGTGCCCTGCGATGGATTGGCACCCTGTCCATGGTGTACCCCGCCTTGTGCCCCATGCTTCCTGTTATAGGCTCCAGGTTCCCCGCGACCCTGAAGGATAAGCAGTATAGAAAACGGATGGATGGATGAACGGCATGAACGGGAGCTGGTTGGAATTGGCAAGACTAAATTGGGGGAAGACTGGGAGGAAGAGTTAGAAATGATGGGCAAAACTGATGCAATATTTGTGTTGCGATCTCAACATTTATTTTTTTTTTTTTTTACTTTTATAGGAGTGTATTACAGTCAGGATTTCATGGAGGTTTTTTTTTGTGATCGTTGCGGCCAAAAGTACCTGATTTTGTTACGCCTTTTTTTCTAAATTTTTTTGTGCTTTTTTTTGTGGAAAACTTGAATTTGTAAAATTGTATTGCATGGCCTTTCGCAGTGATGTTTGTTGGTAAATGTGACCCCTTTAGCTGTACTCATGTTCGACGCACGTGAATCGAATAGGGCTTTGTCTGAATGTGCGTTGTGATGACGTCACATGGCGCGTCTTGGTCCATATCTGCGGAAAATCTGCTGTAATTTTGAAAAATTGCAAGCTCCTCCAAATATTGCAGAGTTTGCATTATATTGCATTTAAACACAACAACAAAGATGCCGGTCAGACAGCATAACCGATAATCAAAGATCTGGTGCTGTTGAGAGTTTTGTTGAGAGTGGAGCTTGAATTCTTTCCCTGCCTAAAAGGCAGGCCGACTTGGTGCGAGTGCTGGCAGATGGAAAGTGTTTACGAATACCCTCTACTACTTCAAGACAGTACACAGGTTGTTGTAAGAAGATAACACAATGGTAAGGCAGTTTATGGGGCATGGGGCATTTGTGTCATACGACAGAAAAAGCAAGCAGTGGTGTGGAATTACTGAAGCTGTCACTTGTTTTAGTCGGCTGCTGTACATCATGAATGCTATTATATTTTATATTTTTATACCCATAGTGGTCATGAAATCCCACGATGCAATACTTGGGTATTGTGTTGATATAAGGTGCCAGTTACAGTCCTAGAGGCATACTTCCTTCCAGAGGTTCAAGCTTATCCTACTCCCATACACACCTTATTCAGCTCCTTATTACCAATGGCCTAAAGCCTTATTTGAGCGTGTAACTCTTCAGCACAGTGGGCCTTTAGGACCAGAGCTAAGAAATAATCTTGATCTAATGAGTATTTGTAGAAAAATGTGTCCTTTTGAAAGGAAAACTCGGGAATAAAAAGCTCAAATAAATAGCCAAAATATTATTGTACACATTTCAATGTCCCTAATATTTGAGAAGTTGGATTATGTTTGATAAAATAAAGGAACAGGGGGTCTGGAATTTTATTTTTTTATTTTTATTTTTTTTTCATAAATAGTCAAAGGGATTCCTTGTGAGAAAACATGAGAACCCCTACCCTAGAGTGTACATAATACCAGTGTACTCTGGCATTTGTGGGTGGGAAAAGAAGTAGTGTTGAAATTGGGATGGTTGGATCAATCAGTGTATCCATGAGGTGGGTGGCCCGGGAGGTTAGATTGAACAGTTGGATGGGGGTGTTGACTCGGCTTTGTAAACCGGAGTAACTGATTTAACTCCAGGTAGTGTTGCATTGGGATGGTTGGATTGCTCTCTTGCCTCAGGAGTGTTGAATCAGAAGTTTTGAATTGAGATGTTAGATCAGACAGTTGGATAAGTGTTGACTCAGGAGCACTGACTCGGATTCGTAAGCTGGAGTAACTGATTCGACTCTTGAGCGTGTTGAAATTTGGATGGTCGGATTGATCCGTACCCTCTGGAGTGAATTGGGATGTTAGATTGAAAAGTTGGATGGGAGTCAACTCGGAGGTGTTGACTTGGAGGTGTTGACTCGGATTCGTAAATCGGAGTGACTGATTCAGCTCCTCTACAATGCCTGTAAGGAGTTGATTTTGGTGTGTCCGAACTGAGTAAACATTCTGTTGTTGCATCTTTTCAAGGCCTGAATTTTGTACTCCATTATGAACTATTGACTGTCTGTTGTGCTGTTCTGCTTTGACTGTAGCATGTCACAAAAGACCTCTCCTTCTGACTTAAACGTGTGTGTGTGACAGAGTGCAGGCCCAGTACAGGGTGTTACTGACACAGATCATTCAATCAACATACAAGTACTCGATAAAATATCAGTGCAGGCAAAATAGATAGTAACAGTGCCTTTCAAAACTCCTATTCATTGAGTTATTATAGTTCATTATTTATTACATCATTTGTGTAGTTTGTGAGTTTAAGATATGTTGCTGTGCAAGGTTTTTAGGTCAACACATCATGAGAGCAGATGATCGACCATAAAGAGCAGCACTGAAAGGTCACCATTGATTCTCCTGCATGTGGTGACTTCTGTTTAAAACCTACTTGTAAAAAAAATGTGGTTAGTAAATATAGAATTTTAAACCTTTAAACAGGAAACACTAAGATGTGAGAGATCACTTAGGCAGTGATTGCAAAAGTGACCCTTGCCGTCTTTGCCAGCAATTAAAATATTTGCTTTCCTGTGTTTGATACACCAGGAACATGTTAATGGTGTAGCAAACATGGCATGAACCCTACAGCTGGAAGGCAGGAAATACGAGAGCTTCTTTGTTACTTGGTTGTTTCATGCGGCTTAAGTATCGGGCAACGGCGGCTTATCCATAGGGACACCATTCTCAAAATCCTCATTTACAGCTCCATATATTTTAAAGTCCAGCAAAATACTAATGCATGGGGCATTTGAGTGACCCTTGAGTTTAAAAATGTTGACTGATATAAGCCTTTCTAGATGTTGTGCAATCATGGAGAAGTATTCTCACTGCCCCACTTACAGTGCCTTGAAAAAGTATCCCCCTCCCCCCCTTGGCATTTTTCTTTTTGTTGCATTACAACCTGTAATTTAAATGGATTTTTATTTGGATTTCATGTAATGGACATGCACAAAATAGTTCAGATTTGTGACGTGAAATAAAATAAATAAATAAATAAATAAATAAAAACTTAGTTTAAAAAAAAAAAAAAAAAAAATTTTAAAAGGGAAAGTGGTACGTGCATATGTATTCACCCCCTTTGCTAAGAAGCCCCTAAATAAAGATGTGGTGCAACCAGTTACCTTCAGAAGTCACACAATTAGTTCAGTAAAGTCCACATGTGTGCAATCTAAGTGTCACATGATCTGTCACATGATCTCGGTGTGTGTATATATACACCTGTTCTGAAAGACCTCAGAGTCTGCAACACCACTGAGTAAGGGGCACCACCAAGCAAGCAGCACCATGAAGACCAAGGAGCTCTCCAAACAGGTCAGGGACAAAGTTGTGGATAAGTACAGATTGGGGGGGTGAATAGTTATGCATGCTCAAGTTTTCTGGGGGTTTTTTTTATGTCTTACTTGTTTGTTTCACAATAAATATTTTTGCATCTTCAAAGTGGTAGGTATGCTGTGTAAATCAAATGATGCAAACCCCCAAAAAATCCATTTTAATTCCAGGTTGTAAGGCAACAAAATAGAAGAAAATGGGGTAGGGAGGGAATACTGTGTATCTATGGTGTACAGCAGGGGTTCCCAAACCTGTCCTGGAGAACCCCCAGCACATTTTGTATGTCTCCCTTATCTGACATACCCAATTCAGTTCTTGCAGTCTGTACTAATGAGCTGATGAGTTGCATCAGGTGTGTTAGATGAGGGAGACATACAAAATATGCAGTGCTAGGGGTCCTCCAGGACATGTTTGAGAAGCACTGGTGTACAGAACTATTTCTACTGTATGAGCTGCAAAGATTGAGAGAGGGAATGAGGGATTGTAGAGTGTATACCATACATCGATCATAAATGCATGTGCACCATGCTGACCTTGTTTCCCATGCGAAGCCTGAAAAAAAGATGAGCAATGTGTCTCCCTTTTAAAACGTCTGACTGCTCAAACCATTTCAAGAGTTTTGAGGCACATTTTAACGATGTACCTATTATAAATACATACATCCCTTCAAGTCTCATTTGACATCCAAAACCCCTCCTGATATATTACAGCATAATCTCAATGGTACATGACTGCCAAAACTGAAAATGAAATTAAATACAATGGTGTGTATATATGACATAGATTTTGGTTTTTTTGTTTTTTTTTTATACGGTGGAAACCTTGACCAAGGCAGGAAGTTGGTTGTCAAGTCAGGGCTCCAGATGGCGAATAAAATGGTCGCCAATGCGACTAACTTTTTAATTTTGCGACCATGTTTTTTCTGCCTGTCGCCAGTGGCCACCGTTACCCACAAACAAAATTTAAAAACCAAATTAAATAGAAATTACCATACGTTACCATTGTTGTGTTAGGCTACTGAACTCCCATCTCCTCTTGCGCCTGCGTCTACCTGCCCTATCGCATGCACTCCTGTATGGTTTCCAATAAATAAACTCTGCACTCTTGTCCTGCAGGGGTTGAAGCGTCGGCTGTATGGATGAACAGAGACAGCTTTAACGTCACGTTTATCGGGTTAAAAAGTTGGAAATGTAAACTTTATTAAAGGTGTTTAATTTAGTTTGATGTGGTTTAGTTTGTTGTAATTTGAATTTATAAGTTATGTGTAGGCTAGCTAACTGCGTAGTTAACTAACGTTAGCCAGCTGACAAGAAAACGAAATGCGTAAACGAAAAATATCAGGCTTCTTCTCATTCCCTGCCCGTCCAAACCCTGCCTCCTCTACATCAGATGCCGACGAGGTTGAGACCAACTGAAAGTTTTCAACTGACATTTGAGTCATCCCAGCCCGTTTCAATCGGTGTGCAATCTTTTACAGATGATGACAGCCAAGCGCAGCGAGTCGAGCCTTCTTCTACCGTCCCTGCGGCTCCCGTCCCGACAAGACCGTTTAAATCAGCTTGGCTACAAGAGTTCGTCTGGTTACGTTATGACAATGGGAAAATGTACTGCACCTGTACAATGTACTGGTAAAACAGAGCTCATTACCGGTTCGAGTTATTTTAAAAAAGAAACCGTGAAGAAGCATGGTGACAGTAAAACAACATAAGAACGCCAGGGATTGTCATTGCTAGGTCTGCCCTTCGTGCCTCCCCAATCGTGAAAGCAGTGCAACGTGTTAGTGATAAAGTCGCAGAACAAGAGATGAGGGAATTGAAAATAAAATTCAATGCAGCCTACATGATTACAGTGGAAGAAATACAATTCACAAAGTTTAGCTCTCAAATTCTATTGATGAAGAAGAATGGTCTGGATGTATCAAAGACATGATAATGACACAGCATGTGCAGAGTTTGTAGGTTGCATTGCAGATGAATTGAAAAGCAGTGTGCTGGAGGAGACTTGAAAGGCAAATTACATCTGTTATAAGTGATTTGTGGCACAGATGTCTCAGGAAAAGACAATGTTATTATATACTGTAGGCACTTATCTGATGCCACAGATGTGCAAAGCGAATGGAGAATGCTGAAAACATTAGTGAAAGGTCAGTTCATGGATTAGACATACACCGAATTATGGAAAGTGATGCTAAGGAAGGAGCCATTCTGCACAGATTTTAAGAACATTCTTCACTTAGTTGAAATTATGCTGGTTCTTCCCATATCTGCAGCGAAAGAGGATTCTCAGCACAGAATAGAATAAAGTCAAACGTGCGCAGTTCCTTATGTGTTAAAACACTGGAAGACTTAGTGAGGAGCAGTACAGAGGGCCCCTCACTTGACCAGTTTGACCCAGAGCCCAGTGTGAAACGCTGGTTGTCTGCAAGCAAAAGAAGGCGCAGACCTAACTACACTGGTTGGCCAAGAGACATTGACATGGTGGTGGTGGTGGGAGATACGGACTCTGAGCCTGAATAAGCAGGAAACAACTAATTGTAAATAGTTGAATGAAAAAGTGGAAAAAATAAACAAATGACTGGACATTTAAGTATTTACGGTAATATGATTCAATATGATATACTGAACATTGCACATATTGTGTAAACTATGGGAGGCAGAGTAAACAAAGGCAGACAGTACAGAGGGGAAAGAAAAGGCAGTGTGAGGTAGCCGTTTAACAATGATATCATCATATGTCATATGACATCACTATATTTTGGCTCCTGAAAATTTGATTTGGCGCCTAAATATTTTGGGTTTAGGAGCCAATGGCTCCTAGATATTTTTATTTTTGCAGATTAGGTGCGATCAGATTTTAATCTGATTAAGCAAAGATACAATTCACTACACTGCAAATGCATTTAGTTAAAAGCTTAACATGATTCAATCATGGTCAGAGTTTCAGATTTCATACTTGTTGAGCATCATGGACAAATATAGACGTGCAGAAAGAACAGCAGGTATCTGAAGAAATGAAGGCCTGCAGGCTAAAGTGACATTAATATCAGCATGTGATGCAGGAAATGGTGATCTTGTTACACTGCTCTCATTTTTATTCTACACAAGCCATCACAGTCCAATGTTGAAATGTGTTACACACTCTAAACCATCATCTAACTATTCCTATACTCACTATGACTTCTTAATTGAGTGGAGTTTTCACTGTAACATGTAGCCCATGATTCTGATTTTATCATTGCAGTGGAGGTGATTTAGTTTATTTGTGAATGCCTCCTGTGGTTTACCTTAGTGGGCAAGTACCCTCATGTTGGGTTCAGTATTCATGCATTCCAGGAGATCCTGAAAGGAGTGTGGGTACATACTGTAATAAAGGTGTCTGGTTCATGTTGTAAAGTATAATAAATAGTCCGTGTAAACATGTCGTGTTTTCTGAATAAAAGAAAACTTTATGAAGGTCAGGGAGATAGATCTCTTTATATGACTCTTATATAGATGACTTTCTTAGTCCACATTGCATAGCTCTCCTTTTCAGCCTTCCTAACTGTCTTTGCTTTGCCTTCTGCCTTTTGCGTATACAATACGATATATTTATGTATTTTCTTATATGTGTATTTCTTTCAGATGGTGAGTGAGAAAGTAGGAGGAGCAGAAGGCACTAAGCTGGATGAAGACTTCAAGGACCTGGAGAGGGTGAGGGGCAAATCAGAACCTCCTCTAGCAAGAGACAGAGCTCTGTACAGCTGTCATTTTATAGAATAATAATAATAGGTTACATTTATGTGACTTTCCAAACCCCAAGGGCACTTAACAAATTAAATAAGAACCTGCTGCATAAAAAAATCATCGCTGACTTCAAACAGAAAGAGCGATGCAGTATTTACCCAAAACAACTTTTAGTAAAACTATCTAAACAAACGCCAGTCTAGATATGATCTCTGAATTGAAATTGTGCGGCCGCTTCTCTTCACCACATCATGGTAGTTCCTATTAATAAGTTTTATAATAAATATTATAAGTAAAGGTGTGCATGAAGCAAGAAAGTTTGACCCATCCCTCTCACTCCTGCAGAAAGTCTGATCAATCCCACCATCTCCTGAGAAAGTATTGACCAGCCTGTTTCACTGCTGCAAATGGTTTGACCAATCCCTCTAAGTCCTGCAGAAAGGTTGACCAAGCCTTCACCCTCCTAAGAAATGTATGACCAATTCCTTTACCTGGTTTGACCAATCACGAATGCAGAAAGTTTGACAAATTTTGCCCACTCCTGCAGAACGTTTGACCAATCCCTCTCAGTCCTGCAGAACGTTTGACCAATGCTGCTCTCTTCTGCAGAAACTCCCGCAAACATTTTAAGCAATCCTGAATGCTGCCAAGACACCTACACTTTTACCCTCATTAACAAATCCAGATTCACAGTATAAGTATAAATTGTAAACACCACCAACTCTAGATGTGCCTCTCTCTTCCTCAGGCCATTTCATCAGTGTAACCAGTCCACCCACTCTTGCATAAAGCTTGACCAGTCTCACCCACAACTGCAAACGTTATGACCAATCACTCTCACTCCTGCAGAAATTTTGACCAGTCCCACCTGCTCCATCATAAAGTCCAATCCCACCCTTACTGCAAACATTTTGTCCAGTCTTGCCTGATCCTGTAGAAAGTTTAACAAATACCATCTGCTGCCACAGAAAGTGTTTCCTGTCCGCTCCTGCAATTGTTTTTGTTTGTACCTACTAAGAACAATTTCTAGTTAATACCGTTTCCCAAAATATAAACGATTGAGAAATTTAAACCAGGGTGACTCTGCCCTGAATAAAACATTTACGCAAGATGAATAAACGAACACAACTGTGTAAAGGCATTACACAGCACCGGACAAGCAATCAGTCATGTTCAAAGCACATCTGTGTTAATAAACATGACCTTTCTATGTCCCACGAGCTTCAAATCTGAGCCACTGCACACCTCTAATTATAATTCCTGTCCTTTGTTGCTTAATGGAGTCAGATGTAGGTATACTGAGTGTCACCCAGCCATAACTGTTAAGTCATGACCCACACACCACCCTTCCCATCTCCCCGCCCTGTGTGTTTTACAGAAGGCCGACATCACCAGTAAGGCCATTGTGGAAGTGTTGGCCAGGACGTCAGAATATCTGCAGCCCAACCCAGGTAACTAGCACAAAGAGAAAAGCTGTCTGAGTCAGACTGCCTTTAGAGTGAGCTGATGGTGGAATCGCTAATTAATTATTCATGCACTTCATAATGGAAAGAAATTCATGTAATTAAGGCAAGAGATTTATTTCAGCTTTATTGCTGAATTTGGTGCTGAAAGATGGAGGACTGATGTGTAAAATAAGACTAAAGACTTAACCTGATTATCTTTTTAAAAAAAAAAAAAAAAACTCTTAGAATCAGGACAAAAGGGCTCTCTGTTTGAACAAATCACTAGATCTAAAGTGTATATGCAACTAAGCTTGTATACATTACGGGACTTGCGTTGCAACCTTTCATAGATTTAGTCATTCGTTAAAGGTTTCTCGTTATCTCTGGAACTGTGGGAAATTCCCAGCCATAAAACATTTTAAACATGCTGGGGAATTCCTTCAGATAGCTGAAAACCATTGCTGTTGATTTAATTTATGTGTATCTAGATATGCGTTGAAAGTTGCAGTAAGTTTTAAACCCCAAATTTGCATGTGATCTCACTGTATCTCTGCTTTGTGTTCTGTTATCAGCATCTCGGGCCAAACTGTCCATGCTGAATACTGTGTCTAAGATTCGGGGGCAGGTGAAGAGTACCGGATATCCACAGGCAGAGGGAGTTTTGGGGGAGAGCATGGTCAGATACGGCCGCGAGATGGGGGAGGACACCAACTTTGGTACGTGTGTGTGTACATTAGCAGAGGAGACTATTCGCAGGAATGTGACTATGGCCCTGTGCAGGAGGACTTTATATATTGTGAAATAAGGGAAACTAGTTCATAAAATTAGTGAATGAGGCTAAGAGGAAGGGAAGAAATTGGAATAAATGTCAAACGGTCATTAAGGATTGATAACAATATTAAATTTCATATGTTAGAAGTGAAAAATACCCAGATTATGTATACAACACATCATAATCTAACTTTTCCTCAGATAAAATATTGATAGAGTATTATGAATTTTCTTGTTTCATCATCTCGTCTTTGTTGCTAATCAACAAAAAAAGCAACTATTTTTTTTTGTTTTGTTACCCAAGACCTCTACACTTTTACCCTCATCAAGAAATCCAGATTAAATCCAGGTATATACAAATTGGAAACGGCCCCAACTCTCGATGTGCCCACCTCTTCCTCAGGCCTTCACTTACATAGTGGAACCTGATTGACTCGTATATTCTAATGCGCACCTGCCTGTCACATGTTCAGCATTCTTATTATCTTATTAGATTTTCTGCTCTCCCAATTTCTAACCATTTTTGCACTTTGATAAATATGCATGCACAAATAAATTCTAAAAAAAAAAAAAAAAAAAAAAAAAGTGCTTAATTTTAATATGCCTCTTGTATAAAGTTTAGGATGAATTTAAGCATTACTTAGTGTTAGACGGCTGCTGTGAAGGATGACCGTAGAGTGTGTGTCCTGTGTGCTGTAGGTGGTGCCCTTGTTGAGATGGGGGAAGCTATGAGGAGGCTGGCTGAAGTAAAGGATTCGCTGGATATTGATGTGAAGCAGAACTTCATCGACCCGTTCCAGACCATCGTAGAGAAGGATCTCAGGGACATCCAGGTATGATCTTAAGAGGATTGTTTTTTTTGTTTTCCCCTATACTAGGTACAACTTTAAAAAAAAAATAATAATAATTTCTCGCTGACATTTTACAGAGGCGTCATGATAAACCACCCAAAATTAGAGGAATGAGTCAAGACATAGTTTTTTGTTTCAGTTTCTTACTCTGTCTTTCTCATTTTATCTATCTCGCTTTGCCTCTCTCATTTTGTTTTCTGTCTGTCTCACTCCACCAGCACCAGCTGAAGAAGGTGGAGGGCCGGAGGCTAGATTACGACTACAAGAAGAAACGGCAGGGGAAAATTCCAGATGAGGAGCTGCGCATGTCCCTGGAAAAGTTTCATGAGTCCAAAGAGGCTGCAGAGATCAGCATGCACAATCTCTTAGAAACTGATGTGAGTATAGATTAAGGCTAAAATAAAATGTGTTTGGAATTCAGAGACCTTTGTGCCTGAATGGATTCCTGAACTCCATGTGTTTCCCATGTTCAAGGCAGTAACATAGATTCAGCTGAATGACTCACTAGGCTTCCCCACCCCCCATCTCCTGTCCTAATATAACGATTCTCAGGGGATTCAAGAGAATATCAGGGGACATTCTCACTCGTGGCCAATTACCCAGCAGCCCACACCATCTGCCTGCCATTAACATATGTTTCAGACACTGGAGGGAATATGGGTAAATGTAGTCCACTCTTAAAATATGTTTATTTTTTCATGTAGTGTGTATTCAGCATGTTGGAGTGAGAGTGTAGGTGTGAAGTTAAATTCAGCTGAATCTTTAGAATCCCCATAATGACCACGTGATTGATCATTAATAGGCAATGGAGTGAGTCAAAAACATAAATGAATACAAAACATAGATTATAGAATGACCAAAACACTACAGCAGAACCGAACCATTACAGCAGAACCAGAAACACTACAGCAGAACCGAACCACTACAGCAGAACCGAACCATTACAGCAGAACCAGAAACACTACATCAAAACCGAACCATTACAGCAGAACCAAAAACACTACAGCAGAACCAAACCACTACAGCAGAACCGAACCATTACAGCAGAACCAGAAACACTACAGCAGAACCGGAACCACTACAGCAGAACCAGAACCACTACAGCAGAACCGAACCATTACAGCAGAACCAAAAACACTACAGCAGAACCGAACCACTACAGCAGAACCGAACCACTACAGCAGAACCAAAAACACTACAGCAGAACCGAACCACTACAGCAGAACCAAACCACTACAGCAGAACCGAACCATTACAGCAGAACCAAAAACACTACAGCAGAACCGAACCATTACAGCAGAACCAAAAACACTACATCAAAACCGAACCATTACAACAGAACCAGAAACACTACATCAAAACCGGACCATTACAGCAGAACCAAAAACACTACAGCAGAACCGAACCATTACAACAGAACCAAAAACACTACATCAAAACCGGACCATTACAGCAGAACCAAAAACATGAGTGTGTAGTAGTAAATCAGGAAAAGTGACAGCACAGCATTTTCTCTTTTACTTTCCTGTTTCATGTTAATGTGTACCTACAAGCCATTGTGGTATAATAGATTTTTTTTGTTTTTTTGTTAAGTACTCTTATTTTACACCTTCATTTATAATCTACTCTCCCTTTTTAATTTTACAACATTTGACTTTCCCTATTTTATTGGTTTCAGCACATTTATCAATATTTATTATTTTACTCATGCAGCATTTCATAATCTGCTCACTGCTGTTATGATAATGAAGAGGAATGTATTATTTATCCAGGTAGTATCTGGCAGGCAGATTTTAGTGTGCTTTTATAAAGGTTTTATTTATTTATTTATTTATTTATACATACATAAATACATACATACATACCAGTTGTTTCTTATTTAAATAGATTTGTTGATTTTGTTATTAATGCTTCTTATCATATAATTTATTGGAGTTTGTGTATTGGGCAGGTGGAGCTTGCTTACATCAAACAGTGCAATAAAATAGACGGAGGCATAGGTGGAGGAAGCATCTGTGCTTTAGGAAAGTCAGTTTACTAGCCAAGAGATTTTATGTTGTCGATAGCGGAAAAAACACCTCCACAAATGTCTGTATCAACAGGAAGTGTAGTGCTTTATTAATGCTGTAAGATTACTAGCCAGTACATAATGTGAAAACCACATTTTGCATGAATGACCATACGAAACAGGAGAACAACCTTAAACTTGCGTATTTGAAGTATTACAGTACACATAAGTAAGTACAAGTGTTAGTGTATTAGTAATTGCTGTTGGTCAGAACAGGAATAGATTCCCCACTGCTAACACAGAGCCTGTACCCATGTGTTTCCTTATAAGTCTAGTGCTGTATTAATGCTATTATTAAGCAGTGACTCAGATACAGCCAAGTGAAACAGGTACAGAGTCTAAAGACAAACATCTGAAGCATATCAGTGCATTATTAATCATTGCTTAGCATGACAAAGCATAAAAGGCAACTGCATTTCACCACCACTTCTTCAAAACCTATGAGGAAAACGACTGTAGTCCATTTTAAAAGTATTGCAGGCAAATGATCTCCCTGTCTTCTCCCTTTGGGGATGTAAAACAGGTACACGAACCGGTCATGTGTCATAACATTTTGTAACGGGGTGAAGTCCAGTCCAAGTGGTAACTGAAATACTTCATGAGTGAAATAGAAAAGGCATAATAATAATGGGGAAAGTGAAAAGTAAAAACAAGCAGTAAATGATGAATAACAGAGTAACATAACGTTTTATTGACTGACTTTAAAAAAAAAAAAGTAACCATTGCTTTGGAATTATTTCCTAAAGGCTCAAACACCTCTATAATTAATTATCGTATTTAGTTGTATTTTTTATTTATTTATTTTTTACTCACTAGATGACTTTAATAGGCTTATCACTTTGGGCATTCCATACATTAGAGCAGTGGTCACTGATATTGATTTTTATTTTAATTACAGGTACTGATTATTTGCATGTTTATGTGCCCAATAATCGATATGCGGAATAGATATTTATTCATTGTTTTACTTTTGTTTTTGACGCAATGATAACACCAATGAACTAAACAAACCATTTTGGTTATAACAATTTTGTCAATTTCACTTCCTCCTTGCAAACAAAACAACTCTTATTTATACACCAATAAATAGAGGGGTTTGAAGAGTGCAAAAAATAAGTGAACTGTTACTAAAGTGGCTTTTTTTTTATTAAAAGCTTTGAGGTTAAACAGTTAAAACAAATAAAGCACATAAAAATAATTCTAGCAAATCTTTAAAAAAAAAAAAATGGCAGTTCTGTGCACAATTCTCAAAATGCCCACAAGATGGCACCATTTATCGGTAGCTACGATATTACAAAACTGATATCCGAGTATGGGGGAAAATGCTTAAATATCCGGGAAAATAGCAATAAAACTGATTATCGTTTGATCTCTAGTGGTCACCAACCCTCTTCCTTGAGAGCTGACTTCCTGCAGGTTTCATCTCCAACAAAAATCTAACACCAGTTTTAGTTGATCAAGAACGTCTTGATGGTCAGGTGGGCACGATTAGATGGTCAGGTGGGCACGATTATGGTTGGAGCTAAAGTCTACAGGAAGGTAGATCTCCAGGAACAAGTGGTGACCACTGCATTAGAACATAACGGGAAATTAGTCCTTGTATTTTGAAACCTTTAATACATCTTCCATGTTTTTGTGTGAACATCTCAAATACAGGCTGTACATTGGATATTTTTCCAATCCAATTTGAACCACTTTTATACATGGCATTAGATCAGATGTATATCTGTGACCTTGTGACTGTAATGATGGTCATTACACACATCACCACATTTCTCATGGCACAGACGTGCCAATAATGGCTAGCTTTTTCCCCACCCTCCTGTCCTGATCATGGACAACTGATGAGCTGCCTCCTGACCCCCAGAGTAAAAGCCTTGATTTGTGCGTGATCATTTTAACACTAATGCAGTGATTAAATGACAAATAACCTGTTTTTCTCTATGGTTCATGTGGCTTAAATGTACGTGCCTTAATTGCCTGGAAATTTTAGGGCAGAAGCTTTTGATGATGCGGGTCACTTAGAAACATAAATGTGACCTGTCAAGACAGGAAGTTTAGATGTGAGCAAAAACAAGGCTATGGATTATAGATTAATATGGGCTTGTATTAAGGCTATTTTTATACTACTTGTTTATGACCTTGTATCTTTTTCATTTCCGGTTTTCATTCCCACCAAATTGTTTCCGTGCATGTTTGACAGACACTTCTTATTCGTCCTCATTAATGGTTGTTTTCTTCCTCTGCAGGTCATGAAAGGGCATTTTAAAGAAAAGCTAGGATAATATAGCAACCAGTTAATAACATGCTTTTATTATATCCATAGTTCTAACTGCACTTATAGAGCTATTCTTAACTCCTTTGATAAAATACCAGTGCGTATAATTGTACATTTCTCACGTTTTCTGCATTCTTTTGTTCATTGAGCTGTTAAAATATTCCTTAAGAGCCATTTAACCTGTTGCATGATGTCACCGGTGACCCCTTTCTATGTTTACTGTCATTTACAGCATAAATTAACCAACGTATCCTTATTAAATCTTGACAAAAAAAAAAAAGCACATCAATCGAAAGATCTACAACTTGCGCTTCAACATATGACCACTGTTGACAATGTCTATTAGCGATTGTAATTTCTTAATTTGTTTCAGGAGTAGAAATCAAAACATGCTAGACAAAATGGGAGGTCATACCTGTAAATATGTAGTATACGATCTGAAAACACATCCTTCCATTTATTTATATACAAAAGAAGAAAAAGTTCAGTACAGCACACTGTAATAACTATAAAATTAACCTTCTCTAACTTTTTCCTTTTTTCATTCATTTTAATGAATGTTTTCACCTACATAACAAACTTCAACAAAAGGGTCTTCTTGAAAAAGAGGCCACTATTATGAATGTAATCCAAAGGAGTCTTGACCTACTATTACTCAAGCCCCCTCGTGTGCTTTCAATCATCAGCACAAGAAACGAGCGTATGTTTGGTGGAATAAATGTGGTGTTCATGTAGGATATGATGTCGCTCAGGGTGTTTAATTGTATTCCCACATGTGAGCACAACCTTTTAGTGTCTTGCTATGATTTGCATGAAATAAAACAATAAATGAACAACTTCACTTGAAGACTGGCAGTAAACAAATTTTTACCCTCACTGATGACTGTAACCATGGTGACTGTTAACCGTGACAAGGCACAGGCCTATGTGAAATAATTGCAGACTGAAGGATACCATGTATATCCCTTATTAATATTTCTTATTAATATTTTATATTATACAAATTGGTGTATTATTTTATTATTATTATTATTATTATTATTATTTGACTTTTTCCTTAATACATAAATATTATTTGAGGTGTAGTCTAAGGGTGGGCAATATGGCAGAAATATCATGATAAATACATACAGTTGAGGTCATAAGTTTACATACGCCTTGCAGAATCTGCAGTGTTAATAATTTGTTTTTGTTTTTAAAAAAAGAGGGATAATAAAAATTTCATTTTGTTTTTTATTTAGTCCTGCCCTGAATAAGCTATTTCACATAACAGATGTTTACATATAGTGCACAAGACACTATAATAACTGAATTTACACAAATGAACCCGTTTTCATATGCTTGATTCTTAATACCGTGTGTCGTTACCTGGATGATCAACATGTTTTTATGTTTTGTGATACTTGGTCATGAGTCCCTTGTTTGTCCTGAGCAGTTAAACTGTCCACTGTTCTTCAGAAAAATCCTCCAGGTCCTGCACATTCTGTGCTTTTACTGCACCTTCTGCATATTTGACCTCTTCATACATCTGAACTATTCCAAAAGGCGTAAACTTTCACCGATGCTCAAGAAGGCAACACACTGCGTTAAGAGCCAGCGGGGGTGTAAACTTTTGAACAGTATGATCGCTGTAACATTTACAATTTAAAGTGCAAAATGTTCACATCACTTTTCCTACTTCCAATCAGAAATGAAATAAAATTACATCAGAAAGTGATCAATTAGTCACGCACAATATCTTTAGAAAAGAGTGTATTATGAAACATATGACTCGACTTTCACAGCACTAATACGTTCGAATATATGGTACTGAAGGCTGATTTTCACTGTCCTCTCACAATTATTTTACTATATCGTCCTCCTAAGGTTCAGTCCTCCTGCTTGGTAATGTTGTTATTCATGTGGATACAGACAGTGTGTTCTAACTCATCTCAACTGTTTCAATCTGACTTTTTTTTTCTACTCACACTCATGGTCATACTCTTGATTTAACCTGTACATCTGGGTTTTATATTGCTTCACTGTCCTCTTTTGACACTGGTATCTCTGATCAAAAGCTCATTCAATTTAGTCTCAGTCTTCCCACTCAAAAGAAATGCAATAACACAATGATATCCTATCAGGACCTTAAATCTGTCGATGCAACGTTATTCTCTGCTTCCATTGCTTCCTCTACAATTTCTGATGTTTTTGAGATCTCCTGTCCTTCAACGATGCTCTTAAAAATTATTTCTGATATTTTGCATAAGCATGCTCATATTAAGACTAGGTCTGCCCCGTCCTCCCACACTTCCCCCTGGTATACAGCTTAAAAGTCATCGTCAGACGGCTTGAGTGGCTTTATAGGAAAGCTGGTCTTACTGTTTACCTTGTAGCTCTCATTGATCACCTCAATGCATACAAGACTGCTCTGAACTCTGCGCCATTTAATTATGTTTCCACAGTGATCAATAAAGCCAGCAATAGGCCTAAAGTTGTTTTTTTTTTGACAGAATCAATAAGCTCACCCAACCTCCAGCTCATGATGATCACACATTTGTTTTTCATTTGTTCTTCACTTTATTTATCTGTAAGGCTTTCTGCTTTATCTGCAGACCACATCATCTTTCTCTGCTGGTGTAAAACATGAAACGCAAAGTAACCGGACAAGTTCAGTCAATCATACGATTTACTGTCTGTTCCTGGGAATGGATCGCGTTCACACAGTCGCACTGTAGCTCGTTCAAAGCAAACCACTTTCATTTGGACCAGATGTCAGTACCTGTGACCACGCTTGAGTTTTCAGACCGTAACAAAAGTGTGCTGTGTGCTAGTTTAATTTCTATCCGTTCTGTATTTGTCTCAGACAAAACTGCTGAGTTTGGCTAGAAGTGTCTTAATAAAAAATTTTTTAAAAAGAAAAAAGCTCTCTCTGACACTCGGTCCTGTTTCTGTACGCTTGCACTGGATTTAGCATTTATATTGGAAACCTGTTCGTGCACTGAGGAGAGCAGCACCGCTTTACCTGGATATTTGGTATTATGTAATACTCTGCTGGAGTGTAGAGGTGTGCCTCATTTCCCTTTTTGTGTGTGTGTGTGTGTGTGTGTGTGTGTGTGTGTGTGTGTGTAGGTGGAACAGGTGAGCCAGCTCTCTGCTCTGGTGGAATCGCAGCTGCAGTATCACAGACAGGCGGTGCAGGTGCTGGAAGAACTGTCCCAGAAAATGAGAGAAAGGTATGAAGCTCTCACTCCTCTTCAGTTTTCTCCTCCTTTCTGCTGCTACCTTATCACCTCCCTTCATTTCGTTTTCTTTCTGATATTGTCTTTTTATCTTTTTCTTTCCAGCTTTATTGCTTGTTTATTTGTTTCAGTCACTTTTGTTTTCTTAGTTTTCTTCTTGTCTTTATTTCTTTTTCTTGCTCACCTTCCTTCTTTCTCATCTGCTTTTTCTTTCATTCTTTCTTTCTGTTCTTTTCATGCTTGCTTGCTTTCTTGCCTTCATTTCTTTCTCTTACATTTTTCTTCCGGACTTTCTTTCTTCCCTGCCTGCTTGCTTTCATTTCTGTCCTTTTCTTTGTTGTTTGCTTTCTCCCTCAGTTGTTTATTTTCTTTCTTACCTTCATTTCATTATTTCTTTCTTTCTGACCCCCCCTTCTTACTTCCCTGCATTGTGTGTGTGTGTGTGTGTGTGTGTGTGTGTGTGTGTGTGTCTGTCTCAGAGTGGACTATGCCCAGGCTCAGCCGCGTCAGAAGCGAATGCCCAAGCCGATGCCTAACTTTGACTCAGACCCCGAGTCTAACGGGAGCTTCAGTCCAACAGCTGTTCCCCCGAGCTTTCACGCAGGTGAGTTTCACTTCCCCTCATGCCCTGCCTGTGTTCTCCTCTTCCTGTTCCAGTGAAAGTGATAATGAGCATGAGTCATAATCACTACAGTACCTGTTGAGTTCTCCAATCAGAAGTTGTGGATTAATGATGTTTTTCTGTAACACAAGCTGCTTTTTATTTTTTTATTTTATTTTTTTTGTTATTGTTATTTCTTATTAACTTGAAGTGAGAGAGAGAGTCTGGTGAAGGAACAACTGTTTATACTGTTTACACAGAGCACTGATGTTGTTTTCTTCATCTCTGCAGCACCTGCTCTACCCACTCGAACCTCTGTACGCCAGAAACGCCATTGTGAGTCTGACACACACACACAGGCTCTGTCTCACACAGACACCCACACACCTCACACTGTACAGTCAAAAATATACAGCACAGTTTTTTCCACACTACCTCTCTTACAGGAATATTTGGACAAAACATACACAGATTTAGAATATAGACACTTTTCCACTTGTTAAATGTAGTCCATCTACTGAGACATGTTTGTTCTACATTTGCTTCTTTTGTTTCAAAAGTGAATTTTATTAATAAGTAAGAAAAGGTATAAAACAATAATAATAATAATAATAATAATAATAATAATAATAATAATAATAATAAAGATGGACAATCATAACAATTAGAAGTGACAAGGGCGAGGCAGATCTCACTTACTGTCCATTGTATCGTGGCAAGCCGAGACATATTGTGCTGCTGATTGACAGCAGTCTTTATTTTCTCCTAGTAGTAGGGGCAGTTCTTCCAATCGGTACGTTTACATGGACAACAATAATCTGATATTAACCTGATTAAGACAATACTCTGATTAAGAAACTAGCATGTAAACAGCGATTATTGATGACCTTAATCCGACTAAAGTCATACTCGAAGTAAACACAAATGGAATTAAGACGTGTGGAGTATTCCTGTTTTAGTCGCATTATCGAATTGTATTACAGACATGTACACACCTTAATCACACTATTAACGTCGTGTGGAAGTTTTCACCGCATTTTGCGACAGGACACGATCACACACGGCAGAGCTCAACCATTTGACGGCAAACAAGAGAGCACGGCTGCGTCCGAAACCGCGTACTTACCTACTATATAGTACGCAAAATACACGTATTTCGGCTACTATATAGTAGGTAAGTACGCGGTTTGGGACGCAGCCCACGGCTTCAAGCAGTCATCTGTTTGCATGTACAGCATGACAAATGATTAACTGCACTTGAAACGTTCGTAAAAATTCTGGAGGGAGCAGCGTGGCATGGGGACATAATGACATGTGCCATAAATCGATCTGTGTTCTATTACATGTAAAACATGAAAGGAATATCCTAAAAGCGACTCATGTAAACACCTTAATCAGAATATTGTCTCATTCAGAATAAGGTCAATAATTAGATTACTGCTGTCCATGTAAACATAGTCAGTGTTTGTAAAATGTTTGGTATGCACGTGTTTTAATTTATGGGTGAATTAATTACTCTCTCACTTCTGTAGCATTGGACCAGCCTTGCTGTAAAGCCCTTTATGACTTTGATCCAGAGAATGAGGGCGAGCTCGGTTTCCGTGAGGGCGACATCATCACACTGACCAGCCAGATCGATGAGAACTGGTACGAGGGCACGCTGCATGGCCAGGGCGGCTACTTTCCCTGCAACTATGTGGAGGTGGTGGTACCACTTCCTTACTGAAGCCCACTGAGAAACGAGGGAAGGAGGGGAAGAGAGAGAGAAAGTTGCAGTGGCGACAAGATGGAAAGTTTTAAAAGGCTGGAGACTTGGAACAGTGTGTGAATATGAACTACACCATGAGACTCAAAATATTCTGTTCTTTCCTGTGCAATTTTTCCAGTACGTCTCTTCAGTCAGATTTCCATTGGAGGTGGGTCTCTAAAACACTATTATATCCAGATTTCTTACCCTGCCATCTTGATGGAGTGACCGAGCCAAGAGAGATTATATTGTGTCCTGTATGCATTTTTCCCTAAATCTAAAAAAAAAAAAAAAAAAAAAAAAATCCTTCAGAAATATAATAAACAGTCTGTTTCTTTTTTTTTTTTATTATTATTATTATTATGTTGTACATCTGCTGATTCTGTTCCTCTTCCTTATTCCCTTCACAGTTATTTAAACAGGCTTGTCTTTGTGTTTTTAATCAGTCGGACCTTTTTTTCTTTGCGTGTATACCCTCTGCCCTCTAGTGGCTGTGCCATGATGATGCAACCCCACAAACCATTTGAAGTATCTGTCTAAGCTTTTCACCAGAGTTTGAGTTGTGATTTCGTCTGCTCTTTTTGTACCAAATAGTTTGACCTTCGATAGGAGTTACTTACCTCCAGATTTTTTGACCACAACGCTGAAGGTCAGAGCATAATCAGCCTACAACGTGTTTGTTTTGTTTGGTTTTTTTTTTGATAAGTTTTGCTCAGAGGTCCCTGTAGTTTTCTAATCCAGCTCTGCAACCCTGACTCTCAATGCTTGACTATTTCTCTAGCTGGTTAGGAGAAATGATGAGGAAAGATTGTATAGACTTGATGTTTGTTTACAGCGCTTAATTGGAAGAAGTGCCTGGAGTGTTAATGTGAGGTGAGCGACAATCTGACCAAAAACTAACAGAGCATTTTCAGCTTCGTTGTTGTTGTTGTTGTTGTTGTTGTTGTTGTTGCCTTGTTTACTACAGAACCCCTCATTTATTAAATTCTCTTCTCTCACATGCTTTTTTGTTTATCGAGGCCAAGAAACTCCTGTATTGCTCTGTAGTGATCTCGTTTCCTTCGTGCATACATTATGAAAAATGATTAGAAATGATTTGATACAGAGGTGGACAAATCATAAATACATTATGATGTATAAATGCATTTACAGCTAGCATACTAGCAAGTAAAAGTGTTGGTGGCCCAGAAACCAGAATGATGGCCGAAAGTGGTAGCTATAGTAATATAATTATGTAGCTAGGCGGTTAATTGCATTAATACATTATAATAAAGGAACATGTATATGATTTATCCTCACCTGGTATATTGTGTTTGCTCCCCCAACAAAAAATCTGCTATGAAAGATTTTCGCTATGAGATGAACTTCTGTCCTTGCATCGTACGTAAAAGATAGTATTCGAGTTTGGTTAGCATCTGTATATTCTTTATACTGTACATGTTTAACTTCAAGGGGACTGCAGGAGCAGTGACTTAGTATTTAGCACATTTTCCTCGTGCCTTCGGGGTTGGCGTTGGGGCGGGAGTTTGCATGTTCTCCCCGTGCTTCGGGGTTTCTTCTGGGTGCTCCGGTTTCCTCCCCCAGTCCAGTGGCGTGTTGTCGGCTGATTGGCATTTCCAGTGTATGTGAGATTGTTCCCTGTGATGGGCTGGCCTACCGTCCAGGGTGTTCCCTGCCTCGTTCCTGATTCAGAAGATCCAGGTTTGCTAATTCATTTCACTAAGAAAAACCTTTCTGCCATCAACCCGAGCGGTCCTCAGCCGATGTATGTAGTGCAGCAGGCAGTGGGATTTGGAATGAATAGCGCACCACCATGAAGCAATTTAAGCTTAAATATAGCTGCATACCAAATGAAAAGATTCAGTTTAGAGGAAGTCAGAAAAGGAGTAAGATATATTATTTTATTTTATTTATTTTATTATTTTTTTTTTTTCCTTCCCTCCCCTAGTTAGTAAACCTTCAGAGTGGAGTTACTAAAGCGCATTCGTTTACACATAGCTACATCACAGGCTCCCAAGTGGTGCAGCAGAAAAGCGTTCTCTCTGTTGTCTGGAGTGTGTGAATCGCAGCAGTGCCAGAGCCGAGGTAGCAAAATTGGTCGTGCAGTCTGAGCAGGAGAGATGCAATACTCGCCCGTCAACAACCGGGACACTGGTGAATCGTGGGCGTTTCTGAGCTCATGTACGTGGAAGAGGGCAGATAGCGCTGCTCTGACGAGTGTATCCAGCATGAGTAGCATTTGAAACGATGAGGTTGCTTGGGATCATGTGTCCCAGAGGAAGCATGTGTTAGGTTGAAGCTGTCATATGATCGGAGGTAGCGGGTGGGTGGGAATCGGGAGGTGACCACTGAGCAACTACAAATAACAACAAATAGCTTTTGCTTCCAGGCTACTGATAGGTCCATTTCTGTAATATGAAATTTGTAAATTTCCTTATAGGGAAGTTGAGCTATTGTAACATACACTTTGAATTTGATCCACACTGTGTACGTGTTCTGGGCTTTATGGTGTAACACAATCCCCTCCCCAGTTACGAGTTTGCACACTGTAATTGAATTTCAGGACCTTATCTATTTTTAATGGGGTGTGTGTGTGTGTGTGTGTAAAGGTGTACATGGTTTCGTTTCAGGGTCTTTCACTGGCACTTTTTTTTTTTTTTTTTTTTTTTTTTTTTTTTATAAAAACTCACAAACTGCTTCATGCATCAAATGAGGAATTAAATGCCAGAGCAAGAATCTGGGTTTATATCGAGAGTTTTCACTCATCTTTCATTCTTCCATGTCTGGGCTGAGCTAGTATTATCTCTGCTTGTCCATTACAGACTGTTTTATAAGAGACACTACAGGATTAGCCTCAAATCAGGATCAGACTTCTGTAGGAAACCTTTTTTTGTTTTTTCACCTGATCTTCTCATTAGCTGCTATCTTTTATTATTCAGCTTTAATTAAAACTGGCCCATTTCTATACCAGAGCCATTTCTGTTCTGAGTTCACTCTAGCACATGCACATTTTTTTTTAATGGGTATTTAATCAGCACAGAGAAATGAGCTGTCGGTCTTTTGTAATGTAGGGCATTGTGGTAGCATGTGTAGGTTTCCCCATTTCTGCTGTAATGCTTCCGAGGACAATCTGGGGAGGGACAGATGATCTCACACTCCGTATGGTATTTATATGAGGTATTAAACTGCAAATCCAAATGTCACCGGATGATGTATATCTTTTTTTTTTTTTTTTTTTTTTTTTCTTTCAATTCTTTTTCATATGTGGAATATTAACTACCAAAAATGAAATATCTTTATTTTAAAATGTTGAAAAGACAATTAGGCCTACTCGAGAGCATTACATAATGTTATATGAATTTCATGCTTACTTTCATGCAGCTTTAGCATCTTGTCTTGTAAGGGCTCCATTTTGAAATCCGGTTTATATCGGTGATAAGTTCTCTCTTCCATTATTGTTTGAAATTGTTCCCTGTTGTTATAGTGAATATGACTAAAAAGACATATATTTTCATCGTAAATAAAACAGAAACATGAAAAAGTTGTTCTCTGCTTGTGAATCGTGGATTGATGTTACTTTTGGGCAGATTGTGGTGGGGGGGAGGTATTGTTCTTAGAAGGTAGCACTGCCATCTCTCAGCTGTAGGTTCGATCCTGAGCTCAGCTTACTCTCATGTGTGGAGTTTCGCATGTTCTCCCAATGTCCATATGGGTTTCCTCTGGATTCTCCAGTTTCCTCCTACTGTTAAAAACATGCCAGTATGGCAGGGGTGTCCAAAGTCCAGCCCAGTAGACGTATATTAACTGGCCTGTGGCTTCTCTATTCGAATGCATGATAAGTGGCCTGCTAGCCAACATGTTGCAATTTTTCCTTTCACCTGATGGTGGCAGCAGACTGTGTTCACACAGCTACACTTTAACAGCCTTTTTCCCCTCTGACTACACCTGCAAATTAATTTACATAATGATACTGAAACCAGGTGCACACTGTGAGATTTTTAATAGTCCTTTGTGACTGTTTCTTGTCAGACTGTATGAACACGATCCCCGCTGCAAGCCATGTCACACTGTAGGATCTCATTGTCATTAATATCGGACTGTACGACAGTCAAGACGCGAAAAACGCACGCAGGAAGACTCGTACGGAGTAGGAGAAGCCACACTACAAATCTTCTGACACTGCCCGAATTAAATCGGAGGAAAAATTTGATCGCAATGGCCGTTAATCGGCTGTCGGGGAACACGTCAAACTAGCGATCAAAGACTACAGATTTTGGACTAGGAATCTTTTAGGATTCTCAATTTCTCAGACGACCAAATCGTACAGTGTGAACCCGGGTTTAGTCAAGGCTTCAGACAAAGACTGCACAGTTAACAGTGAGGGGTGATTTTTCAAAAGCGCTGGAAGCCATTAAGCATGGGAAAACCTTTTATTTATGATTGTTAGTTTGTCCAATTACTTTTAAACCCTGAGCTCGCATAAAAAAAGCGCTGCTGTTCACCCGATTTGTGTGTAAATACCCTTAAATCTTAAATTAATGCTCATATTCATTATTAATATACATTTTCCTCTGAAACTATTGGAACAGCAAGGCCAATTAATTTATCTCTGCTATAGACTGAAGACATTTGGGTTTGAGATCAAAAGATGAATATAAGAAGTTTAGAATTTCAGCTTTTTATCACCCTATTTGGAGGTAAGCAAAAATACTGGGAACATGTGACTGACAGGTGTTCCTTGTTACCCAGGTGTGTCTTGTTAGATTGGTTGTTTAAACAATAAATAGCTCTGAACATCTTCTCTTGGTTTCAGTCTTCAGTTTCACATGTGAAGACTAGAGAGTTGTCTATGGGAGAAAAGCAAGCTGTTTTGAAAATGAGAAAAGAGGGAAAATCGAGTGTGTGTGTGAGTGTGTGTGAGTGTGTGTGAGTGTGTGTGTGAGTGTGTGTGTGAGTGTGTGTGTGAGTGTGTGTGTGAGTGTGTGTGTG
>JANDJT010000103.1:15064330-15076380 GCA_024331685.1 Stegophilus panzeri
GTTTAAATACAAGTCAAAGTACATTTACACATCACTCCTCTTTGTTTTTATTAGCATTTTCCATACTGTCCCAACTTACTCAGAATTGGGGTTGTACATTTTTCTCCTATGAATTCATAGCGGTGCCAAAAATCTTTTTTGAATGCAGAAAGCCGCATGTGCCACTAAAATCAAGATAAAAATGATTAAAGTTACGTTAGTTCCTCGTATGCTACGGCTAATGCTTGAATCCAAAGCCTTGAATTAAAGCTTCGATATTCTGCGTTTTGACCTTACTGCCTTTGTTTCGGTTTAAATCCAAAGTGCTGACATACACAAACCCTACATTATCAGGGTGCTGATAAGGGAATGAATTAATTGACTAAATGAACAACGTTTCTATCTGTGTATTAACATATCAGTAAGTGATTTCCTGCATCTGGTCCTCAGCTGGCAGTGCCCACGACTCTAACCCTGCTGCCCGGGCAACTGCACATGCTAAAGGAGGTGGTGGAGAAAGAGAGACAGAGAAGAAGAGCTCGATCGCTCTCGAGAGCTCCTTCCTCTCCCCTCTCCCTCCCTCTGGTAGGAGAGATCCCTGCGTAAGTATTTCCTCATCCAGAGATGCTGTCGTTTGTATATTCATGGTTCAAAGAAAGAATAAAAATGGTCATTAATAATAATAATAATAATAATAATAATAACAATAATAATAGTAATAATCATTTTTGTTCAACTGTTATCTTTTTTTTTTTTCTTCATCTTTTTGTTTGTTTAGTTGTAGGTACAATTACTCCGGTTATAAATTCTCAGTAGAATTTCTATGTTCATCTTATTCACTAGTGACACTTAGGATCAAAATCAAATGGGAAACTTTTCCATTCATAAGATCAAGAGGAACAAGATGGCTGATAAGCCTATTTGGTTGATTTTTAAATGAAATTCTGTTTTATTAAAAATTTCATGGTGGCGGTGTTCTCCCTTCAGTCTCCTCTTCAGGAGGTGAAATGCTGCTCAACTGGGTTAAGGTCTGGTGGTTGACTTGGCCAGTCTAAAACCTTCCACTTTTGTTTAACATCCATATATAAACACCAGGCAATAAAAGCTGAAATTCTAAACTCTCTTCTCATATTCATCTTTTGATCTCAAACCCAAAGGTCTTCAGTATTTAACAAAAACAAAGAATTGGCCTTGCCGTTCCAATAGTTTCGTAGGGGACTGTTTTTGTGCATATTTGCTTATACCAAAATGCTGTCGAATTCTCGATTCTGATTGGTCGGAAGGTGTTGATTCGTTTTCTAACAGCAGCTCTGACAGTACTGCCGGCTATAAGGCAAATCACAGGTTTATATTAATGTGCTGTATTAATGTTGGTATTTGAGAAAGGAAAATGATCGTATGAAGATTTCAGCAAAAAGACGTTTATTTAGCGTTTATTAGTCTCCAGTGTAAGTATAAGCAGCATAAAACACTTTAGGATGTGCTGCTATAGGAAAATCATCCACACTGAGGTGGAAACAGCATCAACCTTTGTTTTATTACTTATTAGATTATCATATTCAATTGTCAGCCTATTTAACTTATGTATTAATTGAGTGTGTGTGTTCTGTCTGGATCAGTTGTTTCAGGCCTGTCTCTCGTACAGAAGCCGAGGTTCTGTTAGAGCGTCACCCAGACTGTGGGAACATGTTGCTAAGACCGGGCAGAGACGGCACATCACTCGCAGTAACCACACGACAAGACCTTAATGGGTATAATACGGCATTAAAACACTTCTCTCCCTATCCGCCTCTCTCTATGCAGTATTGAAGACGGCATTTCTATTTTTACTCCCAGACTTTCCCTCCTAGCATCTCCTTTACCGCTTCAGGATCTCTCTCATGGTTTTATTTATTTATTTATTTATTTATTTATTTATTTTACTTTCCCTGATTCAGTTACATTCTCAGTCACACTCTGCTGCTTTCTGCTTTTTGAACGTTCCACAGCTCGGTGTTCAGACACTATCGGGTTACCCAGAAGTCTCAGGGAGGTTACATCATCGACGTGGAAAACCCGGTATGTAGGGATGTATAAACGGCTAGATAAGATAATAAAGTAAGTGTGATGTTGATACTGGAGGGAATGCAGCTGCATCACTCTGTGTGTGTGTCTCGGCAGATCCCGTGTCCCACCCTTTATGATGTCATTAACGCACTAGTCGAAAAAACAGCCGGGACGCTTCAGCCTTTTCTACTGGAGGAGCCTTATGAAGAGAATATCAGTATGTCTGGCACACACACGCACGCGCACACACACACACCGCATCTTATCAAGAAAACATCAGTATGCCAAGTCGCAAACATGAACAAACATGACCATGCTGGAGAAGAATCCTAATGAGAACTGTATTAACGCAACATACATGCATATTTAGTGAATCATTTCTTGGTTACTGATTTCCATGGCTTTGCTCTGCCTTTATTGATTTGCATGCTGAAAATTTCTCATTCCTTGTCCAGCGTACATTTCATCCAATGATGAGAACGGAGAGCGAATGCTACACTGTGCACCCACTGGCACTTTCTCCAGAGGACCCTCACTGCCCCCAAAAGGTACAAGACCTAAGCTCACCTCAGCATTTTACTCTGACAATCAGTGTCTAAGTTTCATGTATACCATTTTTCTGCGCTGTGTGTGTGTGTGTGTGTGTGTGTGTGTGTGTTTTGAGCAGGGTCAGAGAGATGGACTTTGAGGTCTCACTCTAAATCCCCCAGCCCATCTCAAAGATCACTAAGCCCTCCAGGTTCGCCATCCAGCCCTATGAGACGACTGGTGCTCTCACCCTCGCCCTCACCGCTAGCACAGAGTGAGTGTGTGCACACAGAACACACACACACACACACACTATATACATACATACATACATACATATACACACACCACACACACACACACACACACACACACACACAAAATCAGTCCTTCGACCCAGTGATGGCCGAGTATGGAATAAAACATGATGGGGCATGCTGTTTCAGGAAATAATCATCGACGGGGAGGTGTGATTCAGTGTATAGACTTCAGTAGACATAAGGCCTCAGCATAGACAGTGTTGAGATGAGTGTTCCACTTTTGTGAGTTTACAAGCTCACATACTCTTTGTAGTTTTGTATTGAGCACAACTACAGGAACATTTCGCTAAGCGAAACCTCTGCATGATGTCCATATTCGCCGGTTGTTCATCATCTCAGCATGAAATATACTGAGGTCTTTATATTTACACACCAAAGTTGAATATTTCCCTATAACAGCTTGTCCTAAAGTGTTTTATTTCTTTTACGCCAAAGCAATTTGCCAACAATTACACTTTTATAATTTATTAATTCACGATGCATCATGATTTTTTTTTTTTTTTTTTTTTTTTTTTTTTCCCCCCCATCTATTCATGGTTGCGTTTAATGTTGTGGAACATCCACAAGACCAGTTAGATCCTGTCATCACTTGCATTAGCAGCTATTAACAAATGTTCTCTCACCACTCTATTTTTCTATTTCTTCAAATCAATAAGACAAAAGAAATCCCGTTCACCATATTATACATTACAGATTTTTCTTGGTTCAATAACAACACATTTTAATACATTTTATTATTAGTCTCTTACTATAAAAATTATAGCATATTAGGACGCATTAATCACATTAATATACTGGCACTACTATTGTCAGAGCTGCTGTTACAGAAAATAAACAGGTATTCTGAACCAATCAGAATCAAGAATTCGACAGCGTTCAACAATTCAACAACGCCATTTCAGTTCCACAAACACACAGAGACAAGATTTATGAGAAGCTCAAGAAATATAACATTGAGCATGTCATACAAGATCACACACACCTTACACAATCAGCTTTACTATATATGTGTGCATGTATATACATTTATTTAAGGCTGTCAGAACAAATAATATATTTATAATGACGTTCACTAAACACGTTGAATGCCTGAATGTCAAATGTTGTTTTATTGGTCATATAGTGCACCATGTAGGTTCTAGAATGCCATTATAGTGTACCCTATTTAGTGAGCATAGACAAAGATCAGCCATAAAATTAAAACCACTGACAGGTGACGTGAATAACATTGATTCTTGTTACAACCTGTCAAGCGGTGAGAGATATTAGGCCACAAGTGAATAGTCAGTTCTCGAAGTTGATGTGTTGGAAGAAGGAAAAATGGGCAAGCGTAAGGATCTGAGCGACTTTGACAAGGGACAAATTGTGATGGCTAGACGACTGGGTCAGAGCATCAGGTCTTGTGGGGTGTTCCCAGTATGCTGTGGTTCGTACCGTACCTACCAAAAGTGCAAGGAAGAACCACCAGTGAACCGGCAACAGGGTCACGCGCACCCAAGGCTCATTGATGCACCTGGGGAGTGAAGGCTAGCCCGTCTGGTCCGATCCCACAGAATATCTACTGTAGCACAAATTGCTGAAAAAGTTCACGCTGGCTGTGACAGAAATGTGTCAGAAGACACAGTGCATCTCAGCTCACTGAGTATGGGGCTGCGTAGCTGCAGACAGGTCAGAGTGTTCATGCTGACCCCTGTCCACTACTGAAAGCACCTTCAGAACAGGACCATGGAGCAGTGGAAGAAGGTGGCCTGGTCTGAGGAATCACGCTTTCTTTTACATCATTCAGACTGCCGGATGCGTGTGTGTTGCTTATCTAAGGGATTGTATCAGGATGAACTATGGGAAGAAGGCAAGCCAGCGGAGGAAGTGTGACACTCTGGGTAATGTTCTGCTGGAGAACCTTGGGTCCTGACGTTCATGTGGATGTTACTTTGACACATACGACTTACCTAAACATTATTGCAGATCAAGTGCACCCCTTCATGGCAACGATATTCTCTAATGGCAGTGGTCTCTTTTAGCAAGATAATGCACACTGCTACACTGCCACAATTGTTCAGGAACAGTATGAGGTACATGACAAAGAGTTCAAGGTGTTGACTTGACCTCCAAATTCCCCAGATCTCAATCCGATCGAGTGTTTGTGGGACGTGCCGGACAAACAAATCCGACCATGGAGGCCCCACCTCGCAACCTACAGAACTTAAAGGATCTGCTGATGAAATTTTGGGTGCCAGATACCACAACAAGTCTTCTGGAGTCCATGCCTCGATGGGTCAAAGCTGTTTTGCTGGCACAAAGAGGACCTACACAATATTAGGCAGATGGTTTTAATGTTATGGCTGATCATTGTACTTGAAGATAAGTTGTAATATGTTTGGGGTTTTTTTACATGGATCCCCAGTAGAAATGTAAATTCAAACATTTCAGTATAAATAACTGTAAAAATCTGAAACATAAAATGTATTGATAGAACTGTGATACAGCCTCTTTTGGATTATACTGGACTTTGCACAGTTTTTCCCACTACTCCTAATGTTTGTCTGTAGTAGTGTAACATTATAGGCTCATTATTATTTGACTGCATTTTTACACTTGTGTGTATCATTAAATTAATTGAAATATTAATACAATATTTAAAGGAATTTGAGCCTGACTCACTTGTAACATTCCAGCAGCTTTCACAGAGGAGCTCAAACAGAAGCTGGAGAAGAGACGCACCAGTCAGGACTGACCTCCTGCTTCTCCCCAGCCCATCACCAGCATGGCCTCGTCCCTTGGCTGTCTGATTCTGCCAGTGCCTTTGTGATGACCGTCATCGCTCACAAACATTTGGTCTTATGTCCGTGGTGCATCATTATCAAGCTGAGCAAAAAGATCCAGGAAAGTATTCTGCCTTGGGGAGGTGACACTTCAGGAAGGACAGTGAGGGTTGACCACAGGGACAGATCAATCTGAGCCAAGAACCAGTGTTTCTCCAGACTAATGACACTTCATAGCAGATAGGTGGATTATGCAGAGACACAGTGTTGTCTCATGGTGTTAGCTGCAGCTGTATAGTACATTTAATAAACGCCCTGATGATGTTCTTCTCCTGTAACTGCCGTGAAAGTTCCAGAATTCCTTTTCATACATGTTCTAAAGACAGCCGTTATTTTCTTCTCATTTTCATTCGATGCAGCTCCATCAGGTAAGCTCATCTCCAACGTTATAGTCGTGTTAGGACAAAATAATAGCAGTGAAGAAGTGTCAGATGTGTACGTTACTGCTCAGAACAGTGTGAACAGTGTTTCTGTAGTGAGGTGTTTTTGTTTCGGTGCGAATCCTAGACTGATCGTCATTACTGGTTTGTGTAATGAACGTGCATGGTGCTACTGTTTGTACATAGAGTTTGTGTGTGTATGTGTATCACTGTTCATTTTTCTCATATTTATTGGAATTAAAGGGACGATTTTTCGATAAAGTTGATTCGATCTACGTGTACTCTCTTCTAGAAATATTCATTTATTATAGAAGGATTATTATGCTATTAACTGGTTGCCATGATGATTTTAAGACAACCGTGACATTTAAGCATGCTTCAGTTGTTAGTGTAATTGGAATTAAATGTGTTAGGTTTCACAGATATTTCTTTATACAAGTAACAAAACGGGTCAATTAAGTAAGGAATAAAACACGGATCAGCATTGTGTTATGGGAAAATAATCAACAATAGTGTGCTGAAGTTGTTTATTTTGCTACAAGAGCACATCCTGAAGTGTTTTATTCCTCTTATACCACAGCATCTTGCAAATGATTTGAATGTTTTATTTATTAAAGAGCATCACATTGTACTTTTAAGCATTTATACAACGTGTCCCAAAAGCCTCCATTCATAGGGGACTATGTACAGTTTGGCAGCACTACAACGGTTGTTCGTGGACGTCGACTTGGATGGAACAGCCTTCGGATGTTCGTGGACATCGACTTCTCGGTCGGAACGCAACACTTCCAGTCTTTTTGAATTTGTTAATAAGTTTGGCAGCAGTGTCGTGTGTGTGTGTGTGTGTGTGTGATATGTGCTCGCCATGTTTCAGCAACCTTACGACAGCTTCCCAATCCAGTTGTGAGAATGATTTCAA
The DNA here is from genome assembly GCA_024331685.1 of Stegophilus panzeri. Classification (NCBI taxonomy): domain Eukaryota; kingdom Metazoa; phylum Chordata; class Actinopteri; order Siluriformes; family Trichomycteridae; genus Stegophilus; species Stegophilus panzeri. The sequence continues at coordinate 15,071,325 of JANDJT010000103.1, forward strand.
TACGTTCTTCTGTTGTCCAAGGCGTTCTTAAAAGCTATCTGAAAAACATCTATATAATATAAACTGAGTATGAAAAATGTTGGAAGAAATTTTACTAAAAAGTCTTCATTTCCCCTGTGTGTGGAGACTTTTGGGACACTCTGTATTTACATTTAAAGTGCACCTAATATGGTTTTTCAAATATCACCTTTCATGTAGTGTGTTATAGAGCTGTTTGTGAATGTAAAAACGTCTGCAAAGTTTAAAAAAATCAAAGTGCACTACAAACTGAGTTATTGACTCCTAAAAGAAGGAAGCGATTGAACAGCTGAAACGAGTCGTTAGTAATTCCAGACTTTACCTCCTGTCCTAACCTACGTAGGTTTGTAACAAAAAACCCCGCCTCTGGTCTTCATCGGAGCTGAAACTCATTATGGTAGTGGGCGTTTCCTTTTTGAAACAAGCTGACAATGGTAGACCAATCACAACAGACTGGGACATCTGACCAATCAGAGCAGAGTATGCTCTCTGAAAGGAGTTGTTCAGAGTGAATCCTTTAGAACGGATCAGTGAACGAGTTGTTTGTGACACTGGGGGAAAGGTAATGCTGAAGTTTAAATTATGAGCACATTAAAGTGTTTTTCGACGCATGAAAATCTATTGTATGAGACCTTTAAAACAAAATTAGGCACGTTTCAAAACCATAATAGGTTTTGCGCTTTAATGTTGTAGAATGTTCATGAAACAAGTTAGTTCCTGGTGTCGCTTATGTCGGACACTATAAACAGACATTCCCTCACCGCCCCCTTTTATTCTTTCTCTTGAAATAAGACGTCTCATGGAGGTTAATCTCTATTCGGTCCTGAAGACTTTCCTGTGGCAGAAAACCTAAAGAAACAACTTCACCTCTGACTATTATAAAGTGCTGACACTGGAGACTCCTTCCAAAATGCAAAATATGTGTACTTAAAGAAAATTTCACCATATCAGCAATTACACTTTTTTTCCCCCTGTGAATGAGCTGTTACTATAGAAACAATAACATTAGAACAAGCGCATTAATTTAAACCTGTGATTTGCCTTAAGACCGGAACTACTATCAGATCTGCTGTTAGAAAATAGAAAGTTAATCACCACCATGTGACCAATCAGAATGGTGTATTCAGCATTACAATATATTATGTAATAACCTAAAGGTCCATCTTTAACCTCTGTCCTCTTTGTGTATCTTTTGAGCATCTTTTGTATTCGCTGAGTTATAATATTTACTAATCATCTCTATTCTGCCCATTTTCAGGCCAATCTTTATCCATTCTTCTTTACATACCTGATGTTATACACTGCCTTCTTCCGATCAAGGCGGGAGACCAAAAGTTTCATGGCAAAACTTTCTTTTGCTACTTTCCAGACAACATTTTTCCTGTTGCTGGTTTGGTGTGTTGCACTGCACACACAAACTATGGAGGAAGAGCTGGTGCAAACTTTTGCACTCAGCTCTGCATGCTGTTGACCACCTCATTATATTCTGACCTAGTAGGAAACTAACCTCTGTCCTATTGTGTCGCCTAGTGTGCAAAATGGCCACTAGATGGAGCCAGTGATCGCCTATGATAAAGAGCAAAGCTTCCCATTACACACAGATTTGATTAAATGGGTTAATGAGTAAATACTCACAGTAGCTCTTGAAAGAGCTGCATTTTCCTTCCATGAGACCTGATTTCTTTAATAATCGTGGGGCTTTATATTTAATTTTGGCATAATCTGGTGATTCTGTGACGTTCATGAGAGTTGTATTGTGCTGTTGCATGAACATTTTCTCACGCAGTTCAAATTGCAAGTAAACAGTGAAGTTCACAAACAACTGAAACAGTGCCGGAAAGAGTGAATATATGTATGGTCAGGCTAAACCAAGATAAGTTTGTGCTGACATCTGATAATGAGTGATATCAGCCCAGATCATTGTTTTTCACAGTCTTGCCAGGCTTTTGTCACAGCTTGCAATAAGCTCAAGGTTCTGCAGTATGACAGGCTAATTTTGCCAAAGTCTTTTGCCATAAGGAAAAGCACTGTTCTGAAATTTGTGTGTGATGATGACTGGTGAACACGTCCTGGAGCAGTTAAAACTCACCTGTTCGTGTCAAGACTTGCCACAAGCATTCTGTATACGATCAGTTCCACCCTTCCTGAAAGACAATGTGAAAACAAGAAGTGCATACATTTCATAAATACCTTTCAACATACAGTAGTGTGTAAAAGTCTTTTTTGCACATGCACAGGACTGCTGTACGGCGAAGATGCCTTCCAAAATAATGAAATTAAATGTTTCTACATTAAAAAAAAAAAAACTATAAAGAGCAGGACACAGTGATAAAAGGAACAACGACACTTTGCTTAAAAGATCATAGTCTCGGGTACAATGTGTACAGTTTTATAAGGAATAGAGCTGGTAGACTTTAACTGTCGCACTTGCTTCTTATTTTTGCAACAAAACCCAGCAGCCTTCATTGTGTCTTTTGTCTGAAAAGTGTCTCCTACCATTTAATATGCTGCTTTCTTTAGTGACATACAAACATTTTTCAGTAACATTTCATTTTGTGCTGGAAAACCAATGTTTGGAAATCTAAAATGTTTTTGTACTGACTCGATAAATTGTAAGTCATAAAATAAAAATCTATAACAGTTTGTACTAAAAACAAAATAGAGTGCATAAGACTTTTGCACATTACTGCAGATTCTGTCCACTGCAGTTCTCGGAGTTAATATTGAGTGAGGATATGCGATGATACAGTTAGTCCGAGCCAAGCACCTTTGACCAGGAAGCAAATGTTCACATTTATACAAGCAGCCAGTATGTGAAGTGTTTGTGCTCTACCCAATACACCTCTTACACCATTAGTTTCTTGCCTTCCTTTCTTCCTCCTACAGTGACGTGTGTGTGTGTGTGTGTGTGTGTGTAGCCTGTTGTGGCGTGTCCTTTCTCCTCAGCTCCACAGAAGTGTAGCTCTTTCACACTTCACCACAGGACACTGGCAGTTTCACTTCTAAAGCAACAAACAGCCTATTCCATGAACTCCACTCGCACTGGCCTGGATGAGAGACAGCAACTTATCCACATCGCCTTGAAGTACTGAGCCCCTCCTTTATACACTGAAAGATTTGCTTGTTTTGTTTAAGGGACAGGAGGAGCATGTGTCCGATAAAGCTGCAAAGCTGCAAAGAGACCGAGGGTGGGTTACAAAAGGTAAGTCCCTTATCCGGATTGTCAACTTTGCACTGATATCAGACTGGTCTGCCACGGGAATGCCTTGTTGATGAGTTGTACTGACTTCCTTATTTATTTATTTATTTTTAATGCATCTCAGTGTCAGCTTAAGCCAGACAATATTGTACTGAATTTCTGTATCTCTTTATGCAATGATGTAGCACTTAAATTGTAGACTTGGAATGAACAAATACTCACCATGGCCCTGACTGAGATCATGACCCCCCCACCACCATGCTTCACAGTTCGCATGAGGTGCTGGTGTGTAGTGCAATTTCCCATCCAAAAACATAGCATTTTTGTTTAATCTGTCCACAGACGTTTAAGAAATGTTGTGGAACATCTAGGTCGTGTTCTGAAAATTTGTGCAGCAATATTTGTGTTTACTTTTTTTTCTTTTCTTTTTTTTTTTTTTTAAAGCGGTGCTTTTGTCCATAGTGTCCTTTCATTTAAACTGTTCTAAAAGCAGATACATGAACAAAGACTTCTAGCAAGTTCTAGTTGCGTATCTGCATTGTCTTAGTTATAAGAAATATTATATAAGCTATATTGATGATAGCTTTTTTTTCTATTTAATGTGCATCTCAGCATCAACTCAAACATGATAATGAATTCTGTCTGTAGTGTTGTAAGGTTTGAATCCTGAACTTTTTATGTCTTGTATCTTGACATTCAACTTGGACTTTTTTTTTCTTTCTTTCTTTCTTTCTTTCTTTTTTTAAATTGTATGCTCTGACTGACACAAGTGGAAATTGACTTGACTTGAGTTTAAAGGTGAAATTATTCATTTCGGAGCAAGTGACTCGACTACAATACAGCCTCCATCTGTAGTGTATGCATTCTATACCAAAGAAGATTTATAGTTATGGTAATTTACAACGATGCATTGTTGAGGCCTGATGAGTATTTCTGTAAGCGTACCTTCTGTTTGAGGTTTCCTGCCAGGAAATGACTCGTTTTGTAAAACCTGAATGAATGCACGCATTCATTTTAGGCACATTTCTGGTTACTTGAACCTGAAATATACAAAGCTGCAAAAACATTTTCTGATACTGTGACCGCTTTTGGCCCATCTCCTCGGCCTGGGTGTAGACACGTTCAGAGCATCAAACTCGCTGGTCCCCGAGCAACCATTGAGCAATAGTACTTCCACTGCCATTAAAACACACCCTGCGAGGCTTGGCTCATTTCATGATAAGGGCCTTTAAAGCAAACAAAGTTACATCTTACATGCTAAAGTTTATTTATTAGCCAATGTCCGTAGACTGAAATTATTCTTCCTTAGAGACGTTCTTAATATCCAACCAGTAAGGTGCACGTGTGTGTGTGTGTGTGTGTGTGTGAGAGTGTGTGTGAGTTGTCAGTTCCTCTGTGCACTTTTCTCTTCTGTCTTGTTGAACACCTAGTTTGAGAAATCAACAGACTGTAATTAGTTGGCTAATGTGTGTCAGAAGCTGGGATTAAATGTTCTAGGCTTCAGGGCTGTCTATTTTATGAGCAGTGATCGAATTGTAAAATATCTTTTTCAAGGAGCTGGTGGTCTATTCACATATCAAACACCTTATACTGGGATTAGTCAGTCCATTTCTTTACATAGGTTTCTCCTGAATGCATTTAAATTGCTGTAAACTTTAAATGAAGTGAAATCATTTTCACAAGAAGAAGGAAGTGACTTCTAATTGCGCATGCTGGAAAAACCTATGTGGACTAGGTAAGTAGTTAGCTTGCAAGGCAGACCATCTTGCTAACGGACTCTCTCCGTTAGCAAATATTTTTTTACCGTTATTATCTCTCTCTCTCTCTCTCTCTCTCTCT
>JANDJT010000103.1:15161614-15174450 GCA_024331685.1 Stegophilus panzeri
ATTTAATCCATTTTGGAATAAGGCTGTAACATAACAAAATGTGGAAAAAGTGAAGTGCTGTGAATACTTTCCGGATGTACTGTACTTTCTTGTTTGAGAGTTTATGTTTCTGACTTGTTTTAAGATTAAATGATAAGGTTATTGATAAAGTGGTTTGGTTTTACGTGTCTAGTTATGCTGCTTATTTGAGTTTGAGCAATTGTATAAAATGTGATTACGTTGTGCTTTACCTGGCCCTTTCCCTGAAGCTTCCAGTTTGCGCAGTTTGCTGATCTCGTCCTCTGTGATAGTGGTCATGTCTCTCCAAAAATCCACGTTTTTCCCCTGCTCCAACTCCATATACACCTACCATTTACACAGAAAGGAATATAGCTGTTTGAAGACGTGATCTTCCTTTAATTCCATTCTATGTAAACCTACATCATATAACGTGTTATAAATACGATGATAAAAATTACAACTTCCCAATAACAAAACATAATAAAAGGTCTTTCCATTTCATACTAACGGTAACAATGAAAAGCAGGCTCGTGGTTAAAAAACCAAGGTGAAAGAGAGGAAGGACATCTAACTATTAGTCCCTCTTCAAGGTCCTCTAGCTGAAGTGCACACACCTTGATGTCCTCCAGCAGGTCATCCATGTCTGTGACAGTGAGTCCGTTCAGGAAGGTGTACGGTTCGTGCATCTCTACAGACAAGTCATCATCCTCAGCGCTGATGTATTTGGCCAGCAGGTCAATGGGCTTGGCTCGGCCATCTCGGATGCGGATCTTAGACCTGCACGTGCAAAGCAACAAATTACAAATCAATAATCGCATCAATACTGGCCTGAAACAGCTGACTGGCACAGGATAGGATTTCGACATTTTTCAAGCAGGTTTGGTTTACTGCGAGGATCTCAGTATCAGGAATCGGCCCCTACGGAGAGCTCCGATAGTGGAAATTCCTCCATATATTTATTATTCCATTATCATCATTTCTCCTTTTGGTGGTTAGATGTCTCTGGTAAGATGAAACAAACATGGAACTGTTTGTCCACAATGATCAGCGTAACACATGGATGAAAAAGGGTGAGGATTTTAATCCGAAGAACGCCATCCTGACTGTGAAGCATGGCAGTGGCAGCATCATGTTATTGGTGGTGTTTTGCTTGAAAAAGCTCTGGTAAGCTTCAAAAGAACAGATGGCATCATGAGGAGGAAGAATTGTCTAGAAATACTGAAGCAAAACATCATGACATCAGCCAGAAAGTTAAAACTTGGTCGCAACAGGGTCAAGGGATCTTAAACATCTGTATGTGGATTTTTTTTGCTTTGAAAATACATAAATATTTTGAGCATAGTACGTAATCAGTCAAATTTGCTCTGACAGCACTAGTGCAGACCTGCCAACCACTAAGAGGAATAACGCATAGTCTTCCTGAACTGAGGAGAATTTTATTTATTTATTTATTTTTACCATTTTCAACTGAAACTTTTCGTTGCCAAAAATTCCTAATAAGTACAGTTAGCTGATATTAGGTACATGTATACTTGTGTAAATGTTAGCTAAGAATTTGAACATTCTTCATTTACCTCAACTAACTCAACTCATTTACCTCAACTAACATCTAACTCAAGACATTGAAAACACCTACACAACTGTCAATCACAAATCAATATTGAGAAATGACGAATGTATTCCGATTTTATGTTAAAATTTGGCCATTGGCAGGTCTGCTAGTGTCTGCAGCATATGTGATGATGACCAGCTCTTATCCCACATATCTAATCCAGTTAATTCAGGTGTTCCGGGCCGGGCCGGGTCGGTTATAACGAGATATAACGTATACTGTGTGCTTTTTGTACCTGAGCTTAGCCTGATGCAGATGAAAGTTGTCCTCTTGCTCTGCCCAGGTTTTAAAATGCTCAGCTTCCTTCTCTCTCTGCAGCATCTCCAACTCCTGCTCACGCATGGCCTTCTCCCGTTCTCGCTCCAGACGTAACTGCTTCACCTGCACACACATTCCCATCCCCACATCACGAACCATTTCAGTCTCTTAAATGCTACAAATGTGAGGCTTTCATGCAACGGCAAGGACTCTACATGTTCACGTTCTTGCATTTACCTTCTGCAGCTCCCTGCGATTCTCCTCCTGGATAAGCTTGTTTCTCTCCTTCAGCTCCTTTTCACCCAAGTGCCCTATTCCCTTCAACTCAAGAGCCTACAGAACAAACACACACAATGAACAGGATTAAAACTGCAACAAGGAAAACCAATGAAAATGCCAGTGTTGATTCTGTAAGATCACTGACTTATAATGGCACATTTATTTACCTAACAACAACAAAAATATTTACCCCCTTGTTCTTTTTCATGGTTTATTTTATAGAATATTTGAATAGAATACTTATATCAGACTGCTGCTGAATTCTTGACTCTGATTGGTCAGAATCTGTTGATTTATTTTCTATAAGAATAGCTCCAACACTAATGCACGCTGTAAGGTTTATATTAACATACTTGTACGTTCTAATACATTATCGCCTCTATAGTAACAATTTATACAAAAACTTGTACACAAGATGTGACACATAATTAACAGATTTTTTTTTATTAAAAAAAAGGGTTATTGTCTCTTTATATTAAAATTTTTGGTTTATTTGCTTGTTTTTTGGAAGGAGTCTCCAGTGTCAGCCACATTTAACAGTCGGCCGTGAATAACTTGTTTAAGATAAGATAAGATAATACTTTATTAATCCCCAGATGGAGAAATTAGGGATTGTTTAATGTTACAATAAATGGATAACCCTTTACTGCATGGTGTTGCCATATGGCAACAATTAATTTATCCCCAATTTTTTGATAGGTAATAATACAAAACTTCTCCTATGTAACTGGGAAAACGGGGCTTTAACTTTGACATAACAAAAAAAAGCCATGTCACATGACCAGGAAGTGCTGTTTCCTTTTCTGCAATCACATGGACAAAGTCATCATCGGAGGGCTCTCAAAAGTTGATTAACTTTCCAATATTTAGGCAAAACTACTTAAAAGAAAAAACTGAAACACTATCCAAGCGAAGTTAAAATTTATTTGCTTGTCATTTAAACAAGTTTATATATTTCGAGTATTTTGTTCAATGGTAAAATGTAATTGTTGCCATACAGCAACAACATGTGATAATGGAACTCTGGTATGCATGTTCATGAATTGAAACAGGTGTACATAGCAAAAAAGACACTAGGCTTCTCTAATAGTATATTTACATTTTTTCATATTCAAAAGTAAGAAAAACTTGTCATTTACGACATTTTGCAACTGCACCTTATTTTCTAAATTGTATATGTTTCAAGAGAAACAATTAAAAAGATACTACACCAAAAACATGTTTGGATCTAATTTTTGTATGTATTTTGAGTGAGTAAATCCAACCACATACTTACTACCGCTGTAATTCCGTTCTAGAAGATATAACTTCATTATACATGGTTACTAGGTTAAAAAAAAAACAAAAAAAAAACACCTCTGCAACGTAGTCTGGAAAATGCAGTAATAGGAATTGTAATCTCATACATTTTGTGTTATTTTGGACTTTATGATACTTTCCACTAGAGATGCACCGATGTATCGGCCAATAATCGGCCGATAGTTTAAAAACATCCGATGATCAGGGCTGATTATATCCTGTCAATCAAAAGAGGGCGGGACAACACATCAATTCTGTGCTGTAAGTAAAGATGATGTCTTTTGTGTGGAATGACAACAAAACTGCAGTTTGTAATCTCTGCACTGCTAAAATTTTACACTGGACGCTGCAGCAGTGAAGCGGGAGTTTCGGCGTCGAGTTTAAATTACTTTTTTTTTGGGCCGCGCCACTCGAGCTGAATTAAAGGGCCAGTACCCAGTTGAAAGATTTTAATGAAATTGAGTTTACAAAAAAGTATATATATATATATACATTGCACAGAAAAATATATTTGTAGAGTAGTATATTTCATATTCAGTTAATGTTAATATATAAAAAAGTTTATACTATATATTACCTGTTTGATGTTCAGTGATGAAGTAGAAATGCTTGTGTTTGTGGAGAGTGAATGTGAGACTAACAAGAGGTTTTTTTTTAGAGTTCAGTCAATATGAATTAATAACATTCAATAAGTTAAGAAATCTTACTTTAATCTTCAGAATTTAGTTCATGTATTAATGTTAATTAGAGTAATGTGTTTTCTGTTTATGAGACCAGTTATTGTGAAACAACTTGTTGAAATGGAGAGAAGAAAATTTCAATTTTCATTTTTTTCAGAATTGTGGAATTAATTATTATTCATTTAAAAGAAGGCATAAAAGGCAGAACTATCGGAATCGGCTGAGAAATTTTGTATCAGTGCATCTCTACTTTCCACCAATGCACACTGATGTCATAAAAACAATTTTTTTCAAAATGTAATATTTTTATTACTTGAACTAATTCAAGTAATAAAAATCAAGAAAAACATTTTTATATTAATAATAATTCATGAGGTAGACAGATAAAAAGTACTGTCGATATCTGATGTTTAATAGATCCGCATACCTTCTGCCATTTGAAGGTGCCCAAAAGGTTATTATCTCCAAACGGGTTGTCTGCATTAGTGTATCCCATGTACTCTTCACTCCAGCCCATTTTCTCACGCTTCTTCCTCTCTTTTGCCTCTTTCTTAGCCAGCCGACGAGCTCTCTTCTCTTCTGGAGTCTCCAAAGCCTTCATCAGCTCCTTCTGGTTCTTCTGCTCCTCCTTGACCGACAGAGCAACTTGTCCTTCTTTTTTGTCACCCTGCTCAGAAACAGAGGACGTGGAGGACACAGACGAACCCGAGCGTGACCTCCTTTTCTGATGTCTCTCCCTGCTGTCATCACGATCGTTCCTCCTCCTGTTCCAGTCCCTGTCCTCGCTCATCTTTTCCCTCCCTCTGCTTCTCCTCCTCTCGTCATCTCGCTCCCGCTGTCTCTCTCTGCTGGGGCTCCTGCGCTCAGAGCTCCTCCGTCTCCTCCTCCTGTCTCTGTCGCTGCTGTCTCCATCCCTCACGCGCCGTCTCTCCGCACTGGAGCTTGTGCTGGAACGAGACGAACTTCTGCTCTGCTTGCGCTCTCGTTTCTCCTTCCTTTCACTCTTCTTCTTGTGTTTCTTTTTACCGCGGTCATCAAACGGTGAGCTAGACAGATAAAAGTAATACTTTGTTGGTACTACTTTTACTAAATAACAGACTAGGGCTGCAACTAACGATTTATAATAATTTATCATTCGATTTTAAAATCAATCGGATGATTATTTTTTCTATTAATTGGATGAAAAAAACTAAAACTTTCAGTACCATTTTTCGCGTATTTCTACAGGAAAAAGCTTACAATAATATACAGATGTACAGCAAGCCAAAACTGTTTACAACGACAAGCCAATCAGAACACACAGGAAGTTAGCAAGCACCAGGACCCGAGCGCTAGTTACAATCAGTGCGAGAAAAAAAATGTATGAATACATTCGTTTCATGAATATGTTCAGTGTTATCACATACTTGTCTCTGTCTCTAGATCCTCCACGAGAGCGGTGTCTCCTCCGCCGGTTGTCGCTGTCGGAATCGCTCGAGCGGGCAGCTGCTCTGTGTCTTCGCTCTCTGGAAGCGCCGCTGCTTCTCGACCCGCTGCTCTCTGACCGAGCTCTTCTTCGAGAACTTTCTACATGTCGGTTTCTTTCGTGTCTGTCCTCCGGAGATCGTGATCTGAATACCCTACTCTTGTTTCTTTCCCTAGACCCGGACAGAGACCTGGACCGCCGATGTTTCTTCGTCCCCATGTCTGTTCGCGTTTACGTTGGGGTCCTGGTAGTACTATGTCGCGTAAATAACTAGTCAGAGACTTTGTAATAAATGTATTATATACAATAATTGTACGCTTTTAAATGCAGTAATATAGTTTTTAGTCTGTGAGAAGTACTATTCTGTTGTTGTTGTTGTTGTTGTTGTTGTTGTTGTTGTTGTTTTGTTTTTAAATTTCTGAGTCAATTCGAGCAGGCAAAGATTAGGACACCACATTCTGGGGGCCTTCTTGATCAATTACTACGTATCAAATCTACGTATGCCTTGCTTTAAAAAAAAATTGTTGTCCGTTGATTTAGTTGCTCATTTGATAATAATAATAATAATAATAATAATAATAATAATAATATATACATTTTACAATTTACATTTAAATATATGTTACGTATTTTATAAATATTAAATATAATATGTATTAACAAATATTGGCTAATTTTACTTAAATAGTAAAACTACATTTGTACTGTTTTTATTTATGTAATTAATTAATTACTATTATATATAAGTTTTAGACAGGGCACGTGCACATAACGGCGTTTGATATTCGCAGATATGCGGAAATTAAGGGACCGTCTCTAAAGTTACATACGACATTGTTATACACGTTTAGGTCACTTTAACAACCCTGGCTACTGGTTTTACACTAAATCATGATTAGCCTACCAACTAACGAACTCTGATACAGCTGTATGTTATCTCCCTGGAGAACTTAGCTAATTATTTCATTTACACAATATCATAGTGAGTATAAAGGTAATTAGCTCGCTGAACTCGGTTAAAGGTTTTAATAATTCGACAGTATAATATTTATATTGATTTGGGTGATGGACAGGAGGTTTTGGAGAAATTAATCATGTCACCTGTACATACTCTCTCTCTCTCTCTCTTGTTCAGACGTGTTTTCATTTAACATTATTAAATAAAATGTGTTTTTAATTAGAAAAAAAAAAAACTATTTGGTAACACCAAGAGTATCATCTGTGTGCTTGAGGGAAAACTCTGGTCTAACATTAGCTACACTGCTAACAAACCTGGCTACTTAGCTTGGCAGCTAAGATTAAGATAAATATTATATTGAGCAGAGTTAAACATTAAAATGAGTAGCCGGTAAAATATTCTCCTTTCCTATTAATGCTTGGACATGAATTATACAATTTAATAGTTAGCTGAATGCTGGTGCACTGGAAAACATGGCTACCCATTTTAAGGGTTCAACACAATACAATATTGATCGTAATGTTACTAACTAATAAACTTGGTCAAGTTGGTTTTAAATATACAAATGAATGTCATATAAAAATCATTTATGAATGTGATACAAAGATGTAGAATCTTTACAGACATATGCAAGCAGGCTACTTCCGATTCACCTCTTACAAAGTAGTGAAAACGCTATCAACACCAGAAATGGTAAATTTACTCAAATATTTTTCTATTTCAACAAGACCCACTAGATGGTGCTAAAATGCAAGAAATCGCACCTGCCAAATAGAATTATGCATTTTCCAGTAGTAGCAAATAGAATAACTTCTAATGGGTACAAATTACATATCCAAAATATGTTTATGTAAACGATGTGACTACAACAACCAATGCTGTACTTGAACATATGACAGATTATTCCTTTATCAAAGAAAAAAAAAAAAAAAACTGTAAATAGACTGCAATAGACTTCCAATAGCTGCCTTGTGCCCGATGCTCGCTGGGATAGGCTCCAGGTTTCCCCATGACCCTGAAAAGGATAAGCGGTATAGAAGATGGATGGATGGATGGACATCCAATAGATGTCCAACTTTATATTTATTATTTATATATTTTTATTTATGTTAAAGTAAGTCTATGCATTTACAATGAAAAGTGTAATGTGAATGAATGACTTGTACAAAAAAAATAAAAGTAAAAACCTTGACAGACAACAAAAATAAAAGCAAAGTTATGAACAATCTTGCTGTAAATTAAATTATGTGTGTGTTGAATGAGTGTTGGCATCAGTGTCAGCAGCGTAATGTTAGATGTATGGCTCTCTGGGTGTAAAAATGAGGTATGTGTAAAGGTACTGCAGCTACAGACAATGCAGCAAGGGGTGGAGATGGAAAGGTATCATCTAAATAAATAACCCCAAAACTTGGAGACGCTCATCAATGAACTCAACTAGGCTCTGACAGATTTGTGTCCTGTCCAATGCATCCAATTTCTCTTGATGCACATGGCAAATGGCAATATTGTTTAGCCAAGTCTGCATCATTGTAGTTCTCAACCATGTCTTGAGTGTCTTTTTTGTTAGGGACTGAGTCTCAATGAAGCAGGTATTGGGCTGGTGTGGGCAGGTACAAAGCTCCTGTAAACACTAATCTAAACCACTGCTCTCTCCGTCTGGTTCTGTCCCTACATCCCTGTGAGTCTCCTGAAATAAACATATGTAGTGTTGAAATAACTGCATCTTATCACCAATGAATCAGTGATTGCAGTTAAATGGACTGCAGTATGCTGATCTTAAGATTCAAATAAGATCCATAAAACTACAGTAATCCATATACAAGATGGTTAATAAAGGCACAAGATGCCTGTAGTGCCTTTACTAAGGTACCTGTTAAACTAGGTAGCTATGTGCTCTACTAAACTGCATCATTGTCCACAACACAATTTCTCACCTGAGCATCTGCATGTCCACTGCAGTCAGCCTGCCTCTCACCATCTTGCTACTGTGCTGCCTGCATTGTGACCCGGTACCATTATCTTCCCAGAAGAGCAATCACTGACTTAGATGATTTTAATTTGATAAACTGAATATTCTGTTTGTGTAACTGGCGTCATTTATTATGTTAATGTCATCATGCTGTTTAACTTGCTATGTAATAAGTGTACAAAGTGTACAACAAAATATAGTGGTAACCTGAAACATTAGCTATGCAAAGGGTACTGGAGTTTTCTTTTCTTAATTCTAAAGACAAACTGCCATAACTAGATCTGAATGGATAACTACAATATGGCCACAACTCAGACATTAGTTCCATATCTCTTGTTGCCAAGCTAGAACATCTCAGCATTATGCTGAGCCTTATATTTGTAAAACATTAATAATTGTGTGTAAAATGACAAAACAGTACACTTGGAACAAGTTTACTGTCTTCTCATTTTACACACATTTATTAATTTATTCGACAAACTTTTTGGAGACATTGTGGATATTAGAGGTCATCTTTTTCACCTGGAGTGTGTAAATGATCCAACCTTCACTAGGAAGGTCAAAAACAAAGCAAGCCAGAACCCTGTGCTTCAGTTTCACATGCAACAGGGTGTAGTAGCAAAACCACGGCCAATACAAAGTTTATTATAGGAGCTTGATCTAAAACTGACACCAAATGCTGTGAAAGAGCACCACCTACTAGTCATGCAAAGAAGCACCCAGAACTCATGACCTTTTACTTCAGCTGTTTTCAATTCACCACTAAATAATCAGATAAATAATTAAGAACTGCAGGATGGAATTTTCCAACCCACATAAGTAAAGATGCTGACCTTATCCATTCAAAGGGCACATTAAGAAAAGGAATTTTAAAAATGCTATAAACTTAGTAGTGTTTGGGCAATAAAAATAGCAGTGTTCGAGATCAAAATCTTGTTTAGGTTTTTAGGGAAAAAAAAAAAAAAAATTGCCTTCCCCATTTAATTCACATGGGATTAAAAAATGTAAAGTTTTAGAAAGCATCTTGGCATGTTGATTCCCTTTAATGTGTTTGTTGTGCATCATCAAATAAAAAGGGTTGGCCCCCACCTATTGTCTGAATGTCCCCACTCAATGCACTTTTATGGTCCATAAAAGGTACTAGTACTTATTCTTCATTCAGTGTAAATATAAAGAGATACGAAAAATAAATAGAACATTTATGAAGTATACTGTAAGGGGCTTTAGACTGCTCAGAAACCCGTTCTGTTTTGTGTATGCACAAATCTGAACTAGTTAAAGCAATGTTAAAAATAATCCTAGTCCTAAAAAAAATCCTAATCTGGCAATGTGAAAAATTGGTACATGAGGAAATGCTGTACACGCTCTAAAAGCGATATTTATTTAACCATATTTATAACCATCATTAACCATAAATATCTTGCCATATTTATTGAACTTAAACAGCTAACCCAAGCACAAAATTAGCAGGCGAAATAACACCTAAAAGCATAACAAATTACATTGCATTTTACCCAAAAAAAAAAAAAAAAAAAAAAAAAAAAAAGCTATTTCTGTATTTTTATCTTTCTATATGAGGGGAAAAAGAAGAAAAAAAAGAAGTCATGCTTGATGGAATGAAAATGTCCCAAAACTAGAAACATTAATCAACACATTAACATTATTAATCAACACAAGTTGCTGAGTAACTGCCAGATGGTGGCACGTGTCCTTTCACAGATAGTAGAGCAACTCATCCAGGGTGATGTTGGGCTCCCTGTGGATGCTCTGACCGATCAGGAAAGCCAGTTTGTGGGCATACTGACATGGTGCAGGAACTGGCACAATCCCCTTCATGGGGGGCAGGGGTTGGGAAGAGAGAGAAAGAGAAACATAGTTCTGTAAACTACATTTTCAAAAATACAGGAGTTAACAGTTTCAAAATACACGTGACGTTTACCCACATAGAAAGCTCACTACGTGCACGTGTAAAGATGACCAACCATGACCAGGCAAAACCATGACAACTAGCAGAAAACACATGCCAGAAATACCTTCAAAGCAAGTAGTTACAGCTAATCTTTAACCCTGCAATTACACGGTTTTAAACTAATCAGAGTGCTGCTTATTAAGCAATTTAGATAAAATTACTAATAGTCACACTGTACAAAACAATCCCGATAAAATCTTGGCCAAATTCTGTAACGAATTAATACGTGTTTTTTTTTTTAATCACACAATGCAGATTCTCTAACGATAAACGTGTGATTAAAGAAAATGACCACATCCTCAATCCTTACATCATCAATCAGCATGATCCGGGGTTGTGTAGAAAGCGGGCTTGTATGAACACAAGTGTGTGTGTGTAGCTTTTACCTGCCAGTTGTAATACATGTGGCAGAGTTTGTAGGTGAGTCTCTGCATATGGTCTGGTTTGAGGCCACTGCTGTCGTACACCACATTGTAGTGAGTGGGGGCCACGCTGCCGAAGCGCACTGTGTGACTCACGATGAAGAAGTCATACCTGACAAATCAAGCAGTCAGCGTTTAACAAACACCAAACGCTACCTGAAGCTGCGATCAGAAAGTCTGACAGAGAAAGAGAAAAAGAACGATTAACTATGCCTGAACACACCACTCGGGTCGCGTGACTTCGGCGTCGATGACTGTTCCGGGAGGAGGGTTGCTCAGTCTGGCGTCGAGGAGAGCGAAGAATCTGGAAGAGATGCGTTTCTTCACCACCAACACGGTCAGTTTGGGCCTGTACACAGAAACACTGAGGGCTGAGAGAAAACCCGAAGAGTGTGCGTCAAGTCTGCATTACCGAGATGTGTCGAGTCTCACGCGTAATCTTCGCCCATGGCCTTGATGGACTGCATGATCTGAGGCACTTCGTAATCAACTACGCTCAGCAGCATGCCGTCGCCCACGCCGTCTCGGTACACGATGATGCGTGACGGCAAACATCTGTTGTACCTGAAGTAGGCCTTCAGCGCAGCTGAGGAAAAGAAATCAAAACAAAAAGGGATGTCATAATGCGCTTCTTAACTGAAATGACAACTCAAAAAATTGCTCACTTTTTCTACCACGTTCTGTCAGACTGCAGTGTCAGTATTTAATCCTGAGTGTAAAGTCGGAATTCAAAGAGAATGCAGTGTAAAG
This sequence comes from Stegophilus panzeri, assembly GCA_024331685.1. Taxonomy (NCBI): domain Eukaryota; kingdom Metazoa; phylum Chordata; class Actinopteri; order Siluriformes; family Trichomycteridae; genus Stegophilus; species Stegophilus panzeri. Next base: position 15,173,276 of record JANDJT010000103.1, read on the forward strand.
AGGTCATTTATGAGCATGATGTTCCTCGCAGAGTGTATTACATACCCTGCAGAGCCACTTTGAGTCCATCGATGATCTCTTGACCACGGATCTGCAGAACACACTTTGAAAACCACCTGAGAGAAGGATGGTACTTTGTCTTCGTTACAGAGCAGTGGCACATAGCATTACAGAGCATGGCCCAGACCCTTTATGAGTAAGATGAAGGCGGCGGTAGCAGCGAGGAAAACAAAATTTCAGAGGATTCAAGACAACAAAAAATGTGACTCTGTCCTTCAACTCGAAGTAAATGGAAATACAGAGAACCAGCTCAGGCTGGTGTAAAGAAACCTGAGATGCAGGAAGTAGTGTTAAAAGTCTCTGAAATTTCCCACCACTGAGCTGAAAAACTCTTGTTGGATTCATGATCTATATTGATTATTTGTAGTAGTAACAATATGCAGATATACAAGGGATCTAAAAATATAAATAAATAAATAAATAAATAAAAACAAACAAACTATGAGCATGCTGCTATATGTAGAAAGATCAATAAACAACAGGATGGTGTAATGTGACGAAACAAAGCTAAACAGGTCTTCCTGATGCTTTTTATTCCTTATACCACAGCAATTTGGCAACAATTAAACATGTTATTCATTAAAATAATGACAGTGTCCTTTTCCTCTCTACTAAAGTTACAATAAACCACAAAGGGTAATGCCCTCTCTTCTGAAGACTGGTGGAAAAGTTCAAATCTAAAAGTCTAGTTAATTAAATACGACCCTTCTTAAAGTTGTTTACAGTGTCCGCACAAATCATGCTTTAAGTACCTGGACATGCTCTGGTTGAGGCTGGCCACCAGTGCACCGATGGATCTCTTTCCTGCGGCGGTGTCATGGTAGCAGTCGATACCAACAATCATCAGGTGCTTCAACTGAAAGAGCACAAGAAGTCACTAAAACATGTTTAATAGAACATCATCAAGGTTAGGAGGTGCCACTGTTTATCAGTTACAAGATCAGATATGCTTTTAAGTGATGATTTTGGTTATAGTTGAAATGACAATGCCGGCTATATTTCAGTTACTTGACAAACACCAAGTGCTTGAAGAAGCTTGGTTTCTTCCTCTTAACATCTTAGGGAGTTTTTCCTTGCCACCGTCGCCACTCAGTGGCTTGCTCAGTTGGGATAAA
>JANDJT010000103.1:15179497-15192009 GCA_024331685.1 Stegophilus panzeri
GAGCTCCTGCAGGACCCAACCTCCTAACGTGACTGACCAGCAGAACCTGGTTCCTATCAGTGATCTGCAGATCGTATCTCTAAAAAATATATTATATCCCACAAAGAAATTAAGACAGGAACAAAGTTAACAGTGAAATGAGGCTCAACTATACATTTGGGAACCTTGAGCATCTTTTAGAACCCGCCTACCGAACTGAAGTACTCGTTGAAACTTATATCAGTGTCTCCTCTCGTAAAGGTGTTGTTGGGCGTTTGGTCCCAAGCGATGTCATCGATCCTGTACGTCTTGTTGTTGTACCTTTCAAATATTTAGTAAAGCGTAGAAATAAAATCAGCATATCAAACACTTAAGCGTTCCAGTAACCAAATATATAGGCAAGTACATGTAGGTTTGCTAACGGCGTTCGACCACCAAAGCACGTTATTTAACACTAAAATACAGTGGAAAAATAATAAAAGCTTGGTGCAACAATAACACCTGTAATCAGCTAATTGTAAGGAACACTGTATTTGGTCAGAATCATTTCTGAAATATTAAAATTTGCATTGTGATTAATTATGAACATCTCACCCATTTCGATTGTGCTAGCTAACCACAGAAATATGCACCGGTTACATAACACATCTAACTCCTTCTAGAAGATCTACCTCGTTTCTATTTTTTTTTCTCTTTTAAATAAATAGTGTTGACAGTGTGTGTGTTGGTGTGGGCTATTACTTGGTGAGAACAATGACTCCGACCAGCTCCTTGGTGCAGATGTCAACAAAGCGCTGGTCTCCACACTGATGTCTCAGATTGCCCATGAAGTCAAGAACAGTCTCGCTGCGCAAAACCTTATGGCTCACATCAAGACACAGCATGATGCTGGACTCGTACTGCAGGATGCTGGTCACAAAGCCAGGCCAGATGGTCAACCTGCAATGAAAAAGAAACAGAATACGGGTCAAATGCTTCATAAGCCCACATACACTCGTTTAAAAAAAAATATATATTATCGGTTTTGCCCCCCCGTGTTATTCTGCAACAACTACTTATTCCTGTGTAATGATACCCATTGTACACCCTGTGTTAAACCTGCAGGAGTGGAACTCCTGTACACACACACACACACACACACACACACACAAAGAGCAAGTACCTGTGCTGAGGGATGTTCAGGGGGTCCTCGGGGTTGTAGTAATGACGGCCGATCTGCTGCATGTTTAGAATCTTCAGAATCCTGAAAACAACTAAAGTTGAACAACCGGGACGAAGGAAATGATCAGCGAAATTTACTGCTTAATAGAATTCTTCTCATACCTCTTGAAGATAATGTTGTAGAACTGCAGGCACACGGGCGAGGATGGAGGCAGTTCGTTGGTCAGCGTGACAGTGATCTGGACTTTCTCTCCCTTCTTGCTCTCAGACCACAGCACCGTCTCCTAGAGAAACACTACTACCATTAGCGCTCTAAACAAGTAGAGAGCTCTCAAAGTAACGCCACAGCATTTTCTCTATCCGCTTGACATGTATATTTGTGATTACCGTGGACAGTAATGAACATGTTTCCCTGTACCAAAAACAGCAAAAATCCCTTTGACCTAAAATTTGTCTATAATGTTAAAAGTCTTAGCATGAAAATATCTTTCTAAGTCTGTTCTTACGTATGCATGTTCTGTGGCACCCATTAGGCAGAACTGTATTGGGGTTTTGTTTTTTTTTTGTTTTTTTTGTTTTGTTTTTTTTTGTTTTTTTAAAAGTGTTACACCTCTAACTTGGATTCTGAAGCTTGTGGCTAGAAAAGTGTACAAAAGTCATCAAAACACTGCATGAGCCACTCGCGAAGCTTCCAAGGCTGAGACTAAGCACATTCTACCTAATACTACTAAAAAGTAGTCCCCATCTGTGACTGACTGTTCCACATCAATCACGAGAACTGAACTACCTTTAGCTCAGGATTTTGGAGTAAACAGCCTTTTCTATTATTTTCCAGTACAGGAAAACATTGAAGTTGTTGATGGGAAAAAAAACAGACAAAATCTACATTAATAAAATATGGGAGTATTCCTTTGTTTGCATGTAACCATTTACAGTGTTAGAAAGCCGGTGAGGCAGGAAGAGGATGCTTCCATCGAAGGTCTTCGCTTTTCCCAGGAGTTCCTCGTGATTACAGAGCAGCGCAAAGCGCAAGCGTCGAGACTCCATATGAGGTTTAAAGTCCACATGGTACTGATACAGAACCCACTGGGGCCGAGACAGCAGGCGCACATAGTTCGCCCTGAGCTCAATGGGTGATCCAGACAATCCTAAAAAAATTAATAAAAAAATAATAATAATAATAAAAAAATAATAATAATAATAATAATAATAATAAATTAATCCCACCACAGATCATAGAGCAACAGAAAAAAAGTGTCACAGCAGCAAAGTTTGCATTTGCAAATACATCACTCAAATACACTTTTCAATTTAACACTGTACAAATGACAGTGTCTGAAGTAACTAGGGCGCTCATTCACCTATAAACTCTTGCTTTTTACGATCATTTAAGAACAAAATAGCATTTGAATAAAAACACTTACTTTAAAAAAAAACAAACAAACAAAAAAAAAAAAAAACCTACGTCTGCATAATTATCCAGCACAATTAAGAGATTAAAATACAAAATGAAAATCAGCACTGACCCGTCTTGGACTCCTTGACATGTTCCATCAGTTGCCGAGTGTTGACTCCAGAATCATGGAAGTCGCGTCTGCGTCCTCCTCTCTCGCCGAGCTTCACTTGCTGGAAACCTGCGGAAATCTGGAGAACAGCTGGAGAAACAATAGGACAAGACAGACATCTGTATGCCTTACTACTGTCATGAATAGCTTTTATTAAATCAGCAACATGGCCTTAGCTTTCAGAAGACTATATCACAAGCTGCATAATGTTGCAAAACAAGGGTGTTTATCCTAATTTGAAATTAGAGCCAACTAATCGATAATAATCGATTCACAAAATCGCTGTCAATGAATCTCATTATCGTTTAGTCAGTCTGCGCAGGGCACGTTTACTCGTTGCGTTACTTCTGTTCAGAAAACACGCATCAGTGAGCGCAGACCAAAGTTCTGTTGGGGAAACTGGTGCGAGTTGCTTAATAAGTTCAGCTCACTTCAAGTTTGTCACTGTATGCTGTATTTGCACGCTTGCAGTGTAAATTCTGTCATTTATTATAACTGCAGCAACCTGTTTATAACGAGGTCATGTTGCTCCTCACTCGCAATGTAGACACGGAGATAAACAGTGGGAGCGCAGTGGATTTTATTTTAATTGGGGGGGTGGGGTGTGCTGAAAGGTTTTTTCAGCCAGACGCTCAGGTTCAGGAGGAAATATAACTAACATTTCTCCCTTATTAGCACACCAAAAGGGTAAAAAAAAAAAAAAATCATATGTGCAGATGTGGCAGTATCTATGGAGCATTTATGTATACAAGGGGGGACCCAAAAATTCCCAGGACTGTTTAAAAAATAAAAATAAGAATAAAAAAATACTGTTAAAACTGAAGGTGTCTACAGGAAAGCATCAAGAAAAGAACGTCTGGAGATGTGGTGCACCCATTTCTTGCACGACAGTGAACCTGTACACACTGCACTGTCAGCCAAGGAGTTTTTAACCAGCAACAATGTGGTTACTCCACTTCACAGCCACTCGGTCAGATCTCGCTCTCAGCGACTTCGCTTTGATCCCTAAATGAAATATGAAACTGAAGGGGAAAGATTTGCCAATCTTAGGGGAAAAAAAAAAAAAAAAAAAAAAAAAAACCACACAGGAGGCTCTAGACATTAGGGCTGGGTATTGCAACCAATTTGTCAATTCGATTCTTTATATGGTTTCGTTTCCATATCAATTAGTTATCCATGTTTCATTTAAAATGTTAGTTTTGCAGACACGGAATCCAAGTTTTAATATAAATGCTGATAACGGAAACCCGGAAAAACCCGGATAACGGAAACTATATTACATAGAAATACACGTTTACTTTAACAATAGGGCCTCACACAATTATGTTTAATTACTTTTAGTAACAAATTTTGTAACAAGAAATCAATGTGCATATAATGCACACAAGGTAAGCACAAACTGCACACTACTGTAAAAAAATTAATTGTAAACGTGCAACAGTGAAATTCATTAACAACCAGAAATAAAACCGTTTTCAAAATTCAAAACATGAAATGGTGACATCTTCAGGACGAGACACGAACTACAGATAATCACATCCTCTCAAGTAAAGCAGGTGTATTAAGAATCGATTTGGAGATTTCCTGAATCGCGTTTCATTAAATTGAAGATCGATTAAAAATCAGAGAATCAATATTTGTTACCCAGCCCTACTAGACATGATGACAAAAGATGATTACAGGAAATGTTTCCAGGAATGAGAGAAACCCCAGGACAAGTGTATTGCATCTTGAGAAGAGTACTTTGAAGAGGATAAAAGGAGAAATACTGCAAGTTTTATAACACGGTTTTTTTTTTTTATTATTTGTTTTTTTTAAAAACAATTCCAGGATTTTTTGCCCCCCCACCACCAACAATTATCTTGACAGGAAAGAATTTGATAGTTGTGGACAGCTAAATGTCTGTGGACATATTGTCAGGATACAGTGGTAATTTAAAACTACCTTCCGCTGTCACAGCCCCTGGGGCTGATTTCTGTCTTCCCCTCCCTATTATGAGCTCTCCCTCAGAGGGCGGCAGCCGCACAGGTCGAGCTGCCTCCAGAGGCTGAGGTGGTTGCTGAAAATGAAAACGTTGTGTCAGAAGGATTGTATGCAAAAAATGCATGCTCAAATGTCGGGGTCCAAAAACGGGAAGAGGGAATTCACGCAGTGCATGAAAATATGTTTTGTTTCTTGAAATGTAATAGGAGGTTAGCTTTGTTCAACAATATGTATACATGTTTTAAACCACGCTTTGCCGAACCTCGGGTGAAGGTCATTCGCTGAGGAGACAGCCAGGCTTGGTACTTATGTAAAAGCTTTAAGTAGATCTAGTTATTGTTAAATAGAGAATTGATGTTTAATTTAGAATATTTTCTTTTACTGTAACAACTTTCATCCTTTTATAAAACAAACTCTTGAAAGAGGCGATTCGCGAAATTACAAGTTGTTGTCTACAGAGCGGTTTAATGTAGTTAGAAAAACAAGTTTTAATTAGGGAAAATGTGCATCCTTACCGCGCCTGGAGCGCCAATCTCTTGGCCGCGCGCTCTGCCACGGGACCTGGATCGCGCACGTCCGGACATGATGTCTACTTAATTCAATCCTTGTTTAATTCCACCAAAACTATAACTGAATACAAAAAAAACATATCTATAAATATATACACTCAAAACACAAACAAAAAAACCCCACAATGAATACAAACCTGTCCCAATATGTGCAGGTTAAACATCTAAACACGCACCACAGACCACGCACGTGCTCCACACCTGACTGCCGAGCACTTTTTCTTGTTAACAAAAACATTGTTTTTAAATAAAGAAGGGTCGATTAAATAGTATTTTTTGCATAAAGAAAAGTTAAGCTCGTCTTGGGAATACATTAAGAAGTTTGAATGAAAGTTGTCCAATTTTGTGTGTTAAGACCAAAAAAAGCGTTATGTGGAATCCTTATGCTAATCATGATGGGGGCGAAAAAAACGATTAAGCTAGGCGCTTACGACCAAAAGTTTGTTTTTTTTTTTTTAACGTAATTCATAGAATTGCCATACTCAAAGCACTTTTTACTTGTTTTTCTGTACAAATCTTGTTGAACAAAAATTTTCTTTGATTCTTATAATTTAGATTACAGCGCATGGGCTAATTATCTGACTAAAACTGGCTGGCATTTGCTCGCTACTTACTACAAACTAGTTAATTAGCATTAGTTTAAAAACAAGAAGACAATTCTAAATATAACTATTAAAGTAAACATTATATTTCGCTTACATATCCTCACCTTGACTGTCCAGTCCTGCCAAAGAGCTCAATTAACCTTCTACCAGCTGCCTTGCACTGTCCTCTTCACTAAAAGGTATCAATCCGCACGACATTTATCACGCTTATTTTAAAATGTTCATTATATATATTAATTATAGTTTCTGTTTTTTATTCTTTAATTTGGTCATTATTCCACAAAGTCAAATAATTTTTTTTTAAACATAAGACAATGTACTATTTTCACTAGAAGAATACTATACTTAGTTCAATTTGGGTAGTGAGATGAACATCGGCGCTACTTTTTCTCTTTGACCTCAATTAAAAGATGGCGCAGGTGGCACGAGTTTCAATTCAAAATGGCGTCTGTAAACCAGATGACACTCAAACACAGACAAATACAGTACAAACCTACAGACCTTGGGAGGAAGGGGGGAAAACGTTTAAAAGCTGTTAGTTTCCTAAAAAAGTACAACAATCTTCCATTTTTTTTACTTAAAAAGAAAGGTTAAAGATATTAATAAACTGTCTGCATGTTCAAACTTTACTTCCTCTTCGAATATAGGCCTATTCCACAATCAGTTAAATGGCGGTCGTGTCAGTCTCCATAAAACATTTGTTATTGTGAATATTCTGGGGAAATTTTTTTTTCACTATTATCACATTGACTTTAAGGAACCAGTGATCCTGTTGGAAAAAAGGAGAAAAAGAAACACTACAAAAATCCGACAGGCTGTTATGGGAATTGGCTTAATGGCTTCCAGTACATGGTACTTTTCATAAAATTCTTGAAGTTTGATGATGAGCTCCTACTACTGTCTCTTTGGAGTGTCCCATGTTTTCCCCAGCAGTTATGGAGGAACTCTGCTAATACTCTAATACTTTTCGAATACTTTTCCATGATAAGTGAATTATTTATATGATGCGTTAACTGCTATGGAACAGAAAACTATTTTAACTTTATTTTAAACCATAATAAATCCCAACCAGAGGGTTACCATTAAATAGCACCAGAACCCAACCTTCTAGTCTTTTTTCGGCAAAGCGTGGTTTACATACTGTTGAACATAGCTAGAATCTCCTATTACATTTCAAGAAACAAAACATTTTTCATGCACTGCGGGAATTCCCACAGTGGGAGAATTTACACTTCCCATTTTGACCTGTGTGAATTCCCTCTTCCCATTTTTGGACCCCGTCCGAGTGCCGTCTTCCCGTTTTTGGACCCCGTCCGAGTGCCCTCTTCCCGTTTTTGGACCCCATCTGAGTTAATTTTCAAAACTCAGCCGCACATTGCTGTACAACGGTCTCTGAATTGAGACTCCCCATTTCTTGTCTGAGCTGTACATTCCATATGTCAACATAGTTCCTGTTTTTTCCCCGCTCTTTTCTCTAATTCTTCGTTTTAAATGATGTTCTTCAATAAACAAAAACTTTCTCCCTTCATTATTATCACATAAAGAGGTTGATCCCAATAATATCCTAAACTCTGCCCCATTCTTATTTTTTACTTGATCAGATACCCAATCAGATTGTTTCTGTGGTTTCTGTCTCTTTGACATCCACATCTGAATGATGTGCAGGTGAAGTCCAAGGATCTCTTCACTGCTGTAAATTCTTCTCTTGTCTTGTCCCGATTTCCAGTGTCTTCTGTGCTTCTTGCATCCTTGCTTTTCCTGCTGCTCTGCGCTGGTGTCTCCTTTCCTTTTTCTTTTGTCTTGGGCTGAGCGTGAATGCAGCTGCTTAAGGCCTTGGCACTATGAAGTCATGCAGAGTAAGTTTCTTGCTGGGCTTAGTGTACTATGTCATACGTTGAGGCCTAGGCCTCTGTACAACAAGTGATGAGTCATAACATCTCAAATGATTACAAAGTGTTTGCTCTGCTGTAGTGATTATTGAGGACCTTGTGGAGCACGGGTAAGTGGTTAGTTGCCGAATATAGAACGAACAAGACTTTGGACATTTGAGCATGCATTTTTTGCATACAATCCTTCTGACAACTTTTTCTATTTCCAGCAACCACCTCGACCTGTGCGGCTGCCACCCTCTGAGGGAGAGCTCGTAGGGAGGGGAAGACAGAAATCAGCCCCAGGAGCTGAATATGATTTACTACAACATGTAGTAAGAATAAGACATTTTTAATTTTACTTCTGCTGATTCTATTACTACTAATACCATTACTCAAACCACTACTAGTGATAGAGCTACTACCAATACTACTACTACTACTACTGATGCTGCCACCTGCCACTAGTACATATACTATATCCACTCCCACAACTACTAACAATACTTATATTCATGTTACTATACTATATATACACTGCATTTATATTATGTAACAATACTGAATTGGTTTCTCCCTTTAGTCTCCTCATCAAGTAGAGAATTGCATGTTCAATTGATTTACATGGGCAGTCTAAAACCTTCTACTTTTTCCCCCTGATAAAGTCCATTATTCAGTTGGCAGTGTGTTTTTGGATCTTTGTCTTGCTGCATGATAAAGTTCCTAAATTTGAATGAATTTCTCTGTAAATTGGCAGACAAAATGTTCCTGTAAACTTCTGAATTCCTTCTGTTACTACCATCATGAATTACATCATGAATAAAGATCAGTGAGCCTGTTCCAGAAGCAGCCATGCAAGTCCAAGCCATGACACCACGTTTCACATGTGAGCATGTATGTTTTGGATAATGAGCAGATCCTTTCTTTTGCCACACTTTGGCCTTTCCATCACTTTGGTAGAGGTTAATCTTGGCTCCAGAACTTTTGTGGCTCATTTCTGTATTCCTTTGTGAATTCCAGTCTGGCTTGTGAATTGTGATAGCTTCACCCCTGCCCTGTGGAGGTTGTTGGTTATGTCACTGAATGTTGTTTTGGGGTTTTTCTTCACAGCTAGCACAATGTTTCACAATGTCATCAGCAGTTGTTGATTTCCTTGGCCGACCAATCTGGTGTCTGTTGCTGACTACACCAGTGGTTTCTTTCTTTGTCAGGACATTCCAAATTGTTGTATTGGCTATGCTCAATGTTTCTGCAGTGCCTCTGATTTTCCCTCTTTTCTCAGCTTCAAAATGGCTTGCCAGAGACAGCTCTCTGATCTTCATGTTGGCTTATCCTTTTTAACAACAAATGCACTCTTTACAGGTTAAACTGAAGGCTAAAACCAAGAGTAGATGTTCAGAGCTATTTATTGTTTCAACAATCAATCTAACATGACACACTTGGGTAACAAGAAACACCTGCCAGTCACGTTCCAGTATTTTGGCTCGCTTACAAATTGGGTGGTCTGATACAAAATGTGCTATGTTCTGTTGTTTAACACATCTATATATAAATACCAGGGGAAAAAATGTAAACTCTCTTTTCATCTTTTGATCTCAAACCCAAATGTCTTGCAGTCTACAACAAAAAGTTGTAGGAAACGTCTTGTCGAGGTAGCTGACTGTAGTAACATCAATCTGACATAAAATTCCACCTTAATAAATTGGAATTTTAATTAGAAACTAAAGAGTCAACATCATCAAGAGAGAATAGTCATAACTGAGTGTTGTTTATAGAATTCTTGAATACTGCTCATGTGTGTAACACTGTGCTGCTCAGAGAACACAGCAAATTCAGGATAAAAACACAGGTGAGATCTTATTTATTAGTGCTCGTGCTGTTTGGCCCAGTCAGTGTGCAGTAATGTAAAATTTAAATAAATAAAAGTCTCGGGTTGAACCCTCTGCCTCAGCATTTATTAAGAAAGAAAACATAAATAAGGCTTTACAAGCACTACCAAAGCAGTCGAGCTGTCATGTAACGGGGTTGGAGACAGATGCAAGTGCAGTTAAAGCTTGTATTGAAGAGAGGCAGGCAGACGAATCCAAATTGTAGGGCAAAACATGGTCAATAAACAGGCAGAGGGTCGGGTGATTGGCAAAGAACATAAACTAGGCTTAGATAAGAGTTGAGAAACGCGAGGACAAAACAGGATCAAAACCATGAAACAAGGAACAAAGATCAAAAGCTTGGTACGGGTCTGGCGGAAAACAAAGAAACACACATTTACACGCACGGAACAAAGACACACAGGGGTTTAAATATACAAACTAATCAAAGAGGGAAACAAGAACAGCTGAGACATTAGGAAGGAACCAATTACATAACAGGGGCAGAGACAGGAGAGAAACCAAAACAAAACACGTGTCAAAATTAAACAGTCAATGAAAACCTGGAAGTGTGCGCTGTTGCGCTTTGGGCAGTACATGTGCGCTGAATGCTCCGGCATTCAGCATGAGGGGAAAACAACCCAGGCTCGCCGGGGTCAGATGGCTGGGCTGGGACAAGTTCTCCGTAGTTCTTAGGCAGGAACCAGGCTTGGGAAGCTGTGTCGTCTGCCTCAGGCATGAGCAGAGCTTGGTGGGTCGGGTCGTTGGCCTCAGGCATGAGCAGAGCTTAGTTGGCCATCTCATCGGCCTCTGGCTGGAACATGGCTTGGTGGGCCGTCTCGTCAGCCTCTGGCTGGAACATGGCTTGGTGGGCCATCTCCTCGGCCTCAGGTGTGAACAGGACTTGGTAGGCCGTCTTGTCAGCCTTGGGCAGAAACATGGCATGGGAGGCTGTGCCTTCGACCTCAGACAGGAACATGGCTTAGGAGGCTGTCCTGTCGGCCTCTGGCAGGAACATGGCGTAGTGGGCCGTCTCGTCGGCCTCGGGTGTGAACAGGACCTGGTAGGCCATCTCGTCGGCCTCTGGCATGAACAGGACTCGCTAGGCTGTGCCGTAAACTTTTAACTGTAATTGAACCTGGGAGGTTGTCTTGTTGACCTCTATCAGGATCATGGCTAGACAGACCACTTCATCTGTCTCACACTGGTTCTCTGGAGATGAGATCGCCATGTTGACCTCCGGCTGGAGCTCTGGACATGGGGTCGCCACGTTGATCTCCGGCAGGACCTCTGGAGATGGGGTTATCACATTGACCTCTGGCTGGAGCGCTGCAGGGGAGACAACCTTGTGGGTCTCAGGCTGGAGCTCTGGGGTTGAGGTTGCCACTTTGAACCCCCACTGGAGCTCTGCAGGGGAGGCCATCTCATGGGTCTCAGGTTGGAGCTCTGGAAATGAGGTCGCCACCTCGGCCTCTGGCTGAAGCTGTGCTGTGGAGGCCACCCTGTCATCCTCTGGCTGAAGCTGTGCTGTGGAGGACACCCTGTCGGCCTCTGGCTGGAGCTGGGCTGTGGAGACCGCCATGTCGGCCTTCTCATAGTAGGTGGTGAACGGCCTCACAGGTTCGTCAGTCAGGCTGGCCCTCCCCAAAAAAATTTCTAAATTAAATTGAAAGTCTGCCTTCCCATAGATCACTCTCATGAGGCAGATAAACTCCGTTACACTCCCTAAGCCTATGGTTCCTGTGGCGAGCAGGAGCTCTGCCCATTGGTGAGCTGGACAGACGAACTGGGATAACAGGAATGTGAGCCACTGTCTCTCCTTGGGCTTGGGGTTCACCAGGCACTCAAAATAAAATTGGCACAGGAGGGAAAAACCAGGACATCCAGGTTAAGCCAGTGGGGACATCGTATGGAATCAAATGCCGGAATAAAGATCCGGCATGACGCTCCCTTCGCTCTCCTGCTGCATCCATGGTGTAGGCGAAGTATTTTGTCATGTAGTGGGATTGGAGACAGATGCAAGTGCAGTTAAAGCTTTTATTGAAGAGAGGCAGGCAGGCGAATCCAAATCGTAGGGCAAAACGTTGTCAATAAACAGGCACAGGGTCGGGCGATCAGTAAGTAAACAGTCAATGAAAACCCGGAAGTGCGTGCTGTTGCGCTTCGGGTAACAACTGGCCACTGGGGGCATTATTTTGAGTGCTTGGACCCTGCAGGTTGGCTATATTATTGTTATTATTATTATTATTATTATTATTATTATAATTAGTAGTAGTAGTGGGGCAAGCACCAAAGGTGTGTAGGCACCCTATGGTCATTCTAACTTTTGTTATTATTATTATTATTCTGCTTCTTCTTCTTCTGGCTGGAGTGTCTATGGCAGGCCATAGAACTGTCTGGCAAAAAGTTAGGCAAAGTGGAACATTCTGACCAAATTTGGGCCAAATGCTGCCAACACTCTAGCGCCACCATTGGGTAAAATTTGGGCCTAATTTGGAAGTACTTTTATGGTCATAACTTTTGAACCATGTGTCCAAAATTTAAAAGCCCCCCTTAGATTCCCTGGGTTGAGACAAGTCCAACGCATCCTATGACATCAAGTTACACCAATTTTACCTATCTTGGAATTCCCCCTTTTTTTTTTTTCTTTTTTTTTAAACCAAGACACAAATCTTGGTAGGCAACAAATTTTGTGACAGCACCACTTACTGGTCAAATGTTACTATAAAATGCCAAAAATGCTTCCATCTAAGACATTTTTGTCCAATCTTCACCAAATTGGTTCACATGATGAAAAAAAACCCCCATAAATACTCCAGATGTTTTTAAATTGCATGAAAAAAATGTTTCATGTCAGAGCAGTAGCAATCATGACCACAGGTCAATGTAGCAACAGACAACACCACAGGTCACA
>JANDJT010000103.1:15196196-15209900 GCA_024331685.1 Stegophilus panzeri
CAGGCAGGTCCAGAGAGCAGAAAGGGTCAGGATCACTGGCATCTCCATAAAATCATGTGTGGCTCGACAGAAGGAGAACGGGCGATAAAGAGAAGGAGAGATTGTTAGGTAAGACTTGCGTAAAAGAAAGTCTACTCATGGTAAGCTTGAGTAAACCAGTATGTTTTAAGCCTAGACTTAAACACTGATAAATAGACTTTTACAGGCATGGAAAGGTGTGTGAATGTAGAAAATATTTTGGGGAAAGTATGCATATCCTGTTGTCTAGGAAATATGGACCTCTAAGGCTGTAAAACTGCCTTTAGACATTCTCTTATTTAAAAAAACAAAACAAACCCCTAATTCCCTAATGTACATCACATGATTTCATGATTTCTGTTTCCACGACACAGCTGAAATTATTAAAATAAATGTAAATTTAAAAAAAAAAGGAAAAAGAAAGAAAGAAGAAACAAGTGGAAAATCTTGAAACGATGGTAGTCGTTATGATGGATTGGCATGAACCCTTCATACTGAGTGCAGGATTAAAAACGCGTTTCGGTTCGGATCCTATTTTGGACATCCGGTGCGCCGTAGCTATCGACTGTAACGTCAAGAATGTTGTTGAAGTTGGAGCACAAAGTAAAGAAATAAACTCAGTTTTGGTTGTTAACAGGTGAGACTGCCGTTTGTGTTTTATTGCGTTCACAGCAAATAAGTTGGGGTCTTTGCTGTTTTGACACAGTCCAGAAAAAGTGTTCTGAACAAGCTGGACCCGGATAATCTGTTAGCTAACGTGTTTACTGAAATTCTTTGCTAGTCGGATGCTGTTTGGGTTTAAGCTCCTGGCTGGTTAGACGAGATATTGTGCTTCTGTTGCATGGAATATTTGGTGTATTTGTGTTAGAAGTGGAGCTTGGTTAGAGTCTCACTGTTGAGGCTTGTTGATATCAGCTAGCTTTAGCAAGTGAGTTAGCACAGTGCGCTGTATATAAACCTGTTTTTTTTTTCTTCCTCTCTCTCTCTCTGCTCATCAACAATACTCATACTCCCTGTATGTGATCTACAGCATGAACATTACAGACTTACAATCACACACGTGATACACGATGGAATGGGCATCCACGAACCCATCCCGTCCACGCACCGAAGGTCATAAATGTTTCAGTAAATTTGTTGAACTTTGACAGATCATCTGTTACAGTCTGACATCTCCTCCAAACTACAATAACCTGTTTATGAGAAACACTGGATGCTCTGGGATTATATTTTCGAACGTGGCCTTTTACGAGGCTTTACTTTAAATAAAGTAAATTTATTTTCTTATGGCTGTGTGTTTTGCTACTAACCAGAAGGTTGTGAGTTCAGATCCCAGCATCTCCAAGCTGCCACTGCTGGGCCTTGAGGAAAGCCCTTTAAGCTTCTGCATCCTGTAATCACTAGTAAGTTGCTTTAGCTAAAAGTGTCAGCCAAATGCGAATGTAAAAGCAGCTTTGCTTTTCCATCACAACAGATTTTCAGCGTGTGTTGGTTGAATTGCCTTGGAAATTAAAAATTGGTGTTTTTAGAGCTTTTTGTGCCTGTCCTTTAGTGTTATGGACACCAGTGCACAAAAAATACGACAAATTCTTTTGCAGATATTCTCATTTTAATTTGATAGTTTGTCACGTTTGGGGAATTTTATTTTATTTTATTTTATTTTATTTTATTTTATTTTTATTTATTTATTTATTTATTTATTTATTTAAAAAATCAGAGTTCAAATCCCAGCACTGCTGAGCTGTCACTGTTGGGACCTTGAGCAAGGCCCTTAACCCTCTACATTCAGTTGTATAAATGAGATAAATGTAAGTCGCTCTGGATAAGGGCGTCTGCCAAATGCTGTAATGTAATGTAATGTAATGTAATGTAATTTCAATATGTTCTTCATTTGTCAAAGGCAATTCTTAAAGACTTTCAGTTAAAAAACCAAAATAAAATATATAATATAAACTAAGTATGAAACATTCTGTAAGACATTTTTCTAAAAAAAAAAAGTGTTACATTGTGTACCGTGTGTATAGAGACTTTTGGGACACCCTGTATATGTCCCGCCCCCTGAGGCCAGGTCTTGCTCTACAGTAGCTGCTTGTGAGACAACCTGTGTGTCTTCCTGCACACTACTCTCTATTCCTGGAGAAAACGTGTTGGAGGGGGAAGAGGGTGGAATTCGTGTGACAGGCTTGGCACGACGTGCGGAAACGAAATGCCGGAACGCCTTGCTGCTTCAGACTGATGGAGAATGCAATTCTGTTGTTATACACCCTGATGGTGTGTTAAGATCCTAGTTAAAATCAGCAGGCGTGGCTGAAGGCAGCAGTGCGAAATCCTGCAGTGTCTCTCCACGCTCACTTTTTTCACTGTTCTCTGCATTCAGCTAGTTCACTAAGCTACTGCCAAGTTTGTTTAGGTTCAGCAGGGGTGTAGTGTAAACCGTTCAAGCATTTCCAAACGACATCACTCAGACTTTAGTCAGCAAAACGTGTCAACATGCTGTACGCTCTCAAGCCGGTTTATGGGGACTTGCATGACACATTTGATGAACGTAGTGTTTGTGGCTTTAACCAGGCTTTATGGAAGGACACCGCTGAGTGAAATACATTTCACAGTTACCTAATTACTAGAGATGGCGCTAATCCTATACCCAGTATCGTCACCGTTATCAGGCTGATGGGAGAAAACGCACAAGATCCTGTAACAAATGGCAAAGATTGGAATTTGACTGGAAATAATTGGAAAATTAATTTATTAGAAACGTTTACATTTAAAGAGACTTGAAGACTTTTCTTTCGTCAGGATTGATTACTGGCAGGATACCAGCTGCCAAAACACATGCCATGCTGGTCAAACTGGTCATTTATTTTCCAGTTTCCTTATTCCTGATCAAATTGATCAGTACATGTTTTGAGATTTTCTTTAAATGCATGTGTGTACAATTTGGAATTGGTAGCAGTCATTTTCCTTTCTGCCAACACTTAACATCTGGTAAAGATGGCGTACCAGCTCGAGCAGCACGGCCTGTGTATCTGCAGATGGCTACTCGGACTAAGCTAGATTTTGCAGCTCGGATGGTTGTACCTTTTAGACCCTTTTTTCACTAAACCTTTCTCAAAGTTGTTTCCCTGAATATACGCCTAAGTCCCATTTGGCTTAAGGTGTATTTTCTCCACTGTTAATGTATACAGAAAAATTGCTTTGCTTCTCATCTGGGCATGCAAGACCTGAATGCTTTGTGATTTTTTACATTTTTTTTAATCCTTCTGTGAAGGAGGAGGCGTCTGTCTGTGTTGAGCTATGGGCAATACCAGCGACCGTGTAGCTGCAGATCGACATGGTCCAAAAGCCCATCGGGCAGAAGGTGGTGCCCATAAAGACCATGAACCCAGCAAGATGGTGGACAGCATGGACGATCCGAACATCTTTAACACGCACAGCCCTGAAGTAAAGGTATAGAGATGCAAACGAGTACTGCGGAATTTCATTTTCAGGCCACACACATGATTCAGTTAATCAAGATCTTCTGCAGGATTTGAATATTAAAGCCACGTGTTAACTGTAACTGGGTGGAGATTCTCCATGAACGTGTGATCCAAATTACAGTGCTTTATGGGCGGTGCGGTTTGGCTCAACAAATGAACCGTAATCCTTTATCATGTCAGTATTTCCACCAACACACAAACCGTGCTGTAACTGAGTTAGGAGTGTGTATGATATTGACAAAAAAATTATATCTCGATATTTTCTGGGATTTTGTCGATGGCTATATTTTTCATCCTTTGAAAATGTTTGTAAAAAGTCTTATATTGTACTAGTTTGCTCTTGTTTAATAGGATATTAATTGTTGCTTACTAATGATATTAATGAAAACAACATATTTAAAGAAAATGGGTGTTATTTTTTTAGTTACAACTGAAGCGTTCAAATAAAAACAATACCGAAACCACCAGCGTTTACGTATTGCAATCTGTTGCTTTTCTTATTGTTAAGTTTGCTGGTTTCGACGTGTCGTAGACCGCTAACTCCCCAAGCCTTTCATATTCTTCATATTCTGCGTGGTGGTTAGTTTGCAGGTGGTGAAACCAGTTAATCGTCTTTTAACGGCATCCGATTTCTGACATAGTCTTTAAGCAGCATCCGTCTTTTCAAAGCCAAAGCACCTCCACGCGAATGAGGATGACCCACGTCTACCAATTAAATTTAACCACATAGATTGCGAGGCTGGTGGCGTCTTGGTCACTCAAGCTGTTTTTGAAATTGTTTTTTTTTTTTTTTTTTGCTAAGTGAGTGACTCACACATTGTTAAAACAAACAATTAAAGTATTATCATAGACCAGAGGTGTCCAATCTTAACGGAAACAAGCGGGAAAAACGCTCACTTTGGATTTTTGCAACTCTAATACATATCGCACAACCCCTAAACTGAGTACCCATGCTGAATTTGGCTACCTTTCTTGTCCAGGTATCATGCAAGCCTTTAATCAAACAATAAAGCAGGTTCGAAATCTCTCCACGGATCATGTAAGACTCACATCGTTGAGTGGTTTCTTCAGTCAAGTCCATACAGAGCTGGAACGAGTGCTATCTGTTTCCCCCAGGCTCCAGTGGAGAAGGATTTGCCTCCAGATTTAAATGACCTGGTGAAGACTGGCCCACAAGAGCGTCCAACCGTGATCCGCTGGGCAGGAGGAGGGAAAGACGTCTACATCTCTGGCTCTTTCAACAACTGGAACACCAAGATCCCACTTAATAAAAGGTAACGCCTTTTTAAGGTGCCAAGAAGTATGCAACCGACGAATCTAAAACATGTTCGAGGGCATATTTGTGAGGCGGACCATCCAGCCCTATGAATAGTGAATTATGACATTCCAAATGTGTGTATGCAGCTTTATTTTAAATGTAAATTTTAGATTATGCATGACATGTTGGGATTATATTTTATACATCATATGACCATTTGAATTCTCAAAACCGATTGGTCAGGAGGTGTTGATTAATTTTCTATAACGGAAGCTCTGACAGTAGTTCCGGCTGCAAAACAAATCACGCTTTTATAATTTATGTGCTAGTTCTGATAAGATGTTTCTATAGTAACAGCCAATTCACACTGACGTATCGTTCTTAATGAACGAAAATTGTTGGCAAATTACTGTGGCGTAATCGGAATAAAAGACCGTGAGGACCTGCTGTTCTAGGAAATTGCAGCGCAGTCATGCTTCGTGTCAGGCATCACACCACCCTGTCATTGATTACTTTCTATAACAGCACACCCTGTTGTGTTTTAGTCCTTACATAATGACATTGTTAAAGCAGTGACCATTGCATATTAATATTAATACATATTTTCTTTCACCACACAAAAGCCATAATGACTTTGTTGCCATCCTGGACTTGCCTGAGGGGGAGCATCAGTACAAGTTTTTTGTTGATGGGCAGTGGGTTCATGACCCTTCTAAGGTAAATCACGCTTGGGCCTGAACTTAAAACTCATAATTCAGAAACTGCTCATTATTTCTACTTTTCACATATAACGCTGCCTTACATAATTAGACCTCTTTCAAAATGGATGCAAAATTCATAACAGTTAAAAGATTTCATTGGGGAACAAACAGTAATTCATCTGGTACCCAACTGCTCTATACTGTTTTGTTCCACAGCCAGTTGTGACCAGTCAGATGGGAACCATCAACAACCTGATTGAGGTGAAGAAATCTGACTTTGAGGTGTTTGATGCGCTGCAGGTGGACTCGCTCGAGTGCTCCGACACCTCCGGTGAGAGCTGTTCATGCCAGGATTGCTCGCATGCTGAATTGATTTTCGTTTGAGATTCGCCTAACTGTGTGAAAATATTCAACGTATATCAAAGCATCGAACCACAAAACATTAAAAGGCAGAATTGTTTTAGGCAAATCCCTATGGGATATTTTCTCACCGCATGTTTTAAAAACAGCCCAAGCAGGAGTTGATAACGATACACTTAGCTCTAGTTCCTCTTCCACTATGAAATGGCTATGAGACAGTGAGCGCAGCTGTCTCATCATGTTAGTATATCAGTGTAGCAGTTGCACTCTTATGCAACATTCATAAGCAAGCTCTATCTAACAGGTAGTTGTTTCTTTCCTTAGATCTGTCTAGCTCTCCTCCTGGTCCTTACGGACAGGAAGTGTACATGTTCCGTCCAGAGGAGCGCTTCAAGGCTCCACCCATCCTTCCTCCTCACCTTCTCCAAGTCATCCTGAATAAAGACACAAACATTTCAGTGAGTTAACAACAAAGCTTGTGTAAATCATTTCTTGCATTGTACGTGATATTGAAACTGGTCTTCCTTTACTCTGTGTGTGTGTGTGTGTGTGTGTGTAATAGTGTGATCCTGCTCTGCTGCCTGAACCCAACCATGTCATGCTCAACCATCTTTATGCACTCTCGATTAAGGTATATATTACAAGTGCTTCCCAAATTATTGATCAGAGACTGTGTAGAACATATTTAGAGTTATGTTTTATATTATTTATTACCTCCTCATTATATTTCTTTATTGTGGGAAAATGATCCAATGTCACATATCTGTGAGCGGCAAAAGCACGTGAACCTCTAGGATTCGCAGTTCATTTGAAGATGAAATTAGAGTCAGGTGTTGGTCAAAATCATCTATAAAGAGTTTGGACTCCACCAATCCACAGTCAGACAGTTTGTGTACAAATGGAGGAAATTCAAGACCATTGTTACCCTCCGCAGGAGTGGTCGACCAACAAAGATCACTCCAAGGGCAAGACATGTAATAGTCCGCGAGGTCACAAAGCAAGCCAGTGTAACTTCTAAGCAACTAAAGGCCTCTCTCACATTGGCTAATGTTGATGTTCATGAGTCCACCATCAGGAGAACACTGAACAACAGTGGTGTGCATGGCAGGGTTGGAAGGAGAAAACCACTGCTCTCCAAAAAGAATATTGCTGCCCTTTTGCAGTTTGCTAAAGATAGAACACTATTGGAAAAATGTTTTGTGGATTGATGAGACCAAAATAGAACTTTTTGGTTTAAGTGAGAATCGTTATGTTTGGAGAAAGGAAAACACTGCATTCCAGCATAAGAACCTTATCCCATCTGTGAAACATGGTGGTGGTGGTAGTATCATGGTTTGGGCCTGTGTTGCTGCATTTGGGTCAGGACGACTTGCCATCATTGATGGAACAATGAATTCTGAAATACACGAGCGAATTCTAAAGGAAAATATCAGGACATCTGTCTGTGAACTGAATCTCAAGAGAAAGTGGGTCATGCAGCAAGACAACGCCCCTAAGCACACACGTCCTTCTACCAAAGAATGGTTAAAGAAGAATAAAGTTAATGTTTTGGAATGGCCAACTCAAAGTCCTGACCTTAATCCAATAGAAATGTTGTGGAAGGACCTGAAGCAAGCGGTTCATGTGAGGAAACCCACCAACATCCCAGAGTTGAAGCTGTTCTACACTGAGGAATGGGCTAAAATTCCTCCAAGCTGATATGTAGGAAACGTTTAGTTGCAGTTATTTCTGCACAAGAGGGTCACACCAGATACTACCAAAGCAAAGGTTCACATACTTTTGCCACTTACAGATATGTAATATTGGATCGTTTGTTTAATTGGGTTCTCTTTGTCTCCTTTGAGGACTTGTGTGTGTGTGTGTAAAAATCTGACAATGTTTTAGGTCATATTTATGGAGATATATATATAAAATTCTAAAGGGTTCAAGCACTACTGTACGAACTTAAGTATACGCTTAACCCGACTCTGAATACAAGGAACTTTCCTGCATAAATGTTGACAACTTTTGAACTGAGGTGCCTGATTCTGAATACAGCCCTACATGTATAAAAGCATGCATTTAGTATCAAATAAAAATAAAATGTCTGCTCGAGTGGTCTCTTTTTGCCTTTCTGCATCTGTCCCTCTTTCTCTAGGATGGTGTGATGGTCCTCAGTGCGACTCACAGGTACAAGAAGAAGTACGTCACCTCTCTGCTGTATAAACCCATCTGAGAGTCGACTTCTCTGCTGTACTCCTGCTGCATCTAGCTGATATTGTACTACACATTACGTTTGCAGTGGTTCTGCTGGCCGCTGTCTCTCACTCTCACACTAATGATATGTGTGTGTTCACCACTGTATAATCAGGACTACTGAACTGTACTTCACACCTAGTGATTGCAATCACAAGCTTTTTAATGGTTTATTATTTTTTTTGGTTCGGTTCCCCCTCCCCAAAGCTGTAAAGCAGATTCTAAAATAGGTTTGGTGTTTAAGAGGACTGATGTGGATTTAGCATGTTTTAAAGTAGCACCATGTTGATTTATGACTGAGATGTGTGTGTCATTTTAGAGTTTCCAGTGTTTTTATTTATTTAACTTGTGATTAATCACATGGCTAAGTACCTGCTTGAAGGATATAAAAAGGGCTTTGAGGATTTACGTACATTAAGTTGTAGGATCAAGACTGAACAGGCTGAGGGATTTTCTGCCTAGCCCAAGCCTGAGGTGTAGTTTGAAAAATAAATGAAAGATTTGAATTGGCTTTTTTTACTTTTTCTTTTTTTCCCCAGTCACTGATGTGATATGAATTTTAATAAGGTTGGCTGGAATGATTGTGTGTGTTTGAGAGCACATGCATGCTGTTGCCTTTCACTGCGATTGTGTAAGCACTTTGAGCAAATATTCACTGTGACGGGTTCAGACGGAAAGCTCGTTTCAGTTCCTAAGCTACGTAATTGACAAATCTCGTACTGTAGGCTCCAGTCGAACGCGCACAATACAATCGCGCTCTTCAACACAATAGCCGAGCGAAATGTTTTTTTTGTGTTAGCGTGCGTTTTATTACTCATTCTTACCGTTGTACGTATTACGAATGTTGGTTTACCGTATTTGCAGTGAGACGGTGTGTCCAGATGGATGCGTTGGCGGCTGTAGAAGACGGGGTCTTTAATATAAAAGCCGTGTGGTTTTCAGTAAAGGTCAAAGGTTGTGTTTTTTCTATGACATTTGACATGTATTGAGATATTCAGTGTTTTCAGTTGGTGTGTGATGAATGTTTGACACTTATTCCCTCCAAAGATGTAGTGGAACGCTGTAGTCTGTAGGGACGACGTATCACTAAAACAAAAAGAAGTTTAAAGTTACGATACTTTTTGTGAAGTGTGTTATTTTGAAAATCGAATTCAAACACTTGAATTGAGCCCGGAAGCTTTGTTTGTAAAGCTGTGCTGTTTCTGGTATTGTTTTTTTTTCCTTTGCTTGCAAATAAAAAAAAAAAGCAATATGATGTTGATGGTTTTGTTTCTGTTCCATAATGTCCTCTGCTCGTGGACAATCTTAAGTGCCAGAGTGAAATACAATACACAAACTCTACTTCTTTTAAATAGTGACATGCAGAAAATGTTCCACACTGAAAAGCAACACCTTATGATGCTTAATCTCTTAAGTGAATAACAAACCAAAAAGGGGATCTGCTTTTAAAGGTTAAACACTTTAAAAAGGATTAAGGAGTAAATGCCATTCAGTATTGCGCTGTATTTAAATTTCATCACCGTGTTGCAGCGACTTTCCAATCACAGCTCTAAGATGTGTTAAGGAGTGTGGTTCCCTTGTTCCAGGAATTCCTCAAATGAGAATACGAATGTGTGTGCATGGTGACCTGCTCTGGAACGATGTTCCATGCAGGGGTGAATTCTCCCACCATGTGTCCAGTGTTCCCGGGATAAGCCTCCAGCTCCACTGCGATCCCGATTGGGATGAAGCAGTTACCACAAACATGCGTTTTGTTCTCCTCCAAAGTGCTCTTTGACAATATAATGAAAAGAGCAGAGACTCAAATGCATCCATGACCTTGTTTTTTTTTTATTGCATTACACAAACACATCAG
This sequence comes from Stegophilus panzeri, assembly GCA_024331685.1. Classification (NCBI taxonomy): domain Eukaryota; kingdom Metazoa; phylum Chordata; class Actinopteri; order Siluriformes; family Trichomycteridae; genus Stegophilus; species Stegophilus panzeri. The sequence goes on from JANDJT010000103.1 coordinate 15,206,103, forward strand.
TTTCCGTGGCAACAAAACAGCCTTCAGTCATTATATACACGTAATAATAATACAGTTTAATTTCTCATGGCTGGTTACGGCGTCCATCCATCTTAACGCTTCAGAAGCAGACGTTCCTTTACGCCTGCCGAGTTCCACACAAATTCACTTTAGAAAATGGCTTCACTTTGGTATTCTTCAAGACATCTTCATAGCAATTTAAGCTAAAAAAAAAAAAAAAAAAAAGACATCTTGTAGGCTAATCCTTACTTCTGGCTGAAGTTACATTTTTTTTTTTTTTAAATGATTTCTTCTTGATCGTTACCGAGAAAAATGTTGAAGAACGTAAACACAGCCAGGCTTGTTGCTTCAAATATTTCAGTATCTACAACTAACAACAAGCAGTAGCTAAAGTGTTTGAGTTGTTTTTTTTTTTTTTTTTTTTTTGTTTCCCCCCCCACAGCTGAGAGCGAACTATAAAAGCTCTCTGGCTTAAAGGCAAGCAAAGCAACAATCTTCTTGAGGTTTATAACAGCGGGTGTTAAAACCTGTGGCTTTATGTAAACTAGCATAACTGTAGAGCATAACATTAGAGCTTTACTGGCAACTCAGGAGCCTAGAAGTAGCAAATTTGGCTCCAAGTGAAGGATTAACACTGCGATTAAAAGTATTGCACAGCTACCCAGATACTGAACCATTGCATATAGAGCAAAAAAAAGAAAATAGTGAACCACACAATGACACTGTAGTATAGAGCGAATTATATACAGCACTGAAGGGAAGGAAAAAAAGAACCCCAGCAAACATACTCAAGCAGCTAAGGAACACCTCAAACTGTGACTTCTATTTGTGGCATCAGTAGCATAATTATGGACCCACCGTATCCTTGCCAAAGTTTGTTACCGCATTTTAAGCACATAAATAAGGTGTGACTTTTTATTTATTTATTCAATTATTTATTTTTAGCTCTATTCTATACGACGCCCAATTTCACAGATGTTACCAACCTTTATTGTGTCCTTGCTGTGAATGGCAGAAACATGATTTGGTCCTAATTCACACGCTCACTTGCTGACGAGCTTTTAAAGAAAAGAAAAAAAATCGAATGTGATCCAGCGATATTAAAATCGTTCTCCTTAATCGAGGCATGTCCGAAATATCGCTTTCAGATTCAGATGGCGCTGAAATAAAAAAAATTCAAAGAGATCTGATGAACGTCTTGGTTAATCACTCGGACAAGGTGATACGAAAGGGGAACCAGGAGTTCAAACTTTGGCAAGTATTGGTGAACTTCACCTTACAGCACAACACAAAGGTGATATTTTCCTCTTTTTTTCTCTCTCTCTACCTCCCCCATGCAAATACTGTCCAAGAACAATTTCAGTAGTATTACAGGATAATATGAGTAAGAATACAAGTCATAATATTGCACTGACGGTCTTTCATTGTTATAAAAGCACACAGTTCCGGTGTCAGTGAAAGCTGGCACGGTTGCATTGCACATGCTTGTTTGATTAAAACTCGATTAAAGCGGCAATCAGCGACGGCTCTGGCAGCGAGTTTCAGATGATAATATTTCGACAGTAAACCCAATCAAATGTTTCCTCGCACTGTGCTCTTTGTTAGTTAACTCGGAGCTTATTGTGAATAGACGTGGCACGGCTTCGGTGACGGCTGCTTGAGCCTTTAATGTAGGCACCGGTTAGTTCAGTGCATGACGATCCTGACGATCTGTCTCACCTACAGTATGAAATGTGGCTTTTAGTGTTTCTTTGCCTCAAATCCCTGAGTTTCTCAACGGGATTTACTGGCAGTATGTGTAGCTGCAACATAAATATCCACTTCCCCCACGCACTCAGTATAAAGTCTAAGTTCTCCTGTAGTGACCGATTTCGAAGTTCTGTGCCTCATTTGCGTGTTTAGAAAATTTCTTTTCGCAAATGCTAACGTTCTATAGCAGCCAGGACACGCGCAATATCCGTCTCACGTGGCAAACTGTAGTCTGACGAGTCCTTTTAAAAAAACTTTTTTTTTTATTTTTTTTATATACATCAAGGTAAGGCAAAGTTAAGGGCAGGAAAAAGAAGGGATAAGAGGTAAATAAGAGGAAAGATGATCTGAGAGGATAAGGAGAGGTGGTGGAGCTTGTCCTGGCTGGTTTAGGACGTCGGCTTAGTGAAGGCACTCCCTGGTGCGCTTCTTGGCGAGTCTTGAAATGGAGGTTTCCATGGCGATCGCAGGGGTCACGCCATCCCTATCAGAAGACCCTGGATAGGCACCTTCAAGGACTTTACCTACACAAAAAAAGAGCAATGAGATCTAAACATAGGGTAAATTTAAAGTTTTGAGGTACGCCAGGTACAAAACTTCACCCTGTTAAAGGAATCTGAAAATTGTTAAATTTACGTGGAAGTTAACTCAGGGGTGGACATTTATTTAGTTAGTTAGTGCAAATTGAAAACTTCAGAGTAAGTAGGGCTGGGCAATACAATGTTATAATATCTTGCGATGAATTACGTCACAATATACTTTTCGGAGATATCGTGTGTATTATGATATCTTTTGCTAATTTCTTTTTTTTGGACAAATAGAAACTCTAATAATTGGAAATGCAAACTCTAATTGTTAAAACTTTGTACATTTAAAATATGTAAAATTGTAAACTGAAGAGTTTTTAATTTTTTCCTCCTTTTCAGTGTTCATTTATTTCTGTAAATATTAAACGGTCATAAAACTCAGTTTCTAACATTTTTTTTTTTTCAAATGCAACACATCTGTTTTGCTTTCAGTTTGTTGGCAAAACTATATATCGTGATACATATTATGTATGAAACAATTGTCTTCTAGCATCCACCCATCCATCCATCCATGCATGCGTTTTCTATACCGCTGATCCTACTGGGTCGCGGTGAACCTGGAGCCTATCCCAGGGAGCATGGGGCACAAGGCGAGGTACATCCTGGACAGGGTGCTAATCCATCACAGGGCACACTCACATACACATTCACACACCCATTCATACACTATGGACATGCCAATCAGTCTACCATGCATGTCTTTGGACTGGAGGAGGAAACCCCTGCAGCACACGCAGGGCAGCAGCAGGAATCGATCCCCCAACCCTGGAGTTGTGAGGCGAATGTGCTAACCACTAAGCCACCGTGCGTCCGTTTTCTAGTATCGTCATGTGATAGTTCGGTCATATCGCCCAACCCTGGTTCAAAGTGCCTGGTTTTTGTTGCCCAGAAACTTTACTGACGATGTAAAATGTTGTAGCTAACATAATGTCACAACAGTTAGTGAGTTAGGTGAGTTAGTTAGCTAGTTAAGTGCATTAATACAGAATAAGTGAAAATGAACAAAAAGCGAGCACGTTGTTGGCCAACATTTGGGCTATGAGACTTGGTGTTTTCTCTTCATATCGCATGTAGAAGACATCCGAGTCTGGCTCGTGCCTTTATTTTCTCGGGATATGTTTAACTGTGAGGTGGCACTTGCACAAAAATTATTTGCTTTAGTACAGTAAATGCATATTTAGCAATGAATGCATATGGTAAATAGAGACATCATAAACCAATATATTAAGAAATGTGTATTTTGAAATAAGGACTTTTGATTCATTATGTCAGACTTTCAGAAGCGTGAAATGTCCTGCGTACTAATGATACAGTAAATGCACCCTGTTCCAGCTTTCTATGGTTATGTTTATAAAATTCCTCCAGACGCACTATACCGTTCCCTCACAATGAGTATTTTCACATGCATAAATTCAGAAAAGTGTGTGTGTGTGGGGGGGGGGTGGGGGGTTTGGGGGGATGG
>JANDJT010000103.1:15212791-15227521 GCA_024331685.1 Stegophilus panzeri
CTCATGTAAAAGAAGAAGTGTGTGCATGTGATGTGCACATTGTAACACTTGTTACTAGTCCTAGCTAGTTAAAGCTAAAATTAAATAGAATTTTGACAGGTAGATTATCACTGCATTATATAACCTGGCAATCATTTTCCAATATGCATAATGCATATAAACTTAAAATATCGAGTGACTAAAGCAGATGTCTCAGTGGCACTGCAATCATATTCCTCGGTGTAGTGTAGTTCGGCCGTAACTGACGTTGGCTGACGATGAAGGTCTCCATGCTCTCTTTAGTGCGGTTGGTGCTCCTCAGTCTCTGTATGGTGTTCTGCAGAACCTCTTCCTGCTCCGCTATCCTCATGCGCAGACACTGGATCTCCTCTTTCATTGACTGCTCCTGCACCCACACACATAAATATGCACACGGTCGACCACAGTACTCTACTCGAGTCCACTAATGCTATGAAATGAAACAGCAGAATTGAGACGCGAACTCGTATTGAGGGAAGTGGAAGCACTGACTTTCTGGAGATACTGGGCGGGGCCGTCACTGCTGGGAAGCGCCGCTCTCCAGAACATCTTGAGCAGGGACACGGCCTCTTCCAGAATCTGCCTCAGAGTCTTGGTGTTGGCTAAAAGAGTCTTCACGCTGCCATAATCCAGAGCCTAGGAAACGAGTTTGTGATGAGAGAGCAGCATTTGAAATGTGAAATAATCAGTATTTCATCATACAATAATCATAGTGAGTATGTCCTATACCTCCTAATCCAGCCCTTAAAGAACGAAAGAATAGAAAGCTGGAAGAGACCTAAATTTGTTTTTGTTTTCTTTTTACATACTCCAGACAATACATACATATGTTGTGAGGTTTCACATTGTCAGTGTTTGGAGCTTTAATGAAGGCAAATACAAAAGGTACTTTCAAAAAAGAGCTAAATATACTTCCAGGTACTGTGCACAGAATGCACTGAAATAAAACAAAACTCAGTTTCTGAAAACATTTTTATTCATGGAAATAAATCACGTACCTATATAGACTATTTCTTGCAGTTGTTAAAGTGAAATTGATTGAATGATGACGAAATAATGATTAAAAGAACTTGAACTGAATCACTGCTTTTGTGGGAATATTTTAATCAATTTATTAAAATTTAATTAATCAATTAGCGCCTCATGTGGACCCATAATGGATGCATCCATTTTCCATACCGCTTATCCTACACAGGGTCACAGGGAGCCCGGAGTCTATCCCAGGGGACTCGGGGCGCAAGGCTGGGGACACCCTGGACGGGGTGCCAAGCCATCACAGGACACAATCACGCACACACCTCATTCACACACTACAGACAATTTACAACACATGTCTTTGGACTGGGGGAGGAAACCGGAGTACCCGGAGGAAACCCCCGATGCACGGGGAGCACATGCAAACTCCACGAATGCAGGTCAGAGGCGGGAATTGAACCCCCAACCACGGAGGTGCGAGGCAAACATGCTAACAACTAAGCCACTGCGCCCCCCGGGATGCAATCATACAGTACACAAAACAATTATCATTATTATTGATAATTTGAACATTTTGATACATTGTTTATTTATTTATTTTTTAAACAAATCTATTTTTGTTTAAACAAAAAGTCATTTTTGGCCGTTTTCGGGTGAAAAGTTTTAGTGGGTTAATTTCTGTGCATCCCTAATGTTTAATGAAACTAATTTACATTATATTTATTGAATTCAATTTTATTTGTATAGCACTTTTAAAAATGGACAGTGTCACAAAGCAGCTTTACAGAAGTATATAAATTCCAGACATGAATATTAAATGTACAAGTTTATCCCTTATTTATTCGATTTGAGGTAAAAGAGCAAGATGAAGCCCTCGCTTAAAATGATGCACACAACAATAAAACAACTAAAAAACATTACTGAAACATTTACCATCAAAGACCACAAGGCTCCTGATGAAATATTTAAAACTGCACAGTGTAGTCAGAGGGTCCTCTGAAATTTATTCCAGGTATGCAACAATAACTGCTGATACCTGCAAACTGTTCTGTAAATACTGTACACTATAGGATGGATTTGCACACTGACCTTTCCGGTATTGACTTCCATTAGTGCAGTGTTAAGGCAGGTATTCAGCATGGCCTCCATCCTCTGCACCAGCCCTCTGCCCTCCAAAACCTGCTGCTGTAGAGCGCTGAAGTCATCCACATGCCCGATGGCATGGCGCCCGTTCCGGTTAGCGAACGAACCATCGGGGGCATCACCCTCCAAATCTGCATGAGGCTCCAGAGAGTCTGAGACACAAAGTGTAAGGGAAAGAGGGAGAGAATATAATTAAATATATTATTGAGAATTTGACTGAAGAATTTGATCATAATTTACATAGGGAGAGTTGCCCTTCTGATAAATGTTTAATGGGAAATGTTAAACCATGTACAGTACTGTGCAAAAGTCTTATGCACATCCAAAGAAATGCTGTAGACCAAAGATGCCTTTCAAAATAATTCAATTAAATGTTTCTACATTTTAAAAAAATACTATAAAGAGCAGTAAAAAGTAGTAAATGAAACAAAGTCAATATGTGGTGTGACGACCCACAGTCTCAGGTACACTTTGTGCAGTTTTATAAGGAAATGAACTGCAGAAGCAGTCACGGTTCTTCTGGAGACTTTGACTGTGGCAAATTTGGAAATGCCAAATTGGAAATCAGCCTACAACGCATGTATTTGGACTGGAGGAGGAAACCAGAGAACCCCCCTGAAGCACAGGGAGAACATGCAAGCTCCACGCACGCAGGACGGAGGCGGGATTCGAACCCCAAACCCTGGAGGGGCGAGGCAAATGTGCTAAGCACTAAGCCGCATGCCCCACATGTTTGGAAATATAAAATGTTTTTGTACAGACTCAATAATGTAGGAGTCATAAAATAAAAATCTATAACAAAGTTTGTACTAAATAAAAAATAGGGTGTCTAAGGCTTTTGCACAGTACATAGTACATTGTACATCGGCTTGTTTTGGAGGTGTGTTAATTTTATGACTGTCTAGTACCAGGCAAAATATGTGTTTCTAAGATGCTTGTGTGTGAATTTCTTTGTGAATGCTCCTTCACGTACTTCGAGTGAGTGCGCAGCATATGTGAGACTATTCAAATCTGTTGGAAAAGCATCAAAGTCAGTTACAGTATGAATCTACTGCGTTAGAATTAAACTGTCATCAAGGCCACTTCAGGAATTCAATGCTTTTTATGGTCACTGCGTAATTCCATATAGTTATATCACAGTAAAAATACTGAAAACCCTTGAATGGGAGTGTTTTTGATGTTACTCTGTAGTACAAATAAATAAAGAAAATATTCATTTTGGCCAAATCGATACATTCTTTTATTATTATTAATCAGTATGATAATGTTGTTAAGTGTTAGCATGCACACACCGATAGCTGTGAGTGAGCTCTCCTCAAGCTCCGAATAAGGAGAACATGGGGGACCGGAAGGGAACGGACCAACGTCCCTCACTGGTGGAGAGGGAGACGGGTCTGCAGAACACACACAGGCGAGTTAACACACCGTGGCACGAACACTGTAGAATAAATTAGCTGGTGTGGGCGACATAAAGCCTGTACTATGCTGTTAAATGTAGAAATATATTATTAATATTATAACATTTCCATACATAACAGTGAAATTAGTCATATCCACTTCATATTTCTCATACACACCTACAGTACAGCTAGTAGAATTTAAGTTAGGCGCAACATTTCCTGTAAACAAAACTGCATGTTTCATTAATGTTTTGTTTTTTTTTTTGTTAGGAGTATAATGATCAACGTAAGGGATAATCAGATAAACTACAGAAAAGGCTATTTTATACCAGGAAGTGTAATGTTCACTTGACTCGGCTGGCTCGAAACGCCACGAGTCAAACTGAGAGTACTGGTCAGGTACATCACAAAATATTTTACTATTAATGTATCTTTAAGACTGTAGCTGCATTGTTGTTTTTCCGTGCTACAGTTCGCTACTAAAATTTGGTTGCACGAGAGCCCAAGTAATATAAGTGTCTAAAGTACAAATACACAAGATGGTACATCTCAACTTTAAAGCACAGATATGGATTTTGCTAAAATGACTAACACGAGAGAGACCTTGCTTGAAGTAAATGTTACGCTAACAACTTCCCCGCATCTCACTGCACCAATTTACACCCATCATCCTGTTCAAAATTTTACTTAATGTTTCCTTTTACCTTCTTAAGCATCAGTGAATGTTTGCACCTTTTGTAATAGTTGTCACTTATCCTAAGTATGAAAAGATGGATCTCAAAATCATATAGCCGCTGTTGGAAATGGGTCAAATATACAGAAGGTGCTGGAAAACCAAAGAATGTGCAGGACCTGGAGGATTTTTCTGAAGAACAGTGGGCAGTTTAACTGCTCAGGACAAACAAGGATCCAAACATGACCAACTGAATCACTGTCATGGAAATGCTGGAAAAAGACTAACGACTACGATTCCCATCAGCCACTGCACCACATCACATGATTAGTTTCACCTGTTTCCCGTTTGTCAGTTAATTAGCACTTGTATATACTGTTATAGTCACGTTTTGCATTGCACAGTTTGTCTTGCGTTTGTCTTCTGTTGTCACGTTATCCCGTCCCTTGTTTCATGTTTATGTTTTCTAGTCCTTGTACCTTGGCACGTGTTTACAGTTTCTTTGTGTGTTTTTAAAAAAAATCTTTATTAAACTAAATCTGCATTTGCATCCGCTTCAACGTGTTTAGTCTGACAATCACAAAACATAAAAACAGTCGTGGATCATCCAGGTAACAGTTACACGGTATTAAGAATCAAGCGTATGTAAACTTTTGAACTGGTTCATTTGTGTAAATTCAGGTAATATTGTGTCTTGTGGACTAGATGTAAACATCTGTTATGTGAAATAGTTTATTCAGGGCGGCACTAAATAAACAAAATGCAATTTTTACGATGCCTCTTATTTATTTATTTTAAATTATTAACATTTTGCAGATTCTGAAAGGCGTATATACAGTAAATTTATGACCACTACTATACGATCACTTTACATACTACTAGTAATAACACAGCTTAAGTGTCTGTATTACAACCGAAATTCTACACTGTGCTAGATATTCTCAATGTCCAGTATGGATTAGGACCAACTTTGCACACTGAACTGGATGCCGGCATCCAGATGATCATTAATACATTTTATGTATTAAATGTTACAGTCATTGCTATTCAGGCACACCCTGGGTCAAAATGACATTCTTTGCTAAGCAGTGTACGTAAAGTCAAAAGTTTATTATACAAATCACATGCTGTAGTTGTATGAGTTATGGATTATTTCCAACAATCACAATCTAACATGCTTCACTGTACTGTACAGCACAGCATGCGAGAACGCTGTCTAAGATAAGATAACACTTTATTAATCCCCAGACAGAGAAATTTGAGAAATTTGTCTCACCGTGCAGCAGCTGCCTCCTGTAGAGGGCGTCCCGCAGGGGGCTGGCTGGCATGAGGGATGAAGGTCTCGGCTCCAGACCGGCTGAGGACAGCTGTTGCTCCAGCTGTTTCTGCAGCTGTATCCTCAGAGCGCTGTTCTCCTGGACGCTGCGCTCCAGCTGGGCCCGTAGAGCCCGGACCTCCACCAGCAACTGGTTGAGTTCTCCCACAGCTGGAGCAGAGGAATACGGCAGCTCAGAGAGGTAACCTGCGCACAGGTGGGGAGAAAGATCAGAAGTCATTAAAGTTCTTAGTAAACTTCTTAACCTATTAAAGTCCAGGCTAATTATTCAGATATTCATTTCGAGGTATAGTAACCTTGAATTATTGACAATAGTAAAGCTAATAGGAATGGTATATAATTGTGAGAGGGAGGAATTAAACCTCCATCCTGGTAGTATCAGGGCTTAAAGGGGTTGATGCATTGCTTCCTTAAAAAGGATTTACAAAATACTGTACTTTCTTTCAAGAACGCAGACAAAAGAAGCAGCGACAGTGAGTAGTCATGAAGGAAATGGTTACTTGCTTTTATTATTATTTGTTAATATCTCCAAGAAAGAAGAGTAAAACAAAGAACAAAGGAGTGCAAAAGGATGGGACAAATAGTGGTGTTCAGTGATTGGTCATTGGGAGCAATGGTGATCAGTGATTAGTCACAAGAGCACCACCGTCAGGCATTACAGGCTGATGGTGAGTCTCAACTCGTACATCACTGAGCTGAAGCGCCGTCTCGAGTTCAGGGCCGTGTGCTCAAAAAGTCGCTAGACTCTATATAGGGGTCAAAAAAGTCACTATATCTCTCTAGGGGTCTAAAAAGTCACCAAGTCTCTAAATTGGCAACACTGCACCTGTGGAAGACTAGATTAAGCTAAATAGCTAGCATATTTATTTAGAAAGCACATTAGGCTTCCATCATGTTGTGTTACACTCTATTAACTCACCTACATTTCCCCTCCAAAAGTATTGGAACGGCAAGGCCAATTCTATTATTTTCACTATACGTTGAAGACATTCGGGTTTGAGATCATAAGATGAATGAGACAATAGATCAGAATTTCAGCTTTCATTTCCTCATATTTACATCTAGATGTGTTAAACAACTTAAAACATGGCACCATTGGTGGCAGAAATCCCAAGTTTTAGGTGAGCAAAAGTATAGGAACAGATAGTATTAAAGTAAATTAAAGTAAATAACACTTAATATTGGTTGAATAACCCTTGCTTGAAATAACTGCATCATTACTTTAAAACCCATGTGTTTTTAGGCAAAGTTTGTTGTAAGATGAACTCTCGCACCTCTGGACCTGCCTGATTTGTCCTGATACTTTATTCCTCTATGGCTTGAGGATTCTGCACTTATGATTCACCTTCTGCTGTTGTGCATGGTCCCATATGGATACACTACATATCTGCACTTATCAAAACAGTTCAGGCTCAATTTTTTCTTTTTTTTTTTGCTTCAGTGGACAGTCTCACCTGGAACCTATACCCAAGAACTGTTGCTATAATAATAAAGCCTGTCCTGTGCTAATCCCAGGGCTCTTATTCACAATATGCTCATACTGAACATCCTTTGAACACACTTATTCAAGTGAACTGAAGTTAAACATGCATATATAGAGCTCAACATACAGAGAAGACGACATCCAGGAAAAGATGACATCTGGTCACGGTACGTGCCATGCAGGAGTTGTGTCTCACCTGTGGGGGCGCCCTTGCTCCCTGCACACACCCGATCGTATAGCTGGAGTTCACAATGCAGCGAGTGCAGCAGCTGCCTGCTTTCGGAGAGCTGCTGCTGGAGCAGACTGACCTCATGCTGCAACCTGCACGCACGCACGCACGCACACATCACATACCCATAACGTATATACAAACACCAAAAATGCAGCGTCTTTTTTGCCCTGAAATCAAGTGTAAGCTAGAAATACTACCACAGTCTTATTTACCAGGTGAGTAAAGGTGTAGTAATGGCCGACTGTGTTACCTGTTGTTGTGCTCGTGGTTGCTCTGCCTCTCCTGCCGTAGCTGCTGAATCTGCTGACTCTGTTCACAGCTATGTGTCTGAATCCTCCTCAGCTCCTCCTTCCACTGCTCCGCCTCCAGCTCCGCCTGTTTCAGCCGCGCCCGCCCGGACAGCACCGCCTCCCGCAACTGCTCCACCTCCTCGCTGTTGTCTACAGGACAAATAATTCCAATATGATTCATACAAATACATTACATCTCTATATTCGTTCAATATCTAGTCGGCGTATATTAAATCCCAGATATGAAGTGATATCAGAGTCTCTTTTCTATTTGATCGAGCTAAAGCAGTCATAGTATCTGCTTTACTCACCCAAACATGATCCTCAGTGGTCTGGTAAGTTCCCTGATGAGTACATAACCCATCTGCGTCTGAATATTAAACCCCCAAGTGAGTGGACTTACCCCTGCTCGCCTGCAGTCTGGACTGGAGACTCAGATTCTCCTCCTTCAGCACACGGATCTCACTGGACAGCTGGGTGACAGTGTCCAGGCCTTGGATGTAGATATTTGTGGGTGCTGCTGTGGGACATACAGGAAAGGAAATACTTTTAACAGTTAACTCTTGCATTTTCTTTTTTTCTCTCTTTTATTTCTGTTGCAAAAACAACAAAATTCACATTGAAAAGTACTACTTTGACATCAACAGTATTTAAAAATATACAGTATGTAGTGCTGCACCGTAATGGATAAAGTGATATTCGTGATGTTCTTGCTCAATATAAAAACTGCTCAGCAAATTTATGTATGACTAAGTTAGGTTTATTGCACTTTACACTTATAATAAACAACTTCATTATAAGCCTATTATATTCATTCAGAGAGTTTGATCCTTAGTTGAATTAAGATACTGAATAGAAATATAATGACACTCAAAATAAATAAAATAATAATAATAAATAAACAAACCAAGACAATATGCGACTAAGCAGACAGTTAACTTTAGCTAAGCTCATGAATATCACTGTTGATTTATTATTTTTTTTTATTAATTGAAGAAGCCCAAAACTCTTAAAATACTAACAATCTCTGATTAAAAAATAATACTATTATATATGACAATCAGGACCTTGAAATTAATAAGGCAAGAACAAGTTAATGTTATAAAAATGTTACTTATATATGGAGTCAAAGAGTATATGTGAAGTTTTACAACAACATACAGTATTGCTTACTGATAGTCAAAACTGTGAGGCTCAGTATGTTAAAATCACAGAATTGTAAGATAGAACTAATTATTTACTATAATATAATAAGTAACTATTGTAATTTTAATGTCTTGTAATATTATAACCTAGGCAGAATATTTTACTAAAGCAAAAAAGATTGTTTTAAAGGGTTAGTCACAGAAACAGCACCATTTCATGATGAACATTTTCACGAATGTTTAAAAAAAAATCAACGAGTTTATCACAGATTTGGGCTTGAAGAAGAACTTCAGCTATTCCACAGTCTCATCATGATTGATATAAATTCTTTTGTTTCTCTCACCTCCATCTCTGGCGGCGTTTGCCAGACGAGTCTCCAGCTGCTGTCTCAGCCTCTCGTTGGTCCTGATGGAGTCCTCCAGACGTTGGCGCAGAGTACGGATCTCACACAGATGCTCCTCGATCAGGTCCACACCTGACAACACAAACAAACATGGCACAAGCACAGATATTGAAATTCGTCTGTCGGGCTTAGAAATTCTGAGTTCATGGTTTTATTGTGTGTGTGAATACGTGTGTCACTTCATAGGCAAGGTAAAGGGAATACCCGAATGGCTGTTTCCCGGCTGGTAACCAGGTGCTCCAGTGAAGCCTCTGATTGGCTGAACCATGTTGTCCATATCCCATGGTGCATTGCTCCCTACCAGGCTGCTCTCTGATTTCTGGGACTGGTGAAGGGAATGATGAGACAGCTGGGTGTAATGTGTGGGATCAGGTAGTGCAGAGCCCATCAGTGGATAGCTGCTCAGTGAATGTGGTAAACTAAAACCTGATTTCAACACACAGAGAAAAACAGGTTCAGGATTCAGTTGTACAGGCTACCTGAATGGTGTGAAAATGGGGGGAGGGGATCAAATGTACAGACATATCAAGATGTGATATTTTCTCAGTAGGAGGCAGTACTTCATGATTTTTATTATTGTTAGGTTTCTAGCCATTAGTCCCAGCATTAATTTCAGCAAGCAAAGATGCTTCCGTTTGATGTGAAGGTTAAGGGCAAACGCAGTGAATGTAAAAGGCAACATTACTGTAATTCAGACTGTTGAATAAAGTAAGTAAATGTTGGGAATGTGAGAGCATTGTGTGTAAATATGAAAGCTTTATATAAATGAATGGTTTTGTGCGAAGGTGAAAGCTTTATATGAATGTGAAAGCATTTTGTGTGATTGGGAGAGCATTTTCTATAAATATGAGAGCTTCTTGTGTAAATATGAGAGGTTTATATGTTTATAAGTTTTTGTGTGTATTTGAGAGCTTTACATGAATATGAGTATGAGTCCAAATGTGAGAGCCTTTTACTGTGATCATGAGAGCTTTACATGAATATGAGAGCCTTCTGTGCAAATGTGAGAGGTTTTTGTGCACTTCTGAGAGATTTATATAAATGTGAGTGCATTTTGGTGTGTGACATCTTACTCGTATTTTTGTATATGTGATACTGTGCATGTGAGAGGTATAAATGGTGACTGTGAATGCATTTTACGTGTACAAAGGAGGTAAAAGTGGTGAAAGTGAGAGCATTTTGTGTGAATGCAAGAGCTGTATGTGAATGTGATAAATTCTTTTGTGCTGAATCACACTCCTTTTCTATGTATGTGATTGTATGTGAAGGCATTTGATGTATACTTAAAGCTAAACATAGAGTTCGAGAGAATTTTATGTAAATGTGAAAGGTAAAAGTGGGGAATGTAAACGCATTTATAAATGCAAATATAAAAAAGGAGCCTAAACTACAAATACAGCAAATCACACACACATACACACACAAGCTGTGTGCTCACTTCGGACTGGCGGTCTGCATGGACCCTGCTGGTGCTGCTGTGGTGTCAGTGGCCCAAAATAGGGCAATGGGTCAGACCTTAAGTTATTTGAGGAGTTGGACCAGAGGTGCGTCTGGGCCAAGGGCAAAGAACCATAAAAGGGAGCAGAATACACACCTAAAGATGGGTGGAGGAGGGTGAGACATATGCAGATAAAGAAAAACAGCGCAGCTAAACATGAGCACTCCGACCCTGCCTACCTGTCTTACTCTCCTTTGGCCTGTAGGGGGTGATATGGGACTGAATAGAGGGAGGGACAGGGAGGAAGGAGGGGCGGTCTGAAAGAAAACGCAGGAGGGATTTAGACATGAGTTGAGATGCGATTATTCTCATTGAGTGTATAAATTATGTATGTGTTTAAGTACCATGACAATATATATTTATTATTTCCAATAACTTACAAAGATTTATTTATTTAACACTAGTGAAGAATGATGTAAACTTGTTTGAGAATTGTGACAAAACTTTTAGCTTTTTCATAACTAATGAAACGAACTGATTTTATTCTGCGATTCTACTGCATGTCTGTACGCTTGTATAGTCGTATGCATATTCGTGCTTATTGTGCATCTGTGTGTGCCAGTGTGCGTGACTGTTTCTGTTCACATGCCTGTATTAGTTGATCTAGGAGCTGGTTCCTCCTGGGCGTATTCGCTGACGGCATCCACATCAGAACACAGTTCCAGATCCTCATTTATCGAAGCCCTTTCATCTGACACAAAGGAAGTGCGGTCAGATTGGTCTGTTGTTTCGGAGGGGGCGTGGCTGCTGGAGGGCGTGTCAGGGCGTTGCTGCAGCTTTGTGTGGAGAGACTCGATTATCTTGTCCTTTTGTTGGAGCTCCTTACTCAACCTGCACACCCACACACACAGAAAGATGAAACGTGATTCGCTGTATTGTTAATGACAACGAAGACAATAAAAATGATTCAATACCTGCAATACCCTGCCATCACATAATCATAGCGTGTTGAGTAAAAAAATACATTTGCAGTGCATCACATCCTGTAATAAGACCACAGAACTAATACGTACTAGTTTGTTACCATCCGACATTATTATCCATCATCTCTAATCATTTCATCCATCATCTCTACATTACTGTTCTTCTGTTCTCAGACTGCTCTCTCTCAGTCTGTTCTCTGCCTCTGCCAAAATCATCTAAAGATCACTTTGCTATTAAAGACAGTACACAGCACCAGAAAGTCTGGTTTGTAATGCTTTTTCACTTTTAATCACTTTATGCAACAATTCCACAAATATGTCATAAGTTAAAAAAGGCATGGGGTGCCAAAACATTTATCCTCCTCCTCAAAAAAAAATCTAGTTAACAAATATGGCTCATATTTCATTATGCAGTAATACTAAAAGGTATTATTTAATCATATTCAATTATTTAATAATAAAAATATATAACATTTTATAAAGTTTATAGTGACTTCATGCATCGCTGTATAATATAAATGTACAGGATAAAAATGTAAAGTTGTAACCACACCCCAGAGGACAGAATTACCTTAAAGCTAATAGCTCGTGGCCCATTTTGTCATCCTGTACTTCTGTCTGATCTCCTGTGAATTAAATCAAACGGGGAGATCAACGTTTATGTACTGCAATATAATAACAATAACACAATGGTAATGCTCACATCTTTATTTTACAGTAATAACATTAACACTAGTCATTGAAGGTGTGTAAGGAACTGTTACAAAGTCAGTTCAAGCCATACAAAAATAATGTTTTCATACGTTTGGGTCGACAATTATCTTTTTTTTTTTTTTTTTTTTTTTTAAAATGGCACCAATATTAAGAATTCTTTAGTTGCCATAGTTGAACTAAAGCTACAGGAATGTGTGTGTATACTCACGTCCGCTGAGCTTAATGCCAATCCTCTGCGTGAGTGAGGAACTCTGGGAAAGCTGTTCTCGGAAGCTCTGGCCCATGTAGTAATCGATATCATTGGCCCGGAGCAGCTCTTCGAACGCCTTGGTGGTGTCGCCCAGGTGCTGTGCGAGGATGTGGCAAATTCCTCGTCCCTCACGCATCCTCTGTCGCAGGTGCGACAACTCCCGAGCCTGTGCCTGGATCAGTGTGTTGTATTTTCTGAGAAGACATGAAAGTGACGTGTCAGATATTGAACTGAAAACAGATTTTTTTTTTTTTTTTTTTTTAAACACTAGAAACATTAAAACAATCGAATTATGAGAATGCCACTTAATTATGAGAAGGTCACAGAGAATCAACCCTGCAGATTGATATGAATGTTAGATAACCAGTCTGTATTCGAGTAGAAAATTTGAGTAGGAACGATCAAATGAGTATCATGTAAAGAAAATAAAAGAATGACAACCCAATTTGACTGTCAGTATAAACATTCTTTCTCACCCAGGCCACGTGGCACTCTTCCCCTCTTCCGTCCCACTTTTTTCTTCCAATTTGCTGCTGAGGATTTGGTTCTCCAGCGATGCTACACGTGACACCAGCTCCTGCAGCTCCCTGTTGGACTTCAATGGTCCAAGGGCTGGCCCGTCCGAGTGCCAGCCCTCATCGTCCTCCAAACCGCTGTGGGCAGGAGACGCTTGGAAGGCCCAGTTTACCTAGTGGAGAGAAGGAGGCCAAAAAATAGTAGAGGCAATCGGAAGCCTTCACCTTTGCCTGGTGGACTTTAAAAAAGAGAGATCCCAGACGTGTGTGATTCTTTAGAGGTTTTATTATTTTCATTATTAATATTTAGAGGTTTTATTCCATCCATCCATTTTCCAAACCGCTTATCTTATACAGGGTCGTTGGGCAGCCTGGGGCCTATACCAGGGGACTCGGGGCACAAGACGAGGTGCCAACCCATTTCAGGGCATAATCAGACGCACATTCACACACTATGGACAATTTGGAAATGGCAATCAGCCTATAACAGATAGGTAGTCTTTGGACTGTGGGAGGAAACCAGAGTACCCAGAGGAAACCCCTGAAGCACAGGGAGAGCATGCAAGCCCAGAGGTTTTATTATTTACATTATTTTGTTTAAAACTAGCACTTAGTGTGTTTTCCGAGCTTGAAATGAGTTCTAATTATTCATTTGGACTTTATAAAGGTCTGAAATACGTATACAGTTCGAGTATAGATTGTCTTAGACAACACTGTCCCAGTGAACAGTGAGTAAACATGGACTGTACCTTGCGCGGTGTGCGTTCGAGGCTGGAAGCGTAGTCGGAGGTAGCGGAGAGTGAGCGCACGCGGACCTGCAGTCCACGGATCACTTTGTGACAGCGGGAGAGCTGCGCACGCAGATCCTGCACCAACAAGTCGTTTGGCTGGGAACTGTCGCCATGCTGACGCAGTGAATTACCGACGCCGCCGTACGACGGCCGGGAAAGAGAGTTGCACAACTCCGCATCATCAAACTCTGCAGAAAACACAAAACGCATACAGTGGAATAGCTGCAGAAACATACGGCGAGTTCTATACGAGTCTACTCAAATGTGTAATTAGTAGGAATTTTGTGTTGATAAGTATGCCAAAATAGTTTCATGGTTTAACCATACGATGCCAGCTCTTATAGACATTACCACTGTAGTTATAATATTGTGTTGTAGCTGTAGTGTGGTAATTAGTTTGACATGTGAAGGTGTGTTGTTTTGTATGGAAGGTCTGGATATTTGATTAAACGGTGTGCATAATTGATCAAGATGTGTAGTTCGATAGGTTATTCGTGCTGTTGGTGAGCTGAGATTTGTAGTTTTCTTAATATTATACCGGGGCTACTGGTGTCTTCTCTCTCAGCCTCATTCTCACTGCGGCCGCTGGTCTCGTAGCCCAGATCCTGCAGATCCACCTGCACCTGCTTACTGTCCTGCTGCACTGAACTCTCCGCTACGAGAGAGAGAGAGAGAGAGAGAGAGAGAGAGAGAGAGAGAGACGAGAGAAGTCTTTTATAGTCTTTCGGAACATGAACCATAGTTTCTTTCGTTAAATTTGCAATCTAACACACAAATTTTTTTCTGTTCTTTTGCTTACCACATCAGAATTGTTCCCAATGGTAGTAATATAAACTTGGGGGTGACCTAAAAAAGGTTTACAGCATCTACAGTATCTCACAAAAGTGAGTACACCCCTCACATTTTTGTAAATATTTGATTATATCTTTTCATGTGACAA
>JANDJT010000103.1:15228929-15239057 GCA_024331685.1 Stegophilus panzeri
TGTACACTCACTACTTTACATTGTAGCAAAGTGTCATTTCTTCAGTGTTGTCACATGAAAAGATATAATCAAATATACACAAAAATGTGAGGGGTGTACTCACTTTTGTGAGATACTGTAAAAGCTACAAGAAATGTATTACATGAAATGGTTAGAAATATGCGGCCTGGTGAATTAGAGACCATTCTATCCTATAGAGGTTTTTTTTGTTGTTGTATAAATTACAATCTAGGCACAGACACAATGCACTTTGCAAGTGGATATATATATAAATAATATATGGGTGTGTGTGTGTGTGTTTGCTCATTCATTTATGTGTTTATTATAATTTTATGACTTAAATAAATACATTTGCTGGAAATCCAATACAAAAAAAAAAAAACATAAAGTGAATCATTTCAACATGACCACAGTTCAAAAGTTTGGGGACACTCGACTGAAATGTTTCTCGTGATCTTCAAAACCTTTTGATCTGAAGGTGTATGATTAAATGTTTGAAATCGGTGTTGTAGACAAAAATATAATTGTGCCGACATATTTGTTTCTTTCATTACAAAACTAACATTTTATTTACAAAAAAATATTTTTTTTTAAACGGACGACTCGGAGTGAAATATTCAGAAAAGCATCCAATAAGTGTCCAGCGTAGGTGGGAACTCCTTTAATACTGTTTAAAAAGCATCTCAGGGGGATTCCTCAAGAAATTGGTCGAGAAAATGCAAAGGATACATTTCGGGAAATTCTAGGAAAAAGGGGGTCTACTTTGAAGATGCTAAAATACTCAATTATTTTGGTTTTTTTTATCACAACATAATTCCCATAGTTCCATTTGTGTTATTTCAGAGTTTTGATGACTTTATTATTATTATTATAAAATGTGGGGAAAAAATAAATAAAAATAAAGAATGAGCGTGTCTAAACTTTTGACTGGTAGTGTACTTGATCATTTCCGAGTCGAAGACAGGGGTGCACGAGCACTTATTCTGTTGTGAGCCCTGTTTCATATTACAAATGTGTTGTGGTGAAATTCCCTTTTAACCAAGCAACAAAAGACTATAGTTTATCTTGGGGGGAGAGACACACAGCAGTTACTGATGCAAAACTGATGATGTCCTCATGAGTCAAAGCCTGAGGGACAGCGCATGACTAGTGCTCCGTGCTCCGAGTCATGATCCAAATGTTTTTGTAGACGTGTGGTGTGTTTGAGCTTGCTGAGGATGATAAACAGCTGTTACTGATATTTGATCTCACTGTTGCTGTTTTTAGCCCGGTCCGATTCTTTTGGTTACAGTTAGATTTAGGTGTCAGCATAGCGTTAAATAGCTACACTACAAACTATTGTGTAGGTGTATGTGTGTGTGTGTGTGTGTGTGTGTGTGTGTGTGAGAGGGCACGCACTCAGTAGTTCTCTGTACTCCTTCAGCTGGTCAGCCTGTGCATGTACGGTGGCCTCAGACACCATCAGTCTTTCCCGGAGCTCTCTGCTTTCCTGGCGGCTCAGAGCCAGGTCGCTACGGAGATGCTCCGCCTGCTCGCGTAGTCCCACTTCGACATGCTTCCAGAACCCTGCAGAACCTCCACTTTCTCCCTCTGTATCCTGCTGCACACAAACACGCACTGTTCATAGTCTAGATAACTAACTTGGATAATCAGATAAGTACCTGTTAGATCGTTCAAGTCTTTAAACAGAAACCAACTGCTCATTCTTACATAACAACTTGGTTTAGTTACTTCTGAAGGCTAAGAACAATCCTTAGTATCGCACTAAATCAAATGACGTTAAGTGTTTACCTGTGCTCCGGATTCACTCGTAGCTTTGTGAGTCAGCAGGACTCCGAGGTCCAGAGAGTGCGGTCTGTTGCACCTCCTCTTCCCCGCTCCCTCCCTCAGAGTCACATTCGGGAGGCCACGCTTCCCCCGAGGGGCCCGCATGTCCTCCTCCTCTTCCTCCTCTTCTTCTTCATCATCATCATCATCATAATATTCATCCTCTTCTTCCTCTATGAGCATGTGGGTTTGCTGCTGGTCATGGGGGTTCAGCCTATCTGTTTCACTTTGCTCCCACCTTCTGCACTTCACAGATACGTTCCTTTCTGTACCGGATCCGGAGCCGCTCCGTTCCAGCTTGCGGTCTTCCTCTCGCAGTTTCGGTAGAGTACATCTGGATGACGAGCATTTCATGATCATAAACAGATGTTTATATTGACCGTTATTCATTTATCGGAACTGTAAACCCAATCTGTCAGTTAAAGCAAGTTTTAAAGCGTTTACTTCTGAGCGTGTGCTTGAGTGGAACTACCTGTCCTGACAGAGTGACACACAGCCAGCCTGGCTGGGCTGGCTTTTCCCTTCTCCTGTCTCTCTCTCGTCTCTTTTCTTCTGCTCCACCTCATTCTGCCATCCTCCCCTCATGGCCTCCTGGGATATCCTCTTGCTCACTGGCCCTCCAGACACCCCAGCATTCTGCTTCAAGGAGACAGAAAGCATGGCTCCACTGATTTTTCTTACTGCATCCTTATAAAGCCACAGCATATTTAAGACTGATCGTCATGTTTATTTACTTTGTAAACTGAAGCCAGAGTTAACACAATAGAGATTGGAGGTGGGGAAGTGTGTCAGCATGGTGTGCGCTCTTATTTGTCATGGACCCACCCCTTCTTCACATTGCTCTTAAGTAATCTACATTAGTCACTCAGAGTGATTTCTGTAAATAGCGTTCCTATGAGTAGTGATGCTATATTAGTAGAATTCCACTTACTTGTCAAGAAGCAGTAGCACTAATACTTTTTTTAATTCTTGTTTTCTTCAAGCTGTCTTTAATTCACATGCCTTGATTATCTGTACATGCGAGTGGGTTTGTGTCGAACAAACAGGCATAATGTCAATCAATTAGGCCACGCCCCTGGTTCACGGTGACATCATGACAAATGACTTAAAGTCCCAGTGAAGTGCCTTGAAACGTGCCGCGTTATTCGATGTGTTGACGTAATTTCCACTAAAACAGGAAGTCAGGACAGGACATAACGAGTAGCCCCTTCGCCTTTTTAAGTCGCCAATAGCGTTTAGCTTACCTCACGGCCCGGTCTAAGCCGTACTTGACAGTTAGTACCATGGACGCGAGCCTGCCAGTCACAAAGCCGTGAACTGGCACGAATACCTCCTTCTTCAAAGGGAATGAATTCAAGCCATTTCCTTCTTCACCAACTTACATTTGGAAGACGGAGTAAAACGCGCACGTTCGAACAGCCAAAGACACATTCACGACCCATGCTTGCGCATAACTTCAGCAAGGTGATTTTTATAATGTTGGAGGGGGGCGGGTCACTTCAGATTCTAGCTTTTGAGTGGAGAGAAAATCTGATGAGAAGCTGAAGTGCAGAATGATGTCCTCAAAATTGTTTATTCGTATCGGTGGTAAAGCGAGATGGAAAATTTTGTATGCATACATCTTTTAAATGCGAATTTTGTTATTGTTTTGGCGCACACTAGCTTATAGATAACCTTAAACGCTAACATATTCGTACGAAAAGACACAAACCTTCCATTTTGATTTCATGGGGAATTTAAGTCTAACAATCAATTTTTTTGGGAGACGGACAAAGGACATTATTTCGGTCTAAACTCAGACATGATCAAACTAAGACAATGACGTTTCAGATCATGTTTCATCCGTCAGTACTTTCACTGGGTGCTCTTTAGACGTTAAGTTTCAGGTTATTACTTAGTATTTAGTAACTGCTATGAATTAATCGGTAACTTGAATGGGATTAATAGAAATGGTATGTAGCTACAAGTGTGAGAATGCCTGGACCCCTAAAGGGTTGATAACATTACATTTGGCTGACATTAACAGTGTGAAATCACTAAAGTGGGAAAAAGTACACCATTTGAAACACATCCAGTTTATGCAGTAAAATATGCATGTCAGTTACTCCAGCTCTACTCAGTAAGGATAAAAAGCTACAGGCAAATTCCCACAAACTAACAAGTAAAACGGAAATTCTCTTTGACTAGACATGAGAGTTTTAAGCACATACATGTCATTTAGTTGCCATTAATGGCTTTTTAAAGCATACATCTTTAGTGTGAATCATTAAAAGAGTATAGTAGCAGCAGTCGTTAGTGCACGTGTTTTCCTTTACCTCCGTGCTAGCCAAACTCTCAGCGGTCAGTTTCACATCTTCTTCTATGCTGTCAGTGAATTCTTCACTGCTACTGCCTTCATCTTCATCATCGATCTCGTCCTCATCCTCGTCCGTGCTAAACTCTAGAGAGAAGAATACAGTCCAAAGTTGAAGAAAGGAAAATTGCTGTTGTTTTTTCTCCCCCAGCCCCCCCCTGCCACCGACGACTACATCATTTGGTTTCTTTTAATGTATTTTCCTAAAGTTTCTCTCCTTCACTTGGTCTTTTTCAGAACAAGACTAAAGTGGAAAAGTCTGTCAGGAAGCTCTGAGCCAACTATCCTTAAGTCCTGCCCATGTCTTCCTCTCTCTCTCTCTCTCTCTCTCTTCCTCCCTCGCCCTTCCTCTCTCAGGACAAACAAATGGACACAATATGTACTGATCAGTACATATTCCCAAGCCCCCACCCCCCCAAAAAAAACAAAAAACAGTTGCTCTTCCTTGATAGGTTCCATACGCTAGGAGACACACACACACACACACACACACACACACACACACACACACACACATACAGAAAGTATGCAAGTCCAGAACAAGTTATATAAGCTGAGGTTCCATATTAGGCCTGAAGCTTTAGGAGAAAGAGTGAGTCATTATAAACCTCTCCATTTTATGGACTCAATGGATTTTGGCTCTGAGTGATGTTCTCACACTGATCTATGGTCAGTTCTACTATATCTAGGACACCAGTAAAATCAGAGGTT
Organism: Stegophilus panzeri; assembly: GCA_024331685.1. NCBI lineage: Eukaryota > Metazoa > Chordata > Actinopteri > Siluriformes > Trichomycteridae > Stegophilus > Stegophilus panzeri. Next base: position 15,233,821 of record JANDJT010000103.1, read on the forward strand.
GTGTAAGAGGATTTAGTGATGCCATTAGGATGATTTGATGCGAAAATGGATTATAATGATAAGGCTCGACAATTTGGGTACAGAGCAGATGGGTACAGTTGGGTCTCTGATTAATTCTGCTATGTATGTATGTATGTATGTATGTATGAGATTTGTAAAAGCTATTTATTACTAAAAGCGACTCAGAGCGATGTTTGATAATTGCCAGGTCTTTATAATACGGTATACCTTTACAATTGGGTTAATTAATAGTGGATATATTAAGAGCCAGGGGGGTGTAAAATTTTGAACAGGATGATTGGTGTAAATTGTTATTTTGGTCTTCTGGGAAACATGTAAATATCTCATGCAACTTCTGAAGGGAAGTACTAAATGAAAATCGTTAAACAAAATAATATCAATTTACACCAATCATCCTGTTCAAAAGTTTACACACACCCCTCCCCCGCCCCCTGCTCTTAATGTATCGCGTTGCCTTCTTGAGCATCAGTGACCGTTTGCAGCTTTTGTAATAGTTGTGTACGAGTCCCTCAGTTATCCTCAGTGTGAAAAGATGGATCTCAACACCATATAGCCGCTGTTGGAAAGGGGTCAAATATACAGAAGATGCTGAAAAAGCAAAGAATGTGCAGGACATGGAGGATTTTTCTGAAGAACAGGGTGTAGTTTAACTGCTCAGGACAAACAAGGGACTCAAACAACTATCACAAAACATAAAAACAGTCGTGTGACATCCAGGTGACGACACACAGTATTAAGAATCAACCGTTTGTAAACTTTTGAACTGGGTGATTTTGATATATTCAGCTATTATTGCGTCTTTCCGGACTATATGTAAACATCTGTTATGTGTGTGTGTGTGTGTGGGGGGGTGGGCTGGGTGCGGCAAAAAAAAAAGCTTAACTGTATTTATACAGTGGAAAAATATATTTGTCCATGATACATAAAATAACTGGAGAAAGGGGGTAAATATTTTGTAAGAAATGCACCATGACACGCTTTATAGTGACGCCGTTGTATGTGTGTGTAAACTGTATTATATGCTTACGTCACTGTGGAAACGTTAAAAAAAAAAAAAAAAAAAGGAAGAAAATGCAGCTTTTCACTTTGTCAGTGTGCTGATGTAGAAATAAATGACACTTTAAAAAATATATGTATATCAACCCTGGCTGTGATGTCATAGGCATGCAAACATTAGCATGCACAGTTATTAGCATGCATGTTTCCATGAACCCTACAGGACAATACTGAAGTGACTACCAAATTAAAGTCATGTTTATGGATTCTGAGCCAATGGGTTAACAATATTAATAACAGAACAAACGTAGCTGTGTATTTACCTACCTTGCATGGAAACTTAAGTTTAATGCTCCAAAAGTGTTTGTTCTTTATTATGAATTATACCACAGCACTGTTGAATTCTCAAAATCTGATTGGTCAGAAGGTGTTGATTAATTTTCTAGAACAGCAGCTTTGACAGTAGTGCTGACTGTCATTTAAAAATCACACATTTATATTAACACACTTTTTCTAATAGATTATCATCATCGCTACAGTAACAACTCACAGGGATCTGAATGGTGCATGCTTTCCATATATATTTAACGGATTTAAAACTTGTGTCATAGACGTTTATTTAGCATTTTTGGAAGGAGTCTCCGGTGTCAGTGCTTTGTAACGGTCTGATATAAACATGTACAGGAGCATCTTCAGGGTGGAGCCTCTGTAAAATGCCCACATGTATTTTTTGTCTTATTAACGAAAAATTTAAAGAAAGATAGGTTGGTGGTGTTATAAAACATTAAACGAAACTGTAAACAGATTCAAATCATGATCTGTCATTCATTCTTTAATAAATAAAAATGATTCGGTTTTGGCAAATTGCTGTGGTATAAGAGGAATAAAACACTTTGAGGAGTGCAGTTATTGGAAAATGAGCAACTGTTGCTGATTATTTTGAGATAACAGCAGTCCCCATCATGTTTTATTCCTTACATATCAACTACATGACTTACGACGGCGTTTTAGTACCACATAACACAATTTAAATAATTTAAGATTACGAGAATAAAGTCGGAATATTTTGAGAATAAAGTCAAAATTACACCGCGGTAAAGTTGCATTTATATTGGCCCTTCACAGAGTCGAGATTCGGTCTTCTATTTCACAATAAATAAAACACACAAAAATGACAAAATGTGTATTTTCTTGCTCTGCAGTGGACAGAAAACAAAGTACAACTGAATACATTTTTAATACACATTATGTCCTTTTTGTACTTTATTCTCAAAATATTACGAGTTTATTCTCATGTTACGGCTTTATTCTCGTAATCTTCAATTTTTTTTTTACGTGCCACTACAACGGCGTCGTAACTTACAAATTTAATGATATGCTTGTCAAAAAAAATACAAAAAAAACAGTTCTGACCATGTGTAAGCTGGTTTAGATTTATTTCTTTTACTGTGATGTACATAAACATGACCTGCTTTTGCTTTGTTTTTTTTTTCTGTAGATAAACCTACAATTCAAAATCTCATTTGGCACCATGTTTAGACAGCAAGGGTGACAAAGACTATTTTAAATACCATGCAGGATGCCACAACTAGCAGGTAACCAAATACCAGATACTGCATTTTACATTTGCATATATTATTAAAAAGGAGCAAAAAAAAAAAAAAAAAAAAAAAAAAAAAAAAAAAAAAAAAAAAAAAAAAAAAAAAGCATACTATAGATCCTGACCCAAGTTCAGATAATAATAATACTACTACTACTACTACTACTACTACTAATAATAATAATAATAATAATAATAATAATAATAATAATGAGGAAGAAGAAGAAGAATTTTGCGAATCAAGCTTAAGGCCTTGACTGAAATATATTAGGCATATCTGTGCTGATGTGCATAAATGATGGAAAAACTGAAAAAAAATGAATGAGGCAGACTATGCAGATAGCAGCATTTTACAAGGAAACATGAACACCAAAATCACAATACACAGCAATGGCGAAACGGACAGGAGCACCCAAAAGGCATAAAATGCAAACACGTGTAGAGAAACATGTAGAAAACAGACACATTAGAAATGAATTAAAGTCACATTTGTTTGCCTTGCCACTTTGTGTGTCCACAATAACCGCACTGTTAGTACACTTTGCTGTTAGTTGAAGTGCTTTTCTGTGCAACGTGCTTGTTTCAGACCAACTCTTTCATACAGTGCTAGGAACGGCGCCCCCTGCTGGCCCGGAGGCCTTTTGTAACGTACAGCCCAAACTCTGCTGTGGCCCACCTCCATAGTCAGCGTGGGCCTTAGCTGCCCTGTCCAGTGCCAGAGCTGTGTCTCGGGTCCTGCTCAGAACCTCTTCCAGCTGTCCACGCAGCGCCTGAACCGTGTCCAGCTCCATGTGCAGCGCCTGAGTCTTCTCCACACTGCTCGAGCAATGAAACAACATTAAGTACAGTGCATGCTAAATGCCTTTCAAACTCTAAATTAGTATCTAATAGAAGACGACCGGTAGGAGATTTTTACGGATACCAATAACCAAGCTGGGAAGTACCTGGCAACAACCGATGAATCAAACAATAGTTTTTGAAACTGATACTGAATGGAAACGTAACACAAATATTCGTCAAACAAATATTGCTGAACTTTTATTTATTTATTTATTTATTTATTTTTACAAAACTAAACAGTACTGACCATACCATGAAAATGTGCTATACTTTTTTTAGAATGAAATAAATATATAACTATTAATAAATATTAAGGTAAATAAAAGATATACATCTAAACTGAACCCAAAATTAACACTGTAAATAACAAATAAAAATAGAGACATCATAAAAGACTTCAAATAACAACAAAATTTGTCAGTGACAGTTGATATTTCGTCTCTAGAGGCCGCTCTCGTGCTGCATGACAGCGGACCCCTCTCAGCCGCTCCCGCAAGGGACGTGACCGGGAAAAATATCGGCGTGGATTTCTGCCGATAAACGATCGGTTATTGTTGCTGATTAATTGGCGAACCTTATCGATCGGTCGACCTCTATTATATATGTAGTAGAACATCAAAATAGTCAATGCTATAAATCGATATTATTTCCTATTGGTTATATATTATCATGCTAAATGACGAATATGATTAAAATACCGTGTGATCGATGCATCGCTGTAATGCATGATCCAATAAAAGGCTTCTCATCACTTCTATTTTTATGAAAGGACGAGAATTTTCATCGATACTATATAACAGTTATAATGAAGAACGTTCAAATTGTTACATGTTCAATTCAATTAGGAATGTTTTTAAATTAGGAACCTGTCCTAAAAACCTATGTTACTAAATCTAAGTCCTGACTGTCTAATCTGGCTATCTCAGGTCCTAACCTGTCTCCTGTGGACTGCACGTGGTTCAGGTTTTGGTAGAGCTTCTTCTCGGCTCTCAGAGCCTGGTTCAGCTGCTGGTACTCTGATACTAACTGCTCCAGAGCACTCTGTAGGGACAGAGTCACACCAAATCACATCACGTTCTGGACTGACACCCACATTTCATCCTCATTCATAAAAAGCATGCCAAACCCATTATTACAATGGTACTGGTGGTTCTAACTTGGTGGCTGATAATTAATACTCATATAATAATAATAATAATAATAATAATAATAGATGGGGATGATTCAACTTAATCTCGATCTCCATCATCTGAAAGAATCATAATAGTCAATAATGCTATAATGTTGATATTACTCCTGTTGGCTACCTGGGGGTCAGTGGTAATGCGATTTTCAGGCTTTTTGGTGGAAGCAGATCTTAACTCTGAAAGCTCCCGCTGTGAATGTAGAAGAGAAGATGTTAAAACAGAGGGCAAAAATAACAAGCTATTTTAATTAAGAGAGGGTGTGTGTGTGTATACCTCTGTCTCTCTGTGTTTCCTCAGGGCAATCTGAAGCTCCTCTTTAACAGCTTGCATCTCCAGGTCTGAGCTGCTATCCCCTGATCCTGCTCAAAATGCGCGCACACACACACACACACACACACACACGTTACTCACCTTTATTACTAACTACAGCTCTAGGAACACAACTGAAGAGAACATACTCAGTGTTGTTGCTGATGATCTGGAGGTTGCCTGTGCCTCTTCCTGACTCTGCATCAGATCCTACACAACAAATTCATCACATTTACTGTACATCACATTCATGTTAATGTGTGTGTGTGTGTGTGTGTATATAT
>JANDJT010000103.1:15255658-15265775 GCA_024331685.1 Stegophilus panzeri
TATATATATATATATATATATATATATACACACACACACACACACACACACACACACACATATACACATACATACAGTGCCCTCCACTAATATTGGCACCCTTAGTGTGTGTTTGTGTGTGTGTATATATATATATATATGTATGTATGTATATATGTATGCATGTGTGTGTGTGTGAACAGACCATATAGAAATGAATATGATTTGTTCTTGCGGTTCATTTTATTTTATAGTTGTAATTTCAAAATCATTATAAAGACTAAGGGCACGTCTCAATCAGCTCCCTAATTCAGTAGTCAGGGCACCGATCAGAGAGTCGGCCATTTTAATGGGCTGTCTCAATCTCAAAATCCTTCCAGTGCATTGGAACTTTTGCTCCCTAAAAAAAATCCCACAATGCACCGCAGAAACCAGGGACTTTTGTTTCGTTGGATATGACGTCATGTTTTCTGAAGATACTCAGCTTTAAAAAAATGGCGGACGAACTCTCAGGCAACTTTGTCTACAAATGTAAGTAGCTTGTTAACGTTGTTGTAGCTCTCAAATGATTACTTACGTTAGGGATTTTTATTTGACGTTCTATATACGGTTTGTTTGAGTCTAACGACTTTTAACTGTTTGATGTTTTTAAAAAAATCCACTAGCACTAGCCTACAATCCTGCATGAAGTACCATGACAGAAACGCATGTGATTAAGCTAACAGATTTATACGGCATACAATGTCAGTGATATCGGTCCTGCCAGTGATGACGTTTTACAACGCGAGTACGTAGTCATGTCACCGGAAATTGAGTCATCAGTGTCCCAATGTGTAGTGATCCAGGTTCCTTACCAGTGCCTGATATACTGATTCACAACCTTGGGCGCTAATTGAGACACACCCTATATTACTCTTTATTGTTGAGCTGGTCTCTTTTCCCCCCAAATCACCCCAGTGTTATTAAGATAATAAAGCAAGTAAAGGTGTGTTTCATAGTGATGATTATGACAAAACTATGTCACAGTATGACAGATTTATGACAAAATAGTTTGTAAACCTGCATTAATCACAGAATTAAAAATATATATTTGATATACTGTGTAAATACAGTATTCACATGACATTCATAATTTCAACAGGTGTGAGGAAAGGGCTTTTCACGGCTTATTAATATTTCTGTCGCAGGTGCAATTCACATCACAGCCACCAGAGTGCTAGAAATAACAACCCGCTCACTCACCCATTCACTCACCCGTTCAATCACCCGCTCACTCACCTGTTCAATCACCCGCTCACTCACCCGCTCACTCACCCGCTCACTCACCTGCTTGCTCACTCGTTCAATCATCCACTCACTCACCCATTCACTCACTCGTTCAATCACCCGTTCAATCACTCGTTCAATCACCCGCTCAATCACCCATCCACTCACCCGTTCACTCACTCGTTCACTCACCCGCTCACTCACTCGTTCAATCACCCGCTCACTCACTCGTTCAATCACCCGCTCACTCACTCGTTCAATCATCCGCTCACTCACCCGCTCACTCACTCGTTCAATCATCCGCTCACTCACCCGCTCACTCACTCGTTCACTCACCCGCTCACTCACCCATTCAATCACTCATTCAATCACCCGCTCACTCACCCATTCAATCACTCGTTCACTCACTCGTTCAATCACCCGCTCAATCACCCATCCACTCACCTGTTCAATCACTCGTTCAATCACTCGTCCACTCACCTCTGCATCTCTCTCTTTCTGGAGTAGCGAAGTAGAGAGCTCTTGGAGCTGTTCGTCCATCTCTGTGACTCTCTCTCTCAGAGAGCTCCTCTCCTCCGTTAACTCCTGTATCAGCATCTCCTTACGGCGCACTGCCGCAGTGAGCTCCTCAATCCTGTAGATAAATAACGCACATTAACAACCTGTACAACTGTGTGGGTGTGACCAAAATAACACAACACTACAGATATACTCCAGATCTACAGAGATGGCGGACCGCGGTCGGGGATTTCAGCAGCCGAACCGAGGACTCAGGAAAAAAATCTAATCAAATAAAATACTGTAGCAGAACTCATAAAAATGAAAACATTAAAGCTGTAGCAGCTCAGGTTTTCCAAACACGTACAAACTCGGCTTCTACTGCAGATCCTCTGTTGTGCTATCTAATCACATACAGATTTTTTTTAACCTGTCTGGTCTGATAAACTGATCGCATGGCTCATTTGAAAAAAATAATAATCAGACCATTTAAATATAAATGGACAAAGAGCATTATTCTCTGCATGTCAGATTCAAAAAGATGTCTCATAGGTGTCTCCACGGCGCTGCTCCAAAGTGGTAATGATGAGCACCATTACTAAACCAAAACATAACCACTTCGATTTTCGATTTAACCATAAACTAATTATTATTGTTTAAGCATTGTTATCATTCAGTCATGGTAGTTTTGTTAGCAGGACAAGTAAGATCATTATTTGCAAAAGATTAATAACATACATGAAATATTTTTTAAAAATAATAATAATTCAACAGTCTAAATGAGTTTATGAAAATCTGGATACTGACTATTGTCCATAGTGTCACTGAAGCTGTGAGTGCTTTTGGTTAGATAAGTAACCCAAGTGTGACATGTTCAGACAGCACATGTTTCTGGCATTAAAAATACACTGGAATCCATTTAAGATTCGTCCATCTTCGTGCTAGAGCGCTTTTTTTTCTTCACTGTGGTCTGTGGATTAACTCCAGCTCAAGATAGTTTAAGAGGCTAAAAATTCATTCAACACTTTAGACATGCTGCTTTTAATATAGTTTTCATGGAGCTCTCGGTTTTGTTTAGTGGAGAGAGAGAGAGAAAGTGCATGTGTTGTGGGGTTATTGTGTTATTTTTAGAGGGAGAACTATTTCAAATTGCCTCAGACTCTAGGTCAGAGAGAACAACTCAATTATAACAACTCTCTCCTTTTCTCTTACCTTTTGCTATCTCTGTTGTCAGGCAGCAGTATGGGAGGTTTGGAGCTCTTAGCAACAGACATCTCCTTGGTGATGGGCTCCATGGTGACAGGGGGATGCTGAGAGCAGGACTCTGCAAGACTGGCCATGCGTTCAGCCTCGCTCCGTGCTAACTGAGCCTCCTGCCATACATAGCATCATCATCATCGTCATTAATACAGTTACGGTCTACAGTATGATCATCAACAAAAGCACCTGTACAACTGCATGTGTGTGTGTGTGTGTGTGTGTGTGTGTGTGTATACATGTGTGAGAATGTGTCTCTACCTCCTGCAGGAGTTGTATCTTTGTCTGCAGGACCTGCTGCACGTGGTCGATCTCCTGCTGTCTCGCCTCACAGCAACGCTGCAGCTCTGCTTCATTGTTATTGGTCAGGCTCTCCGCTGTTGTCCTATCGGGAAAACGGCAGGGGCGGGTCATCCTGCTTTGTTTTCAAAAATGTCTACAACACGTGTCCCAGTAACGGCTGCTCATGCTATTAGACGGAAGGGCTAACGCTCAGTGCCTCGACAATGAAGCTCTTAGGGCTGAGCAATCTCCACTCTCCCCGATGGTTTTCTTCATGATGTCTAATAGTACATCAAATATATAATGCTCCACTGGCTTCATGTCGTGTTTCCTCTGAATGCCAAATATGGTCAAGATAAAACTTTTGTTCGAACCAAAAACATTAAACTTCTGTTTACGCTTCTGTCGTATTAGTGCACAGTGTGCGCTTAATCTGTGTACTTGTAGTTTGTCTTTCAAAGACGTTTGGGGGGACGGGACGGGACGATGATAAAGTAAATAATCCACCTTGTTCATATTTCTTACACTCGTTACTGTATTTCAAATGCGTCTCAATCAGTGCTCGTGATGTGCAAGCCAAATGCATAAAACCTAAGAGGCGTTTCAATCTGTTTAATCACCTGACATAACTGTAACTGATAGCTGATAGGCTGCATGAAGTTACAGTCTGGGCTATAATGAAATCAGCCCCTGCCTTGCTTCTACCATCTTCTGTATTTTCTTTATGCCTATTGGTGGCACTTGATTCCACAAAAGTCCAAAATAACCTGCCTTAAGACATTTGTTAAGAGCAAATAATCTGGTGTGGATGCCAAAAATGAAACCTTATCCTGATGATGTCTATTTATCTTTGAAAGACAGAACGGCTTAGCCCTGCTAGCCCATTTATACCAGCCATCACTGGTCATTCCAACACCCACAGCTATGCACTGTATACATAAAGCTACAGCTGCTTTAAGAACAAATGGCTTGCTCTGGATGTCTCAGTTTTTTTTTTTTTCTGTAAGTGTAGACCTGTGGAATCTCATGCATATGTTCAGATGATAGAATCAGTTGGCTGACCAAGCCTGGTGGGTTTAAATCCAACCCTAATTTACCCGACATTCCTGAAGAGTTTTCCTGAAGTTTTTATACACCACGATACTATGGTCTTTAGAATTAAATCAGGGGAGCACAAGTGGCACAGGTAACGAAGAAGGTGTGCCCCATCACCCGAGGATATCTTCAGTCAACCCGAAGCAGAGGATGGCTTTTAAATTTTCCATGTTTAAACCTCTGTCATCATGTCTTAGAATAGCTACGGCTTGTACATGGAGACACACACACACACACACACACACACACACACACACACACACACACACACACGCAGATGGACTCATTTTTGCAGGGATGGGACTCCCAGAATGGCCCACGCCACTGTGTCTGTCACTGTGTGTATAAATGTGCTGGTTTTAAACTGGGATAACGACTGTCCACTCACACCTTACCGTAGAGTCAGCACTTATATTTAACAAACATTTATTTACAACCTGTAGCTGTAACTGTATCACCATGGCGTAAAATGTGTTGTAATTTTATTCATTTTCATTCATTTGAATCATTTTGTCAATTTTACTGAAATTAAGTTCAATTAAATAAACACATTACATGATGTACACGTTATGATCACATTATGAGCTCCCCAATACAGATTGCCGTCTATGTTGTTATCTAACAATTTATTTTGTTTGAAATACGGCAAAAAAGGAAAGGTGGGGATTTAACAGAAAAAAAAATGGATGAGGTGAAGTGATGGTGTTGGGGTATGTGGTGAGCTCATGGTCTGGCAACCTTAGATATGTATAATAAAAGGGTTTATTTAAACCCAGAGGCCAAGAGCTACATCACTTGTCCTGACAGCCATTTTTGGAGATCTGGGGACAGTCATTATTTTTGTATGGTATATGAATGACCGTATGTAGAATATTCCGTATGTACCGTATGTAGATATTCTTTAGATAAATGTCCTTATCGAGTCTGATAGAGTTTCTAAATAGTAAGCGGTTAGGAAGTAACTGGTACAATAAGGTACAATAACTTTGCTACAATGCAGCCCCTCTAGGATTTCGCGAGTTTGCGATCGCAGAAATGAACGCAAAATCAAGCGAACTCTGCAATATTCGGAGGAGCTTGTATCTGTGTGTTGCTACGTCTTTACTGGGAGTATGTTCAAATGAAAAAAGGAAGCACAGTGTGCGATCCTGTTGGCTACAGCTACAGCTTTATATTCGCGTATGCCACAATAGCATGACTGTAGTTTTGGGTGAATAAAACCTGAATGACATTTTGTCATAACGTTTGCGGATATGTAATCGGACATACGTTCCCACCGACCAATCGGTGCACAACGCACACATTAGTGTGTCTCTAAGTGCCTCGCTTACCCATAAACCCTCCAGTCTCCACCACAACGCAGACACGCATCTTCAATGTAGTAGTATAAATCAGTCCTTCTGCTGATTGTTAGTCACAGCTAGTGGGTGGGTATTTAAGAAAATCACATGAATTGTCATCTTCGTTCCTGTCAAATCGACCCATCGTTCATTCTTAAACAGATTCAATCAAATTTTTTTTGGATTTCTTAAACTCTGTCGTTGCCACCCCATCTTCTTCATCTGTTAATTTTTCTGCATTTCTTTCCTTGTGGTGGTATATCTCACATCTCTATACATCCTTACATTCTTTCTTCCTCCTCTTCCTTTGGTTTTATTTCTATTTCTGTATCTATCAGTGTTGCCCTCTGCTTCCTGCCAAGATCATCCCATACGGCTACATGGTGGACACGTGAGTCGAGTGTGTGTTCCATTTTCCAACTGCTCACTGTAACTGGAGTGAGTGTGTGTGTGTGTGTGTGTGTGTGTGTGTGTGTGTGTGTGTGCGCGCATGTGTGTGCATGGCGTGCTCTTCTTGGACTGATCAGTATTAATCCGATCGATCAGACTTATAGTGCTTTTCCGCTTAACAGCATCGCAACGGGGTTCAGTGACGACTCCAAACCCAGGACTATCCGAATTCCGGCCGTATGTCAGATTCCTAGTGAAAATATAAAGAAACGTTAAAATAAAATACAACAAATACAATGAAACACCGGGAATTCCAGGCTGAATCTGGAATGTCGTTCTAATTTGCACTAAGTACAACGGTATTATGTTATACCCTATGCAGAGGACAAACAACATGAATAAAAAGCCATTTAACTTAACCGTGGCAAATCCGTGGTTTATCACTGTAGAAAAGTCATTCCAGCCAGGACGATTCTCGGATTATGTGGTTTGATCGATCAATGGTCTGAACTATTTTTATACCTCTACCCGTATGTCCTGGCTCGGCTTGTAAGAAAGATAACTACATTCAGCATGGGTATTTAAGTATGCCACAGCTCACTCGGCAGTGGAAACAAAGATGAAACGTTATTGTCCGAGCTGCATTGTCCGGCGGAAAACCACCATTAATGAGCTATCAGTCCACCGTACATTTCTCGGATGGAGACAAACAGCCTGCATCTGTCTTGTGTGTCTGGATCTCTGAAGCATATTAGCTTTTTTTTTTAAAATGATTTCCCTGCTTATCACTCTTTACAGCCATAAGGACATATAAACACTTCTTGGAATTGATTAAATGGTTTAACACTGTCTAATAAAGAAAGAAGTGACCCAAGGGCAGCTGGAATGCTGAATGATGAATACACCACTTATTAAGCTGTTATATAGTGTGTAAAAAGGACAACTATATTTAATGATATGTGAAAATTTGATGTATTATTTATCATGCCTCATTAAAATTAATTTTACTGCCTACAGCTACTATGTACCAACAAACAAGCAGATGCTGAATGCCACATCTGACCTTTTTTGACAAAACTATTTAACCTTTTGTGCTGCGAAACTTGTTACATGTTCTACAGTTGTACAGATAAGTAGAAAAACAGACAGAGACACAGACTGACAGATGGTAGACAGAAAGAGACTCACAGAGCTTTGTCAAGAAGCTGCTGTTTCTCCTGTAACTCCTGCTTCAAGCTCTCAACCTCCACCTTCAGCTCGATGTTCTGCAATCAACACAAAACACTGAAATGAAACTTTAATTAACACTCAAAACTTTCGAATTAATTAGGCGTGTCATAAACATGTTATTTAAATGCCAGTGAAAATATGCGAGACGCTTTATAACCGTATGTTAATTAAATGTGATTTGACCTTATTGAGATATTGGCTTAATAGATTTAAGTCACAGATGTTTCAGATATAAACTAATAATTCCAAAGTTTTGTAATGCTTTGTGTGCCCTGCGATGGACTGGCACCCTGTCCAGGGTGTACCCCGCCTTGTGCCCGAGGCTTCCTGGGATAGGCTCCAGGTTCCCCGTGACCCTGAAAAGGAGTAAGCAGTAGAAGATGGATGGATGGATGGATGGATGTAATGCTTTGATTACCTCAAATGAATCGATCATAACAGTGACAAAGTACACGACGCACTTCGGGTTCGTCGGAGTCAACGTGAACCTCGAACAATATCAGCTCAGACACTTTATACTGTTTTTCAAACCGGTTCTTCCCTCCAGTAATGTAAATGAAGCCTTGCTTTAAATGTAAATTAAACATAACAGTTGAAGTGATCACTTTCCGTTCTCGCATTATTGATGTCGTTACGGGTGTAACCACCCAAATGGCGGGATGATACGATTGTCTAGACCATCGTTTCCCAACCTTTTTTCAGTCATGGCATGCTAGATAGCGTTAGCTACATAAGGATGAAGTTGATGGTCCAGAAGCATCTGGAGCTTTTCTTTTAAAAAATCTGTCCATATTCTTTTGCACTACACACGCATCATCACACGCCAATTATTAGGATAAAACACACATGTATGTCACGCATACTGATGTTGACGTGCTGTTTACGGGGGGGTGTCTTTTTTTTTATATATAATTTATTATTATTATTATTATTATTATTATTATTATTACTACTACTACTATTATTATTATTATTAAGCGTACGTGTCTGTCTTATTATTTCTGTATCCGTGTTATTATTTCAGACATCAGATATTTATCATATATTAAATGTTTTATACACATTTTAGCATTTTAGAAATGCTTGAAGGATTTTTACACAGCACCCCTGCTCTCATCAAACAGCATCCCGTCTGTTGGGAAACACTGGTCTAGACAGATGTCTTTCTGAATGACAATTACAGTCACGTACCCTGCTGTCCCACTCCTGCTCCCATGCTATAACTGATCGAATGTCACTTCAGGTGGTATTATCTACGTATTGATGAGACAGAGATGAACTGTCCCTATGACCATAATTAAGCCGTTTTGGGGGATCAGCTTGTTTTAACACCTTACCTTGGAGTGGAATCTATTTAGAGGCAGTCTGTAATTAACTTAATGCAATACAGCCCATGCTGAACAATTATTATTTAAAAAAACAAACAAACAAAAAAAACAGACAAAAGAACCATTTCATTATATTATCCTTTATACACTATGCACAATAGGTTTGGTTATTAAATCCTCATTTACACATTTAACTTAATTTAATTTAATCATCAATCATTAACCATTTAGACTTACAGTTATGAGTCTTTATTAGTCACATATACATTACAGCACAGTGAAATTCTTTTCTTCCCAGCATCCCAGCAAGTTAGGAGGTTGGGGTCAGACATGATACAGTGCCCTTGGAGCAGAAAGGGGTAAGGGCCTTGCTTAAGGGCCCAACAGTGGCAACTTGGCAGTGCTGGGGCTTGAACCCCGAAATTCCGATCAGTAACCCAGAGCCTTAACCGCTAACCCACCACTGCCCCCTTTCTTTTTTTTTTTTTCTTTTCTTTTTTTTTTTTTTTTAATGATAATGAGTCTTTATTGGTCACATATACATTACAAGGACCTTAACATGCCTTTCTGATTTGCATGATTATATTGTTGTTGTTGTTTTTTCAAGTAAGCATAATCTCAGGTAATGAGATAGTGTACACACATTCCTACACATTGTAACGGGAGGTTACGCATAGAAACTGATCTTTACACACAGCACGCAATGCAACAAATGACCTGTCACTGGGTTAACAGTGAGAAATCAGAGATTCAAGGCATGGGGCACTTGTGAAGTGTGAGGGGATTGTGGGTCTGTGGATGAAACTGCGAGAGATTTTCACACTCCACATGAGAAAGAGGAAGCCCTGCTGAGCACACAGTTTCTGCCTTAATGAATCTTCATGAGGGAAGGCATGCATGCGCTGACGATACAGGAGATACGAGCAGCAGTTTGCATTGCGAGGGTCTGTGAGTGTGAGCTTCTGTACCTTACAATTTTTCTTTCTTTATTATATATCCTATTATAGTTTTAAATATATATTTTAAATCGTGTATTATTGTGTATTGTACCACAGCGCTGTTGAGTTCTTGATCCCGATTGCTCAGAAGGTGTTGAGTAATCTTCTAGATTAGTAGTTTTGTTGCAAAAAGTATGATGTGTTGTTCTTTAAAAAATAAATAAATGTTAGTGTTGAAGCAAAACAAGGTAAAAGAACTTTCTGGATGCTCAGTTTTTGGAAAATAATCAAGGTTTTAACACTAACTTTGCACTGGGCCACATCTCACCCCATTGTTGTCCTACAATAATGATGTTTTATTGTCCTGTTGATTATTGTCCTACAATAATAATTTATTGTTGTCCTGTTGATTATTGTCCTACAATAATGATGTTTTATTGTCCTGTTGATTATTGTCCTACAATAATAATTTATTGTTGTCCTGTTGATTATTGTCCTACAATAATAATTTATT
>JANDJT010000103.1:15266646-15283574 GCA_024331685.1 Stegophilus panzeri
CTGCTTTTAAAACACACACACACACACACACACACACACACACACACACACACACACACACACACATGCACGCGCACACATGCACGCGCACACATGCACGCGCACACATCACATCCAGGTAAACAGAGGCAGTAAAACCTGCACAAGCATGCGTACACCATACTACACTGACTTTGCGCACTGTATTTGATTTAGTCTTTTTTACAGTATTGGTACACAGTCAGTGTAGATGTGTATTTGGACCAAAAAAAAAAAAAACTGGATACGCTGAGAAACTTGACACCAGTCGAGAAAAAGGTGTAGATAGTAGGTGAAACGAGGCTGAGCTGAAGTTCAGGACATTACAGTACACGGCCTCGCTGCAGGCACAGAGCGTAATGTGAGAGGCGAGTGTGTATGGGCAGAAGAGCAGAAGGCTGAGGTTGATGGTGTTTACTGCTGCTGACCTTCACGAGAACTCTGGCAGTGCCACACACACATTCCTATGCACATATTCAACACACTCACTCATACACACATTGTCACGCACACAGTAAGCAACATGCATTATATAGCAACCATCCCAAGAACACACACACACACTCCTCTTATTATCCATGTGAGGACCTTCCTGACATAATTAGCTAATTGTTGCTATGCCTACACCTAAATGAAACCCTTACATTAATCTAAGTAACCAAAAGGAAACATTTTGGTGCTTTTTTTTATTTTTAATGAAAGCTGCACTTTATGCAAAGAAGAAAAAAAAAAAAAAAAGCAGCCAAATGTCCCCACAAGGTCAAATCTGTCAGATATTCCTATTCTTTCAGGGACAGTCGGTCCCCCTAAACACTCCCAACCTTACTCCACCACACACACGCACACACGGACACTATATGGCATATATCTAATTACCTATCTGTACTAATGTACTATGTATTTTCTACACATAATACCTAAATCTAAACCTAACCTTAACTTCAGCAACAAAGACATTTCTGTTTCATTAAAAAAAAAGAGCTGCATAAAAAGCACTTTTTACATGGTCAGGACTTTTTTTTCCTTTCTTTTTTCTTTTTACACAAAGCTACAAAGCTAGGACATTTTGGTCCTTTGGCAATTCACAGAAACAAACACACTGTTCTAGATGACAGCTGTATGTACTGGAGGCTGTATGAAAGGGTCCTATTTGGAAAATGCCATGCTGGTCTTGTACAAAGGTATGCTCTTAATGCAAAAATTTATTACACACTTTTAAACCAAATGTCCCGGGAACACACTCGTCCTTAAAGACACTTTAAATTCATCTTAAAAGACACTTCTTATACAATCTCAATGGCAATCATAAGATGTGATGTGGTGACTCTTAGGTGGATCATATTAAAGCACACACAAACACACACAAAAACATACACACACTGCTGTTTATGTCCCTCAGCCCATAGAGACAGAAATCATTTTAAGCAGACACTTCTGGATGGTGAAATTAGGCCCTGTGATTACTTGCTGAGGGACAGGGGTCAAAAGCAGGGCCATCCGTATTCAATAACACAAATCATACTGAGCAGGCAGAGGACTATATCCCATTGCGCGCACACACACACACACACACACACACACAGAACATATGGGTTCTACAGCATATTACTGACTATTAAACTAAATATATAGGAATATAAACCTTCAGTGATTGTTTTCCTCTACAACATTAACAAATGTATTATAAACTTTGTATATTTTATAATGTGAAAATGCACTGAAGTTGTAATGATAAGGCTGGCTGGTTAAAATAGTTTTAAAATGTATAATCATTGTTATTTTCTTGAATGTACACCTCGCAACAAACAATGCCATCTTAGCAAGTAAAATATCTTAAATACAGGCAAATACAGCTAACATTTCACTTTCTATTATTATTAGATGATTATTTCTAGATTTTTAACCATTACAAGCTTGAAAAATTCTTATCGTATCGGCGGATAATTCTGTTTACTGCGAGTAGTTTTTTTCTTGAAAGAAGCAAAATGATCCGCCGATAGAATAAGACTATTTTAAACATGGAATCGGTTCATATGTCTAGATTTCGGCTTGATGGTTCTTATATAATCTTATAAAGATAAATATTAGACAAATTTTCCTTTATTCAAGATATCTTCACTAAGAGATCTTTTTTTGTTGCAAATAGTTTTATTACATTTTATCACTTCTAATTTTTTTTAAGCTATATTTAATAAAATGAATAAACCTTTGGAACAGAATAATAATTAAATAATAATAGTAAGCCTGCTCTAAATAAATAGGTTGCCAGTTACCAAACCAGACACTTAAACTGTATGAATTGAGAGATTATGATTGATCGCAGTAGAGTTAATACTTACATTTATATTTAAAGTTAACTCACCAATACTGCAGTAGATTATGGGTAATTAACTGAGGAACCCAAATATTGTGAACATGATCAAAACAGGATACAAACTGCAAGCCTACGAAACTGAATACATTATGATCTGTTAAAGTTACAGAGATAGAAATGATCAAATTTGTAACATTATGTAAAGCAAGCAAGAATGTCCTAATTCCAATTTCCACAGAACATCTCAAAATCAGCTGATTTCACTCAAATAAATTTGCAGAATCATGTCAGGTTTTTCATTTCCAATGCACTCTGGTGAACAGGTTTCACTTCCCAAGCATTTTTTTTTCTGAGAAACTCATTTAAAATGACAGAATGTCCCATGTGGAGCGTTCCACAATCCTATGTGATAAATTCATAAATCTGTGGATTAACCTTAAACAGCAAGTTTATGGTGTGAGAATTTAAATTAATGGATAAATTGGACAAGTGATTTGGAATTATACAGAATCAAGCATTACTACTGTAATCCCCAGCCTTAAAGCCTTTTTATACTGTTTATACTGTAGTGCTTATGTGCATCACTGGCATCAATAATTCCATTCAGCTGAAATGACCAGAAGAAGTGAATGTGGGTCTGTATGGATAAGAGACATGATGTTTACAGGGATTATGGGAGATGAACCAGGATTTCGTGAGGCTTGCTGATAAATGATATAGATGTCACAAGAGTGGAGACAATTTCTGTCATGTCTGGCTTTGTCTGATAATTGGCTCATCTATCAATATATTATGTAAGAGAGGACTGTGTGTATGCAAACACACATACACAGACAGCAGCTGCATATTGGAGTCACCTTGCTGTGAGGATTGCTAGGCAGACTCCGTGATTGTGCCAGTAGCCAGGATTATGGTCTGGTTGCTTTTGGCCAGTTGGTTAAACTTCATCCTCCAATATTCGACGTATATAATATCCAAAATGCACTATTCTTGTGAAACAGGCCAATGAATTTGGACCAAAATATTAGAATGGGCTAAATCTGCCAAATAATATTATAAATGATAAATTATAAAATGAATTATAAATTCTTTATTCTAATATTGTGAGATACTGGATTTTTGATTTCCATGAGCTATAAGCTGTAATCATCAAGATTAAAACAAAAAAAAAGGCTTGAAATATTTCACTTTATGTCTAATGAATCTAGAATATATGAAAGTTCCATTTTTTAAATTAAATTACGGAAAAAAAAATCAACTTTTCCACGATGTTCTAATTTTTGGAGATACACCTATACTTTGAGATTTATAAGGGTGTAACTATACACTAAATTCAAAATCTGATTCCATATGATACAGCGGCGTCTCAATATGATATGTTCATATGTATTTCCATACAGCAAAAACAAACTGGTGTATGGTATTATTATTTGGCAGATTTAGCCCATTCTAATATTTCGGTCCAAATTCATTAGCCTTCACTTAAGCCCAAGTGCTCCCATTCTCCAGACCGTAAGGATTTGAGACAATCTTCTAGTTCCTTGCTGTTTTTCCACAAGCTAATACGCTAGTATACTAGCCACTCGGCTAACAGCATGCTTAGGAAGAGCGTTTTATTTTTATTTTTTTCCCCCATTTTAAACCCCTGTAGTGGGCTTGATTAAGTTGAAATTTTTAGTACACCTCACCTAATATAAGTAATATTGCATGATAAATAGTCTACTTTTTCAGGAAGTCTGTTGAATGTATTGTTTGATACTCAGGTGCATAGAATCGAGAGTCTTGTCTCAAACAATACGATACCATACGCCATATAGTTGATCTACAAACAAGCTCATTTACAATTTTTCAGTTGACTATTGCAGAAAAAAAAAACCCACCCCAAACTCCCCAAAACATTACTACCTAAAGTTTGGAAAAGCAAAGGAGAGGTTGCTAGAGGTGTTATACCAGTAGAGGTTCCTAAAGACTGCTCAGGGTTTTAAATAGCCTCTGATATCATATCACGAGATAGACGTTTAAAAACAGCTCAGACGCCTTTACATGAGCATAAACAGTAGTTATATCATGCATCATCCATATTTATACATACTTAAATGCTCTTTAAATGTCATTTATAAACTTTATAAACAACCAATCTTAGACAAGCAAAGCAACTGAATATATTTAAGCTATACATTTACATTTATTCATTTAGCAGACGCTTTTATACAAATCGACTTACAAATGAGGAAATACAAGCAAAGCGATATATCAAGTGGAGAACAATACAAGTAGTGCTACCATACAAGATCTATAATTGAGTCCTAGAGACGCAGAATGTGCAGAGTAGAGGTGTAAGTGCCAGAGTAGGTTTTTTTTTTTTTTTTAAAAGGATAATATGGGGTTGGTGTTTTAGGGGTTGGTTAGGTGTTCATGGAAGAGGTGGGTCTTTAGCTGTTTTTTGAAGATAGTGAGAGATTCTGCTGTTTGGATTGAGGTTGGAAGTTCATTCCACCACTTAGAATCCACCATTATCTGATGTACAATAAGGTACATATGTGTGACGGTCTGGGGAAAAACACATCGGATGTCACAGCAACTGAATTCTGTTAAACAGTCCAAAAAAACTGTGTTGATAAAAACACTCTATCTATGTGCAAGTGTGATTTCCACACACAGTGAATGTCAGGCTTTGAGCTGGATAGCGCCATGCTGAAGCAAAAATGACATAATCCTAATCAGTTCAGTTTGTAATCAGATACCGGCTGTCAGAATGACCATGACGCTCCTGCACTGCGGTCTTTAAATGCAATTTTTCCCTTTTCACATTTGGAGCTAACCAGACTCAACTTGTGGTTGATACACGCAGAAGAACCTCCTTCCAGAACTAAATATACACTGTAAAACATGACATCATAGCAAGCACAAATACCTTGAATATAGTCACATGTATCTGGTATTTCTTATTATAAGATTACAATAAACCAAATATAAGATTATTAAAACTATTTCAAGCCAATTGTACTAATTTCACGATTGAAACAGTCTTATTTAAAATGATGTGCCAGATAATTTTGCCCATTTTAAGCATTTATTTCTAGACAGAAGCAAAATGATCTGAACAGAACAAGACTTCTGAATCTCAATCTTGAAAATGAAAAATAATGATTTTATATTTGGTTTATCGTAATCTTATTATAAGAAATACAAGATACATTTGACTATATTATTGAAGAGATGTTCATTTGTTAGAGTAAGATGACTTTTATGCTGAGAAATTTGCACACGAGTTCACCGTGTTTATAATAATATCCTACCATCAAGCACCAAAAGCGACTGTTTAACGTTATCATAAAACGTCCAGTCAAACCAAATCACGCAATACACGTCAAATTCCGGAAACAGATTTACGGTATTCCAGGAGCGTTCCTGGAGTAATATCTGCTACACCGAAAAACACAAGATCATTTCTGGAATGTGAATATGAATATGAATATGACTCCCTGCGGTCCGATATAACTGCTCTAACACGCACTGAAGCCTCAAACAGACAAGGTAGCATTATCAGTGAGGTTGATTTTTAAATGAGTGATATATTGATGCCAACCAATCATCTAAAATTGAGTTTGATTATATATTAATTAATACATCTATGAAGCACCTATGAAGAACAACAGTTTCATTCCTGCATTATGTCTTTGTTCAAGGGCAAACCATCACAAACTGTTAGACTGATTATTACTCCAATATGGTAATACTAAACAAATATTCAAGCTGATTTTTGTTCTGTTTCCTACCTGTCCTTATAATGACTTGTGCTTAATGTGATAAGTCATGTTGTTTATTCATATTGTATGGATAAGAAGAGAAAGAAACAAATCACAGGCAAACAAATCACAATCCTGTTGCCTAACAACCAGGTGGGAGGAATGTATTTTTTCATGATGGTCATCATGTTCACATCGCATAATGAGCTGCTGGTAAAATCCGTGCTGATTTATGTCATGCAAATGGAAAGAAGGTGAATGAAGACCTGCTATAATGCTAAAGGACCTAGAATGTTAGAAGATGTTTAGATTTCTAGGACATCTATCCTCTTAAAATAATGCAGGAGAGCTTCAGTGCGTTTGACTATGACTCAGAAGACATTATCTATGAGCTCCGATTTTATCCATACTTTTTGCTCCAGTACACAAAAGCATGCAGGAAAAAAAACCCGGGTCACTATCCCAAATCAACAGACGCCCACAAATACATTCCCACATCCAACTTTAGGCCACTCACCGTTCGGTAGACATCATCACTGTTGTTCTCGTACTTCTGCTGGATCCTTTCTTCCAGGAAGTAGATGCGCAGCTTGAGGCTGAAGTTCTCCTTCTTCAGGTCAGTGAGGTGCTGTGAGAGAGTGCGGTAACTGTTAGACATGTCCGGTGTGTGTGTGTGTGTTCACCTCGGGGGGCATCGTGTGCCCCCCCGTCACTCTCAGCTCGACGACATCGCGACACGCACTAAATACAATAAAAACGACTGTACTGATAAACTAAACTACGGCACGGTTGAAATTTATAGCCCCATATTGAATCGATATGCATGCACATACATTTGGTAAAGAAAAACACCCAAACAAAAAAAAGGTTGTTAAAGGGCCAGAGAGCTGGCCCTAAGTCTCAGAGCTGTGTCCATTGTGCAGTCATAATGTGTTCTGGGGCAGGGAGGGGAGGACTGGGGCTTTTTTTACTCAGGGGGAGGTATCCCAGGAATCTCTGCCTAGCTAAAGGACTGGCCTACAAGATCACAGGCACCAGCAATATGTAAATTGATCACCCGAGAGAGAGAGAGAGAGAGAGAGCTACGTACACAGTAAAAGAGAAGGAGAGAAGACGGATGGTGCAGTTCAAGAAACATGCTACAATCAAAGAGTCTCTCCATTCCTATATTATTTCATTCACAATCTGATGAGCTATTGTTCTGGGTTTTTTTTTTTTTTCATTATATCAAAATATGTACAATTGCTTCTATTTCAGAATAGATCTATTTCGGAAAGTAGCTAAACCTAGCTATTTTGACACTTCATCAAAAGAAAACATACGCCTAGAATGCCTGAAAACTATTGCAGGAAAATGGAGGTTGCTAAATTGACTGGCAACATGATTGACAGTCAGGTAGAGATGCCTCAGTGTCTTGACTGGTTGGATATTGTTGGTCCACAACATCTGTGTTCTCCTGTTTACAGAGTCTCTGTCGCACACAGAAACCAGAGTGTTTCCTCTTAGCAGACAGCAGCTAAACTGTGAGGAACATTTTAATAAGTGTTATGTATTAAGTATTAAATGCTCTGACTTTTTAAAAAAAATCATTGACTGCACCTTTAACTCTACAGAGGATATGTCAAGAAAGTTGAACTCATATAAATGGTATTGACAGCAGAGGCAGTGAGGCCAGCAGTGTGCTATTTACTGGATTTGGATACTAAGCAATACAGTAATCCAGAACCATAAAGACAGAGAACATGGTGAAGGTCAGACAAATTAAGAGGCACCGGTTTAACCCATCTGCCAGGTGGTGAGCGTGTAATTATGATTGTAACCAGGCCCTCTGAAGCAGAGAATCGGAATCTAATCTCACAAGAGAACCAATGGCTGCTCTGCTATTTCAGAACAGGTGCAACAGATCTCCTGGAGCTTCCTCGTGTTACTCTTGTGAACATACAGGACAGAAGATTCAATATGGCAGCAGATAGTGGTATCTGGATGCAGGGCATTTCTTACAGAAGCTTTATATGCCTCGGACAAATAACAAACGGATGGGAATCATAATGAATGCGTATGTGCTGCTTCTCTTCTTACAGCTTATGAATGGGGGCCACAGCTGGAAGATCTTGAACGATCAATTCCCAAATCTCAGTCATTGATCCTGGAGGAGTATGTCTGTGTGGTATCTAACGTTCACTGAGAGACTAATGGAGCCATTTTCAGCAGACAGCATCAGCGCCGTAGACTGATACTCCCTGAGCGTAACACATCAGACTGAGGTAAAAGCCTCTACTGACACATGAGGCCTTGGCACCTCAAACCTGCACCAAACAAGTCAATAACATTACACTGTTCGAATCCTATAGACTATAAGTGTTTCCTTTGTCTGTTTTTCCCAGTCTGAATTTTCATTCCCATTATTGGTTGGTGTTATATTGGTATAAAAGTGAAGAACTTGCTAGCCAGACTTCCAGCTCTCACTAGAATCTGGTATCTTTCACATAAACAAGTCATTTGACTGGCACTGCAAATGACCAGCTACAGAAATTTTCCCATAACCCACTCTCAAACACACAAGATTATCTGATTTACTTGCCAATATCTATTTGAAACAAACTGAGTTTTTTTTCTTGCTCAAAAAAGCTCATCATGGCCCAGGCTTTAAAAGTTTGTTGTCCTGTTTTGTTCTGAAACCAGAGCCAATCAGAGTGCAACATTCAAAACTCCTGAAGCTTGCGGCCAGAAAAGTGCACAAAACCTTTTAGGCAGATGTTGGGGCTGAGACTATACAGGTGTAACAATGTCCTATAGATTTTATTATTGTGTACATATAAAAAACCCCAAACAATCCTGTCTACAAAACAAAACATAGCATTTAAAAGCTCAAATAATTCACATATACACTCGAAAAAGTGTGACACACAACTGAAACATTTACACAAGAATTTACACTTGACAGGTGAACTTTGAAATGGGGATGGATGGTCTTCCATTTCACCAATTTGCTGCCCTCTACTGGAAAAAAAAAAACCCTTTGGCACTACATGGTGTCAAGCGTGTCCACTGCTGTCTGTCAGTTCTATTGCACCAAGGCCTTGGAGAACAAGATTTCATTCTACTGTATACCTGTATATGGCTAGAATGTCAATAAAACTCTCTGATCTCTAATATCTAATCTATCAAGTGCAAACTGAAACAGAAGACTTGTATCGTTTATTTAACAGTTGACTTATGGACATGTATAAAATGTAAATATAATGAGTCATCTAAATGTAATAATAATTGGATCTTGTGCTATCTTATATAATATTGTTATCTGAGTGGTGGAAAACATCATACATTTGAGTTGTTTTCATCCATCCTTGTACTAATTTTGTATTTAGATAACAATGTATTATATGGTGCATGAAAGTGATTTAGACAAATATATAGCATATATGACATTTGACCAATCAATCCTGTTAAATGATAGCTACAAGAAAGAGTCCCCATGTTTTTGTGATATACATCATTGTTCACAGAGTCTCTAAAGCTTTAAGAGCACGCTGTGCACAAAAAACAGCCTATTTAGGATGACATCATCCAGTCTGTACCAGGGTCTAAATAATTGATCAGGGCTGGGCCGAGTCTCTTCCCACCATGGAGAAAATGACATCATCTGGTCTAGCTTGAGGGAACATCTAGAACACAGCTGCTAAAATATCAACGTGTTCTCCATCCATCAACTCCAAAATAATTTTTTTTAAATAACTCTATACTAATACGGTGACAAAACTTATTCTATAATAAGATGCTATGACAATCCTGCAATACTAATTTACAGTGCTGTGTCAGAGATGTTGGGTTGGAATTGGCAGTACATTTGTACATATTTTGTTTGTACATCATATGCCAACTCGGATACATAAAACATACGTCAAGACTCAACTTTAGGATTAAAATAAGTCTGACCATATGATGACAGACAAGAGCCAAAGCCAATCAGGGGAGAAAGTGAGACAGAGAGTGAGCATCTAAACAAACAGGAGTCAGAGTTAATGTAATACTATAAGAAGAACATTGGCTGATGACTGTTCAACAAGAAGTAAGCGTGGGCGGCTGTGGCTCAGGTGGTTGAGCGGGTTGTCCACTAATCGTAGGGTTGGCGGTCCGATTCCCGGCCCACATGATTCCACATGCCGAAGTGTCCTTGGGCAAGACACTGAACCCCAAGTTGCTCCCGATGGCAAGTTAGCGCCTTGTATGGCAGCTCTGCTACCATTGGTGTGTGTGTGTGTGTGTGTGTGTGTGAATGGGTGAATGAGACAGTGTAAAGCGCTTTGGATAAAAGCACTATATAAGTGCACCATTTACCAAGTAATTTTTTCGTTCTCTATTTCGGTGGAAAACTATACCTATAGGATAGTCAGCCAATTTAACCTCATTGTGGAATCTGTATCATTACCAAGTTGTGAGAAGTAGGGGTGTAACAATGCATCGTGACAGTTTGCATTGTAATGCATAAAAATGTATCATGGAAATGTACGAATCACCTTTTAGATATCAGCATTTTATTAAATACGCATCCAATGCAGTTGTACTATTTGAACACCAGAGGTCACTATCTACATAACGCATCTATTCATCAATCCATCCATTTTCTGTACCGTAGCCATTTTAGCTGACTTTGGAGCTCTATTTCTGTCATAGAACTCATTATCTTTCAGCTGATCATTTTCAAAGACACATCTTTCTATTCAGTCAATATTTTGGGGAGAATTTATCAATTTATTTAGTTAGTTTTAAGATATGGTGAACCTGCAGTACATTTTGTTTACGATATTTAACCTCTGTTCGCAGCAATTATTTTTTTTAAAATTAGGTTTGTACAAAAACGCACATTGTTTTACACTGTTTATGATTCAGAAATTTCTTTAACTTTTCATCATTAAAATTTTGTTCAAAATAATCTGAGAATCAGATCAAATTGAATCATGCAGCCAGTTTGATGAATCGAATCGGGACTGCAGTGCATCGTTACACCTCTATTGAGAACTCATTATAGTTGGGTTATTGATGGGTCTGTGTGTTTTGTCTGTATTTTTGTACTTTAAACATGCTCATACTGTGTATATTTATTGCTCGGTGTTTTACTTAGCTATGCTTTTTAAATGTTTGAAGAACAAAATTCACAGACTAGTTAATAAAATACACAGAGAACACAGACCTGTTAATAAAAAATAAACACATCAGAAGTAACCAGAGGTAATAATTTTATTCTCTAAGCTGAATTTAAGATAGCAAGCTAGACAGCAAGCAGAGCTGGACCTGAGCTGGAGCAGTTGATGTCATTTTGCCCAGTCACTTGGTACACTTGTGACAGTCACATTGATGTGCATAATAGTTTTGTATTCTTATAATGCTTCTGTAATACTGAGGCAACGTAATTCTCCTCAGGATCCGTCTGTCAGGACTATTACTGATGTCATTAGGCATTAAAAGGAACTTTAAATTCTTTAAATGTGTATTGACTTGGTACTCGCAGCATAGCTTAATCTGCACATTGGAGAAGGACGTAACAAAACCCACGTTACGAAATGTTCTTCCGGAAGTTTTTTGCAATAGCATTTTTCTATAGCATTTATAAGCTGATTTAACACATCAGCTTATAAAGCAGCTTCCTGACCCTTGAAACAACGCTGCCAAGAACATGTACGAGTCCCAATCAGCCATCACAGAATCACTCAAGTTGATGTATTTTGTATTTAAGATTATACTTTAAACTCACTGATCATACTGCTTCAGAGATCTATCGGTCATTCTGTTGATTATACAAACAGGTTTTTCTTTTACATGTAACACATTTACTATGTAAAATACTACTCTTTGTACAATTTCAGTCTGTTGGATCTAATAAAAGCAGGATAATCAACTCTGTTGAAGCGAAATACAATCTCACACACGTCCACAGGGTGGAGGCAACCCAAAATCTTACAATAAAAAAAAAAAACAAACCCAAATTTTCCATGGGTTTCCTTTAACAGTGATTCGGTGTAAAGGTTTGCATAACCTAACTGTTAGGATTCATACTGTAGGTGTTCCTTCATTATCCAGTAAAAATGTATCGTAAAAACATTTAATAATTCTGCCAGATTTATTTTACTTTATTTCTTCACTTTTGGTTCTTTTCCTGTTGGGTATATGTTTTGTATTGTTCTTCTGCTCAGAATGAATCCACATTTTATATTATATATACACACACACACACACACACAATATATATTTTCCTTTCAGTCCTCCAGAAAACATGGGGGATGCAAACATTTGCACTGTACTGTACACTTTTTCAATCTAGACTATTTCTGAATAATCTGTGTTGTTGAAAGATGCCTCCGATCGTAGCGTGTTTAGACACACAGATTAAAAACTATTGCAGTTATGCCTTTATGGAACAGGGTTTCATTTTAGATTGAATATTTCTTAATAAAAAAAAAAAAAGTATTAAAAAGATTTAAAAGGCTTACCTGTTCAAATTCTCTCAGGGTGTGAGCTTGAAGTGATGGTGCTTTCTCTGTGTCATCACTCAGATAATCTGGAAAAGAAAAGAAAAACGAGTTAACAAAGCAGGTAATAAAAATACACACATCAGGAGCGAACAGGGGTGATAGTTTTCACTTGTCACAAACTATTTCAAACGAAACTCCATCATAAAGTCTTAAGACAGAATTTTGTGCACTTTTTTTCCCCCTCAATCCTTCGGCTATATCTTTCTCCAAAAAAAACCTATTTCAAAACGTTGTGTTCCCTCCGGATAATGGTGCTTCAAGATTCTGAAGCTTGTGGCCAGAAAAGTGCACAAAACAAGATGTCTGAGACTGAGAGGCTGAGCCACAAAAGAAAAGAAAAAAGAAAAATCAGAATTATGTATATCTGTGATACTCTCTGTTTGAATGTTTCCTACCTGTCACGTGACCAGTGTTCCTGCACACATTGCCCTGTTGGTCGACAATGCATTCCCTGAAACATAAACAGATCAACACACACATACATGCACACACAACTGTAGAAACAGGTATTTCCCATATCACTATGCAGAGTTGCGATGAAGAAACAAACAGAGATTCAGCTACTGTGTCGTCTACAGAAGAAATAACAGAAGGACATTTCTACAGACGTAAATAATCAAATCTACAAAAGTAAATATCTAGATAACAATTTGGAATCAATTCAAGCATTACAAGCTCTCATTCACAAAGCTTCAAGCTGTAATTTGCTAGGAACAAAAACGCAACCAATACCATAAACATCCTTAACTGAACAGAAATGTTAATTCGGAGATTATTCGGTACATGAATAATCATGACGCGATGGTGCTTCCATATTTATTGGTGTTTATTATTAGTGCGTCTTTCTCAATGTAAATTATGAAAGTTATCCAGCGGCCATCCAATGATGTTTGTGTATGCAGCTTCATGTGGCAAAATATATAAACAATTTGAAACTATGCACGTTTCATATTTCATATTCTTTCTTATAGAGCAGGTTTGGTTAATTTACCCCTACAACTTAATTTCCAACTCCCAAATGTTTTTGGATCAAGACGACATCTGGCATGCTTTGATTCAATCTATAACTGGCAGCACAGGTTATAATGTTACATTGCTTTAGTTAAAAAATGAAGAAAGAAGGTAAATAAAACTTACAGTAAACATTTTCTTAACATGAAACTGCATTATGTTGATGCATCCATTAGACAGTTCACCAAACCTGTTTGCTGTTGCACTGTACTCGTGACCGTTAACAGAAAACAACTTCGTTAGCTAAACCAGACTAGGGAAAGGTATGTGCTAGGATGTCTATGTATTTTTACTTAAGACATTTGCTACATTATTTGACATTGACAGTGTGTACCATTGCATTTGGACTTATTTCAATAATAACAACTTTTGGTAACTTATAGAGCACAAATGGTGCGTCAAATTCCATAACCTCTGTGCGTGTGTGTGAACATGTCCTCATCAATACAAACACAGCTGCCAGGCCTATAGCTTTCCACACATACAAGCTTATTATATCTTATTATATTAGGCCTATGTAAAATTAACGGATTGTTTTTTTTTCCTTCGGTTTATGAACAATGTTAAGTTCTTGTCTGATACCAGTCAGAACCAAAATTTGGACCACAGTGAATGATTCCCTCTCGTCTGGGCCCAGGAAGAAGTCACACCGATACCACGTTCAGTGAAAGCTACCTTAGTTTTACCTTAGTTAGGAAATATTGATAAAAGAATGATAAATGTTGGTGGGAACAGGTCACAGATCAAATAGATCAAACATCTATTATGTAGGTTCGAGTGATACTAAAGATGTGTATTCTACCAGATAATAATAAGAAGAGTCGAGAGAGAGAAGGAGAAGGGTGGGGGCGATTCGGTGCTCGTAAAGCAACACATTCCAAGAACATAAATTCTATCTGTTCTTGTACAGAGACATCGTGACACAAACTAGAGACCTTCAGAATTGAGACACAGAGATCATGCCATAAAAACAAACATCACGTTAGGGTTAAGAACACAAGAATGGAAAAGATACAATATTGTTCTGGTCACCAACAACAATATGAAATGTTGTATTCATAAGGTTCTATCTGGCTAAATGTATGTTATGTTGAATAGCTTAATATCACAGAATTGTCAGACAAAGCCTTTACATACTCGAGCCTGTTTTATTACATCATGCAAAGCATGCTGGGTCATAAACTCACAAAACAGTCTTCTTTTGTCACATAACATATCCAAGAACAGCCTACTTTTACAAGAAGAGGTCATTTGGCTGGCAATGCAATTGAGCCATCAGGGGTCATTGTTTTTGCGATCGTGCGTGTGGTGATACAACAAATACAGTCTTTGTGCAACAACCTGACAACAGTGTTCCTTATTATAGCCTCCAGATATCAAGAGTGTGTGAGGCTATGACAACGATGTCTGAGTACAATACACATCAGACAATACATAGGTGTGAGACTTCTAAGGCTGATGTAATTTACATAATAGTCCAAATGTTACAACCCCAATTCCAAAAACTTTGGGACACTGTGTAAAATGTAAATAAAAACAGAATGCCATGATTGGCAAACCTCATAAACCCATATGGTATTCACAATAGAACATAGAAAACATATCAAATGTTTAAACTGAGGAAAGGTACCATTTTAAAGAAAAAATAGGGTAATTTTGAATTTGATGGCCGTAACACGTCTCAAAAATTTTGGGACCGGGCCAACAAAAGGCTGGAAAAGTAAGTGTTACTAAAAATAAACAGCTGGAGGAACATTTTGCAACTAATTAGGTTAATTGGCAACAGGTCAGCAACATGATTAAGTATAAAAAAAGAGTATCTTAGAGAGGCAGTCTCTCAGAAGATGGGATGGAATCTGTATGGGAGTGAATCTGGGATGGAAAGATGGGATGGAATCTGGATGGACACATACAGTATGTTGCTCTTTAACGCCTGTATGTACCTTTCAGCATTGATGTTGCCTTTACAGATGTGCAAGCTGCCCATTCCATAGGCACTAACGCACCCCCATACCATCAGAGATGCAGGCTTTTGAACTGAGCGCTGATAAAAAGCCGGATGGTCCGTCTCCTCTTTAGTCCTCTTTAATTTAGAGGACGCAGTGTCCATGGTTTCCAAAAAGAATTTCAAAGTTTGATTTGTCTGACCACAGAACAGTTTTCCACTTTGCCTCAGTCCATTTTAAATGAGCTTAGGCCCAGAGAAGACAGTGGTGTTTCTGGATCATGTTACGGCTATTTTTACATACGGCTTCTACTTTGCATGATAGAGCTTTAAGCAGCATTTGTGGATGGCATGGCGAACTGTGTTCACAGACAATGAGTTCTGGAGGTGTTTCTGAGCCCATGCAGTGATTTCCATTACAGAATCATGCTTGTTTTTAATGCAGTGCCGCCCGAGGATCACGGGCATGCAAGATTGATTTTCATCCTTGTCCCTTGCGCACAGAGATTTCTCCAGATTCTCTGAATCCTTTGATGATATTATGAACTGTAGATGATGAAATATTCATAGTCTTCACAATTTTATGTTGAATAACATTATTCTGAAATTGTTCCACAAATTGTAGACAGTTTTTTGCAGTGCAATTGCAACCTCTGCCCATCTTTACTTCTGAGAGATACCCTTTTTATACCCTTTTTATACCCAATCATGTTACAGACCTGTTGCCAATTAACCTAATTAGTTGCAAAATGTTCCTCCAGCTGTTTCTTTTTACTAACACTTAATTTTCCAGCCTTTTGTTGCCCCGTCCCAACTTTTTTGAGACATGTTGCTGCCATCAAATTCAATATTACCTTATTGCTTCCCTTAAAATGGTACATTTCCTCAGTTTAAACATTTGATATGTTTTCTATGTTCTATTGTGAATAACATATTGGGTTTATGAGATTTGCAAATCATTGCATTCTGTTTTTAATTACATTTTACCCAGCGTCCCAACTTTTTTGGAATTGGGGATGTAGTTAAAAAGTCCAAAAAAATCAACACGGCATAATATAAAAGAAAAAGAAAAAACGAATAACTTGTGCTAATTAAAAGAGTGAAGGCCTGTATGATGGGTTTTCTTGTTTTATAACAATGCACGTTGCATGGTGGGAATTTGAATATAAAAAAATAGGCTAGATGAACTAGGTAGCAGCATCTGGAAGCACTCTGCTCTGAGTTATACAGTGAGACTTCTTATATCATTACCATGTAGCACTCCAAATACAAGAATGCATTCAGACACACTGACTACGTTTACATGGACAGCAGTAATCTAATTATTGACCTTATTCTGAATAAGACAATATTGTGATTAA
>JANDJT010000103.1:15303473-15325921 GCA_024331685.1 Stegophilus panzeri
TTTTCTCTTTCAGGTCTTGTGATAGCTGTTCCTGACCCCAATAGCCTAACTCCTAGCTTTACTGCTTGAGAGTTTACCTTAAAAGTAAACAGGTGACTATTTAAAGTCATTAAATACTGTATCTTAATGAAGCACAATCAAATAAATAAACTAACTCATTCCAGGGGAGTGCAAAAGTTTGAGCTTGCCATTAAATATAAGTGCTGACTTAAACTCTAATTATGGCTGTAATCTTTAGGCTGTATGTCTTAGTGGACCTTCGATAAGAAAACAGTATTGTAAGTTTATTGTAAATAAACTGTATAATTGAAAATAGTCAATAAACAATCGTTTTAAAAAAGCTACACAAGAAGACAAAATGAAAACCAAAAGGGGAAAAATGGTTTTGGTGATGAAACGTGTTTTAATCACAGTAAAGGTTTACTATTGTTTACATCCGTATAGTTCACAAAGCCACGATAACGTCACAAGGGCATTATTATTATTGTTATTATTATTATTATTGTTATTATTATTATTATTACTATTATTATTATATAGTTTGGAATAAGTACAAATGGGATGTTTTTAACATTTGGACAGATAACTTAGGTTTTTTTTTTTCTCTCGAGAAAATTTAAATATTACTAGTCCATGCACTATGCCTACACAGGTGTTATCGCTGTAACCATGGAAACACTGCTGCATCTTCTGAATCAAAACGCTGACGTCGGCGCTGTATATTACCCACAATCCTTTGCGCTCTGTAGAATAACAATCCTCTCGGTTTTATCCCCGGCTTAAAAAGCACAGAGACGGAGTCACTTTGGGAATTTACTCAGCGAGTCTTGGTATGTCATCTAAAGCTTTAGATTTATCCGTACCGAGCTGGCTTTATCCTAATGTAGACTTGAGTTCCGTGACTGATTCGACTCACTTTGAACTCTGTGGTCTCGGTGTTGTGCTAACATCGCTAGCTGCTGTAGCTAGGCTTCGTCCTGAGTAATGGTACTGCTGCACTGCCTAGTTTTATTCCTCGACATGTCATTCCAGCAAAACTATTTCATTCTCTGTTCATTCACTTCGGTGTCAGGAATTTCTGGGTTTTGCTGTGGCTTTTCGTGTCTTCTGGGTTGAAGCTAAAGCTAACAGCTGTCGGCTAACAGCTGTGTGAGCATGTATTTATATTAGCATGTATTTATAAACTTCGGGGCGGGGGGGATAATATTTTTATATATTATAAAACCAAAATAGCCTAAATGTTTCATTTGGATATTGAGGTTAAGGTTAGGGTTGGATAGGTAAGTGTTAGCAAAGCATTAATTAGCCTCATGAATAATTATGTATATTAATATTAATAACTGTGTATCTTGCTTTTTAGCAGAAACCAGCACTTATGTTTATGTTTCATTCCACAAGGGTTCATTTTCGAATATTTAACATTTTATATATTTAGTAAATTTCACCCAGAAACCTACTCAGTTCTTACAGTTCCAGTCCAGATATTTAGATAAACTTACTCATACCCTTACAATGATGGATGTAGTTTTGCTGATATTTTTATGAAGTTTGTTGTAAATTGTAATCCTTGAAGAAGTCGCGTGTGGGGTTTTTTATGCTCATAGGCTGTTTGCTTTCCTAGGTTCTTAAAAATAAAGTGCAGTTTGTATTGGTTGCTTAACAGATCCAGAAACACTATTTATTTTTTTACATTTTTTTATAATCTAAGGATTAACCCCGCCCACATTTGGAACAGAGGTGCTTGGCCACACCCCTTTCCCCATTTAATAGTGCATTCACGGTGTAGTTCAAAGCCGGGCTGGGCGATATGGCCAAAAATATTATCACGATTAAAATTTTCATATCAGTTGATATTGGTAATTAATGTAACATGCAACTGCATTTGTGATTGTGATGACTTCGTGTGTCTTCGTTTTTTGTTTTTTTTTTGTCATAAGGCACGGTGCTCGAAAATGATGCTGCGGTGATTTGGTTCCGTGTTGTCGCACTGAATACTGGCCTGGTGCTTGTAGTTGGTCCACTTCCACTAACAACACGAGTTTGTGACTGTAATGTGTTTTACTTTCTGCGTATTCTAACTGATGATGATGTTTTAAATGGTGGAACAGTTCCATGGTGTTGCCTGTTTTTGCTGGCACAGATCTGCGGCACAGTTTGCTGCTCTGTTTTATGTCTGATTGTAAAAAAAGATCCAAATTACCGAACGTGAATGACATTTTCTGTCGACGATGTCATCGTCCTTCGAGCTGGTTGTTTGCAGCACTACGTTTGCTTCAGTGTCGCTCATTTCTCCGCTCTAAGTACAATCCTGTCAGCCACCAGCGTGTCGATAAACAACGCCACATCATGCACAAACATATATCGGACATTTATCGAACGTTTGTTAAAACTATATCGAGGTAAACGATATCGTGATAATTCTCATTATCGAATTATCGCCCAGCCCTAGTTTAAAGTCCCTGTGAAGTTCCTTGAAAAGCGCAACGTTATACGATGCGTTGGACGTAATTTCCACTGAAACAGGAAGTCAGGGTGGTGGCTCCTCCCCCTTTTTAAATAGCCAGTAGCGTTTAGCTTCCCTCACAGCCCGGAGTAAGCCGTACCTGACAAAAAAAATAATTGAAAGGGAATGAATTCAAGACGTTTCCTTCTTAACCAACTTACAGTTGGGGAAATGTGACTAAAACGCACATGTTCCAACAGCCAAAAACACGTTTACATGCCACACTCGCTGATACGATTTCTCTCGCTCAACAACGCCGACTTCAGCCAGGCGATTTTTTAACATTTGGGGCGGGACAATTCAGAATCTAGAGTGCATTTGATTGGACAGAAAATCTGATGAGACATGCAGAACGACGTCGTCAAAATTGTTGATCCGTATTGGCGGTAGAGAGAGACTGTACATTTTGAACGTGTACATCTGGTAAATATGAATTTTGTCATTGTTTTGGAGCACAACAGTAGATATAGATATCGTTATGGTTGACATATTCATACTAAAAGCCACAAAATGTCTATGTTGATTTCATGGGGACTTTACACTGAATGATTTTTGCCTAATTTTGCTGTTGCAGCACAGATCGCACAATGTGCAATGTACAAGATGAGTTTCAGTCGTAGGACGACACGAAACTCTCTCGGCACCTACAAATACCGTATTGGCGATGACTAAACATAAACAAAGCATGCTACTGGACAGAAAAAAAATGTCCTTGTTACATAAAGCTCATGTTGAAGGAATGTTTCTGGGATCACGCTGATCGATGGCGTAAGCAGAACGTAGTCATTTTTTTAATCGCAGGTCTAGCTTTAGAGGATCTTTGTCATATAATCTGACATGGAGGACACACTAGTATGTTACAGAACGCAGCTGGGATTTTATTGGGATCATCTCGTACATGGTGACATGTAATAATCTTTAAAAAACCGCCGCTGTAATCGTACGCTCTGTGAAGCTGACATGAGTGAATCGCTTTTCAAGTTTAGTAGCAGGAACACCAACAGTCTGTCTGAATGGAGTGAACATGCTTCATTCGTTTTCAACATATCTCTGTACTCATACAACAATCTAACGAAGGGAAAAAAAACCCTGATACCTGATATCTATTATTAGAGCCTACTGTAAGAGCCGCTGGGGCGACGTTTGTAGTAACAACTCACAGGAAATTGTGCGGCTGATGCTCCGTGTAATTTCCATCCATCCATCTTCCACTTCTCTGGGTCGGGGTCACAGGGGCAGCAGTATAAGCAGAGATGCCCAGACCTCCCTCTCTCTAGCCACCTCCTCCAGCTCCTCTACGGTGATACCCAGGCGCTCCCTGGAGAGACGAGAGATATAATCTCTCGGTTTAGTCCTTGGTCTGCCCTGGAGTCTTCTCACCCTTGCCAGATACCCGAACCACCTCATCCGCCTCCTTACGATACAGAGGAGCAGCGACGTTACTTTGAGCTCCCTTCGAATGTTCGAGCTCCTCCCTCTATCTCTAAGGCTGAGCCCAGAGAAGGAGCCCTGGTGAAGAAAGCTCATTTCCGCCGCTCGTATCCATGTCCTCATTGTATCGGTCACTACCCAAAGCTTGTGATGATAGGCGAGGTTTGGGATGTAGATTGACCGGTAGAAATTGCCTTTCGGCTCAACTCTCTCTTCAGCATGACAGACCGGTACAATATCTGCGTAACTGCTGAAGTTAAGTAATCTATTGCTCCATCCAGCCTCACATGTGAACAGATACTTAAACTCCTCTGTTTGAGGCAGCATCTCATTCCCAACCTGAAGGAAACAACCCACCCTTTTCCGGCTGAGAACCATGCCCTCAGATTTGGAGGCGCTGACCCCCATCCCAGCCTCTTCGTGCTCAGCTACAAACCGCCCCAGAGCTCACTGTTGGTCACTGCTCGATGAAACATGACCATATCATCTGCAAAGAACAGAGATGCGATCCTGAAATCACCAAACCGGACCCCCTCTGCCCCTCGGCTTCACCTAGAAATTCTGTCCGTGAAAATCATGAACGGAATCGGTGATAAAGGGCAGCTCTGGTGGAGCCCAACACACACCGGGAACAAGTCTGACCTAATGACCCGTAATAACAGGTCCAGCACCCAGTTCTCTCGAGGCGTCATTTAATCCTAATAATAAACACATGATAATAAAAACACATATTATATATAATATAAACTTTTTTATATATTAACATTAACTGGATATGAAATATACTACTCTACAAATATATTTTTCTGTGCAATATATATATATATATATACTTTTTAGTCAACTCACCTTCATTTAAATCTTTCAACGGTGTACTGGCCCTTTAATTTAGCGCAAGCAGCGTGGCAAAAAAATAAATAAATTAGACTCGATGTTGAAACTCCCGCTTCACTGCTGCAGCATTCGGTGTAAAATTTTAGCAGTGCAGAGATTACAGACTGCAGTTTTGTTGTCATTCCACACAAGAGACATCATCTTTACACACAGCACGAAATCGATTTGTTTTCCCGCCCTCTTTTGATTGACAGGATATAATCGGCCCTGATCATCGGATGTTTTAAACTATCATCGTTGCATCTCTAGTTTTATTGCGATTGTTACAACCAAAAATGCTAGATATTGCTGCGGCGGAGAATTTTTTTTTAACGGAAAACTACTTGAACTGGCGAAATTGCAATTGCACTAAGTTGTTTTGCACTGTCTTGTTTTCCACAGTGATGTTTGTTGGTAAATTAGACCTTTTAGGTGTACTCCTGTGGAATGGACGTGAATCAGAGAGGGCTTTGGTGGAATGCGCCTTGTGATGACGTCACACGATGCTCCTTGGCCTAAATCTGTGGAAAATCTGCAGTAATTAAAAAAAAAAATTGCAAGCTCCTCTGATTTTGCGTTAATTTCCTCGATCGCAAAATTGCAAAACCTTGGAGGAACTGAATTCTCTCTGACTTAATATCGTTGTTTCTGTTTTGGTGCTGTGCAGAGATGGACCAGGAGTACGAGCGGCGGCTGCTACGACAAATCAATATCCAGAATGCCAACGCCAGCCCCATCGTGAGTCTGCATTAAATCTCTCTGAATTGTTTGAATTGGTGTTTGATTTGTATCAGTCATGCAGGTGATTTAGGTGAAGTTTGATACTGAAATGATGTGTGTTTTGGTTGACTTTTCTCGCCCACCTGCTTTTAGTACAGAACAAACGCTCCTATAACGACCAGGGACGCTGATATAGGAGAACTAGATTATTTTCATCCCGTCATGTTTTATTCCTCTTCTACTACAGCGATTTGCTTACAATTACAATATTTATTTATTTATTTATTTATTAACAAACGATGCATCATGCATTCGAATGTTTTATAGTTACATTTAACGTTGTGGATATTCGCAAGACAACTCCACAACGTTAAATATATGTATAAGCCGTTTAAAAGCGAGATGTGTGATTTGTTAATAAAAATAATCAATAAATAAATTCAATACATTAAAAAAGGTACTTGTTAGCAAACCACTGTGGTATAAGAGGAATAATCCTCAAATCCGATTGGTCAGAAAGAAGGCGTGCTTTATTTTCGTATAACAGCACGGCTCGGAAAGTAGTTCCGGCTGTAACATGAACGGCAGGTCAATATTAATGCGCTCATTCTAAAACTGTTTCTATAGTTACAGCTCATACACAGGGACTCGTAAAGCAGATGCTTAAAGCACACCTATTATGGTTTTGAAACGTACCTAATTTTGTTTTAAAGGTCTCGTACAATAGATTTACATGCGTCCCAGATCAAAAAACACTTTTTAATGTGCTCTGCAGCATTACCTTTTTTCCTCCTTGTCACAAATGACTCGTTAAACGATCCGCTCTAAAGGATTCATTCTAAGCTCCTCCTTTCATAGTGTATACTCTGCTCTGATTGGTCAGATGTCCCAGTCTGTTGTGATTGGTCTACCATTGTCAGCTTGTTTCAAAAAGGAAACGCCCACTCCCATAATGAGTATCAGCTCCGTCTGTTCGCGAGCAGCTGATGAAGACCAGAGGCGGGGTTTTTTGTTACAAACCTACGTAGGTTAGTACAGAAAGTAAAGTCTGGAATTACTAACGACTCGTTTCAGCTGTTCAGAGTCGCTTCCTTCTTTTGGGCGTCAATAACTCGTCAAAGTTTGTCGTGCACTTTGATTTTTTAAACTTTGCAGACGTTTTTACATTCACAAACAGCTCTATAACACACTACATGAAAGGTGATATTTGAAAAACCATATTAGGTGCATTTTAAAGCTGCAGTACTGAACTTTTAACTCTCTATCGCCATCTCTGTTTGAAACATCGCAGGTTACTTGCGGATTATTTATTTATTTATTTTTACACAGGTTGTGCTTAGGCATTGCACTATGCAGATTAATCTAATGGTTTGAGGTATACATATCAAGTTGCCAAATCCGCCTTTAATATGCACCTTTGGGCTTCTTTATTTCTAAAGCCGTCTGAAAAAAGAATCATGGGTTGTGGGTTACGCTTTTTAAAAAAAATATGGTTGCTTGTTAACAAATTCTGCCAGGCTCCTGCTTGGTTGGAATGAAAACCTGCACCCATACCGGCCCTTTGCGGATAAGATTGGACAACCCTGCCTTACATAATACACTTCGGTGGGGTGACAGTAACTCTTCACGTCAGACTGCTTCACACCACCCTGATGCGGAGCTGTATTATTTTC
Organism: Stegophilus panzeri; assembly: GCA_024331685.1. Lineage (NCBI taxonomy): Eukaryota > Metazoa > Chordata > Actinopteri > Siluriformes > Trichomycteridae > Stegophilus > Stegophilus panzeri. The sequence continues at coordinate 15,310,674 of JANDJT010000103.1, forward strand.
GTATAACTGCGTGGTCTGTCGTGTGTTATTCTTTACAACTTCCATGTGTAAGGTAATAAGGTTTTGAACGTGTGCATATATCGTCATATAATGCATATAATCATATATTCGTCATATAATGCATATTAACATTGAATACGTTATTCGGCGTAACGGGTTGTATTCTGGAAGCCAAATCTAACTAAAACGAAAACGCACCGACTCCAGAAACGGGATTTGAGAACGCTGTCACTTTCTCCTGTTTTCCTGCAGAAAGCCACCGAGGTCATGTGTGCACTGACCCCCGCTAACTCCCCTCTATCCTCACCGAGTAAACACGGAGACCGCTTCATCCCATCCCGCGCCGGCGCCAACTGGAGCGTCAACTTCCACCGCATAAACGTAACGGCTCCAAGCCATCGGCTCTCTTTTCAGTTTATGCAGAGACGCTCACAGTTATTTTATTACAATTATTTATTACAATAAAATTACAATTATAACGCAGTCATTTCTTGCATTCTAAGGAGAATGAGAAGACGCACAATCAAAACAGGAAGACAAAAGACGGCACGTCAGACAGCAGTAAAGGTAAGTGCTGAAGTGCTGAGTGTCAGTGTCAGCGTTTCGGGTTTAATTCATTCTATTCTTCTTTTCCCTGTACTAACGAGCCAGCTTTTGTAACTAGTTTTGTGTGTGTGTGTGTGTGTGTGTGCGTGCGTGCGTGTGTTGATACTTCTGCACAGCGTTAGAGACTTGCCTCTACTACATGCTGCAGATTATAAACAGACTAGTACTAAGCTATTGCGTAGTTCGGGGGGGGGGGGATATGTGTGCACACGATTATATGTGTGTGTGTGTGTGTGTGTGTGTGTACGTGGCTATACAACAGCACAGAATAGCTTACTTAATCCGAACATCTCAAAACATTCAGACAAGGCCTCCCTTATGGCAGCCTGGTTGCTATGGTAACTGGATTCTAGTTTGTCTCCAATGCACTCGTTCACCCTTTCCTGTCCTTCTGTTTGTTGATCTGCCTCTCCTTCCTCGTTCCCCCGCTTCTGTCAGTCGTTCGGATTCCTTCTGATTCCACGATGTCCTTTCTTTCTGTATTTCTTCCTTTTTTCTTTTTTTTTCCATGGCCTTTGGTGCTTTTCTTTCCTTTCATCTTTTCTTTTCAGTTCGAAGTAGCTGTGAGGCTTTACTGACCTTGCGAAGGTGCAGTATTTAGATTATTCTGATAGACGTTGCGGCTTTGTCTCTCACACACACACACACACACACACACACACACACACACACAAAAGGTATTTTCTCTCTCTCTCTCTCTCTCTCTCTCTCTCTCTCTCTCTCTCTCTCTCGAGGGTTTTTTCTGAAAAGGAAAAAAAAAATCAGCTCATGCAATGCATATGTTGTAACCATGACAACATTGTTGCATTGTTGAGTTGTATTGGCTAACAAGCTAGCTTGGAATTATTAGTAGTACTATTAAAGAGCTCATGTATGAGGAAGAGGGTAGTTAGCACTTTTGTTAGGCTGTACTGCAGTTGGCCGGCTACACGTATGTCGGAGAACGCACGTGTTAAGCGGCAGTCACACTACACTTTCAGCGTGCGAAGTCTTCCATGCATACGCGTGCGAATGCTGGAGACCGGAAACGCAAGCTTCGTGCGAAGACATTTCGCTGCGTTCCAAAGTTTGGTGAGCTCTGACCTGCGAAGTCGTATCAATTCGTGAAGACGAGCGAACAGTAGAAGATCGAAACGTCACGGCGTGACCTCTTTCGAAAATCCAAGATTTAGGAAGCACCGATTATAGCGGTGTTGCACCATCCCGTTTTATACAACGCTGCTTTAGAATAATATAAAATCAACATCACAGGAGAAGTTGCCTGGATTACGATGTCACTGTGTACAGGAACAAGTGGTTATATTTTAACATTGCTGTGTGAGCTTGTATTTAAAAAAATATATATATTTTTTTTTGCATTTTGGCAGACGCCCTTATCTGTAAGACACGGCTTACATTTATCTCACGTTTTATACAGCTGAGTAGTTTTGGGTTAAGGGCTTTGCTCAAGGGTCCAGCAGTGGCAGCTTAGTGGTGCTGGGATTTGAACTCACGACCTTCTGATCAGTAGTCCAATGTCTCAACCACTGAGCTACCACTTCCCCTCGTAGGAGTAACTAGGCAACAACATTCTCTTCCATACTGTTTTGCTAAACAAACTCAAAAGTATGTACTTTTTCTTCACAAAAAGAGTTTTAGTGCATAGTATAAGTAGGTAAATTGAGACGCAGCACTAGAGTATGTCAGCTAAACATGCATAGCTATCTAACTAGCTAAGGGCGCAACAGCACGACGTATTAACTAGCTAAACTGAGTGGTTGTCATTAGAGTTGCTAAAAATAACTACATATCTAGCTTGCTAGTTAGCTGTCACTCAATAAAATGAAGTACTGAGTAAAGTATGGTGTAGGGAATAAGTTACAGTTGTACCGATTTGCTTTCATTGCAGTAGCTAAACATTTACATAACCCACATAGCTAGCTAGACAGCCATTAACAAACAGGGTCAAAAAAGCTGCAAAAAAATAATCAGCATATTTAAAAAAAAAAAAAAAAAAAAAAAAAAAAAGAGAAAAGCTGAATGGAAAGCAGCTGAATGTGAATGCAGTGTAGGCTGGGATTTTACATGTCTTCTCTTTCCTCTGGCAGCAGATGGCCTGGCGTACTGCGCGCTGCTGAAGAATGAGCTGCTGGGAGCGGGAATCGAGAAGGTGCAGGACCCTCAGACGGAGGACAGGCGGCTGCAACCCTCGACACCTGAGAAGACAAGTCTGTTTAGTGTAAGTGGCCAAGAGGACATTGTCTATTGCTGCGTTCCACTGGAGCGTGTAACTCTGAATTTCCGAGTTGATTTATTTTTCAGCATGTCCTTGAAGTGTTTTATTCCTCTTATACCACAGCAAATTGTAAATATATATATATTTTTTTTTTAAAGAACACTTCATCATTTTTTTTGTCATTTGTGGTTACGTTTAATGTTGTGGTCCATCCACCTTCCTGTTATCACGTAGATTTGAGAATTCAGCAGCGTAGTGGTATAAGTAAGGGATAATCCACAGCTAGGTGTGAGTTACGCGATTTTAATGTGCGGTTTTAATTATATACGGGTTGTTAGATCTAGAATTCTGATTTCGCTAAATTATACCCCGAGATAAAGTAGTGTGATAAGATTACATTTATTTGAATGAATTATAGTAAATAGTTATTAGAGAGAGAGAGAGAGATTGTGCATGTGTGAATTAACTAAGTCTTTGCCGCATCTCCACTAATACAGTTGTTAATAGGCAGGGCACTGATTTAGAACGGTGATTAAATTACCTGTGGTACATATGGTTTTAACGCACACCTTCCAGCCAATCAGAATCGAGTATTTTGACAGATCGTGGTATAACACTATATAAAGTGCCACTTTTCTACTTTTAAAATGAAAATATAGTAGTTTACTTTATATGAATCTACATATAGACACATTGGGTGCGTCTCAATCTGCTCCCTAGGTCGTGTTCAGACGCTGGTAAGGACCTTTGCTCACTACACGTTGGGACACTGATGACTCAGTTTGACTACGTACTCGCATTGTAAAACGTCAACACTGGCAGGATTGATATCTTTCGGACATTATGTGTCATATAAATTTGTTCGCTTAATCACACGCGTTTCTGTCATGGTACTTCATGCAGGATTGTAGGCTAGTGCTAGTGGATTTTTTTTTTTGGTTTTTTTTTGAGTCGTTAGACTCAAACAAGCCGTATATAGAATGTCTGATAAAGTTAAAAATCATTTGAGAGCTACAGCAATGATAACAAGCTTCTTACATTTGTAGACGAAGTTCCCTGAGAGTTCGTCCGCCATTTTCTTTTTTTTCAGCTGAGAGGCTTCAGAAAACATGACGTCATATCCAACGAAACAAAAGTCCCTGGTTTCTGCGGTGCATTGTGGGATTTTTTTTTTTTCAGGGAGCGAATGTTCCAATGCACTGGAAGGATTTTGCGATCGAGACAGTCCATTAAAATGGCTGACTCTCTGACATGTGCCCTGACTACTGAACTAGGGAGCTGATCGAGACGCGCCATTACACAGCTATTTTGAGAAGGTAAATGCAATGTTAATGTTAGCTGGCTAGCTTGTTGATAGGTCATGAGCTTTTGTTGCTCAGACAGAGCTAACAAAAGACAGTTTTCCATAGAGGTGCCCATGTGCGGAGGTGAAAAATGAAGAGCTCCGACTTCAAACTTTCTGTGTTAAGTCAAACGTAGCATATGCTTGTATTTACATCAACCACACACACCTACAAGAGCTGTGTCTTTATCCGCCATGAGCTTGAGGGACTTAAGGAGGGGCTGTAGAATGTCGAATGGCCTTGAGAGTGTGTACTGTGAGAGTGTAGGTAACATACTGCCTACGTGTTCTCTCTCCTTTGAGAAGCTTATGTAGCTTAAAGATTTTGTTGCTTCATTACTAAAAGATTCTTTTATGCAAAATCAGTGTGTAGGGAAATGTGCAGAGCTTCTGCTTCTGGTCTGCACATTTTCTAATTGATTATTGTCTATGATGAAAGCAGCATAGACAGGTGTATAATATCTCGATTTCAAGTTTTCTTTGTGCGTGTTTGTGTTGTAGTATTCACTAAGTGCCAAGCGTTCGCTCCCTGACGATGGCAACAGCGTGTCTCCTTACTCACTATCGCCTGTCAGCAGTAACAGGTAAAAATCTTTCAATCCTTCAGTACCATTTGTAAAAGGAACAGTTTAGCCAAATATACATATACATATCAAACCAACTGCAGGAGGTGAACCAGGGTTTGGGTAGATTTCATGAATTGCTAGACTGAGCCACAGGGCAGGGCTGTAGAATAAAGTAAAACAAACAAACAAACAAAATAACCCACAATGCGATACATAAATGTTTAAAATTAGTTAATCGTATAATTTTCTCAGAAGTTATAGAGCACCGATTCTCCATGCTCAAAATTTCTACTCAGCAAAGGTTTCTTTAATTTTTTTTCATTGCTGTGTTTCTGACATCAATAAATGAGAGAGCTTTTAGCCTTACGTGCCCCTCATCCAATGTTTTTTTGCACTTTCTGTTTTGTTTAATTATGTGCAGTCTGAAAATAAACCACACCAAATAGCAATCAAACCAAAAGTATCGCATTCATTCAGCAAATGGACTAATCAGTGAAAAGAAAAGAAAAAAGAGCCCTTAGTGTTCAGCAATTGTTTGGTTTTCCACTGGAGCTCTGATGCTTAAATAGCTAACACGTTATGGAAGTCTGTTTCACCCAGAAGGTTTATCCATTCCACTTGTGGCTAAACAAATGTTTGTTTAATAAGGTGCTAGAATAAAGGTTCAAACCATAGCTTTAATTGCTGTCTTATGTTCTATGACGTAGAATCTATGTGGTAAATAGTGCATTGAAGCAACTTGTTGTTACTAATATGTTCCCTCCAGGGGGGCACGGTGGCATATGCTGAGCTCACGCATAGTTGCCAGAAGCCGTTCCTATTACTGGTTGCCATGTTAACATGGGTGGCGCACCTAAAGTTCCACTTTTGGCAACAAATCAGTGTTTTTGCCAGTAAAATTTGAACATTCTGGAGGGAGAACGTTTGTATATAAAATTCACCTGTGTGTATATCATATGAGATGAAGGAGAAGCAGCGTGTGCTCTTCTCCTGCTGCGGCAATCTATCTGCTGCGAAAGCCAAGCGCCAATTAGGTTAGCTTAGCTTATGGCGTCCTCAGCCGAGGCTACGGATCATGTGCACTGTACTGTCTTCACTCCCACTGGTTGTGAAAGAGTTTGTTGTTGCTGCACCAAGTCGCTCCATATTTGCAGTTAAGCTTTTAACTTTTCTCAACTTTGTCGCGCCACTGGACACACCCACATCTATTCGCCAACAGTCACTGTCGGGCATGTCGCCGGAAGTCACTAGCTCTCATTGAAAATGATTGGTTTCCGGTCACTTTGTCGCTGCGAGTTGCGGTGAGCATAGCTTAGAGGGTTAGAGGGAGTTGGGGATTTGAATCCTGCCTCTTCCATGTGTGCGTGGAGTTTGCATGTTCTCCCCGTGCTTTGGGGGTTTCCTTCTGGGTACTCCAGTTTCCTCCCCCGGTACAAAGACATGCATGGTAGGCTGATTGGCATTTCTAAATTGTCCGTGTTTTGTGAATGTGTTTGTGATTGATTGTGTGTGTGATTGTGCCCTGCGATGGGTTGTCACCTGGTCCAGGGTGTCCCCCTGCCTTGTGCCCGAGTTCCCTGGGATAGGCTCCAGGCTCCCCATGACCCTGTGTAGGATAAGCGGTATGGAAAACAGATGGATGGATGGATGGATGGATGGATGGATATTCCCTCAGGTTCTTTAATTAATTGTTGCCAAAAGTCGGCTCTTGCTTATTTGGAATGAAAACGTGCAGCTGTGCTGAGGGTGTGTCTGAGGAAAATAAATTTTTGCCTCCCGAGTGACCTGATCGTCGGGAGATTATGAGATCAAATCTGACGATGCCACAACCACAATAGGTCAGACACCGATTTAATTCACCACATCAGAATTCCAGTGGGTCAAAGGTTTCCATAAACAATCTAGAACAGTGGTCACAAACCCTGTACCTAGAGAGCTATCTTCCTGAAGACTTGAGCTCCAACCATAACCGTGCCCACCTGACCATCTAATCATTGTCTTCAATCATTGGCCGGCTGTGGCTCAGTTGGTAGAGCGGGTTGTCCACGAATCGTTTTGTTGGCGGTTCGATTCCCAGCCCACATGACTCCACATGCCGAAGTGTCCTTGGGCAAGACACTGAACCCCAAGTGGCCCGATGGCAAGTTAGCGCCTTGCATGGCAGCTCTGCTACTATTGGTGTGTGAGTGTGTGTGGGAATGAGACACAGTGTAAAGCACTTTGGATAAAAGCGCTATATAAGTGCAGACCATTTACCAGACCATTTAGTTCTTCAAGTTATACTCAATCAACTAAATCAGAGTGTTAGACTTTGGTTGGAGATGAAACCTGCTGGAAGAGGGTTAGACCGCTGGTCTAGAAGATTCCAGAAAATGAAGTAATGATGTTTAGAAGCTTGTGGAAGGCTACACCAAGTGTTTGAATCAAGTTAAGCAAATTAGAAGGCAATGCCACCAAATACTAACAAAGTGCATGCAAACTTTCAACCCACTGAAAATCTGCTCTAGTAAACAAAAGCTGAAATAAATCTTTCTCTTAACTTTTATTTTGAAACGAACTCTTATGGAAGTAAAGTAGATACCCTGACTGACTAGCATGGAACATGTGGAGTTCTGAAAAATTTAACTAGAATGTCTTTAGCCTAGGTGTATATAAACTTTTGGCCTTAACTATACGCTGACCCACTTTTCCTTTAAAAAAAAAAAGCAGGAAATGGTCATCCCATGAGGGTGAAACCCAAACCTTCTCCTGAATAAATAGTAATGGCTGTACACGCCTCTTATAGTCCGCTACAGCCGTAACTGCTACTTTCCCTGGCTAGAAAAAAACCCAAACAAACTTCTCTCTCCTATTCTACATGTAATCTCACTGTAATAAAGTTTTCAAAAGACCCAACTTGATGCGAGTTTTCTTCAGTGTATCATTAACCCCCAGTAGATAAGATCATCCACATTATATTATTAATGTAATTGCAAAACCCACACCGAATTAACAGCTCAAAAAGTAAACATGTAAAAATGTGAAATAACAATTAGGACATGAAAAACACATTATTCTTTAAAAAAAAAGAAACGAAAAAACAAACAAACATGACGAATCATATGATTATGATTAACCTACCTCGCACTTGCTTTGCACTATGCAGACAACTTGAGAACAGATGTTCGTATAAAACAGATGTCAGAATTCTAGGAACATGGTCTGCACTAGAATTCAGTGTGTCCTTATTACAGAGAGCCATGCAGCTGTGTATTTAAATTAATCCATTTTGTGTGCTCAGTCTGAACATGCCAGCTTTGGGGCAATTATTCATTTCCAAATTCTAGATGTCCAGGTCAACCCCCCCCTCCCCCAGGGCTCTTCTGTGAAGCACAAAGCTCTTCTTTAATTGTTTGTCTTTGCTTTTCTGTTTTTTACACATCTCAATGTGTTTTCATGCGTCTCCAATAAACCTTGAAGTCAGAAGCTGTTACGATCTCCACGGAAGCCCATGCGCAAGATTTCCAAAATTCCCTTTAAGGTTCTGGACGCCCCCGAGCTGCAGGACGACTTTTACCTCAACCTGGTGGACTGGTCATCTTTAAACGTGCTCAGCGTTGGCCTCGGCACCTGTGTGTACCTGTGGAGTGCCTGCACCAGCCAGGTGTGTGTGTGTGTGTATGTGTGTGTGTGTTTGATGAGTATGTGGGGAAAGGAGGTCTGTAAATGATTCGTTTATTTTATTTCATCCTTGTGCAGGTGACTCGGCTGTGCGATCTGTCAGTAGAAGGAGACTCGGTCACGTCAGTTGGTTGGTCAGAGAGAGTAAGCATGCTTCCTCAATGTTTTCAGTGTTTGCTTTATCCATAAAGAACTGATGGTTCCTGAAGTTTTCAGTTTGCTCAGATTTATCCCTGTACATATGACCAGTTCTTTCCCCATACAGGTTCTGTATCACATGCTTAAGTGTTTTTTGTAGTTGTGACACACCACATCACTTGGCATTCATTCATTCATTCATTCTTCAGTAACCACATCCTGCTCAGGGTCACTGTAGATCTGCAATAATATACTCTGGATAGGATGCCAGTACATCACATGTCCCAAATGACTTACTATACACTATGCACTTACACTATACCCTACATACTCTGCCCTCTAGTGTATGAATTCTTGTAGGGTAGTATCGTCTCAAGTAGAACACTAGTGTGTTTTTTAGTGACTGGAAAAACCACTACGTTGAGTGCATGAAGTGTCCAACATTCCACACTTTGTTTTTTCCACTGAATAAGTGCATCATCCAGGTCCTTGAAGTGCACTTGTTCTTGTTGGAATTTTCAGTGTGAACACAGTACTCACTCTGTTTATACTACAACGTGGCGTAGAATATAGTGATGGGAAATTCGGATCGTTTTACTGACACGGATCTTTGAATCTCGTGCAGCAAAATGAACAAATCTTTTTTTTTTTTTTTTTTTTTTTTTTTTTTTTAGTCATTTCGTTAATTTCAGCAGAATATAATTAAAATGTCACATGTTAAATTCCCCAAAACATGTAGTACTTACGCAAATGTTGATCACATTTGGAATAAAAAAATAAACCATAGGCTGATGCAGCCGAGGCCGAACTATGAGAAACCTCCCGATCCGAGTCGTTCTTTTGTCACGTCACATTTGTCATGTCTATTTCCCCAGAAACAGAAATGATTAGTTCACCTCTCGAGTCTTCAGGTTGGAGTCGTTCGTTCATCCCGTGACCGCCCATAGGCTGAATGCAGTGGGGCTGTGACGTGATGAACGACGACTCGGACCCGAAGACTCGAGAGCTGAACTAATCATTTCTGTTTCCTGTACAGATCCTATGGGGACGTTGCAGTGCATGCGCGGTCAAAAATGAACGAATCACTCTCTGAGACAACTCGTTGTTCCCGAGTCATATTAAAGATTCGTTCAAAATGAGCGAATCGTTCATGAACGACACATCACTAGTAGAATAATGGACAAGTATGCGATTTGGGATGCACCTAGGGTACCATGCACATACCTATTCACACACTCATTCAGACTTAGGGACAGTTCAGATCCATCAATCCAACTACTGGCATGTTTTTGGGAGATGGGAAGAAACTGGAGAACCTGGAGAAAGCCCACTGTGCCACAGTTCCTCCCCAATAGTCAAGCCAATTGATTTAGTCAAGGGTTTGAGTGAAAATGTTATGTGGTGCAGAACCAGGATTGAGACCCTGAGCCAGCAGTTCACTCCTGAAAATGGCTGTGTGTGTGTGTCTAATGTGTCATTGCATTTTGTTTTAGGGAAACCTGGTGGCAGTGGGCACTCATAAGGGCTTTGTACAGATTTGGGACGCAGCCGCAGGGAAGAAGCTGTCTGTATTAGAGGGCCACACAGCCAGAGTCGGTGAGTGCAGTGCTGTTTGGAACTGGTTCAGTTTTCAGCTGTCATTTCGCTTTCTTTGCATTTAGTGGTAAAATGTTACAGCTAGATTCGGATCTCGACAAGCCTTTAGTCAAGCTAAGCGGAGGACTGAATTCAACAACGAGGCTTAAGATCAGCATATTAAGACTCTAATGTGATTTATTCCAAACAAAATGTCTTCTGCCGCATATTTTCTACTTTACAGCCAAACTTTACAGGATTTTCCTTCCATGTATGATCATGCTATATTTGTAAATGGAGGGGAAATTGAGTGTTTGGCAATGTTCCGGGTTTTATGTGTTAATGGGGTTCTATAGAACAGCCGGGAACAGAAGCGTATGTAGCTGAACAGATGGGCTGAGAAATTACATTTGATTATAAACCAGGTATCTATGTATATAATGAACATACAGCAACATACTGAGAGCATAAGAGAGAAGATGTATGTACATTTTTTAAAATTCTACTGTGTGTGTGTGTTTCTGCTGCCAGGAGCATTAGCATGGAATGTGGACCAGCTGTCTTCAGGCAGCAGGGACCGCCTGATCCTGCAACGTGATATTCGAGCTCCTCCGCTGCAGTCTGAGCGCAGGTTACAGGGCCACCGACAGGAAGTGTGCGGCCTCAAGTGGAGCACTGATCACCAGCTCCTTGCCTCCGGTGGCAATGACAATAAGGTAGTATAGTATAGACTATTTATACACTGCAGTCACACTGTGCCTCATACACAACCGAAACATTCAGTTTTGATTCATATGCCACAATCTAATGGCTCAAGGAGATGAGCTCCACTACACTGAGTATGTATACTTATTGTATATTAAACTGTATTAGCTTATGTTATAAAGGTTTATGGGAGTTGATCCTAGATTAATGCTTTTAGCAGTTAATTAGCTGGTTAGCTGATTATACTGAATAATATATTGAAAAAAAAAAGAATCAGAGAGTCTAATACTGAAATCCAACTTGTCTATCTGTGAAAAAGGCAAGCTAGTTTACTAGCAATTATAACAAGCTAGCTGGCTGCGTATTTGGGGTTGCAGGAGTGTGTTTTTAATTTGCATATCATGCATATTCTTGTACCGTCTCCTCCAAAAGTATTGGAACGGCAAGGCCAATTCTTTTGTTTTTGCTACACAGTTTAGATGAATATGAGACGATAGATCGGAATTTCAGCTTTCATTGCCTGATATTTACATCGAGGTATGTTATACAATTTTGAACCCACCCATTATTCAAGTGATGAAAAATATTGGAAAGTAGGCCCTGTTAGAATGATTGTTTAAACAATTAATAGCTCTGAATGTCTATTCTCGGTTTGAGTCCTGGGTTTTGCCTGTGAAGACCCCATTTTTTGTTAAAAAAGGATAAACCAACATGAAGCCCAGAAAGCAGTCTATGGGAGAAAATCAACCCGTTTTGAAGCTGAGAAAATAGGGAACATTGATCCAATGGGCATAGCCAATACAACAATTTGGACTGTCCTGAAAAAGAAAGAAGCCGCTGGTGTACTATCAAACCCCCCCCCCCAAAACAAATAACAACAACTGAAAGTAGCTGCAGTAAAAGCCTGGAAAAGCAACACAAAAGAAGAATGCAACAGTTTGGTGATGTCAGTGGGTCGCCGACTTGATGCAGTTACATGCAACTAAATATTAAGTGTTATTTCCTTTAATTTACTTTAAAACTGTTGTAAGTCTGGCCAAACTTGCCATGTTCTTAGTTGCTTAATAAATCTAGATGTAAATATCAGGAAATGAAAGCTGAAATTCTGATCTATCGTCTCATTCATCTCTTGATCTCAAGCCTAAACGTTTTCAGTGTATAGTATAGTGTAAAGAAACAAACAACTTTTTTTTCTCATCATAGTGTTTCCAAATTCTGTTTTAGACAGCTTTAAAATTGTTGATCATAGAGAGGGAGTGCTTGTGGTCTCATATGTTGTATCGTGTCAGGATGTGCGTCATCTTGACATCTGATAGAGCAGGGTGCCACTGAACAATTTTGTCACAAGGTAATAATTTTGATCTGTTTCTTTCCCTCTGTAGCTGCTGGTCTGGAATCACTCAAGTGTCTTACCCATGCAGCAATACACAGAGCATTCAGCAGCAGTGAAAGCCATCTCCTGGTCTCCTCATCAGCACGGCCTGCTGGCATCTGGGGGCGGCACTGCTGACCGCTGCATCCGCTTCTGGAACACGCTGACCGGGCAGCCACTGCAGTGCACAGACACAGGCTCGCAGGTCTGCAACCTGGCCTGGTCCAAACACACCAATGAACTGGTACGTAGTTACTCCTGGTATGCTGCGTAAGATTACACAGAACTCATGGGACAGCTAGCTACAAGTATGATAGTGGCAGTGGCAAAACCTAAATGTGACATACTAATGCACACGACAAAAATAATCCTTATTACTTCAAGCTCATTTTGAAAAAAACATTTTCTGTTTATACGAAACCATTTCCTGGAGTCACCCGGATCGCTGATTGATGATCGAAAAGGCTGCTGTAATCACACAGTGTAAAACCGGCTTAACACCGGGTTCTTATTCCAGTCCTCGGGACCCCCTGCCCTGCACAGTTTGTGTTTTTTTTCCTACTGTTCGACACCTGATCCAACTGATCAGCTAATTACTAAGCCCATAATGAGGAGGGCCAGGTGTGTTGATGGTGGAGAGAATGTCACACTGTGCGGGGCAGGGGGTTCTAAGAACCCCTGGTCTAATACACTGCTATTCACACAAAGGAATATTAGGAATGTTAACCTAGACCATCTCACAACTACATAACTCGGATCCACTTGTCCATCAGGGATTTAGTCAGTTCTTAATCTTGAGTCTGTTGTGCTGAGTCGCTTTCAAAAACTAGTGAAGGTTGATTTTGGCCAAGTCACCTTGAGTGTAAGGAATCTTGATGTGTGACGACATAATTAAATTTTCTCGATGTGTGACCTAATCAACTGTTATTCTTGACGTGTGACATCATAATTCGTTATTTGTGATGTGTGACATCATAATTTGTTATTCTTGATGTGACATCATAGTTCGTTATTCTTGATGTGTGACATCATATAGGATAGAATAATTATGTATAATGTGAACTGGATGAGAGAAAATAAATCAATCAGCCAGTACCAGTTGCAGATACCCTATAGTTATCATTACCTGTGAATGCAGGCCTGAGGGATTGCATGATTACATTTGGTATTCTATTTATCTTTTTTATCCAAAGCGACTCACAATTCAGACAGAACGCAATCCAACTGTAAGGCGATAATTTCTCTGCTATTGATGGCATAGAAGAACCCTTCAGAGGAATTCTGTGAATGTTTTACTTGAATCATAAACTTTATATTTTAATCTGGGGTGAACCGCTTGGAAAAACTTTAGAGCGTATTGTGTTCAGGCCATTGCCACTGGAGTCATCAAAATGCACACAGCAGTAAAAGTCACAGTGTACACACAGTGCAAATTGTGTGATGGCACGGACATCTCTGTGCCAAGTGTGCTTTTTATTAATCCCAGTGTGTGCAAGGTCCCATCAACTGATATGCAGAATATATAGCATTTAAAATGTGCGATGTGATTTGAATCCACAAGTCACTGTACACTGTGTTTTTCTCCATAGTGTTTACTGTTGGGGTTCATTTTGACTTGCAGTTTGAGTCCCAGTCGTACCAGTTTAACCTAGGTATCATCACAGCACGTGTAAACAGCATGTCGTGCCTGTAAACCTGTTTCTGTATTTGCTCTTTGTCTCAATACACTGCTCTCAGGTCAGCACACACGGTTACTCTCAGAATCAGATCCTGGTGTGGAAGTACCCCTCTCTGACACAGGTTGCCAAGCTCACCGGCCACTCCTACAGAGTTCTCTACCTGGTAATGAACACCTGCACAGCACACCTGTCTGAATTATTCAATATGCCTTCACTCTGTTGTTCTCCTGATGTTAAACTGTCCTAACATTGGTTTGTGGAAACAGTAAACTAAGAACAACTCATTCTTACTCCCGCTGAGTTGTGAAAGGTGCTGGGGGCACGTAATCATACTTGTTGCCATGTTTTATAGGAACCAGAATGCGAAAATACTAGCGATTACTAATGGGTGTTGGAAGCTGTTGACTTCCAGAAAGGGTTAATAATGTGTCTGAAAGTGAAGCTGAGCTCTTTACAAACTCTTCTTTTTTTTTTTATTTATTTTTTTTTTTTATATAATCTTGCTGTGTTCAGTTGAATGTTTATTTCCACATTTGAGGATTTTTATGTACAAAGACGACTAAAGGCACTAATCTGCCTACGCAGTCTGAAAATTGACTGTGTAGTGATTAGTAAAGAAGAATTGTTTGCATTAGGTCACATGGAAACTAGGAGTCTAAAACTAAAGAATAAAACATCATGGAGTGCAGCTCTAAACAGTCGTCCACCCGCCAGTTTCTCTCTTTTTCTTGAAGTTTATAAGACAATAAAAATGCAACGTCATGTTGCAGAGAAACCTCAAAGCGCCCCCAGCTTTCGTGTGTCGGAAAGCTTAAGTTACTTATACTTTACTCCTGACTGTTACAAAGCACTGACAATAGCCTGTCCTTCCAAAAGGGCTAAATATACAGCTCCCCGTAAAATCTCATCGTATTTTACACAAGCAATTACACTTCATGTTTTAATCCATTTCTGTGGCGCATCCACTACACGAGACTCTGTGAATGTGCCGTTATTATAGAAGTGATAACATGTTAGAAAGAGTGCATTAAAAGAAACTATATAAGTGTTCGCATGTTATTTGTTCTCAATAGAGGGCACAATTTCAGATATCAAAGAGAACTGAAACTAAAACTCAACTAGGCTATTTAAAAAAAAAAAAAAAAAAAGTTCAAGGCTCCCAAGAGATACTCTCTCTCCCTGTTCGATCACAGCAACACTGGTTAATTGCGGGCGTCTGTGAGCTCATGTACTGTCTCCTCCGAAAGTATTGGAATGGCAAGGCCAATTTTTCACACACGTGAATATGAGATGATAAATCCTAATATCAGCTTTTGTTTCCTCATATTTACATCTAGATATGTTAAACAATTTAGAACATGGTACCTTTTTGTTTAAACCCATATATATA
>JANDJT010000103.1:15325959-15343732 GCA_024331685.1 Stegophilus panzeri
TTTTGTTTTTTTCAAGTGATCAAAAATATTGGAACACGTGACTGATAGGTTAAATTGATTGTTTAAAGAAGTAATAGCTCTGAATGTATACTGTCAAAGTTGTTTAGCACGTCTAGATGTAAATATCAGGAAATGAAAGCTGACATTCTGATCTATTTTCTCATGTTTTTCTTTTGATCTCAAACCCAATATGGGCGCACGGTGGCTTAGTGGTTAGCACGTTCGCCTCACACCTCGCCTCACACCACTGGGGGTTTGATTCCTACCGCAGCCCTGTGTGTGTGCGGAGTTTGCATGTTCTCCCAGTGCTGCGGGGGTTTCCTCCGGGCTGTCCGGTTTCCTCCCCGATTCCAAAGACATGCAGGGTAGGCTGATTGGCGTGTCCAAAGTGTGTGAATGGGTGTGTGAATGTGTACGTGAGTGTGCCCTGCGATGGATTGGCACCCCGTCCAGGGTGTACCCCACGTTGTTCCCCATGCTCCCTGGGATAGGCTTCAGGTTTCCCACGACCCTGTAGGATAAACGGTATAGAAAATGGATGGATCTCAAACTCAAACGTATTCAGTGTATAGCAAAAACAAAAGAATTGGCCTAAGAATTGGCATTTGCATAGATGCAGCATGAGCAGTTCGAAAAGATGAGATTGGCTAGCTTCAAATGTCTCAGAGGAAGCACGTGTTAACCTTCACGTTCCCCTGTTAGTTGATGAAGTTTGATCAGGAGATTTGGCTAGTAGTTGGGAATTGGCCAGATGTGAAACGGTGTAGCGTAAGGAATGTGTCAAAACCTTTTCAAAAGTCATTTTAAATGCTGTTTGAATCAAAGGTGCGAATAAACAGTGAATATTTAATCCAAAACCAACTTTAGTTCTATAGTAAGTCATCATCCCTAGACCTTGTTAGCAAATCAGTTAGAGTTTTTATCCCGCTGTTATAAAGCTTGCACTTTTTTGTTTTTTTAACACTCAAACCTTTAGAAAATCAAGGTTTCAGTCCATACAAACAAAACCAATGATTGTTTGTCATTAGTTGAATGGTCTCAGTTTTAATTGTCGTGTGAGATGATGGAAATATTTTGTACTGACTTCCTGCAGGCCATGTCTCCAGACGGAGAGGCCATAGTCACAGGAGCAGGAGACGAGACTCTGCGCTTCTGGAACGTCTTCAGCAAAACCAGATCTACCAAGGTATCATTAGGCATAGATGATATTCAAGTATGTAGTATGGATAAATTTTTTTCCAACGAGAGCTGGCGTAGGAAGGATCTTCTGTACATGTTTTTAACACAATGAAAGGGGGATGAGTAAGGAATACAAGACGACAGGGCGACGACCAGGTCGTGTCAGAGGGCTGTCACCAGCCTGAAATCCTAAAATTATAATATCCTCATGTGAAATTCACGCCGTATTTTGTCATAGCACGCCCTGATTTGCTGCATACAGTACGAGCGAAACAGCTTCCGACGTAGGCGTAGGAAAAGAGTGTGGGAGGGGGAAAAAAAGCTTGAAGAGGTTTACTGATAAAGATGAATGAATTATTGAATGAATGTGAATTTCTGCACAGTTGTTATTGCACAGACACTGTGAATAATGCAGCAGAATGTCACGGTCTTTATTTGTTGCTCAGTCCTTCTGTCACATCACAGTATGTGTAATAGATGTCACTGGTTAGACACCGAGTTACATTTAAACTGCTGACATCAGACACGCGGTGTTTCATGCACTCACTCGCACGCACTCAAGCTGTCATTTAACCATTTGATGCAGCGCTACACGAGAACGTTGAACACTGATATTTTAATTGCATGCGGTTATGTAACGGCTGCGTGGCGTGTTTAGGAAAAGATGGGGATTAGTGAAATGCGAAAATGCAATTTCATTCTAATAGGATTTAATGACCGCTCCATGACTGCTATGCGGTTCACATGAGTAAGGCTTGACGACTTAAATTACGGAGGGGAAAAATGAAATTAACAATGAAATCCAAATAGTATCTCGCTATTCTCATGAGGGTGGGTGGATATGAAGATCTCAGCCGGTGTGACTACTACAGTTGCAATCAAAATTATTCCACCCTCATTGCAAATCAGGTTTATTGTCAAAATTTACAGACTTTCAGATGTTTGCAACGAACAAATCAAACAAAAGCAATTGAAATAGTTCAACACAACGAATGCTTCAAGTGGTTTCCCCAAATTCAACTGAAAATGCAACTTAAAATGATTTCTCCAGTTTCAAAATTATTCAACCCCTTCATGGCAAGCATCTTTAGTACTTAGTAAAGCACCCTTTTACTGTTATGACCTGCTGCAAACGAGATGCATAGCTAGACACCAGCTTCTGGCAGTGTTCCTGAGGAGCCTTAGCCCAGTCTTCATGAGCAATGGCCTCCAGTTCAGTAATATTGTTGTTTGCGCACTGCAACCGCCTTCTTCATATCCCACCAGAGATTTTCTGTGGGGTTCAAGTCAGGTGACTGACGGCCCTGTAGAATCTTTCAGGACTTCTTCTGCAACCAAGCCTTGTTGGAATTTGAGGTATGCTTGGGATCATTGTCCTGTTGGACGGTCCAATGACGCCCAAGCTTCAGCTTCCTCACAGATGGCATGATGTTTTCTCCTAGGATACTTCAATGAATCCATCTTGCCTTCCACACGCTGCAGGTTTCCAATGCCAGAGGATGCAAAGCAGCCCCAGAGCATCACCGAGCCACCACCATGCTTGACTGTGGACAGAGTGTTCTTTCTTCATTCTTCTTCCTCCAGACATACCGCTGATCCATTGTGTTGAAAAGTTCCACAATTCCAAAAGTTCTGTGGCTTATTTATATGATTTTGAGTCGACTTTTCTTGTGCTTTTGGGTCAGTAGTGGTGTACGTCTTGGAGTTCTGGCATGGAAACCTTCTGCGTTTAGTACACACCTTACTGTGCTCACTGAAACCTCAGTGCCTGTTGCCACCAAGTCTTGTTGCAGGTCTTTTGCAGTCACTCGAGGTTTTTTCACAACCTGCCTTTTCTGCCCCTAGCCAGTTCAGGTATTTCATGTGTTCCAGCTCAAGCACACCTGGTGCAACTAATTAAGCCCTTGACAACGCCTGTTTTGCATATTTGTGCTGTTGTGAGGGATTCTATTCAGGAGGTTGAATAATTTTGAAACTGGAGAAGTCATTGTAATTTGCATTTTCAGTTGAATTTGTGGAAACCACTTGAAGCATTCGTTGTGTTGAACTATTTCAATTGCTTTTGTTTGATTTGTTCGTTGCAAACAGCTGAAAGTATGTAAATTTTGACAATAAACCTGATTTGCAATGGGGGTTGAATAGTTTTGATTGCAACTGTATTTAATGAATAAAACACAACTGGGTGTGCAGTTATACAGTCCGTACAGGATTTTGCAGAGTTTATTTTTTCATTTTTTGTGATTGTTGCGGCTAAAAATGTTTGATATGCTGTGGCTTTTTTCAAAATTTGCGATGGAACTTGCGGAGTTTTTTTGTGCTTTTTTTACTACTTGAACTACTTGAATTGGCGAGATTGCAATCGCACAAAATTGTTTTGCACGGTCTTTCGCAGTGATGTTTGTTGGTAAAGGAGACCTTTTAGCTGTACTTGTGTTCGACGCACATGAATCGAAGAGGGCTTTGGCTGAATGCTCGTTTGTGATGATGTCACATGACATGTCTTTGCCCAGATTTGCGGAAAATCTGCGGTGACTTGGAAAAATTGCAAGCTTCTCTGAATATTGTGGAGTTTGCTTGATTTTGCGTTCATTTCTGTGACCGCAAAATCCAGGAGGGACTGGTTATAGACAAATAATCAACAAAGTGATGGTATAGTGCGACCCGAAGTCAAGTTTTATTCCTCTTATAACGCAGCAATTTGAACAACTGAACATAATAATAGTTTACACTTACATTTAATGTTGTGAAACAAATTCCTGTTATTACTTACTTTATAGCAGTCGTTCCTGAGAAACTGCACAGCACAAAGTACCAAAGACTTTCCCGTGTCGGAAAACCTAGCTACAGTTTTACCTTTGACTTTTACAAAAAAAAAAAAAAAAACGTTTTTAAAAATCCGTTTATGTGGAACCTCCGCCATATAAATTCCTGTGTAAAGCGTTACTATAGAATAAGAACCTTTAATATAAACCTGTGACTTGCCTTACAGCTGGAACTACCGTCCAAGCTGTGCTGTTGTTATAGAAAGTTAACCAACACCTTCTGACTAATCAGATTCGAGAATTCAACAGGGCTGTGGTATAAATAAGAATAACATTCCTTCATTCTGGGCTTTGAGTGACTTTAAAAATCATATGAGTTGTTTCATTGTGACAATGTGAAAATGTCTATTTCTACGTGTTTCTCATCTCTCTCTCTCTCTCTCTCTCTCTCTCTTCTCTCTCTCTCTCTCTCTCTCTCTCTCTCTCTTTTTCCTCCTCCAGGAATCAATATCAGTGTTGAACCTCTTTACGAGGATCCGATAATATTTGTTACATTTAGGACTTCTATACACTGATCATTAACACGACAGACTGTGTGACCGATGGACACTTTGAGGCCCGGCCTCCTTTTTGTAAGTTTGTGAAGAAGACGAGGGAAATGTGGCAACTGCGTCCTCTTACATTTTACTTGATTGACAAAAGGATGTATTACTGCCAAAAGTCAGTGTGAATGTTCAGCCGCTGGTTTGTGTAAGGCTTTTTTCACCATTGTGCAGAATCTTTTTGTTGTTGTTGTTGTTGTTTTTCCCTTCACAATGTGCCATTTGATTTACAAGCATTGTGTCCATCACCCTTAAATTCAGTGTTGAAATAACTATGATAGGATAATAGTAGGCTTTGGAATATTGCAGCCTTGACTGTTTTTTTTTTTTTTTTCTTTTTTTATTTAATTTAACAATATTCATCTTTGATCCCCTTATTATGTACTCTTGATTGTTTTGCTAAAGGATCAGGTATTTTAATTTCGACATATCGGAGAAACCGCATTTAACTTTTTCTAGGTGTTTAATCAATGTCATATTCCAATTCTACAAAAAGATACGAATTAGTGCATACAGTAGCAGATATTCTGTTTTAAATCCTGTTTTTAAGCATTAACTACAGCACAGTCACTTTTCCATGCCTTTTAAACAAGAATACAGTGTTGAGTATCATAAATCACATCCTTTGTGAAACCACTATTTTAATGCAGATATCTAATTTCCCATAGTATAAAACATTTAGTCTTTGGCACTTGTTTTATTCCAAGATTTGTTTTGTCATTTTTTCCCACCCTGTTTTTGTAAATCAGGTTTTGTCTACATAACCCCCCCCCCCCCCACTCATCTCATGGTGTAAATGATGTGTTGTATCAGTGAGAATGAATGCTATTTATTTAATATGTGTGACTGCGTTGATTTGAATAGCTGATACTTTGTGTCTATTGAAAAATGGGTGCTTGTTTTTATTTTCCATTCGCAACCACATCCAGTACGTTCTCATTTTGTAACAGTTTAAAGAATGTTTAAGAATATACATCAAGTCAAAAATGTACATTTTCTCATCAAGGAAAACGAATAAAACAAAGTGTTCTATGGTTTATGTTGGTGGCGTGTGTGAGAGATGTAGGATCTCGTCTTTAGTCTTTGTGGAACAAAACGTTCCACATCGAATCTGAATCTTATGTCTGAAGCCTAGCATTCATAATTTGTAGTTTTGAAGGTTTTATTTTTTTCACTTCACTGCTGCCATAGCAGCAGCTAGCAGTCCTGTTATTGTTGTGTTTACTAGTGAAAATAAGCAATCTTTCATTCTCGCGTTACAAAGGTGCTCAACAAAACCTTCACTCAATTTCCATGATGCTATCTATACAATAAAGATCCATAAAGATACGGTGATGTGATGAGTGAAAAAACAACATGATCCTTTTACAGCTTGTGAGTTTAGCCATCTTCAAAATTCAAAATGTTCTACTTCTTAAATGGTTGCATGCAACAGTATTAAAGTTATCCTCTCTTACTGATAGATAAGGGGCATTTTTGTCCCGTGTATGGGAAAGTTGTGGAGGTATCAGTCTCAGTTACAGTTACAGTTATATAGCGCTTTTCTAGACACTTGAAGTGCTTTACATAGTATGGGGGAGGGAATCTCCTCAACCACCACTAGTGTGTAGCATCCACCTGGATGATGCGATGGCAGCCATAGTGCACCAGAACTCCCACCACACACCAGCTATTAGTGGAGAGGAGAGAGTGATGTAGCCAATTCAGAGATGGAGATTATTAGGGGGCCGTGATAGAGAAGGGCCAATAGGGGAATTTCACCAGGACACTGGAGTTATACCCCTCAGGATCATCCTGGAGGATTTCGAAGTGTATTGCTGCTATTTCAGACACTTTTTATTTTATTAGATAAATGACAACTGTTTGTGTCATGTGAAGACTTGTACTATAAACATAAAGTTGTAAAATAGTTAGATTTAAAGAAAAAATTCTAATTTACCCATCATTACCCAGCATATGTACATGAGCTAGGCTTTCCAGTACTACAGGTGTACTCAAAGGCAGGGGGAAATTTGAAGAATAAATAAACAGCTTAAACTGTTTGTGCCTGCATGTAGCAATTCCAAAAATCTCAACGATGACCTTGAGGAAACGTGTGTGTTTCTCAATTGCCAATAATGTATCTATTATTCATATTATAGGCCTTCCAACAAAGTCACCGCCGTCATGCACCAATCATTCCCTTTCTCAGTGTTGCCTGTGTGCATATCAGACTACACGACCATGGCATGGAGTTGTCTGCTGAGCAGCTTGTGACCACAGATGGAGTTACAGGTGTGCTGTCCTCCAGCCGGGGATAGCCTCCTCTCATTCTTTTATACTTCAGTGAGTGCTATTCTTCTATAATACGAACATGGTTTGTAAAACACTACTGGACATAGCATCCATTAGCCTTGGGGTCGGTTTTTCCTTGTGAGCATTATCATTTTGCATTTAGGCAGTTGCTGTTCTTGTATATGGATGCTCATCTCTATGGGCTCCAGGAAGTTAATCATTTCTTCTCTGCAGTGTGAGTGGTTTGACCTGTGCTAAGTAGTTTATATTCACTGTATTGTGAGGGTTGTTTGTGTGATGATGCCAATTTCGCCACACTTTGTTTGGCTGGCAGATTTGAATCCTGGCTTACAGTCAAATCTGGCCCAAGTCCTTCTAAACTGGTTGCTAGTTGCAAACGCCCAGGCCTGGCAGCAAATGTCAAGCACAGCAAGATGTCCAGAAAATAGAATGAGTAACTCTCTAGACGAATCAGTGACTTGGTGACAGACATGGCACAGCTGAAATCAATGATCCAGGAGGTGAGAATGTGTAATTTGAAGATTTGTACTTCTCGACAGATCCCTCTTTATAGCTTGGGAATCTGTTTCTTTCTCACCTCTTCAGATAATCACAAGGATGCTATATCTACAGCTGCAGCTGGGAGGTTCTTTCAGGTTGATAATGACCTACCTGTTGAGCAGCCACTTTCAGTTCCTGACTTGGCACTTAACTGGAAGGCATCCGGTTCTGCCAAGCTCTCAGCAGGCTCTAAGCTAGCTGTGACAGTCACCCTGAAGATGGTGTATCTCAAGTAGGGTTGCTGCAGCACAGTGAACACACTCATTCACATGGTATCTGCCACAGAAGGTTTGATATGCCACAGTGCAAAGACTTTAATGAAAGCTTTCAAAGAGGATTCTGACAAGCCCCAGCCTGTGTTCAAGCTGTGCAGCACATTTTCTGGCCAATATAATGAATCACGACCTGGTCAGTATTGGCCACATGCCTGAATTTATTTTGCATGAAACAGCACTATGCCCAGATGTATACTGCCCAAATGCTGAGTGCAGATGCATGGGTGATATTGCATCGAGTGTGGCACACATTAACAAAAGATTGGCTATTTTGCTGCTAGCATTGGCACAGTCCTCCAATCTGGTGAGGTTGACCACACTGTAAGAGAGTTGATTGACACCTTATGCCTGGCAGTGGGACACCTGGGCCAGGATATGGGCCACCATTCTGTCAACTTGGTTTAGATGCATTGCCAGTTGTGGTTGGCTGCAATCCTGTCTGCTTGATGTGTGCCCTGTGGAGCCTGCCTTGTGTACCAGGGTCACCCTTCAGGTCTTCTACCAAAGAAGCTCTAGGTAAGAGGGTGCTGGTTTTGGAAACACAAAGCCAGCACAGATAAACGGATATTCCACGTGACACCACACCCCGGTTCCATCTTCCAGAAGTTTCATCCAAGGCAAGTTCCTGCCTTGCACTAACTTTAGACCTCATCCTGACTTCATCCACCCCAATGGGATGGCCACAACTAATGAATCTCACAGAGCACTTTACTGGGTTTGGTGATGGCTGGTTTTACAGCCAAAAACATCACTCATTAGAAGGTAACTACATCAAATCAGTGAGTCCTGAAGACAAGGTTTAACCAGTTCCTGAATCCCTCCCTTTTCGTATGTTACAGGTAATACATGTGGTTCAAGCTGTATTGTTTCACATCTGTGGAGCTGCTAAATACTTATCATGTTCCATTGCTCTGGAAAACAACTGCTTCTTAAGTTTTAAAGGCAGGCATTCGAATTCAAAGCCCTGCCCTTTAGCATTTTCGAAGCACCATGCCTGTTTTCAAGAGGCATAGAAACAGTCTTATCTCGTCTGATTTAAACAACTGTCTCCTGTGAGCCCCAACCAACAAGCAGGCCATCTGGGACACAGCCACACCCCAAGCTCACAGTGCAGTGCTCAGACTCCCAGTGAACTCCCAGAAGAGCTCCCTAACACCAAAGCAGCTCAAACAGTTGATTGGCATAAAGGCTTCCTCCCTGAGCTAATCTGCTGATCAGTCAAATGGGTGGTGAGATTTGGCACCCTCAGCCAGATCACCTATGTCTGTGGGTGTGGTCCATCAGACTGAATCGCCACTTGTTAGGGCTTGTATGCCCTTAAATGAAAGTTGTTCTGTGAATGTTCACCTTATCAGATAGGTGCTATGCATTGTCTGATTCCTAGGATTTTGACCTTCCTCCAAGGTCTACTAACAGTGGCAAGTCCCCGTCTATCCTAAAGGTGTATGTGGCAGTCATTGATGTGCACCACAGCACCATGGATGGCATCTCTCTATGGTCTTACAGACTTATTACTGCCTTTCTAAACAGGGCGAGTTATATCTACCCTCCAGAATCCCCTAGGAGCCAGATGTGGAACCTCCCCCTTGTGCTGGAGTTCCTTAAAGACCCTTATTTATGGGACTATGTGTGAG
Organism: Stegophilus panzeri; assembly: GCA_024331685.1. NCBI lineage: Eukaryota > Metazoa > Chordata > Actinopteri > Siluriformes > Trichomycteridae > Stegophilus > Stegophilus panzeri. The sequence goes on from JANDJT010000103.1 coordinate 15,335,247, forward strand.
ATTGACCTATGGTACCTGAAAATTGCCTTCATGTTTGCTATCACTGCTAAAAGAACTGTGGATTTGATTCTGATGATGCAGAGATGACTCTGTAGTGACTTTATGACTGAATCTGGGATTTTGATAGAGTTCTTTGTACATTTCTACACTTTTGTGTGACTGGCTATTTTTATTCATTCGTGTAAGCATTGTGCCCTATTATAGTGACCTATTATACACTACATGGCCAAAATTATGTGGACATTGTGTGTTTGCTGAACATCCCATTCTAAAGTTAGTCCCCTCTTTGCTGCTATAACAGCCTCCACTCTTCTGGGAAGGTTTTGCACTAGATTTTGATACATGGCTTTGGGAATTTCTGCCCATACAGCCACAAGAGCATTAGTGAGGTCAGTCAGTGATGTTGAGTAAGAAGGCTTGGTGCACAGTCTGCGTTCCAATTCACATTCCGAAGGTGTTCGTTGGGGTTGAGGTTAGGGTTCTGTGCAGGCCACTTGAGTTGTTCCACACCAACCTTGGCAAACCATGCCTTTATGGAGCTCTCTTTGTGCATAGTGGCTTTGTCATGCTGGAACAGGCTTGGGTCCCTTAGTTCCACTAAAAGGAAATCTTAAAGTTACAGTATGCAAAGACATTCTAGACAATTGTGTCCTTTCAACTTTGTGGCAATGGTTTGGGGAAGGCCCACATATGGTGTGTGATGGTCAGGTGTCCACAGACTTTTGGCCGTATAGTGTGTATTGCTACAAACACTTCTATTAATTCTATTTACTTGTATACAGTAATATATATTTGTTTTTAGCTATATTTTGTATTTATTTAGCCTCTTTGTTATTTTACAATTAGCTTTTATCATTTTAGAATATAAAAATCTGACTTTTATTGTTTTATCAGAGTTACTATCATGCTGGTTAATATCTGAGAGATTAGAGATTTTGTTGTTGTTAGAAAGCTTTAGTTGATGTTCTGTAGAAAACATAAAGGGTTACATGAGGTCAACATAACATTCAACAAAGATCCAATTTTTTTTCCAATCTAGCCATGACTAAATCTCAAACTCTATTGGCTACTAAAGCCAAAATGACAGAGTAACTCTGTGATTTCATTCTTTTTATTGTCCTTTTACTTTCATATTTGAGGTGAATTTGAAAGTTTGAATGCTTTGTATGAAGTTGTACTCCGAGTATTTGCACATTTTGGTGGCTGTGGCTCAGGTGGTAGTGCGGGTTGTCCGCTAATCGTAGGGTTGGCAGTTCGATTCCCGGCCCAGATGACTCCACATGCCGAAGTGTCCTTTGGCAAGACACTGAACCCCAAGTTGCTCCCGATGGCAAGCTAGCACCTTGCATGGCAGCTCTGCTACCATTGGTGTGTGAGTGTGAATGGGTGAATGAGAAACAGTTAAAAGCACTTTGTAGAACCGCTAAGGTTAACAATAAAAAGCGCTATATAAGTGCAGACAGTTTTCCATTTTAGGTACTTCTACCACACAGATGTAGGTGTAGGTAGGCAATATTTAGCAGTAAGACTTGGACCTGTAAATCTATGTGTACTCGTATGTATGTAGGTGTATTAATCTTGTCATGTTTGCTGTCTGTTCTCTCTGGTTCACTCTGGTCAAGATCACAAGGCTATTCTGCAATTGTGGCCTCAATACCACCACCAGAGGGCATTCCTAAAAATTTATACAAATTTACAGCCAAAGTCCTTGTCTTCATGTAACATTAAAAAAAACAAGACAGCCTTTTAAAAAGTAGTCAATGTTAAGCTAAAGAAACATTGATTTATAATTTTTTTTTTTCACACTTAATTTTAAGAGATTTACTGTCACCTAAATTTCTGCAAAATGGAAACATTCTCCAAATGAAACATTGATCTTGCGAGTAAGGCTGCTACAACCGGGTGATTATTCTCCTGGCAGTATCCAAAGTTTCCCCCAAGCCACCATTAAAAAAAGAAGACATCATTTCCCTCATCTCATCACAAATCAACTATTGCACCCTCACAATTTTCCATTCATCACTTAACATTCATGAACCTCATTTATTCCTCCACATTTCTGATTAGAGAGAGAGAGACAGAGAGACCGAGAGAAACACGGTGATAGAGATGATCTGGAGCAATCAGACAGATTGTATGCAGAAAGACCCCGTGCCGAATACTGTATATAGTTTGGCCAACGCTGCGATGATTCACTATTAAATCATCTCCTCACACTATTAATGTCATCATGTTGCTACTTGGGTGTCGTGAACAGCCAGTCATTTTGGCTTCGGTAGCTGAAAGAGTTTGTGATTTAGTCATGGCTAGATTGGAAAAATTTGGCACTTTGTTGAATGGGATGTTGACTTCGTATAACCCTTTATGTTTTCTACAGAATGTTTACAAAGAGCTACACTCATTGACAACCTATAACCCTATTGCTGCACAATTTCATTAAAGATTTTCAAGATGAAAGATTTTCTATGATTATATATGGTATATACACATGTATGTATGTATATGTGTGTGTGTGTGTGTGTATATATATAAATAAAATTTCAACATTAGATGAGTGCAAACATCAATATCAATAATATGTTTAATTAAGGAATAAAACAGGACAGAGAATGCTGTTATAGAAAATAATTAATGAATGGGTTGTGTATTACCACCCTGAAGTTTATTATTTCCTATAACTGCATGTCCTGAAGCATTTTATTACTCTTGTAACACAGCAATTTACCAACAATCACATTTTGTTTTATTAATTACGGAAGGACATGTAAGGAAGAAAAAAAGTAGTTTGTCATGTTACCAATGTCTCCTCACAGAAAGCTTCACCATATCAACAATTTACACACATTTTCAAAATCCATTTATATGGAGCATCTGCCATAAAAGTTCCTGTGTACGTTGTTACTATGGAAACAATAACATATTAGAATTTGCTCATTAATATAAACCTTGCAGCTGAAACCACTTTCTGAGCCATGCTGTTATAGAAAATTAATTAACATCTAACCAATCAGATTGGAGTAATTGACACAGCACTGCGATGTGATAAGATATAAAGCATAAAAGTTAGGACGCTGTGTAAAATGTAAATAAAAACGGAATGCAATGATTTGCAGATCTTATGAACCCATATGTTATTCACAATAGAACATAGAAAACAAATGTTTAAACTGAGTAAATGTACCATTCTAAGAAAAAAAATAAGGTAATTTTGAATTTCATGGCCGCAATAGTCTCAAAAAGTTGGGACGGAGCAACAAAAGGCTTGAAAGTAAGTGTTACTAAAATAAACAGCTGGACGAACATTTTGCAACTAATTAGGTTAATTGGCAACAGGTCAGTAACATGACTGGGTATAAAAAGAGTATCTTAGTGAAGCAGAGTCTCTCAGAAGTAAAGATGGGATGGAATCTGGATGGAAGCATACAGTATGTTGCTCTAAAACCTGTATATACCTTTCAGCATTGATGTTGCCTTTCCAGATGTGCAAGCTGCCCATTCCATAGACACTAACGCACCCCGTACCATCAGGGATGCAGGGTTTTGAACTGAGCGCTGATAAAAAGCCGGATGGTCCCTCTCCTCTTTAGTCCTCTTTAGCTTAGAGGACGCAGTGTCCATGGTTTCCAAAAAGAATTTCAAATTTCAGTTCGTCTGACCACAGAACAGTTTTCCATTTCGCTTCAGTCCATTTTAAATGAGCTTTGGCCCAGAGAAGACGGCAGCGGTTCTGGATCATGTTCACATATGGCTTCTTCTTTGCATGATAGAGCTTTAAGCAGCATTTGTGGACGTCACGGCGAACTGTGTTGACAGACAGTGAGTTCTGGAGGTGTTTCTGAACCCATGCCTTCTTTTAATGCAGTGCTGCCTGAGGGCCCTGAAGATCACGGGCATGCAATATAGATTTTCACCTTTGTTCCTTGCGCACAGAGATTTCTCAAGATTTGCACTACTTGTACTGTTCTCCGCTTGATATATCGCTTTGCTTGTATTTCCTCATTTGTAAGTCGCTTTGGATAAAAGCGTCTGCTAAATAAATAAATGTAATTGTAGATTCTCTGAATCTTTTGATGATATTATGTACTGTAGATGATGAGATATTCATAATCTTCACAATTTTACGTTGAGGAACATTATTCTGAAACTGTTCCACAAATTGTAGATTTGTTTTTGCAGATTGGTGAACCTCTGCCAATTAACCTCCAGCTGTTTCTTTTTTACTAACACTTACTTTTCCAGCCTTTTCTTGCCCCCATCCCAACTTTCTGGAGATGTGTTGCAGCCATCAAATTTAAAATTACCCTATCTTTTTCTTAAAATGATGCATTTACTCATTTTAAACATTTGATATGTTTTCTATGTTCTACTGTGAATAACATATGGGTTTATGAGATTTGCAAATCATTGTATTCTGTTTTAATTTACATTTCACACAGCGTCCCAACTTTTTTGGAATTGGGGTTGTAATTCCTTAAGTCATCTTAGGGAGTATTCTTCTTGCCACTGTTGCTTCTGGTTTGCTCATTAGGGATCTAAATCTACATTCAGATTTCTGTGAAGCTCCTCATGTCAATATCTGTTGTTATAAATAGAAATTGAATTGAACTGAATAATTATGACAAACCTACCAGGCATGCAAGCAAAATGCATGAGCACATCATACTTGTCCATAGAATTGTACAGATCAGATGGTAATTCTATAAAGCATATTTCCTCATCGATACATTTCTGGCTGTGTCACTGAACTTAACCGTCTTTGAAATTATTGAACGTACTGAATTTATCAGCCACAAATATGAACCCGAGAACACCTGTTATTGCAAGGACATGGCATGAAACGTTCTCTTTTAAGAAGAGTCATTTAGGATTAAAATCATTGCCGCAAACCACACAAAGACCAGAGTCTGGTTGCTGCTGTGGAACCTTCAGGTGTAGCCTTGATGCCAGATCACATCTCTGTTCATCTGAATCATGAAGGCTTTGTGATTTAAAGATGCCTTATCCAAGAACCCTCTCGACACAGCTTCCAAAATGAAGCTCTGTGGCATTTTAGTTCTGGGAGAGGGAGAAAGATAATGAATGGGATGTCTTCGATATGCATAATCCCTCTTCCCTCGCAACCGAGAGACTCGGACCTTTGCGATCTGTCCTAATCCATCCATTATATAAGCCCCAGGAGCCACCATGGCACAATGAACCTTCCTATTATGTTAGCCAGTCCTCTTTGCCCTGGTGACATCTGTGGAGGAAAAGGGGAAGGTTTCATTTGCAAATTGAGCATCTTCACAGAGAGCACCTGTGGACACACACTGTTTGTGCTCTGCGCTACCTGAGACAGAGGCTCTGCATCAGCGCGTCCTCAAAAACACAGCCTCGGTGGAGGCAGGGATGTGTAGCTCCACTGAATGCATATTTATAGGCTATAGAGAAATGATCAGATACACCAACTGATAGACACAGTGGAGATATTAATGACTGGATGATGCATCCAACATATGGGAAATGGCCATTTTGAGGCATAAGTGTCTATGTATGTGTGGATGGTTGTTACTTGTAGAAAGAACCATGAACCATACTTACTGTTTTATGAAAGCTAGGATAAAAATAAACCTCAGCATGTCCTTCAAATTTCGGCATCCTTGATAAAAATGTAGCCGACCAAACATCTTGCCTGAGATGCATTAGACTTTTAAAAGAGAATTATATTATTTAGATAGCCGATTATATTTAGGCTATTAATATTATATTTAACTTTTTTTTTTTTTTTTGCAAAAGATCTAAATCTAAACAGTGACAACAAATTTTAAACCTAGCACTGCCACTGATAGACTGATCTTATTATATTTTTAAATAACGCTGGATAGTTGGACCTTCCGAAATAGCCTTGTGGTATGGATGTTTTTTCCCTTGTAGATTTTCAGATCCCGAGATGCAATTAAAGCCCTTAGCCTCCCATCTGTCCATTACTGTAAAGGGACCATCATTGGATAGTGGCTCATTTTCAGCACAGCATGGTATTTTACTTCTTTTTTTTTTTTTTTTTTTTTTTTCCTTTTTGCTTTAGTGGTGTTCATATTCCTGATATGTTGAAGCGTAACACATAACTATTTTCTTCCTCGTTGTGTGCAGCTTATTTCATTTCCACAGGTGTCATTAACCTAAAAAGAGATAAAAGGAACAAAATTATTTTCAGTGTATTCAAGAAACCTGTGTCTCTTCAGCCATGAAAAAGCCTCTAAAGCTCCATTAAGGTTCACACACATCATTAGAGAGATGAGGCCATCACCACAATCCCTATAAGAACCCTCTAAATGCCCAATGAAGAACATTGTCCTTAACAGACAAAGGTTTTTATTTAAAGCAGCGGAGATGAGGTTTCGGTTCTCAGAGTACACTTGGTACCTCTTGAATAAAATAATTATTTCAAAATTGAAAGAATAAAAAAAAATAAATAAATTGAACAATAAAGCTTAGTAAAAATGAATTATGTATGAACCTGCCACAGTATGTACATGACATGGTTTTCTTTATTGCTTTGATAATGAATTATGATGTATAACACTTCTCTAGATGCAAAAAAGGACCGCTTCAAGGTTACATTTTTTTTTTAAGTAGGATCTGTGGAATGAAGACCTGGAAAAGTGAATAGATTCATTACCAATGGTAATTACTTACAAGTTACCAGTTTGTTATTTACAACTACCTTATAGCTACACTTATTGGACATTTTTTCAAGTAGACCTAAAATATAGATAGACACAGTTACTTGCTGCTATGTGTAACTTGTTAGCCTGCCATCCATGCTTTAATGGAAAGGGAGCACCACAGAATAGTGGCTCATTCTCAATACAGCACAGTAACACTGCCATGAAGTGCATCTAGTGCAGATTGGGATTGGGATGTTGGGATTTTCGTATATCTTAATTTCTCTGCTAAATTGAGAAGCATTCACCAACGCAAAACTATCCACACAATGGTGATTCTGTGGTCTGAAAATGGCACTGAGGAAGGATAGAGGACAATTAACACATACTGTGCATGGACAAAAAAAAAAGTTCACATTTTCCACTACCTGAACAATACCTAGTCAGCAGTGGTGCTGTGGAGGTCTCTTTCAATTAATTGCCGTAGATAGGGACTGACAAATTACTGACAACAGTCAGTAATGTGTGGCATGTTGGCTCAGCTGCACAGATCCAGTGTCGCTGGTTCAATCCTGATCTTGTGTTGCGGTTTATGTGCAATGAACTGCATAGGTTTTCTATGGGTTCTCCTGGTTTCCTCCCACCTCCCCAAAACACGCCAGTAAAAGTAGATTGCTAAATTGCCCGTAGGCGTGAATGAGTGTGTGGATGTGTATACTGTGCAAACGCACCCTATTTTAGACGGCCTATTTTTTTTTAGTACAAATTTTGCTATAGTTTTTTATTTTATGACTTCTACATTATTGAGTCAGAACAAAAAACATTTTAGATTCCCAAACATTAGTTTTCTAGCACAAAATTAAATGTTACAGAAAAATGTTTGTATGTCAGTAACGAAAGCAGCATATTACGTAAGAGACCGCTTTTCAGACAAAAAAAACACAATGAAGGTTGCTGGGTTTTGCTGCAAAAATAAGAAGCAAGTGTGACAGTTAAAGTCTCCAGAAGAACTGTGGCTGGTTCTGCAAGATGCTCAATAAATCGTACAGCCCATTTCCTTATAAAACTACACAAATTGTATTATTTGTCTCTCGAAATACTGACTTTGTTTAATTTACTACTGTTTACTCTCTTTACGGTATTTTTTTTTTTTTAAGTAACATTTAATTTAATTATTTTTGAAGTCGTCTTTGCTCTACAGCATTTCTTTGCATGTGATTAAAACTTTTGCACAGTACTGTATGTATGTTGCATTATGAGGGATTGGCCACGTGTCCAATGTTCTTGAGATCAACCAGAACCCTAATCAGGATAAAGAGGAAATACTGAAGTACTTGTCTACCTACAAAGTGACCAATATGGTAAATTTACCTTATAAAAAGCCCAGTGTTGCTACAAATTAGCTGTAACTAATAAACTAGTAATTGAGTGTATGTGGATACCAGAATATTACTTAGTTCCTGATAAGCTTTGGTGTAAGTTTGATTTTTAAGACTCACGAGACCATGATTAATTTTGCAAAGCTCATTAGCCTTACCCACTAACCCAACGTTCACGCTCATGTCCCGTGTTATTTGTCTCTTATTGGCATGTAGCGATCATGAATGTTGCCTCTTGTGGGCCTGCATTGTCCAGTGTCTTTTTAAAAAAAGCAAATGTAAATGCTTTTTATCTAGTTAAATGCAAATGAAATAATGTACATACACTCAGAGGCACCGATGAACTCTGCTACGTGCTCTCAAGCTTTATTTTTCTTTGTAATATTTACATTGACATTTATTCATTTAGCAGACGCTTTTATCCAAAGCGACTTACAAATGAGGAAATACAAGCAAAGCGATA
>JANDJT010000103.1:15368725-15380600 GCA_024331685.1 Stegophilus panzeri
GACTTCAAGCAACTTGGATTCTGTTCCTCTCCACTCTTCCTCCAGACTCTGGGACCTCGATTTCCAAATGAAATGCAAAATTTGCTTTCATCTTCCCCATGATTTTGGTTGTGTGTACTGAACCAGACTGAAAGATTAAAGGCTCAGGAAACCTTTGCATGTGTTCTGAGTTAATTAGATGGTTAGAGATCTTCTCAGGTCGACATTTCTGTATTATAAATTCTTTACTCTAATATTTTAAGAACCTGGATTTTTGATTTCCATGAGCTGTAAGCCGTAATCATCAAGATTAAAACAAAAAAAGGGCTTGAAATATTTCACTTTATGTGTAATGAACAGTATGCATCTTTTACATGAAACATGAATATAGTATACTTTTTAAATAATTGGACCTTAAAGACCTATCTTGACCTACCTTTAATTAGCTTTTAGAGGATTGTCCAATACATGCACATTTCCAGGTAAAAGATACACAATAAAGTGTACCACCCCAGTGATTTTTCTGAGAGTGTAGTTAACATTTTTTCAATTCAGTATATTTTCACTGACCTTTCCACAGCTTTTTTGGAAAAGGTACAGTTTGTTCCCCAGGGCTTTCTGTGGAGTAAAATCCACATACACCCATAGTTGGGAAACATTTGGGATGAAAATGGGTTCAAACAAGGAAAAACACTACACTAGATAGTGGAACAAAGGTTTTCCGTTCACTCTTAGTCTATGTCTAAATCCCTGAGCCTTGTTTTCGGGTTGGAGAAAAACCGAATGTGAGCACGTTAACTGTTCCTCAGTCTGCTCAAGCTTCTCCTGAGGATGCTGAGCGCCTTCCGTCACGTGACTGGAGAGAGAGGGGGCGGGGCTTGGAGGTAAGGGAGGGTATCAAGGAGGAGAGACAGCTTTTTACCTCGGAGTATCGATGACATCAACCACCTCCTATTCTACTCTCGAGCGTGCAGCTGACGAACGCCTGTGCAGGAAAATGGGGGCGCGGAGATAACGGCGTCGAAGAGAGGTTTAACCTGCAACTCCAGAAGCTTTGAGTCACTGTCTCAGTCTCTGTCTCGGGCTCCGGATACGCGGAATTACGATCCAGAGCCGCTCGCGCTGAGGGACATGAAGCGCGAGCGCACATGAACTGGTCCCAACGCTACAAACGGAGCGACAACAAAAGGTAGACGGCCTTTCCGTGATGTTTCGTGAGATTTAAAAATAATAACAACAATAAATGCATGCAATATTTAGCTTATTTTGACACCAGGTTGTGGTTGTGTGTTTTGCATTTTTATTTTTATTTTTTACTTCATGCACCCCACCCTAATTTTAAGCATTTATTAAATTTATTCACATTGACACTATGCAATTTACACAAAGACTAGGTTTATTGGAAGCAAGCATCATGCGCGAGCCTTATGCTTTCCACGATTTAATGCATTTGATGATGGAGAAGCTTTCTTTCAGGATTTAGAATGTGCACCGGTGTGCTTTATATATTGGTTTGTGCTCTACGGGATGCTCGCGCTGTTGTCAGTCGCATCCGGTGCTTCTACCACCCAGCAGCACAAGCCGCGCGCGCGCTCATTGTTCGCGTTATAATCCACCGGGGAGCTTCACTCATGAACGCGGGGCCTTTTGTTCCAATTTCACTTCATTTCAGACTCCATTAACTTCTGCCCTCGCTGGCTTTTCGTCCATGCAATTTGGGTTTACAAGCGCTCGGGATAAACCACTATGCAGTGGTTTGTTTTAAAGCTATATGAGAATATTCTTGAGATCATGTGTGTAATAGCTAGTAATCATTAACCTAATGTAATCTCAGTACTATTTATTCGGACATTATAGCTCATACCCCAGGGGTTCAATAGGCAAATTATCATTCAAATCTGTTGGGGGGAATCTCACTTGTTTATTGAATCTTACTTGTTTTTTTTTTTTTTTTCTTGGAGAGAAATATTTCAGATGAATTTACAATATGGTTGTGATTATTCTTTTGTTTACTTGTTTGTGATGAGCATTATTAATTGGGTTTTTACGAACCAGGCAGAATATAAGGATACACATCCATAGATGTAAATAAAGGTGGTGATCTTTACATTTCAGAATCGGATTTTATAATTTGGATGGGATTTGGATCTCTGCAGCATGATACCGAACCGCATGGGATCCCGGTTGTACCAGAGATGTTACCTCAGAAATGAAATATCGGATAATACAGCAAATAAGAATGAATGATTTGACTTGATACAAATACAAAGAAATAGGAAATAGTAAGCTTATTAATTTAGAATAAACCCGCCATTGTGATATGCATCAGTAGCAAGACACTACTAATATACGCTACTTATACAGAGATGATGTTTGCTTCATTACAATAATGCGCTCCATATCAAGCCTGTATGTCTAAAAGCAATACCAAATTGCTTTACTGATTACAAATGACAGGGTATATTGACATAAAATCAGAACAAAAAAAAAAAGTCACATTTTTATTTTAATACCCGTCATTTCCAGTCTCTACAGTTCTACAAATCTCTCCAGGCTAAATCAGAATGATTTAAATGGTCGCTTCAGGTTGTCTATTTTTCAAACACCTGACTACTCCTAAAACTATATGCAACTAGTATTTTCTGCATGAATGTCGTTTTATTGTGTCAGTGGGAGTGTGATGAGGTTCTATTTTTTTTTTTTTAAACATTCATGATTGTAGCCTAGATCTTTGGAGAAAGTGGCAATTTAAGCTCAGGCACCTTTCCGGAGCTTTTTCTTGTGTGCTGGTCAGACACAGTGCTAATAACAATCTTTCTCACGTTGTTTCTTGAGAAACTCACATTATCCTATGCCTGCGTGGACACTTTCCTGCTTCCTCTGTCTTTTTTTTCCCTCTGCTCACCTTTTTGAGGATTACTCATTCAAAGTGGTGTGGTGTGAGGCCGGATGGATGAAAATCAGCGGAAAGTGGGCCTTAAGGCTTTTTATAACGTTTTCGGTGGACTATTTGTGGTATGTGAGTGGGTGAGCATCCTGTTAGAATCTCCCAACAAGCGTCTATCAAGCGTAGCAACTGTTTTCGCATCACCATAATGAGATGATGAGGTTACATGCACTGAATTTATGACTCTTGGATACTAATGTTTAAGAGCAGGAATGAAACCATCTCGGAGTAAAGGAAGAGGTTAATCACGATTCACTATGTATGTTTCTATCGTTCTGGTTTCATCAGCTGTTGTTTGGTTTTAGATTAAAGACGTGGTGGCATGGAGGATCTTAGCATCGGGGTGGCATTGTAACATTGTTTCCACTATAGCCAAGTGTGAAGCATTTAACAGTAGTTAGTAAATTTTGGCAGTGGCAAGTTCTTACCAATTCTGTTGACATTTTTATATGTGAAAAAAAATAAAAAGCTGACTGCCTATTCGTAATGACTTAATAGTGAAATTATAGCATGAATATTATTGACCAAAAAGACAATTGTTGTTAAAAATGGATGACCTTGTGGGCAGTTACCCTCTTAGCTTTCATTTATGGTTACTAGTGCAGAAGTCGTCAAGCCATCTCATGGTCATAAATTGTAGCGCCGTAGATGCCTAGTGCCATCTCTCCATCGAGAGAACAAAAGGGCTGAAATGGCATAACAGGATGTTTTAATAAGCAGACGTACCACCTGAATTGAGAAGCCATAGCCTAAAGACCTTTTGATTGACTGCTCTGCTGAAATGAATTAAATGAGACATGGCTTGAGTTGGGAGCTTAGCTGGAAAAACGTTTGTACAGTTGCAGCTTTTCTTTTGGATTTTGGATCTATGTGAATTTGGGAATTGCTCTTTTTCTCTCTTTCTCTCTCACTTGCTCATTATTGCAATCAGTCAGGTTTAATTACCTGCCTCCTGCAGTTCCTCCTTAACTCTAACCACTGTAACACTGTCGAGTGAATAATCAATGAGTTGAAACGCATTTGTCTGAAGCCTTCTAACTTATTCAGCATGGCAGCATTAAAATTCAAACTTCATTTACATTTCGAGCTTCTAATTAACAAATGCCGGGGAAAAAAAAAACCACTCGCTAATTATTGTAAATTCAATATTAAAGTTTTCCTTAAATATGCATTAGACACCCCTGGTTTCGTAATCCATTTTCGGAATCTGAACCAAGCGTTATAAATGTGGTGACTGTGCCGATGTGTGAGGAATAATTTATTCCTTGGTCTTTGATCTTCTGTTGGTGGGCGCTGTGAAGCGCATTTCTGATCGGCTAGGAGGGAGGAAAAGGCGAGAAAAGTCGAGATCTTTGCTGCAGTGGCCCCAACATCTCTTAAGAACACAAGGGCAATATTTACATACCGTAGGCTGGCACAAAGGTACTCTCAAATCTTAAAATAGGACCGAGCACTGGAAGTGCTAATGCTTTCTGCGTTTATACGTATTAAAGAAAAAGAAAAGAAAAGAAAAAGATGATGATATCAAATTAGACACACAAAGTATGTGCGGAATAACGTACTTTGCTCTAATTGCAACCCTGGTCCCCAAAAAGAATATTGCTCTGGGCACCAAACACTCTTTAATTTCATGTTGTCACACTCTTATGTACTTTAATTATCCAGATATAACACTGGAATTTTTGCCTGGCCCGTAGCCCCACTAGCAGAATGATTAGTTTAAGTTACCCATATAGCTAGCATTATCAGTGAAGATTATAAACCTAATTTTGAAGATTATGACCTAATAATCCTCTCAGAAATCCTGTGGAGGTTAGCTCAAGTACATGTATGGCTAGCTTTAGTAAAATGCTAAAAATGAATGGATTTTAACCCGCTCTATCAGGCTATGATAGAAATCCTATCAGGCTATGCCATGTAGCAGGTTGTCCAGCTTTAGTTAATGGTAAATGGTAAATGGCGCACTTATATAGAGCCTTTATCCAAAGCGCTTTACACTGTGTCTCATTCACCCATTCACACACACACACACACACACACACACACACACACACTCACACCAATGGTAGCAGAGCTGCCATACAAGGCACTAACTTGCCATCGGGAGCAACTTGGGGTTCAGAGTCTTGCCCAAGGACACTTCGGTATGTGAAGTCATGTGGGCCTGGAATCGAACCGCCAACCCTACGATTAGTGGACAACCCGCTCTACCACCTGAGCAACAGCCGCCCCTGTTAAAAGTACAAGTGTTTATAAATATGACCTAATCCTCTTAGAAATTTGTTGTTTGTGCAGAAAAGTTATCTTATGTAGATGCTTGGCTAGCTTTACTAAAAATGTAGCAGAAAACATTTATGGATTTGTCTCTAAATTGCTGTTAGAAATTCTGTTAGGTTAGCTTATGTAGCTGCAGTAGTTAGCTATTTTTAGTCAGAATTATAAATATATATATTTTTTATAAATACGACCTAATAATTCTCTCAGAAATCCTGTAAGGTTTGCTCATGTTGTTAATTTGCTGCAGTGAAAATGATTAACCTTTACGGATATGACTTAAACACCCCCTCAAATTTAGTCAGGTTAGCTTATGTAGCTAGTTGGCAAGCTTTAGTATGATCATCTTTGATGATCATCTTTGGATATGACTTTAAATTCTACTCAGAAAGCCTGTCAGATTAGCTTATGTAGCTTTGACTAGCTATAAACATCTATGAATATGAACTCAGAAGTCTCATCAGCTTAGCTCATGCTAGCTAGCTTGCTAACAAAATCTGATGATGTGAATTCACTGTATAGTGCAATATTTAGACTGCAGCTCTGTTCTTCAAAGTGGACTCTATACAGCTCACTATAAAATATTATTACCTGTAATGTGGCATAAATCCTGTTTGCAAATGATCCACAATGCATTAAATATGTAAATATAAATAAAAGATGTTGTTGAATGACGACTAAACCAAACACATACTTGTTTGTATTGTATTTAATACAGAAAATCACTTTTAACTTTTCTGTATTTTTGTGGTTTCAGATTGCTAGATAATTTGTTTGGGTTCTTTATGTGGCTGTAGGTCACAACTATGTGTTTCCAGAACACTCACTAGTAAGAGTGTATGTTACTGCTGCCCTTATACACCTATACAGTGCACTATTCATAAGTTGTGAATGACTGAAGGAGCGATTTAAAAAAAAAAAGTACATGTAAATAGAAAGATTCCATATATGGACGCAAAGACACACCCACACCCATATGGCCCTAATGGCACAACCACTCAGAGCTGCTCTCACTTCCATATATGGTCTCAAGTACACATCATCTCTGGACATAGATATAAAGAACGTAAATCTGGAATCGGAATGATGTCAGGTGTCTTGTGTTTCATTTTCTAAATATGAAGCTAAACTAATAACACAAGAACACAATACAGTAACAAATACACCGAGTCATTTAACTGGTGACATTGTGCAATGTTAGAAAATATATCCTACACCCAAAAAAAGACTAAAGCTAATTGCATCTAATAGCGAATAGGCTCATACATTAACCAATGTGAGCGCTAATGGAGACCATTACCATAACATTAACTGGCCCTTAGGCCTCCTAGCTTTATTCACTATTAGCAACATTAGCATTTTTAGACATCTTAGCTCTTTGTGAACAGGTTGGTCATCTTGTTGTGTCCATTGTTTACACATGTACTTACATTTAATTATTTGACAGCAACATATGAACCACACTGCAATCCTAGCACACAGAGTTGTTAAAGGAGCTGACTGTGCTACAAGACAAAATGTCCACTAATTAAAACAGTAACCAGAAGTGTGAGATAGTTGTAATAAGAACAGGGAGAGCACCAGGATTGGTGAAAGTACTAGTACGCTCTAGTGCTATGAACACAAGCCACGAAGCAGTCAGTAAAACAAATGATGCAGTTTACCAAGTTGTATACGACTAACTTGTGAGAAAATGCCAGATAGCCTAATAAACAAAACCGCGAGCAACACACATCATCAATCACAACAACAGGTAACAGCACAGCAAAAGAAAACGCACCCATAGAGACATATACTATATGATTTGTAGCTGCTACAATGTTATAAGTGCTGAGAAAAAACAGCGTACGCTTATGAATAATGCAGTCAGCTTTCTCCCTGAAAGGAAATGGAAATAGATTATGTTTTAGACGAGCAGATAGCTTCTTGTATGTCTTGCTATTAATATAGCGTTGCCATTCTCATACTGATTTCAAACATCAGACTAAATTTGGCTGTGCATTCATTTGTGACTGAGAATAAAAATGTGGTTTATACCCTTGTGAGTATAATTGAGTTGTCCTGTAAACCAGGCATCGTACTATTTATTTTAAGGCTCACACTGTCAGAACACTCCAGTGTAAGAACAAGCCATCAAATCTCAACAAATTTCAAGATGGCACCTTGAAATGTCACTTGACTATCACAGCCTTGCCACTTCACCACCTTGACCCACATGCAGAGAATCTGATTGGCTGGTTGAAGCGTCTGGAGGAATTTGATTGACAGCACCGCAAGATGGTGTGAGAGATAAGATGGCTGCAAGAAAAGGCAGACCTGCTGAATGTGGGGATCTTATTTTAGTGCTTCCAATAGGGAGTGGGTTTTCTAATCATACTATAATGCAAGGTTGACCTGCTGAGCATCCTGTGCAGTCTGTCAAAGATTTATTTTAGTCATATATTAGTGTTATGGTTCATGAATAATGATTGTGTTTGAAAGAAAGTAATTCCCAAGCCATTTTGATCTGGGGTTTATGGGTTCTATTTAGTCTTCAATTTCATTCATCTATCCATCCATTTTCTGTACCGCGTATTCTACACAGGGTTGCGGGTGAGCCTGGAGCCTATCCCAGGGACCTCGGGGCACAGGGTGGGGGATACTCTGGAAGGGGTGCCCATCACAGGGCACAATCGCACACACATTCACACACCCATTCACACACTATGGACAATTTGGAAATGCTAATCAGCCTACAAGACGTCTTTGGACTGGAGAGGAAACCGGAGTACCATGAGGAAACCCCCGAAGCACGAGGCAAACAGACTAACCACTAAGCCACTATGCCCTTTTTCAATTTCATATTTTCACCTATAATCCTAAAAGGAGAGACTTGTCTACACACGAATAATTGTGTAGAAGTCCGTCAGTTTCAGCCAAGCTAGTTCAATAAAGACATGAAAGAAAGCGTTTCATTCATATTCTATTGGACAACAAAGAATAAAGTTGTTTGGACAACAGTATCGCATTCACGTGGATTCTGAACGCTGCTGTTACACACCGTGACTAGAATTTCCTCTTAATGTTTGAGCGAGGCTTGGCTCCGTCTGGCTGAACTCTAAAAGAATGACGCATAGCCTACAGTCAGAACCCTTTACAGTCTACATGAGCATGGGAGTCCCTGGAGGACGCTTCACCATATAAAAGGCACAGAATGGATGCCGCGTTTCCCTTGTCATGACTGAAGCATCTTTCTCAATGGAGTTTTCTGTGGAAGAAAGAAGAAAAAAGCGAGAAAAAACCCTTAGGCTCCCTGAGGTTAATGCGCCTAGCCAATGCTCCATCGTTCTGTTCACGTCATTTTTCTTCTCCGGAGCTTGCTGTTTTATATTGTTACCTAACAAAAAAAAAAATCAATGTGCCAGTGGTGTGCTTATCAGATCTGAAAGATGAACAGTGACTTGTGAATTCGCAGCAGAATTATTTTCAGCAAAATTTATGATCAGAAGGCGTATTTAAAAGCTTTTTGGCAAGCTTTGACCAGCTGGGAAACTGATTGAGTACCTTTGGCCACTTCCTGGGGGCAAAAATAATGGCACAATGATGCTGAGCATTCTGTTGCAGTCTGTCAAAGGTTTAATTTAGTCGTAGATTAGTGTTAGTTTTCATGAATACTGATTGTGTTTGAAAGAAACTAATTCCCAAGCTGTTTTTTCCCCTTTAATTTCATCTTTTCACCTGTAGCCGTAGAAGAAGATACGTGTCTCCGGTAGTGACACATAGATAATTGTGTAGAAGTCCATCTGTGAGGTTAATGCGCCTGGCCAATGCACCATCGCTCTGTTCACTTGAATTTTTCTTCTTCGGAGCTTGCTGTTTTATATTGTTACCTAAAACAAAATCAGTGTGCCAGTGGTGAGCGTATCAGATCTGAAAGATGAATAGTGACTTGTGAAGTTGCAGCAGAATTATTTTCAGCACAATTTATGATCAGGAGGCGTATTTAATAGCTTTTTGGCAAGCTTTGACCAGCTTTGGCTATTCCTGGGGGCATAAGTAATGGCAAAATGATGACGACTGAATGGTCCAAGCTGTGTTTCTATATGTTTCCTTCCTCTTAGCTTTCTCCGTATTGATTCTTCTTTTGTGATGTAGATGCTCCCTCATACCATCAATCATTGCGATCAATAGTTTGTCATTGCACAGCATTTGCTCCTCACAGATGAGCAACCCCTGCAGTAAAGACCTTAAACAAGACTTATGTGGCCACAGGAAATAACATCTAATATTACTTATACATGTCAGCGCACAATTGAGGGAGCTATTTTCTATTCTAAATGAGATCTGTGCCTCTTAGCAGTCGTGTTAATTCCCTTTGAGATTCAGGATCTCTGTCTCTGCAGTGCAACCTGATCCTGATACAAGCTCCTAAAGCAATTGCGCTTACTGTAATACAACATCAAGAGGATGGTGCATTGTGACCATCTAAAAATACAACCCATTCTGTTTGTGTTTCACTCGAACAAAGGTACCGGTGTGCTTTTTCATCAACGCTGGCCAACATGCTCCAGTGATGTGAAGCACTGAATGGATTTCATTTCATTGACGACTTTATTTCCGATGACTAAGACGAGGACGGTAACGTGATGAAGAAGCAGCATGAGAGCCACTTGCATGAAAAAACTCCACAGGGATTCACCCAGGCCAAATTTTCTTATGTCTCACAAATGATTATACTGTGTGAGAATAAAATCATGTTAGGACATAGATATATTAGTAGAAGGTATTACAGCAAAGAATAAACTGCACTTCGATAAAGAGCCATACACAAGCTAAACAAATTCCATTTATAACCACAGTGTTTCTCAAGGGTACACTATCTCTGTAGGACATTTCACTATTTTAAACCATTAGCCACTTAAACATGGAACCCTTAACTAGAGCGAATGCATTTAGTCTCTGGTGTAATTTAGTATTTACTCAAGTACAATGGTGGTGTGGGAATGATACCTAAATTTGTTTTATAGCATTTTAGTCAGACGAGTAATAATGGAGAAAACTTTGTTGCCATAATCAACATTAATCAACTTTTTCTCTCAGTTAAGTATTTGAGTTGTAGTTCTTTTAAATTTGTATGAACAATATCGTGAGAATATCGTACTTCTGAAATAAACTCTAGCAGAAATATTGCAGTTTACTGCAGAGTCATCATTAATAACTTGCATAGTTGTAAAATGTAAAATCAGTTATTAAGGTCCTAATGCATAATTAAGGGCTTCAGATTGTACGTGTATTCGAATACCTGGTTAACCATTTGAAGTACCAGTAATCAAATGCTGAAAATACCATTTGTTGCACCATACATTCTTCATGAAGTCAAGAGTCAAGAGTTGTTTATTTGCCATTTGCACAGTTATACTGGGTACACTGGGCATTGAAATGCTTGTGATGAGGCTCCGATTTAGACATTGACAGTACAAGCACATATTTGGACATTAAGGTTGAGATGGTGCTGTTATGTGATGGTACATGAGACAGTGGTGGAGTAAAAGTGACATGTGCTATTAAATTCGGTGAGGGAATGTAAAAAAGAAATGTCATGAATGGCGGTTTTGTAATGCAGAGAGTGACACTGTTGTGGTAAGAGGTTTTGTAGTTGAAGCCCATTTTCCACCTGAAGCAATACTGCACACAAATATCAGTACTGACAGATTATTATCAACCTACACTGTCACTGGGATCATATAAAGTTTGTTCATGCAGTGAGATTTTTGCTCCTAAACTCTGCGCCGGTTATAACTTCTATAAGTTCTAAATGAAGTTTGAATTTGAAACACCTTAAATCTCTGGAGTATGCGCTGCTGCAATAGGGCTACAGGCTGAAATATTGAGTTGACATTCAGTAAAGCTTTGACTGTGCATTTAATATTGCTGTTCATTATTTCTCTATATTACGTGTCAGATTTTTTTCTGCTTTCCCAGTGGCTAACCGAATATCTGTATCATGAACTATTACAGATATTCAAATTTCTGTAATTCTTTTTGTTCGCCACACTAACCTTAGATTGATTTGTGCTCTCGTGGATCTGGAGTAGGGGTGTATCTGTATCTCTTTAGTGCTCCAAATATCCATATCTTTATTTGTATTTGGATTTAAACACAAAGTCCTTTTAAAAAATATATATATGTACCACCCTAACATTAAATATACCTTACGACTATGCTCCCTGGAAACACTGGGGGGGAAAAACAGATGGAAATGGTAGCAATATCAGCATGGTGTGTGAACTCTGGCCCTAACAGTTTCTCAACCTCAGCTACATCACTCGAGTTCATAACTAGTTTCAACTAGAGATGTGTCGTTATTAGGGCTGCAACTAACGATTGTTTTCATAATCGATTAGTTGGCAGATTATTTGTTCGATTAATTGATTCATCAGATTGGGGGGGGGGGGGGGGCAAACTTTCAGTACCATTTTTTTGTTTTTTTAAAAAAAAATCCACAAACGGAGTATTACAAATATAAACTTCAGACTAAGACTTTACACGACTGTTTGCCCAAAACTGAAAATAATCCAATTCACACAGACACATACCAGAATATATATCATTAATTTAGGACTGTAGTTTAATTCTTTGCTTTTTGTGCATCCATAAAAATAATGCATAAATACTTATATATAATATAAACTATAT
>JANDJT010000103.1:15382027-15394941 GCA_024331685.1 Stegophilus panzeri
TTTTAAGCAGCTTGCACCAGTTTCCCCTGCCCCTTACACACAGTGGAGCATTTTGGATATAAACATAAGTTTGTGCTTGTGCAGCACTGTTTGATCTCCGCGGTGTTTAATATAAAATGCCACCTGCCTTAGAGGACTTGGAGGTCGCACACTTTCTTCCTCAGTCGCTTGACAATTTCGCCTCCGTCTGATGGTGACTGAGGTCATGTTGGGAATAAAAGGTAACGCTGACATAAACAGTAAACTGAAGAAAGTCATTGTCGTTGACTCTGGGTATCTGCTAAAGCTAGCGGCATCTTATTACGTTCGTATAACGTCATGCGCCGTCGACTAGGAAGCAGCTTATACTTCCGGTTAGTAAAAAAAACACTGTTCTATTTGAGACGATATTGCCTTTCTAAAATTCACACACTAGACGGTAGAGTACATAATGCACAATGTAAGTGTATAGTACGTCATTTGGGACACAACTTTAGTATTTACTCTCTGAAGCATGTTTTCGGAACAGAAATAACGTAGTGAGTAAATTTCCCTCGTGCCGCGCGCAGACCAACTAATTGATAATGAGATTAGCAAGCAAACTCCGCAATATTTTTAAAAAATTTCTAAATTAATATTTTTTCCATATTTTTTCTAAATTACCACAGATTTTCCAGGCCAAGATGAGCCATGTAACGTCATCACAACACGCATTTAGCCAAAGCCCACTTCGATTCATGTACGTCGAACATGAGTACAGTTAAAAGGTCTCATTTACCAACAAACATCACTGCGAAAGACCGTGCAAAACAATTTTGCGCAATTGCAGTTTCGCCAATTCAAGTAGTTTTCCGCAAAAATAAGGACAAAATATTTTGGGAAAAAAAGCTGCATCAAAATCCAGATCACAAAAAACTCGGCAAAATCCTGTACGGACTGGTAAACATATCGCATGTTCATGAACATAGTCTGAACGTTTGCTCATACCTACACGATAATAAAAACCTCCCGCTCGTATGCCAGTCCTCATGCACACCTCTGAACCTTTCTGTCAAGATTTTAAAAAATAATGATGTGACTGTTGTACATATTTCTATTTGTGTCTGTTTAGAACACATTATCTGTTCATTCCCAGTAATGTATTTGTATTCGGTTACATCCCTAATCTGCAGAGCTTCAATTTGCTTTTGGAGCATGTGCCATGCTTGAACACACGATACGCCACTCAAAAGTGTGAAAGTAGACCAGAGCTGAAGCAAAGGCTTTGATTTATCTAATGGAAGTCTAATGGAAGTATGAGGAGCGATAGGATGAAGGTTTACAGCTCAAAGCAAATGCGAGCATGAACCTTTTTGTTAATTACTTGGCCTATACCCAGAGGACGTTTTCTTTTTATTCACTAGACTGCACAGGGTTTTTTTTTTTTGGTTTTTTTTTGATTAGTCTCTCCAGATTGTCCAAATTGACATGCATATGCTTTATCCCGGCAGCTCTGGTGCAGAATGCAGATCGTTTGGGGGTTGACTCAATGGCGTGTGCGTGAATATGTATGCCATCCGGGCGTGATTAGATTGTGTCAACTCGAAGCAAGGGAATTTGCCAAGCCAAGATAGGCTGCGCTAATGGCAGGATGTGTTGACAAGGCTGGGGTGCTCTGATTGATGTCAGTAACAGAGGAGGTTATTCTCAGATTGGGGTGCTCATTACAGAGCCATGATTAAGACAAGACGAATGAGATGCAAGGGAATTCCTGGAGGTCGGCAGGTTGCTGTTGAAAATGGCGTTTTTCATCCTGAGGGTCTTATGTTGCAAAACAAAGGTGGATGAACAGAGCACCTGGGCTAAGTCAGTTGTCTGTCTTGCTGTTGTTTTGTAGTGATGAGTGAACATATAAAGGAGAACCGGGAAGAATGTCATGTTCTGCATTTCATCTGTCTGATTACAAAGAGGTATTAGTGTGTTATGAAAAATGGAAAAACAAGGTGGACTATTGAACGTTTAATAGACTCGCTGGGGCAGTGCCATTGAACTCCTCATCTATAATAACACTAGATTAAAAGGGATGAGTTTTGCAACACCCATTTCTGAGGCAGATGAGGTTGAAGTAAGCTTTTTATCTCAGATTGCTGATAGTCTATTAGGCCTATTTATGGCAGAACAGTAGCTCTTTCCCAGCTGGACTGCCTCCAGTTCACCTGTAGCCGATAGCAGCTGTAAAACCCCAGTCTTTAGCCTTCTATGATTTATAATGAATACGTGTTGAAAAACCACTGGATAATTTCATTGTCATGATTTACGCTGATGACTAAACTTGTGTTTTTAGTCATTGCCACAAGGCCTGAATTATGAGAATGCGTTTTGCTAGTATCAGAAAGGCTTGTTTAAACAAAAATGACTGACACACATGCTCCACTGCAGAGCTGAACTCTTTTCAGGACTGGATAAAAACTTTTTATTTATTTATTTATTTATTAGAGTCACTATGCTAGGAGTGAAAAGCAGTGCCACTATCTGAATCGGTTTAGTGCACCAAATGTTTGTATCTACAGTATATTCGGATTTAAACCAGCAGTGGGTGTGACTTAAACTGGAAGGTTCATTTGTTCTTTCTTTCTTTCTTATACACTATATAGCCAAAAGTTCGTGGACACTTTACCGTCACACCCGTATGTGCTTTTTGAACATCTCATTCCACATTTATTTCCCATTTGCTGTTATAATAACATTCACTCTTCTGGGAAGGCGGGAGCATTAGTGAGGTCAGGCACTGAAGTCGGGCGAGGGGGTCTGGGGTGCAGTCAGTGCTCCAGTTCATCCCAAAAGTGTTCAGTGGGCTTTAGGTCAGGGCTTTGTTAAGGCCACTCAAGTTCTTCCACACCCACTTTGGTGAACCATGTCTTCATGGAGCTTGCTTTGTACACAGGTGCATTGTCATGCTGGAACATGTTTGGGCCTCTTACTTCCAGTGAATGTAAATTGTAATGCTACAGCGTACAAAGTCATTCTAGACTGTTGTGTACTTCCAACTTTGTGGCAAGAGTTTGGGGATGACCCATATATTGGTGTGATGGTCAGGTGTCCACAAGCATTTGGTCATATACAGTAGTGTATTTCTTGTGTCTGTTTAGAACACAATAACTGTTCATTATGAATAATATGTTCATAATTAGTTACATCCCTGACGGTCATATGTCAGCCATATTGAATGCCATATGATTGTACACATACAGACCTTGACTGATCACCCAAATTGCAGAAAAATGATATTATCAAGTCTACAAGTTTACTTTATGACTGGCTAAAGCTACAATACCAATAATATAATAAACCTTAAAAAGAGACTTCATTGTGCAGATTATATTGCTTTGGTGTTGTTATGTTGATGAACTTACTAAAATATTTACACCACTCAAGTAGTGTTTCCTCTGTTAGCGAATGCAGATCAGTAAGTGAAGAAACACCAGTGAAAATCTGTGCGAGGCATCAACAATCTGTGTTACTTGTGGAGAATTCCAACACCTTTGCACTCGGATGAGATGCACTAACAAGCTCTCAGTGTGGCAAATGGCTTATTTATAGTCTCCTCTTATTTCTTCTAACACTCTAAGACAATTTATTGTTGGTAGACTTTTTCTTTATTTCCTGCAGAGTTTTGGGTTTCATTGTTATGGCTAAGAGACTTTGGGACAGACCATTATTACCATCCCTGTGTATGAACCCTGTATCCCAGAAGCAACAGGGAGGGGAAAAAAAGAAAAATAAATATGCCTAAATTATTGGACTCTACTTTTTTTTTTTTCTGTCGCAATAATCCGTATCTCGGGCTAAATGTCTTCTTTGCTGCACTCTGTCTCTCCTCTGCTCCCATATCCGGAAATAGCAAAACCATATGTTTAGTAATTACCTATTTGGATTTCGGGGACCTCTGAGAGTGCAGTGAAGACTATTAAACTTATCATAGGGATGCAGTAATATTACTGGAGCAATATTAAACTTACAGAGACCGTATGGTGACTTAACAGACAGAGGTAACGTTATAAAACAGAATTAGGATGTGGGAATTTTTATACCACAGTGCCGTGAAATTCTGATCGTTCAGAATTATACAAGGTATTGATTCATTTTCTAAAACAGCAGCTCTGACAATAGTTCAAATCACGGGTTTATATTAATGCAGTCGTTCTAATCTGTTTTTATTTCTACATTAACAGTTCGTTCGCAGGGACCTGTATGGCAGACAAACTACATAATCTTAAGGATAATAATAAACAAATCTAAAAACGTGTTTTTACTCGACAAGGAAAAACCATATATGTATTAGTTGAAGCTTTCTGTAAATGTTACATTTATGGAAGGAGTCTCTAGTGTCAGTGCTTTGTTCATCATTTAATGCGTCTTTAGTGCTTTGTGGTTTCTTGCAAATATGACAAGATGCTTTTATTTTTTAATTAAAGAGACGCTGGTAACGTACCAACTGCTTAAACCTGTTATAACATAAGTAACATATACTAGCTGGTAATTTATTTTTTATTTTGTATTGTATTACAGATAATTGTGCTTATTTATACCTGTTCTGATGTTTGCATGTATGCAAAGCTGTTTTAACACACGTTGTTGAATCTATTTAATGCCCACTGCATCTGACATTTCAATCTGAGAGTGGTTTGAGAGCAGCACAATACTTCAAGTACACATGAAATGTCAAGTAATGCTTTTCTTATCTAATCTGAGTTATAGCTGCTGAGCTGTTTGTGAATATGCATGCTGTGATACGAAGATGTTAAATAATACCCCGCCGCTAGTAGGCTCATTCTCAAGAGTTCTGATCTTGTCGATATGGTTATTGATTGGTTTCACACGATACCTGTTATTCATATACTGTAAATAACAATACAATTTTTTTGTGTTTATTGTGAAGTCTGGTCAGTAATAATAAGCTGGTGGGTACTTGCACTATTGATACTGCGTTGTTGACATTTCTACTCTCTGCTTTCGGATTTCTTTTTGCACCTGTTTGTGCTGTTTGGTTTGAACTTGAAGCTTTACAGGCTGTGATTATAGGGCTGTGATTCTGTTACGGACTTCTGTGGATTTTGTTAACCTCTTGTGGGTTTAATAAGCTCTACACATCAATTCTTCTGAGTCGTCCATGTTACACAAGGGCGTAGGAGTAATTTGGCAACTGGATGGTTGTTTTAATGCTAATTGGGTTTGGGGGAATGCTCCTCTGGGAAGTGCAGTTTGGAAAACCAGCATTTAAATATGCATTTCCGATGGCTTTTGTCACAAAGCACAGCAAACAACATTTAACATCACTGCAAAACAAATCAGTCATTTAATAAAGGTGTTGTAACATCCAGGAGTCAAAGCACAAAGAGGAAATTATTACTCATTTATCCTTATATTACTAGCATAGAATATGCGCCTCTACCCTTTTTTAAAAATGGAAAAAAGCTAGCAGATCCCATGGACTAACTAACAAATCGAATGTACCTGTGCAGTAACAATAGAACATTTCTGTACTGCGGTACACTTGTCCCTTTAACGCTAGACAGATGACTCAGTGGCCGCTGGGAAAATTCAAATTAGTGACTACAAAACAGCGGCTTGGGAGAACTGCGTTTTTTTTTTTCTTTCTAGTGCAGATTAAAAGTGCTCTCCCTTTCCTTTTTCCCTACTTCCTTGTTCTTGCTTTTTTCCTTGCACACTTATATGCTTTAGTATAGGGCTGCAACTAACGATTATTTTCATAATCGATTAGTTGGCTGATTATTTTTTAGATTAATCGGATGGGGGTGGGGCAAACTTTCAGTACCATTTTTTTGTTTATTTAAAATAAAATCCACAAACTGAGTGTTACAAATATAAACTTCAGACTAAAACTTTACACAACTGTTTGTCCAATTATATAAGACTGAAAAGAACCCAATACACACACACCAGAATATATATTATTCATTTATATATTATTCATGTAGTTCAATTCAGTGCTTTTTGTGCATCCATAAAAAGTAATGCATAAATAGTTATATATAATATAAACTAATATAGAAGTTTATATTATATAATAGTATTTATGCATTACTTTTTATAAAAGGTAATGTTGACATAAACAGTAAAGTGAAGAAAATCATTGTCGTTGACATTGCCATTGGGTATTAGGCTAAAGCTAGCGGCGTCGCATTACATGCGTATGGCGTCATGCGCCGTCGACGAGGAAGCGGCTTATACTTCCGGTTAGTAAAAAAACGCTAGTGTTCCTTTTGAGATGATATTACCAATCTAAATTTCACACACTAGACGATAGAGTACATAGTGCATAGTATAAGTGTACAATACATCCTTTGGCACATAACTTTAGTATTTATTTTCCGTAGCATGCAGCACGCAGACCGACTCATCGATAATGAGATTCGTTGACAACGATTTTCATAATTGATAATTAGCGATTTTATCAATCATTTGTTGCAGCTGTACTTTAGTACTGTATAATTCAGCCATCTTATCCTGTTCAAAAGAGTGTTCAAATGCAAACCATGAAAAATACAAGATAACAGGCTAATACACATATTAGGGTAGGTACAAATTAAGTATTAATACGATGTAGTACACATATGCCATTGTGTTTTAGTCTTCCCAGAGTAGCCAGCAAAAATTTAAACAAGCAGTAATGTTAAGTTACTCCAGCCTGACGATTTTGGAATTTACGTCATTTGACAGTTGTGCCCTGCTAGCTTTTGTGTAACCTACAGCTGCCCAGGTAACAGGAATTTCCCGATTTGCCTACTGTCCGTCCTAAATAATATCCGAGATTAGAATGAGTGTGTCCCAAATTTTAGCATGTTGAAATGAGCATCCCAAAGGTACCCAGATGGCCTACTATTTCCAGTAGAATTTTGAAGTGTGGATCCGTAGGCACATTCCCAGATAATATTAACCGCAATTCCTTGCGTAACGTAAATATGAAGCACTAAAGTCTTTTATTGTCACGTAACATTAATAGTTGGATGTCATAGGGTAAGAACGTTCTCTTCTGTTACACGACCTGTTAGTATGTCCCAGTCCTTACACACTCTTTTTGCTATAAACTCAAAAGTATATACTTTTTCTTCACAAAAAGATTACATACTTTTAAGTGTATAGTATAAGTATGCGAATTAGGGCGCAGCATTAGCCTACATTAAATGCCAAGTTGGCATTTAACCTTTTGCAGTTTGAAAAAATTGTGCACATGAGAAGTGTGAAGTTCTACCATTATAATGGTATAGTGTCATTAGCATGAAATATGTTTGGGATCTTTTAGTTATTTACATTTCTGCATAAACTACTAAAAGAGAGTGATACTCAGAAATGTGTATTCTAGCAGCATTAAAGTACATGTTTATATTACATTAAAGTACAAATGTTTTAGTTTAGTTAAAGTATGAACGGTAACGTAATTGTATAAGGGTAAGAAAGCAAACGGTTTATTGATTTTGTGAATTATTCACCAAGAAATGGGAACAGCTAAATCGCTCATTTCTCAAACATTAGCTAGCAGGATAACTCTGGCAATCCAATCATGTTCTAATTTCAATATGTTAGGCTAAAGTAATACGGAAAAAAAATCTGTGTAAACAATAATAGAGATTTGCAGTGCTGAATTTACTTTACTTACCTGTGTATTTATTTATTTATTTATTTATTTATTTATTTTATTTTTTTAAGATTTAAGAGATTTTTGAACACAAAGACCTCATGTTTTTCACCTTTGTAACTGTAAGATTTTATAAATATCTATATCAGGCGATCATTCACATGTTGTTGTGAATGAATATCTCGTAGAGATTGGTACAGTTGCACGTGCATTAGTTCCCGTTAGCCGGTAAATACTGGTTTTTGACTGTTAAAAATTCAAATATCCGTTCGAATCACAAACTGACGGACACAATGTCCGGTGAAAATATTAACACAGAGTAGACGTATGTTAGTACTAACATAAAGTATGTTCGCAATTTCACACCTAAATACGGTCTCTGTGTCTGTGCACATATATTCTTTCACATGCTTCTCCTGTAACGTGTAACGTGATTTTCCCAAATTATTCAACTCATTCACACACACACACACACACACACACACACTCTCTCACACTCTCCCACACTCACTCTCTCTCTCTCACTCTCTCTCTCACTCACTCTGTCTCTCACGCACTCTCTCTCTCACACTCTCTCTCTCACTCACTCTCACACACTCTCTCTCTCTCTCACTCTCTCTCTCATGCAATCTCTCTCACTCTCTCTCTCACTCACTCTCACTCTCTCTCTCTCACTCACTCTCACTCTCTCTTACTCTCTCTCACTCTCTCTCACTCTCTCTCTCACTCACTCTCTCACTCTCACTCTCACTTTCTCTCACTCTCTCTCTCACTCACTCACTCTCTCACTCTCTCTCACTTTCTCTCACTCTCTCTCTCTCTCTCTCATGCACTCTCTCTCACTCTCTCTCGCTCACTCTCACTCTCTCGCTCACTCTCTCTCATGCACTCTCTCTCACTCTCTCTCTCACTCATTCTCTCACTCTCTCACTCTCTCTCTCACTCACTCTGTCTCTCACGCACTCTCTCTCTCTCATTCTCTCTCTCATGCACTCTCTCTCACTCTCTCTCTCACTCACTCTCACTCTCTCTCTCTCTCACTCTCACTCTCTCTCTCTCACTCACTCTCACTCTCTCTCACTCTCTCTCTCTCACACTCTCTCACTCTCTCTCTCACTCACTCACTCTCTCTCTCCCACTCTCTCTCACTCACTCTCTCTCTCTCTCTCTCTCTCTCTCTCTCTCTCTCTCACTCTCTCTCACTCTCTCTCTCTCACACTCTCTCACTCTCTCTCTCTCTCTCTCTGGCTAATCCAACACAGGTCAGAATCATGTGTTACCTGCTGATTCGACCCGCCTCCTCTACATCCACAGCTGATGCTCGACCATGCCCCCACCCCCACAATTGCATATACTATGCATAGTCCAAAACGTTACAGTGCCAAATAAACACCGAAGTGAGATTACTAGATTTTTTTTTTCAGTTTGTACGGTAAACGTTATCATTCCCGGGCAAAATTTCTTAGCGGAAACTCTGCTATTATTATTATTATTATTATTATTATTATTATTATTATTATTATTGTTATTAATTTGGCTATAGATTGTACTATATTATGTATAATCATTTCTTCACTCGTGTGCCACGGTTCATTCTCAGGTTACTAAAAATCTTACATTATTCATGGTTATCTAAACTATTATGTTAAAGCACCAGATTTGGATGCCCATGTAGCCTAATAACCATAAAAACATCACCATCGTCTTTCTTTTTCCAATTCAGAATCAAAATGAGTAAAACAGAAGTGACACACATCTGCTCTTGGATCAAATCCATTACAGCTTCATCCAAGTTATGCAAATGAGCAATCATGAGAAATGAGGTCTTTATATTCATCGAACTTTGTTCAGTTTGGATTACAGAAAAAAAAACACTTTTTTTTTTTTTTTTTTAAAGCCTCCTTAATATGTTCACTTGTATTTTTAGCTTCTTTTCAGCTTCCTACATTAGGATATTGTATGATTACGTCCTGCTTTTAATTCTGCCGGTGTACCTCACTTCTTACTGTGTATTATTTATCATGTTTCCGGATCGCTCTGCGTATGCGTTGTGCCCCCATGATGCTTCACCATCTGCCCTCGATGGGTTTGGCTGCCATGCCAGCTGGGCACAGAGGTATTAAAAACAGAGAGAGGCTTCCGCTATCACTACTTGCTAGCAGTAGCGAGCTTTTTCTGGTTTTGATTTTTGAAGGTTGGGGATTGTGAAAATATGTGCTGGAACTACTCTGTATTTTTCCACCCGATTTGTGTGTATGTGTGGGTGAAAGTGAGATGAAGTAGGTGTAACATAAATTAGCACCATTAATTTGAAGATGGCAGAGTTAGTATCAACCTCCCACGTAATTAGAGCCAAGGAAGTGAGGAAACTTGCTTGGCCGTTAATGTCTTAGAGGAAGTCCATATTACAATGAAGAAAAGCCAGAACTGAAGGTCACACGAATGAGTGTGTAATTATGTGTGTGTGTGTGTGTGTGTGTGTATGTGTGTGTGTGTGTGTGTGTGTGTGTGTGTGTGTGTGTGCATGCATGATGCCCTGCGTTTACTGGCGTCGCATTCACGGTGTAACCCTGCCTCGCCATGACAGATTGCAAAGAAAGGGGACAAAAAGGAACCAGAATATATCCGTTCTGCCATTTTGCACACACTACATAGTAACCTTGTTTGTAAATAATGGTGGAAATGATAACTATATAATATATAGCCTCCAAGCTAGCATGTATTAAATGCTAGCTACTTAGCTTGATGATGTTGTACAGTTCTTTGCCACCTTGGCATTGCTAAAAAGATTTTAAAAAATTAAGTACATTTAAAAACCATGCCCTTGTGCCAAGCTTAAATGTGAGTCTTGAAGTAAATTGATTTTATTTTATTTTATTTTTTTTTTTACCTCAGAACTTCCTCAGAGGACTAAAGAGAAGTAAAAAGAGAGTTCCTGATTACCAGGGCAAGTCATGAGGGAGGTCACCTGGTCAATGAATTTTATGGTTTTATGAATACTAAAGGGAGAATTGTAAAAATAAAATAAAAAATCATTTAATAACTTCTGGGCCTGCAGCCAGAACTGTGTAAACCAGAGGAATATGTAGGGCGTTCTAGGACTAAGAAATTTTGAGAACCAAAAAATGAAAAGCAGAAAAAGTAAAAAACAAATAAACAAACAAATAAAAAAAAAAAATGCTTCTTTCACAGCATTAACATTATCATTTAATCTATTCAAGTATGCTCTTTTATTGTTAGCTTTGGTAGCACTTTCAAACTGTTCATTCTAATTGTGCTTATAATTCTTTAAGTTGGTACTGATTCCTTGTAAGTGTTTTGTAAGCGTGTACTACTATGCGGCACAGAAGGGAACAATGGCCACACGAGAGCTCCCCGGATGTGACGGAAAAAGCAACAGAGGAAAAAAAGTGCTGGGCTTTCTTCTTGCCAGTCTCTTGAGAACAAGATGGACGATCTCAGAGCCAGGATAAGACTCCAACGGGACATCAAGGACTGTAACATACTCTGTCTGTCTGAAACATGGCTGACCCCCTCGGTACCGAACCCAGCCGTAATGCCGTCCGATAATTTCTCCATTCTACGAATGGACAAACAGCGGAGGCCGGTAAATCCAGAGGTGAAGGGGTTTGTTTCATGGTGAACAACAAATGGTGCGACCCCAGGAACATTATCACTTTGTCGCGTTCCCGCTCACCTCACCTGGAATATCTGACTATGATGTGCCGTCCATTCTACCTGCCCCTTGAGTTTACATCGGTCATTGCCAGGCATTGCAGTACAAGACCTAAAGTCATCAGAGACTCCACCCACCCTGGTAACTCAATCAGGCAAGCCCTTCCATAGCCTGATTGGTTAAAACTGAGAGGCACAGGATGAGATTTTTCCTTCAGGCCATCAGACTCCTCAAAACGAACAAAGATCCCTTAGGACTCCATAAGGAGTCTACAGTTTACTCTGTACTACACTGAAACTCCGCACACTGCATACTGCATATTTTGTACATCCGTTTACTGTTTACTGTATATACGCACATTCCTGTACGTATATTTCATATGTCATATTTATCTGATTTCTTATTATTTCTTATTTTTTATTTAGTATTTAATGCACAGTCTAATGAGGAGTAGTCCAGGTTTTCATTTCACTGCAAGTTATATACTGTATATAATTGTGTATGTGACAAATAAAATCTTGAATCGTGAATCGTGAATGTGTTGGTCACAGCTTTATGAGCTGAACACAAATCTAATTAACCACCTACATTGACAGTGAATGTGAAACCAACCATACATATTTGTTTGTCAATAAGTGCAACCATTTTGTGAGAAAAGCACAAAAGGTAGCCTAACCAATAGCTGGCCTTGGTGTACGCAATTATAGCCTACATTTTATTTACACGTAATAGTGTGCTTTATTAGTTTGTGTCCACTAAAATAAAAATGAAGTCCTACTGAACTTTGTTGTTGATTAGTTTTTGATGAAGAATAAATCAGGAATGGTGGCTTTGCACCGCTGCTAGCATTGATTCACAGGTGAGCTACAGTATTTTCACATTCCTAGTGTTACAGGATTTCTTAGCGGTTGCGACGTGTTGTAGTCGACTGACAGACTGGGATTTCCTCAGTCATCTCTCAAGTTTAATATATGAGGTCCACACGGTGAGCTATCCAATTTCAAATTGTTTTCTTAGCAGGATAGAATGTAATCAAGGTCTAGACCTAAAATGCAGGGAAAGAGAGCGACAGCAAGAATGCAGGAATGCAACTTTAATTTAAATTAAAAGTCTGTCTCTGGGATAACCTTTGTACCTGCTTTGTTTGTCACGGAGATATGCAGTATATGAAATTTTAGATAGTGTTATATTCTGAAATCTGATCATCTACCATTAATTTGCATAGCTAGACCAAAATATAATAACACCAGCAAAGCGACTTTTCATTCATTTCTTGTCATTTCTATCAAAATGAGGGGTTTTTTTTTTTCGTTCACTGCCCGGAGGTAGGATCTTATCTAGTTTTTGAATGAATGTTTTTATGCAGACTAAATTCTCTGTAGTCCTCGATATTGGTGTAGAAAGTCTGTGAGATTATCTTGACGCGATGGCACATTCCTGTCTGTCTGAGGATTTTGCACAGGAGGCTTTCGACATTTACATGACCTAAAAAAGAGGCTCATTCGACCGAGTCAGGTAGAATAAGTTATTTTGAGTAAATGTGTGTGTGCCTATATATATATAAACATGTTCCCCTTAAGTGTTGAATGATCATGTAAGGTTTTTGTGACCTTTGTATTATAA
>JANDJT010000103.1:15407584-15437458 GCA_024331685.1 Stegophilus panzeri
TAATCATAGTTTATGTTTCTTGTTTTGTATCTTGACCCTGTTTTCCGTGACCGCGACATTGATTCCTGCTTTGCCCCGTTTATGCCTGTTTGCCGATCGCCTGACCTTTGCATGTTCTTGGATTACGTTTTTGGATTACGATTTGTATTATCTACCTGTGTCTCTCTATAATAAAACTGTTAAACTGCATTTGCATCCGTCCTATCTCCCTTACGTATCGGGACGTGACACAGTGGAATAAGGCAAAGAGAGATCCTGATGAAGTAGAATCATTTTTAGCTGTAGAAACCAGTCAGTTCCAGCTGACCAGAATGTAAATTCTTGTGTTCATTGGTAAGGTCAGTGGAGCACCGCTTTTTCCTTCACTGTGGGTATAAAAAGCTATTATGACGTAACTCGATAAATTTCTCCCAGCTTGCAAATTACAGATCATTTTAGGACAGGGACACACTCACTCACTCACACACACACACACACACACACACACACACACACACACACACACACACACACACACTTTCACTGTAGCCAAACATGCTAAATTTGTTGCAACATTCTTTAATTTTAAGTATGTACCCCCCCCCTTAACTTTTACATAAAGTACTGTGCAAAAGTCTTAGACACATGCAAAGAAATGCTATAGAGCAACGATGCCTTCAAAAATAATGAAATTAAACATTTGTACATAAAAGGAATCGATTATTGAAAGCAGTAAACAGTAATAAACTAAACAAAGTCAATATTAAGTATAACAACCTTTGCTGATCAAAAATGCACCAGTTGTCTCGGGTACACTGGTGTTCAGGTTTAAAGGGAAATTAGCTGAAGTTTTTCTGCGCATCTTGGAGAATCTGCCACAGTTCTGCTTCAGATTTTGCCTGTTATACCTGTTTCTGTTTTGCAGATAAAACTGGACAGACTTCATTATGATTTTTGTCTGAAAAGTGGTGCATTAGGTAATTTATTGCTTTCTTTACTTCCATACAAATATTTACCTATAGCATTTAATTTTTTGTTGAATTTTTTTTTTAATTGACTCAATAATGCAGAAGTCATCAAAATAAACATTTGCGACAAAATTTGTATTTAAAAAAATTAGGGTGCCTTCGATTTTTTTGCACAGCACTGTATTTCGTAGTAATGCAACCTAGAACTCTATTTCAGTTCCAGGTTGTAACATTCCAAAATGGGGAAAAGTTCAAGGTGGGGTGAATACTTATGCAAGGCACTGTATACCACACTGCTGAATTCTTGACCCTGATTGGTCAGAGCCGGCTGTAATTCAGATCACAGTTTGTATGTTTAACAGTATCTACTTATAAACACTTAAAATACCATGGATTTGAGCATAACATTTATCCTAAATTCCCTCTCTGTCTGAATCACTTTTGATAATACATTAGCAGAGATGCTTCTCCTTTAAGAAGCACAGATTCCCTACAGCTAAAATGAATCCAAGCAAATATAATTCCACACACAACTTCAGCTATGAAAGATAGAAATATAGACATGTTCTCTTGAAGCACATTTATTTTCCATTCAGAAAAATTCAGTATTTTTAAACTCCCATCTTTTTAAAAAATTTTTTTTTAGCAAAGCTAAGTTGTACATCTTCCAGATTTTTTTTTGATCTGCAATTACATCAAATTAGAAGTATCCTAATTATTTTAATAGCATGATGATGATTGTAAAATGACTCTTTGGGGATCACATTTAAAATGCAATTGTAGCATGAAATAGCTCATTTCCTGAGCAGTAATAATCTTCCCACTGGACTGCGGCCTGTCGCCCATGAAACTCGCCGATTTGTAATGACATAACAAGCTACATTAATTTCTGCTTTTCAAGCTTTTGTTAATGATCCAGTGTGCAGATGTTTCAGATTTCACTTCCAAGCCAGGACGCTGTTGATGGACTATGGAGCTTTGCTGTTCGATTTCATTTATTCATATATGCATTGCTTTTCAGGATTTGATGCATACACGGTAACAAAGGATTGAACAAGGATTGTAAAAAAAGATGGCACATCCCTGAATGATTTATTTAGCTTATTTTGCAGCTTGTCCACCATTGGATAAAACCAAATCCCACTCTATATTGCAAAAGGTCCTAACAGAGAAGAGAGAACGACAGAAGGACTAGAATGAGAATACTCAGGGCTTCTTTCAAAGATAAAACGGAGGTTTCATTTTTGACATCAGTTTGTTTGCTGTTAACAAGTAACAACTGTTTTCAGGCAGATTATTTAGGATTTTTTTTTTCTTTTTCTTTTTTTTTTTTTTAATTTTATTTTGTAAACAAGTGCAACAGCACCACCTATGGTCATCCACAGAATGGCATGAAGAAGCGACAGTAGGGCTAGGTTCGGAGGAAATATGGTATGAACCCACGTAAAACATATTAGACGTCACAAATGCAGCTGTCTACAGCGTGTCCCAGAAGTCTCCACACACAGGGGAAATTAACACTTTTTAGCAAAATGTCTTCCAAAATCTAATTCCATACTTAGTTTATATGTATATTTCTTTTTTTCAGGTAGTCTTTAAGAATGCCTTTGACAAAAGAAGAACTTATTGAAATCATTCTCACGGCTGGATCGGGAAGCTGTCGCAAGGTTGCGATGGACTTGAACAGGAAACATGGCGAGCACACACACACACACACACACACACACACACACACATGACACTGCTGCCAAACTTATTAACAATTTCAAAAAAACTGGAAGTGTTGTGGACCGACCGAGAAGTCGACGTCCACGAACATCCACTGACAAAGGCACAACCGGCGTGGTGCTGGCAAACATAGTCCTCTATATATGGAGACATTTGGGACACTCTGTACAAACTGCACAAAATGACAGAATAAAGCACAAGTTTCGTTTTTTTTGCGTGTTGTTTTGTATATGTTTGGTATTTTGAGGAAATATGGCATGAACCCACATAAAAAAATTGACATTAGAAATGCAGCCGTGTGTGTGTGTGTGTGTGTGTGTGTGTGTGTGAGAGAGAGAGCGTGAGTGTGCACGCATAATTGTTTGCCCCATGTTATTCTTATTATGTCATTGAGACTGAAATATCCAAATCTTACCTATACAAAGATATTAGCATCTTCTGATAAACAGTAACATCTTTGCTAGACTACTTTTTGTATAAAGAAAATCTGCTGATAATACGAAGTGAGTAAAGGGGCTTCAACCAGACAGGCGCACAGAACCGATCGTGGGAAATTGCCGGATTGATCGGCAGTAGAAAAAAAAAAAAGTGCTCTTTTCTGCTCTTGATAAACAAGACTCTGCAAGGATCAACAAGCCTGTCTGGGGGAATGATATTTGCCTCGTCAAGCCTGTGCTGCATTAATTATGAGATTACGTGTTGTTTCTAATAAACGAGAAAAAAAATCTTAATTCGACTGGACTCCTGTTGTTGACAGCAAACCTGATGTTGTGCTGTTGTTTTGAAACCTGTTTAGTGTTATACAGAACTGATCTGAAAACTGAATGGTCAGGAGAACGTTTCTTAAACTCAATTTTTTCATTAGCTTTTTCTACAGGGAATTCAACAAATCAACAAATTCTACCTTTCTTACGTACTGTAGTATTTGCTATCGTAAATAAAATGTCTGTTTTGAGCTAGGAGGAAATGGGTTAGACAGAGTGGGTGCTTGAACTTTTAACTGACTGACTGAAGTGAGGCTAATGCTGATTCTGTTTCTCTCTGCAGTGTGCCTGGACGATTGTGTGTGCTTCCCAGTCATGGCTCCTGGCTCGGTGGAGGTGTTTCCCTCTGCCCTTTTGCTCCTGCTGGCCCTCCTGTTCTCCTCGCTATCCAGCACCTGCCATGCCTTATGTACGTATCCAGGATTTTTAATAACGAATTTTTATCATTAAACTGTGATGCAATGTCTTGTAATGGCGGCACGGTGGCTTAGCACGTTTGCCTCAAACCTCTGTGGTTAGGGGTTCGAATCTCGCCTCCGCCCTGTATGTGCGGAGTTTGCATGTTCTCCCCATGCTTTGGGGGTTTTCTCCGGGTACTGCAGTGTCCTCCCCCAGTCCAAAGACATGCATTATAGACATGATTGGCATTTCCGAAATGGTCTGTAGTGTGTGATTGTGCCCTCCGATGAATAAGCACCCGTCCAGGCTGTCCCCCACCTTGTGACCCGAGTTCCCTGGGACAGGCTTCAGGCTCCCCGGTATGGAAGATGGATGGATGGATGCACGGATCTCGTAGTGCCTGTACATGTGGGTTTTGGATGATGGGTTTCATAACATGCTGTTAACAAGCATTGTGGAGTGATGTGAAGAACAAGGGTATGATATTAGCTGCTAATCTGATTGCCTGCTAAACTTCATCTGGACTCATCAGGACTGGGCTTCTCCGTAACATGACATGCTTTTCTAACTTCTAGATAAAGAGGAAAAAAACCAAACAACAACAACAGAGGCCAGTGAGGGAATGAATGTTTATAGCTGTGGACATTCCACAACATTAAATATAACAATAAATAGATAAAAAAAAGTTTATTTAATCAATACAGTCCATGCTGCTATAGGAAAAATAATAAACATGATGTTAGTAACTGTAACTCCGCTTCGTGTCAGGGTGCATCACACTACCCTATCCTTGATTATTCACACAGGACTGTGGTTTTATTAGTCTGTTTGTTTGCTTTTTTTCATGTAATGTGTTCATGAAAGTCACTACTAAACATAATAATGCTTTCATTTCTTATTATAGAATAGAACAGAGATACCGATCATACATTTCACCCATCTGTTATTTCTGGTCAAGCAGTTGTTTCCGATTATCACACCTAACCTGATCGTGGCCCGTGCATGCCCGACGATGATTACACGTCCTTTATCTCTGCCAGCGTCCTCCCTCCTCGATTGGTTTTTAATGAAAGTTGTCATGGGGATAGTGTGCTCCAGTCACACCGGAGCATGTGACATCATTGTTTAAAACATAGCATCAGCTGACGCTTTCGTTCCCCCAAGGTTGTTCGGTCCTTTTGTTTTCACGGTTGAAAAAGTACCATTGGGTAAATGAAAGACTTTAGAATGTGTGTGTGTGTGTGTGTGTAAGGGTGTGTGTAAGTTACATCAGTGGAACGACTCCCCATGGAGAGGTCTGGATATAAAGCCTTGTGTTGCTGAGGGAGCAGAAGACGTCCCAGTGCTTCTGGAAGATTCTGCGAGATCAGAAGCGAACACTAAAAAGCCGAGTCAGTGATAGCGGAGGCTGAAGCGCTAGGACGAGAGATGTTAAGAGACAACGCCCCTCAGCAGCACTCAGTCTCCAGCGATTTCTTTTTGTTTTCTTATCTCTAGAGCTCATCAATAGTTTGCTCGCTCTATAATAGTTGTCGCTTTCTCTCTATCGCGCTGCCTGGGAATACTTTAGTCAGATATATATAATATTCATTCTCACCCACACTCACCCGCTCCACCTATTTCTTCTCTCCATCTATATTTTCTGCTTCTATCACACATCTTCTCCCTCTAATCATTCTCCTTTCTGTCATCCAACTATTAAACCACCATGTTAAATAGTTTTGGTCCTTCTTTGTAAAATAAATAAATAAATAAATAAATAAAAAAGGTTAATTCGTTCTAGCTTTAAGCAGGCAGGCAGAAACATGAAGAAACAATCATATCCGAATGAAAAATGGGGATGAAGGCGGGTAGGTGGAGAGAGGAGATGTGGGATCTGGTTGCCATGGTGAGGACCAGGCCTGGCTTAGCCCTGACAGATGAGCATGAGCCCGCTGTCGTCTCTGTTTGAACTGACGCTATGGCAACAGGACACGGAGGCGATGATCCTCTGCTTGGTAATGCTGGTATCTATGACTACAACAACCCGCCCCCTTCACACTCTCACACACACACACACAAACACACATGCAATTCAGTGTCCGGCTGGAATTCGATCCACTCTGCATCCGGAGTCAAGCGGACGGGGGCCGAGCTCAGCCGCACTTTATTAGATTCAGCCGTGGAATTACAGCGGTGTCGTATTTATCGCTTCCCGTCGGCACATTGACAGAAGAGCACTAAATCGGCCGGCGAGCGCCACTCACTCTGCCCTGACTTTTTGTCCGGCATGAAATATTAGCCTTTTATCTCATTACAGCGTTTGTCGCTTTCTGACACAAATCTGCCCTCCGGCTCACTCGCGCCAGCATGTGTGTGTAATAACAGCATTTCCGTTATCCCGAAGCCACCAGGTGTAACAGCGCTAAGACCGACCTTGTTGAATTTATTGTGTACTCAGTGCAATCAGTGGGTTGTGTTTTGGATAATCTTGTTTTACTCTGTTTGTTGCTGTTTAAAACTTTTATGATCTGGGCACTGGGCTGCATTCATATATTGATTGCAACTTCCTGCAGGTCAATAGAGCAGCCTTGTTCCTGGGCATTATGCACCTTCTACGTGCCTTATTATGGCAAATTGTGAAATACTATTTGCTGGAGAACAAGTTAAAAGCATGTATTAAGTGCTGAATATAAATGTACAGAGTAGGGAAGGAGCAGTGTGCGTTCAGGCCAGTGCCTTTCACTTGTCTTTAGATAGACTGGATGCACATGTATTGTATAATGTTATTGTGTTGTTGTTGTTGTTGTTGTTGTTTTGTTTTTTTCTAGAGCAGGGATCATTAACTGGTGGAGTGCAGTCCCAGCAAAATATTTTAGTGGACTGAATCGAGTATTTGGAGAAATACTGATAAATGTATAAATAACTGACCATAGTGCAGCAACTCTAAGTTCGTATTCATGAACCAGCTCGGATTCTTTTGCAGATCCAGTGTTGTGGTTTATCCAATCGCGGTCATTTTCTGGACAAATGATTTAACTCTAGACGTCTCATCAGACTAGTTACGGGGCTAGACACATTTGTTCAGAAAGGGAAGAGTTTTCAGTCCTTCATAGATTTTCATTTCATTTCAGTTTAATTTGCTAAAATGAGAACTTTCTATATTTCTGCATAAACATGTCCTAAAACATCATCAGATTTTCAAAGGCACGAGGCAGGGGACACCCTGGACGGGGTGCCAACTCATCGCACGCATTCGCATACCACAGATAGTTTGGAAATGCCAGTGAGCCTACAATGCATGTCGCTGGACTGGGGGAGGAAACTGGAGTCCCCTGAGGAAACCTCAGGAGCACAGGGAGAACATGCAAACTCCGCGTGGTATTCAGACACGCTAACCACTAAGCCACCATGCCCCCATAAAGGCCTAATAAATGAAAAAGGATATACAATACAAGATAGACAAAAATAAATTGTTTTTGTGTTGTATCTTAACGCTGCGGACACCATGTTTTCGTGATGACAGCCATCGTGACTGTTGGAATCTGTTAGCGATTCCCGATACTATTATCAGTCGTCAAGCCTAACGGAAAGAACGCATGTATTCTCCCTGAAATAAATGCAAAACATAACTACTACTTTGATACTTTGACTTCTAAACTGATACTAATACAGATATAAATACGAGGTACACTATTGGGTTTGTTTGTTTGTTTACAGAAAGCTTGGCAGAAAGGTTCGTGTGGTTGAGAATGGAGTTTTTTTACTATCATGTGATTTTTTACTATCATGTGATGCAGGCTCGAGCTTGAAGGGCACGTGTATTAAACTTGCATGACAAAGACTACATTCGTGAACATTCGTAGTAGATTATGATAGCGTGCCCCATTCCCCCCATCCCCCGAAAAAAAAAATCTGATCATATTTTTAGACGGCTATTTTGGTCAATTATGACCAATTGTCACTATTTGAAACCATTTACTACGTTTATTCATTTAGCAGACACTTTTATCCAAAGCGACTTACAAATGAGGAAATACAAGCAAAGCGATATATCAAGCAGAGAACAGTACAAGTAGTGCTACCATACAAGATCTTTAATTGAGTTCTAGAGAAGCAAAGTGCCAGAGTAGGGTGTTTTTTTTTTTTAAATAACGTATATAATTAAATCCGAATACGGATACAGATATGAATACTTTGGCCACTAAACCGATAAAGATACAGATAGTGGCATTGTGTTACACCCCTCGCCATAAACAGCTCATTAGTCGTTAAGCATTTAAACGTAACTGTTGTTGCTCTGCAGTCATGTTAGCTGCTTTATAAGCACAAATTTTAGTCGAACACAGCTGGTCTGTATGTTCTTCTTAATGAAACTGGATACATTTTTGATTATTCATGCATTAATGACATTATGTTTGTTCCCTCTAGCTTCCCCCAAGTTCACAAAGATCCCAACAGATCAGATAGGAGTGTCTGGTGGTGTGGTGTCCTTCGTGTGTCAAGCCACAGGCGACCCGAAGCCACAGGTTATCTGGAACAAAAAGGGCAAAAAGGTCAACTCTCAGAGGATAGAGGTGAGATGCACACCTACACACACACACACACAATTGATGCATTGTGTAGCAGCTCATACAGCCTTCCATGCTTTGGAGTGCCTGAAGGATTTCATCTTTATCTTGCATCCACT
The DNA here is from genome assembly GCA_024331685.1 of Stegophilus panzeri. Taxonomy (NCBI): domain Eukaryota; kingdom Metazoa; phylum Chordata; class Actinopteri; order Siluriformes; family Trichomycteridae; genus Stegophilus; species Stegophilus panzeri. Next base: position 15,416,092 of record JANDJT010000103.1, read on the forward strand.
GTTGTATTCCTTTTTATAGTGTAACGTTTGTTTTTTTCTTTTCTTTTTCTTTTTTTCTAAAGATGTAGCTTTTGCTTCTAAAAGCAGGTGACTATATCTCACTATGCAATGCCTTTTTTCCCCCCACATGCATGCATTTCTGCCTTTTTTTCCACCAGCTTTATTTTACACTCTATAAATCTTTAACGATAACAAAAGCTTGACCCAGAAGCATAACATTTCTTCACATTTCCAACTCATATTTGATACGATCTCTCGCTTTTTTTTTTGTATACAATATTTAACATCTGTCACTTTATACAGTATAAACAGATTACGCACTCAATCCTCGGCCGTTGCGGTACTTAGACTTATTTAATGTTTTATGAATTTGTCTGACAGGAACGGAGGGTCGTTTATAAGCTGAAATTCATTTGAGGTTTCTATCTAACCAGAGTAACACAAAATAAATGCTGATGGTGCAAGGACGATGAGAATGCTTAAAAGTGTAAACAACATTAACATCACTCATGAAAAAGAAAGAGCACTTTTGTCTGGTTCTTAACTTAAGTCTGCGGTTTTTATTATATTATTTATAATGCAAAATCAGCCCTTTTTCAACAAAAAGAGTCTGCCATAGCCACGCATGGAAATATTATTATCTGCATATACATAATATTAAAACCCTCATAAAACAATGGCATATTACTCCCACCCTATTGCCTGCAGCAGAGAGCAAACTATTGCACTCGCTGCGAACATCAAAAATGCAAACAAGAATAAAATAAAAATAACGGGAGTTCATGCGCAGGCATTCGATGTGAACCTCCTACACTAAACAGTAATTTACATTTAAATGGATTTTAAACGAGTGACATGTTAAGTGGAATTTCAAAAGGAGAAACCCCTGTCAATGTTTACCGTCAGTTACAGAATTATTGGCACCCTTCATAAAAAGAAACCTTGAATACCTGCAAGCTGAGCTGAAACATACGGTACAGGGATGCTGTATAGATTTATTTAGAGTTGTGCAATTACAGTTGCAATCTGGTGGGATTTGAAGAAGGCGGTTGCAGCATACAAACCCAAGAATATTACTGAACTGAAGGCCATTGCTCATGAGGAATGCCATAAGATTCCTCAGGAACGCTGCCAGAAGATATGCATCTCGTTTGCAGCAGGTCATAACAGCAAAAGGGTGCTCTACTAAGTACTAAAGATGCTTGCCATGAAAGGGTTGAATAATTTTGAGACTGGAGAAGTCATTATAAGTTGCATTTTCAGTTGAATTTGTGGAAACCACTTGAAGCATTCGTTGAAGCATGCTTTTGTTTGATTGGTTCGTTGCAAACAGCTGAAAGGCTGTACATTTTGAAAATAAACCTGATTTGCAATGAGGGGTTGAAAAATTTTGATTGCAACTGTATGTTTAAGGTCATTTTCTTGCTGAACGATTCCAAGACTTAACCTTCTAGCAGAGGCAACCCGGTTTTGGGCTAAAATATCATGATGCCATAAAAAAGTCCCTTATGCATCAAAGATCACTTATCAGATGCTCTTACTCATGCAGTCCACATTTTCTGATTAAAAACAATGCAACAGTGTGCATGGTCAACAAGCCAACAACATAGAGTGTGATTCCAATCATAGTTCCTCAGACGTGGCAAAGTTCACATGCAGCATATTGGTCTTGACTCTGCTTAACTACTTTTGCTGAGTATTTAAAACATTTTTTTGTATTTATGCATCTATTACCTGACTTGCACAGCTCAACAGCAATCTGTGTCTTCTGTGTTGAAAGCTCTTAGGTGTTTCTCTTGAAGGGGGCTAATAATTCTGTAGCTGTCTGTATGAATTGCAAGAAATGCTGTAGGCCACTTATTTAAAAGTTGACTGATATTTAAAATATTGTTGACAGTAATATTTAAACATTTTATTTTTGGCCCATCCTACACTAATGCCAAGCTAATTAGAGTAAATGTTGAGTTTCTACTTTGATGTGAAATACCATATTAATCCGCTTTTCTCTTATTGGCCCAGACCATAGAGTTTGACGAAGGAGCAGGAGCGGTACTTCGTATTCAACCACTGCGAGCTCCACGAGATGAGAATGTTTACGAGTGTGTGGCCCGGAACAGCGAGGGCGAAATCGCAGTCACCTCCAAGCTGTCCATTATCAGAGGTAAATTCCATGTTTTCAGTAAATGTCACATATCATTTTCATCGTTGTGCAGGAAAATCGTTCTTTTTTTTTTAAATTGGTCAACATGCCATATACTGTACCATACAATATCCAGAATAGTGTTGTCATCATCTGGCTGCATTAGAAAATATTAATGGCGCTTAAGGCAAGACTCTACAGGTAGAAATGACAATTTTGGCAAATTGTTTGTTCGATTTATTATTATTTTTTGGTTAAATTGCATATTTAACATGTTTTCTCTTAAAATGTAGTCATAAAATATTTAAAAAAAATATTTTAAAAAATGAAGAAGGCTTAAGCTCTTCCCATTTGGCATAAACATGACATGTCATGTCATATATCCATGAAGAGCTTGTTTCCTGAGATATATGTCACTTTATGTGTCATTATGATATACGTCACTTTTCCATTTTCCTCAAAATCAGTTTGTTCTATATTCAGAAGCAAAAGTTTCCAAAGGTGTGCGGAGTTTGCATGTTCTCCCCGTGCTGCTGGGGTTTTTCCGGGTATTCCGGTTTCCTCCCCCAGTTCAAAGACATGCATGGTAGGCTGATTGGCATGTCCAAAGTGTCCGTAGTGTGTGAATGGGTGTGTGAATGTGTATGTGATCGTGCCCTGTGATGGATTGGCACCCTGTCCAGGGTGTACCCCGCCTTGTGCCCCATGCTACCTGGGATAGGCTCTGGGTTACCCACGACCCTGTAGGATAAGCGGTATAGAAAATGGATGGATGGATGAATCTTTAAATGGAGTTAACATTTTAATTCTACCAACATCAAACAACTAGATTTTTGGTTTAATTCAGTATGCAAATTTATGCTAATTTAATTAAACAGTGCCACATTTGTGTAAATAAATGATTCCAGTACAAAATTCTTTAGACTATTGCCAGAAATGACCATGTGCACCTGTGGTGTCTCGCCTTTAAAGAAAACCTTTTAAAAAAATAAAGGTTTGCACCTTTAACATAAATTGGGGTTTGAGTCCTGTGGAGCTTTATGAGCAAATGGTCCTGCATTTCTCTTTGTTAACGGGCTCGGGGCGAAGGCAGAGACAGGGAGCGTCATGCAGCGTAGAGTGGGAGGACAGAGATGAAGGCAGTAATGAATTTGTTAGTCTGGTAATGGAGTGCGTCACATTGGCAGTCACAGCGTATTTAACCAGTGAATATCGGCACTGTCTCACTGTCTTTCAGCATTTTTCAGCAACCAATGAGTTCATTTATTTTCACAGGGGAAGAGAAAGAACCCCATTTGATCTCGACAACTTCCTATGATTGAATTAGACAAGTTTATTATAAAATTATAATTTTAAAATAATACAATTATTATTTATTATAGATATGGTTATGTACAGGAAATACACCGATCAGCCATAACATTAAAACCACTGACAGGAGAAGTGAATAACATTGATTAATTCGTGACAATGGCACCTGACAAGGGGTGGGATATATTAGACAGCAAATGAACAGTCAGTTCTCGAAGATGTTGTGTTGGAAGCAGGAAAAATGGGCAAGCGTAAGAATCTGAGTGACTTTGACAAGGGCAGAGTTATGATGGCTAGACGACTGGGTCAGAGTATCTCCAAAACGGCAGGTCTTTCCGGTATGCAGTGGTTAGTACCTACCAAAAGTGGTCCAAGGAAGGACAACTAGTGAACCGGTGACAGGGTCATGGGTACCCAAGGCTCGTGGGGAGTGAAGGCTAGTCCGTCTGGTCCAATCCCATAGAAGAGCTACTGTAGAACAAACTGCTGAATTTTACGTGGAGGAACATTATTCTGAAATTGTTACACAAATTGTAGATGCAGTTTTTCATAGATTGGTGAACCCGTCTTTACTTCTGAAAGACTCTGCCTCTCTAAGATACTCTTTTTATATCCAATCATGTTACTGACCTGTTGCCAATTAACCTCCAGCTGTTTCTTTTTAGTAACACTTACTTTTTCAGCCTTTTGTTGCCACCGTCCCAACTTTTTTTAGACGTGTTGCGGCCATCAAATTCAAAATTACCATATTCTGTTTCTTAAAATGGTACATTTCCCCAGTTTACACATTTGACATGTTTTCTATGTTCTATTAAGGATAACATATGGGTTTATGAGATTTGCAAATCATTGCATTCTGTTTTTATTTACATTTTACACAGTGTCCAAACTTTTTTGGAATTGGGGTTATGTGTATGTATGTATGTATGTGTGTGTGTGTGCATATATATATATATATATATATATATATATACACACACACATACATACATACATTGGTGTTGTGTGTGTGTGTATATATATATATATATATATATATATATATATATATATATATATATACACACATACATACATACAGTAGATATGTAAACTGTAAGCAGTGAAATTGCACAATTCATTTTGGGAAACCTTGCCATGGTTAAGTTGATTTTCTGTGCTAGTGACCAGAAGGTTATGAGCTCAGATCACGTGACTTAGAGACTATAGAGCCACGACCTCCACCTACCACTACAGGATTAATGTTTATTATGTCATGTACTGGGATATAACACAATCTGTGAGTCTGGTAGGTTGCACCCTGAGGACAAAATAAATTAAAAAAAGACAAAGAGGTACATATTAAGATATTTAGTGAAGGTTTTGGGCGTCTAAAAACATTTACGGAGGACGATGTCTTTCAAATGAGCAAAAATAACATGTCTGCTTTGTGAGTTTGCCTTAATGAAGATGAAACCAATTTTCATCTGTTGATGACAAAATTATACCCTTGTAATTTTAATAATGATAAGGTTTACCAAAAATGATTCCTTAGTCAAATAATCAGAAAGTTTATTAAGGAAATGACATCATTACCATGGTAAAGGTGTTTTTATATGAGATATTCACTGCATGTATGCACCTCTATTTTAAATAGCGTGTAACAACAGTTAAAGGGTTTTCATTAACATTAGGGATGTATAGATATACATTATTTGGAATGAATTGATATTCAAAATACAGATACAAATAGGAGGCAATGTTGTTGGTTTTTTTTTTTTGCCAGCAAGGTTCACAGAGGTTTCTGCGAGACACAAAAGTTGCTCAAGCTGCAGGTTTTTACTTTCTTGAGGTCATGAGCTCGAGGGACAAACAAACACCATATTTATTAACGTGAACATACAGAATCCATTCATTCATCCTTAGTACCTGCCTGGTCAGGGTCACGGTGGTTTACATTATTCTGCTATTCTGTTTATATTTTGGGGAACAGATCCAACTAAATTTGTTAGAAAATATTGTGGGTAGGTACAAACAAAAAATAATAACTATGCATTTGGGATTAAAAATATCAGTCTCTAGTTGAAACCAATTATGAATCGTGTGATGTAGCTGAGGCTGAGGAATTGTCAGAGCCAGACTTCACACACTATGCTGACAGTGCTGGCATTTCTACATATGGGTTTTTTCCTAATGTTTCTGGGGGCATAGTGGTAGGATCTTTGATTAAAAAAAAATTATAATCATTTTTTTATCAAATTTTTTTGATAATTTTTTTTAATAAAAAAGTATAAAAGAAAGAAAAACTTTTGTCTTAGACCCATTTTGGGTTTCAATCTGTATACTATGGATATGGATATTTGGAGTGCTAAACAGAAACAGATGGTGTCATTGTATTGCACCACTAATTCATATATCCCTTAAGAGAGCACATGTCCATGTCTCACGTTGTTTTATTTTATGTCACGTTCTTTTATTTTATGGAGATAATTCTTTTTGGTAAATCACCCCCTAACCGTGCATGCATATTAATACTTCATATTTTCAATCTAAACCTTGGCCTTAGGGTTTTAGATTTCACAGATGTTTCTTTATTTTCACCAGTAAATAAGTAAATAAAAGGAAGGGGAAAAAAACTACAATATGATGTTATGGTAAAAAAATAAAAATAAATAATAATAATATATTAGAAACACTATAAAATGCAATAAGAAAAGATAGTTATACAGAAAGAATAATAATAATAATAATAACTGAACACAATGTTGAAACATTGTTGAATTTCGTTTTAAAGCCACTGAGGTTTTAAATACAGAATTCCAGCGACTGGGAACCTTAGTATCTAAAATATTAGGAATTAATTCTCACTCAACCAGAAACTCATTCACACCTTGCTTATTGGCAGGCATATGTCTGGAGAGAAGGTCAGAGCAGGAGAGAGGTAGAGACTGAAATAGAGAGCGATGGAGGACAGGAGAAGGGAGGGGAGAGGGGAGAGAGTGATGGAGGGATTTGGCAGGTTTCAGACGCAGCATAAGGCGCAGAGCCTCGGGGAATTGCTTGGTCTGCTACTGCCATTACTGCAGCTCACATATCTCATCCTCCCCCCAGGTCTCACTGCCCACCTGGGCAAATTTAAATTTAAGCTGCCTCACTGAATGTGTTGTCGGTTTCTGTGTGTGATTGGAAGTGTGTGTGTGCGTGCATGCGCATGTGTGCATCTGTGTGTGTGTGTGTGTGTGTGTGTCTCCGTGAACTTTTTTCATTTACCCTGAGATGCAGCTAATCTTGCAGTGTTTACACTTGCCGCGTGTGTGGCAGGAAAGACGTGAGGCTCAGGAACACTTTCCCTCGTGACACCTCAATCTCCGCTCATCCTACATGGCTGCTGCACACTGGGGAGCTAAAGCGGCCTAGTGGTGTCACAGCACCGTGGAGAGCTTTTAGCCGCCATCCATCCGAGAGCAGCCAATTTAGCAGAATGTTTTTACATGTAAACGGTAAAAAGACACGGTGCCCTTTTTATTCCCCAAAAGTTTTTGCATGGTGACTTTTAACTGTTTGTACACATCTCCTGTAGCAGGTTTATTTCCTTTTGCACACGCTGTGGTTGGATGTGAGCTGAATCGGTGATAGAACCAGATTTACGGAACCATTGTTGAACGTGCAAGATGTTTACAACGCATCGAATGTTAAGTTTTGGTTGCCACGATATGAATAAAAATTACACAATGTGATTATATTGCTATACGTTGAGATGGTGATATGCCTCATGTATATTGGAACAACTTGGTAAAGCTGTGATGTGTCACAGTTAAAAATCTGCATAGATAAATGACGTGAATATATATTTTTTCTTTTTGAAGAGTGAATGCCACGACTGATCAAAGTCCGTCAAGACTGTATCCGGAGTCTCTGGGATTGGTTAGAATGCTCACAAAACACAATTTATGGTTTGTTAGCACTTAGTTACGTACTGCAGGTTTCTACAATATCAGAATTGCAAATACTGTTATTAACGATTACCAGCAAGGGTGAACAAATCATAAATTCATTAGGTAGCTCACCAGGCAAGTAAAAGCTCCAGTGTGCTGCTTTGTCCAATGTTTTGTTTGCCTGGAAACGGACTAGGCTAAACGGTGGTAGCTAATAAAATGTAATTAAATGTAATGAACCAGTTAGCTAGTTAAGTGCATTGATAGAGACTAAGGGAAATGTGTCGCGAATTCTTCTTCTCGGCGTACAGTAGCAGTTCAAAGTGCTCCAGCTGTTATTCTCATGTTGTGTTGATGTCATGGTTTTGTCTTGTGACTTTGTTGTGATTCTAGTTTTGTTTCCACCCCCTGTCCTGTCATTGGTTCATTTCCCCAAAACCTGTTCTCCATTTAGCTCTTGATGAATTGGTCTGTTTATATCCTGTTGTGCCTTTGTCTAGTTGCGAAGTTGCAAAGTCTTGCCATGCAGTTTGCATTACGCATTATCTTTCAGTGTTATTTGTTTTCTGGTTTGTTTTTTGTTTTTTGACAGTAGATTATTCTTGTTCGTTTCAGCCTGCATGTGTTCTGATCCCTGCTATTGCTAATCATCGATTTTGATGATCAGATCGTTACGAATAAAAAACAGGCTGCGCTTGTGCACACGTGTTAACAGTACTGCCCAGTCTCATGTTTTAGTTGCTTGGAAACTGACTAGCTAAAAAAAAAGGTAGCTAGTTAGCTAGTTAAGCGTGTTAACACGGGCTAAGAGAAACAAAAAAGTATATGATTTTTGTTAAACCTCTTTAAACAAGGTTTCTAATGTAGCACATTGTCGTTGCGACCACAATATATTAGTCAACATTTAAGACTTTATTGATCCCACACTGCGGAAATTCCCTCGTTACAGCAGCTCCATTACACAAAAAACAGATAGGAAAGAATACACATTAAATAGGAATAGAATTGAAATTTTTTTCTAAAATATATATACAATAGGAATAGAAAAATAAGAATAAAAGTAGTAAAAAAATCATAATAATGGTAATATGTACAGTATGAACATCTCGATGTATGTACAGATGAATACAAATATGAATATATACAGATGAGTAACACCTTGTTTATATACATAAATGGATAAATGGATTATTGCACAGTTAACAATAGAGGGTGAGCAACAAATAATAATAATAAATGAATAAATGTTCATATTGCAGAATTATTGTGAATGTGTAGGTTGATGCTGTAAAACAGATAGCAGTGCTACATTATGTTGTTTTTTGTATTAAAGAGTCTGACTGCTGTAGGGATGAAGGACCTAGTGCTCTTTCTTGTATTTCAGTTATATGTTATGTTCTGCCCTCACATCACATGTAAAAGATAAAGATTTGTTTAACTGCAAGGTGAGTGTATGTCGTAAGCAAGGGAGTTTTGTAATAACTTTGCACTGAACTTTTGCTCAGTTTCACCTGCATTTGCACAGACTTGCATATACCTGATTCTGAAAAAAGCCCCAAACGTTTGCAACTACGTATGCAAATAAATCCAAATGAAGCCCGATCTCACCACAACCGATGTGTGTAGTGCGGCAGGTGGGGGAACATGCATTCAGTTACAGTCAGTCAATAGTTGGGTTATTTCTTTTTCTGGTTGTTAAACCTGCTTGTCCCCCTCTATGGAGCAGAAGGTGTGATGAGACAGGGTGAAACTTAGATATGCAATTCATAGCTACACACACACATAATGCCGTTTGAAGGAAATGAAAGCTACAAGCAAATATCATGAGCAACAATGTTCCAGTGATTAGAAACTGACGATTACATTTCGATGCTCTCAGAAAAGCACAGTTGACCAATTTCCCAGAACAAACCTTAAACAAAGTTTATTCATGAATAAACATAATAATGCTAAGATTTAGAAACAGCATGCAGTCATGTTGGGGGAAATGTTTCATTTAGTCTGTGGAATTCAGAAAGAATTGTGAGGTACTGAAGGATTCAAACCTCTACAACTAATAGAGAAGCCAAGGACAGGATAACTGAAAGCTGTTAAAAAATTAAAACAAAATAGAGGCACATGCACTAACATTCTGGGGAAGTGGTGCATTTTTAGGTTAACCACCGATGCTGTGTATTAGCAATTTGAAAACACATTGTGACTTAATGGCCATTTAATTCACCCTGCAAGGTGTATTGATTTCATTAATATTAAAATGTCATTCTTTATGTGTTACCGAAAAAAATAAGGATGGTGTGAACAGCTGCAGCTCCGTGCATCCCGGCATATGGAGCTGATCCTCCTCTGCTTCTCCCTAAAGGAGATACGTGGGTCACTCGGATTTTTATTGATGTGGCCAAACTCTATTAAACAAGCTTATTATAGAGCTCTAATCAGGGAGCAGCTGCTACCCCGCATGTAAAGAATGGCCCATGTTAGTCTTTCCATGATCCTTCAGCTGCGTCCGGAGGAGTTTAAGAAGCCATTGTTGTGTTCTGAGGAGGAGGGGATGAGAAAGAGCCACTGAGGAGTGTCGTACTCGCTCTTGGCTTTCGGGACAGTGAAAAGATCTGCAGAAAAGAGATGTGTACGCTTTTTCATACTTTTTATTTCTCTCCGAAATGAGAAATGCAAAGACTTTCGTCATTGCCATGGCGAGTGGCTCCTCGGTCACGGGCATTCCACTAGGCACGTTGTTGTTTTTAGCGCTTTTTTTTTTTTTTTTTTTTTACAGAATGGAGACAATCCTAATGCTAAAGCAGGGACACGAACACACTGTCCAGGCTTTCTACTCAGCAGGGCTCTTTCCTTTGTGAACGCGGAATTACATAACATACAGCCCACTCTCACATACCAACAGTACAGACATAAAGTCTGGGACGCTTGGGACCATAATGCTTTAGCTTTTTTAAGGTCAAGTGTACTAAAGCGCTTGTTCTCTCACAGTCCAAGAGGTTTCTCTCGCTCTCTTTCACTTTCTGGATGTCCAAAGGCCTTGGGGCCATGCAGTGCTGCTCGAGTTGAGTAGGACTGATTATTCTGCTCGGCTGCTGAAGGATATTGTACCAGCATGCGCTTCAGAGGGCTGGAGAAGGGTGATCTGCATCTCTACAGAAATCTCTCAGTGTCTCTTTTATCTTTCTTCGAGTGTCCTTTGAGTGTCTCCTCAAATATCTGTCTCTGTCCCATCCCCTCAACATATCTCTGTCTCTCTCGTCTTCCAGGCATTCATCTATCTTCTTCATCATCATATGTATGTTTTTGCGTGCATGTCTGTTGTTTGAACAGTAAATGGGATGTTTGTCTTGCCATTGTTGGCTCAACACACTGGCATCCATACAACACATCATTTTCCTTATGTAAACCGAAGCAGCCTCTTCAGACTGACCCCCATGGCGTCTCCTCCACCCTCCTGCTCACTCCATCCTGTTCACCACACTCAACTGCCATTAACTGCTTATCGAAGCCTAAAACGAAGCACATCTGCGCAATACTTCCTGTTTCCTGGTTGGAAATATTTGGACAGGAGTTTATTTGGGATGTTAATCCCTATTTGATAGATGAACATGTTAACTTGCTTCTATGTGGAAGAATCTCATAAAAATAAAAACCAGGTGCTCGTATAATTGTATCAGTAGCTATAGACTTACTAAGACTTGTCCTGTCTCTCTGTCTCTGTCTGTCTCTCTCTGTCTGGCTTACTCTTGCTCAGCTGCAAGGCAGAAATTTGACTCAGGGGAAAACGCCTCCCCACCCTGTCACGGATCCACCCCCTCCACTCAATCCCACATAATCTCCTGGTTGAACTGTGAATCAGAGGCAGCAGGGTTAGGCTGATCATAGCGTGGTTAACACAGACTAATGTGTAAAAGTGCCACTTTTTTGTACTATTCTGGACAACAAAAAATATAACTTCCATTGGCACTCAGACTTTAATTCTTCACAAATGAAGGCTACCACAAAGAACATTTTCCATGACAGTTTCCAAGAATAAGCTTGGTGGGGGTGGTGGTAGCTCAGTGGTCGAGACATTGGACACCTGATTGGAAGGTCATGAGTTTAAATCCCAGCTGCTCACTTGTGTAAATGAGATAAATGTCAGTCACTCTGGATAAGGACATCTGCCAAATGCCATAAAAAATAAAAACTGAAATTCAAACATCTGTCAGGATTTGACCTTTAACCCCTTAAAAGTTAAGTTATTCATCCTAAAGCTTATTATTCAGTAGCTACCATGAACATTGATAATGTAGTGATGAGTGTGCGAGTTTAATGGGTGAATAATTTACAGTGGGGTAAAAAGTCTTAGACTACAATGAAAATCTTTTTTTTTTTTTTTTTTTTTTTACATTGAAAATCTTTCATTGAAAACTGGAAATAAATAGTTTTAGACTTTAAGATATTTCTTTATTTCTTTATTTATTACCCAAAGAAATGAAATGTCTTATCTTAGATATTCAGGAATCAGGATTCTGCACTATTTCTAAGTTACTATTTAAAGTTAAACAAATTTGTGATATTGACCATATTGTACAAAAGGTCAGATTTTCCTTGAGTCTTATTTTCTATTGAAGCACATGTTCAGATGATTCGATCGAATATGGGTCGACAGGTTTTACACAAATTTGTGAACTCCAGGCCAGCGTGAGTGGTTTAATCTGGGTTCTCCAGGTTCCTCCTACTGTACCTCCTACAAACATGCCCATGTTGAGTGTGTGTGTGTATTGCACCTAATGTTCCTGTGATCCAGGAACATTCCCGATCCACCACGACCCTGATCCAGATCCACCACGACCCTGATGAGGATAAAGCAGTTAATGAAGATGAATGGATGAATTTGTGTGTGTGTGTGTGTGTGTGTGTGTGTGTGTGTGTGAGTGCAGCTTGTCTGTGTTTAGATGCAGCCACTGTCAATCCAAATTGATAGAAAAGTTATGCCTGTCAACCAAATCAGGGACCCCCCCTTCAGTAAACCTGGCTTATTATTCAGTTATTTATCTTTAAATATATTATTCATCACCTACTATAAAACGAATAGTAACGGTATATACTTATGACAGTAATGAATGTTAATTTAGACATTCAGAGACCACGATTTGAGAGTTAGCTGTGATAGTTAACACAGTTACATCCAGTATATATTGTATATTATACACACTTATATCACAGTGCTGTTGTCTGATTGGTCAGAAAGTATTGATTCGTTTTCTATAACAGTAGCTCTGACAGTAGTTCTGGCTGCAAGAAAAACCACATGTTTATATTAATGCACTCTGTTTAAAACCTTAGCGTTTCTGTAGTAATTAATTCACAGGGATTTCTATGGGAGACGCTCCACTAAATCTTAGACTAATATTAAACTAAATATTAAATATTAAATATTAAATATTAAAATTTGCTTGTATTTTCTCATTTGTAAGTCGCTTTGGATAAAAGCGTCTGCTAAATGAATAAATGTAAATGTAAACGTATTGTTATTTAATTTTTTTTTTTTTTAAAGCATAAAATTTGATGAAAATGATGATGCCTCATTCATTAATAAAGTAAAAGGACATGCTCGAACATGATGGAGGTAATGCATCGCATCACCCTTTCATTACTGTGCTTTATTCCTTCATTTGTGCACACGATTTCTATGAATTTATAGAACTACTGGTTCTTATTTCTTCACAGACACAGTTTGACCACTGACCCACATCCTTGTGTTTACTTGAACTTTTATGTCTTCCCTACCTTTTCAATTAAACCGAATAAATAATTATTAGCTACTATGTGGCGCCCGTCCCTGTTTCCCCGCTGTGCATTGTGTAATTGCTGTAGTGCTTGCTGAGGTGCATTCGCACACAGTCATTATGTAGGTATATAATTACACACCATTCTTATCCATTTAAGAACCAAAGCATGTTGTTCCTGAGTTTTCCACCGATCATATTTTTGATTTTTTTTGTGTGTTCTGAGCGGCTGACTGTTTTATTTATGCGGTGTGTTAATGAATTCTGCCTGCTGTAGGCTCGATGAGCAATAACCAGCGTGCTGGATGTGGGTGGTGCGTCCTTCTTCTCATCGTTTCACATTGCACAGAAACTTCATCATACATTGGAAACGAATCTGCATCAAGTGTAGAAATAAACTGTAATGTGCACCTATTAAATGATTGAAACGCTCATTTGCAAAGCCTTCAGAATCAAAGCAGTGCATACTGTTTCAAAATTTCAGCTGGAGAATGATTTATTTATTTATTTATTTGCAAGCAAAGTGTGGGAAGATGTCTATTTTTGCAGGCAGATGATATTTCGTGTTGTCTTGTCATTAAAATTGGCGCTTTTTTTTTTTTAGGCTGGATGGAAATATAGCAATACTGATAAAATGTGAAATCTGTACCTAATGCTGTTTCTCAATTTCAGCAGTGAAATCACAGACTTTACATCACATGTGAGAGACATTTGTGTACTGGTCGTGATTGGCCCATGGTTGCATTGTAAAATACGTGTACGTAAGCTAGTGAGATTGAAGGGAAGTTAGACAGCTTTGTAACGACCAAATGTTCTGTAGTGAACTGACCGTTAACTCAAAATGATATGAGAAAACGATGTTCCTGCTGCAACATGGAAAAATACAAATCCGTTCCAGGAAAAACTCCTCGAACCCATCCCGCTGTCTGATCTCTGCTCTCTTAAACGTGCAAAGTGCTTCTCCAGTCCTTCAACATCCTATTAGCTAATTCTCCAAATGACCAGAGTAAGCTAACATTACCTCCCTGGCTCACCAAGTGAGTAGGCTTCTGTTGATGAACTGGAGTCGAAACTCACCGCACTGAAAGGTCTCACTGCTGTAGCAGTTGAATATTTTACATTCCTCATTTCCAATCTGTAAGAAAGAGAAAATACGACCGAGCAGAGCTCAGAGTGTACAGGCTGTATGATCAAATCAAATTTTGTACTATTTCATGTTCATGAAAAAGCTCAACGCTGAAGATGAATCATAGCCACGCTATGCACGTTTCTAAATGAGAACCTAGAGTCGTACAAATGATGAATGCACGATGAGAGGCCTTGATGCGGTCACAGGAAAACAAGTGATATTTTAAAAGAGTGTCTGAGATAAAAGTATAGTTTTGAGGTAGCTGCTCATGACATTATCATGAATTATCATATTGTAGTCCTATTAAAGAATAAAACATGACAGGGTGGGCTTTTATAGGAAAAGAATAATTATTTCCTCTTAAACCACAGCACTCTACCAGTTACATTACACAATATTGTATGTTTTATTTATTTATTGTAGCATTTTAATAGCATGTTTGCCTTCCACCTCTGGGGGTGGGGGTTCGAATCTCGCCTCCACCCTGTGTCCACGGAGCTTGCATGTTCTCCCTGTGCTTCAGGGGTTTCCTCTGGGTACTCCGGTTTCCTCCCAGTCCAAAGGTGTAGGCTGATTGGCATCTCTGAATTGTCCATAGTGTGTGAATGTGTGTGTGATTGTGCCCTGTGATGGGTTGGCACCCTGTCCAGGACGTCCACCATCTTGTGCCCTGAGTTCCCTGGGATACACTCCAGGCTAGCCCTCGACCCTGTGTGGGATAAGCGGTATGGAAAATGGATGGATGAAACACAGCTTGTCATTGTTGTTGCCAAGGAACTGTAATTCTCCAGTGGTGGAAAACTTACTGACTGACAGCACATTGACGCAGGAGACTCCATCCATAAATGCTTA
Organism: Stegophilus panzeri; assembly: GCA_024331685.1. Classification (NCBI taxonomy): domain Eukaryota; kingdom Metazoa; phylum Chordata; class Actinopteri; order Siluriformes; family Trichomycteridae; genus Stegophilus; species Stegophilus panzeri. The sequence goes on from JANDJT010000103.1 coordinate 15,431,209, forward strand.
CAGAAAACTTTATCATATCAGTGATTAGTATTATTCTTTGTTAAATAATGGAACAACAGCTTCTGACCAATCAGATTAGAGAATTCATCATTGCTGTGGTATAAATAAATGAAATGACTGGAATTTCTATTAGAAAAATAGAAGTACTTTATTGTTATTGTAAGATTCCTTTTGATATGCAATTGTATTTTGCATATATTTTGCACATACTGTATGTTTTGCAGTTATGGTACTTTTTTAAAACATTTTTTTGCCAGAGCTCAAAAAATGGCATTTCCACCTGTTTTTGGGGGTGCCCATGTTTAGCATTGAATTTATTTGTGATGTCACACTCGACAGTAGTTTCTTTTTTTTTTTTACCTGGCCTACTAGTTTTACATGTTATACTTTTATTGTGGCAGATATGTATAAGGTGTTTTACTATCAAAAAAGCTGTAGTTGTGCTGTCGTTTTATCTCTGTACCATTGTTTGCCCAGCAGGGGACTCAGACCCCACCCGTTTCCCATCACCGTGCTCACCAGCAGCAAAACGCAGAGTCATGATACTCTACACACAGAAACCCAACAGTGCCCTGTCTAATGTTATAACAGACTTGCAGCGCTAAAATAATTCATTTGTTTATACTGATTGAAAATGTCCAATAAGTCAGTTTCCATTCCTCTGGCAGTATGGAACGCCGGTGTACTGTGAGAAAGGGTTAATGTACTTACGGCACAATCTGCATTGTATCATGTATACTTACTGAAATCTGTAGATATTCCAGTACGTTATACATTATCTTAATATTTATTTATATTACAGTTATTCTGCTGTTACACTTTGTTGCATGATGCATTGACTATGTGTAACTGCCAAAATCTGTGTGGTTACATGACTTGACCAATAAAACTAATGCTGATTAACATGAAGTGACCCCAGTGTTTAGTATACTGTACATACAGTATCTCATTAACCAAACATCGTCTGTTAACACTTCACCCTCTCTGCATGCGTCCTGACCATGTTCTTTTTGTGCCGTTGTGTAGAGGACCTGCTGCCGTTTGGCTTCCCCAATATAGACATGGGTCCTCAGCTGAAGGTGGTGGAGAGAACGCGCACTGCCACCATGCTCTGTGCTGCTAGTGGCATCCCTGATCCAGAGATCTCCTGGTTCAAAGACTTCCTTCCTGTGGAGCCGGCGATCAGCCAGGGCCGTATTAAACAGCTACGATCAGGTATGTTACAGAGAACAACTCAGATCACTGATTTATCCATAGAATAGTGGTGTGGTTTGATGATCTCGGGGTTTATATTTGCGGAAAATGCTAAATAAGCACTTCTGTGCGTCCAGAGTAAAGTAGAGTGCACTAGTCACATAGTGTTTTATATTTCTGCCTAAGGATAATATTATAATTAGGGGAAAAAATTATCCGCCGAAGGTTTTTGTACAGTTTTCGTAATATAATCATACTGTATTAATGATATGCCTGTATAGGCAGTGAATTGGGTATGTTTTGCTGTAGAGGTTTTCATCTGATGCTAGTCCAGAGGTTAGATTGCCTGCTTGTTGACCCAGAGATAAAGTGTTCAAATGAAGGGGTACTTTAGGACAGGCAGTCATTTCTAAAATCACTGCTTTTTACTGCAGCTCAGCTTGGGAGGGAAGCAAAGATATAGCTTGCTTTTTTTGTTTTTGTTTTTGGAGACTCTAATTTGTGACTGGAGCCTGAACAGAAGGCTATGATTAGAGAATTTACTCCAGGGGTCATCAGTTACATTTGACATGGGGCCAAAGACCGGGCCAGAGCCGCCCTTGCTTTATCGGTCTGCTGCGTGTTTAGAATGGATACCAACATTCAGTAGATTACATTTAATAGCCTTGCTTGTAATTTCTCATTTTCAGAACATTATTAGATCTTGCATTTCATTTCATCCACCATTTAAAGGGGTCATATAATGATTTTAAAAGTTCATTATTTTGTTTATTGGGTGTAATAGAATAGGTTAACATGCTTTAATGTTCAAAAAACACATTATTTGTCACATACTGTACATTATTGCAGTACCTCTATTCCCAGTCTGTCTGAAACGCTCCGATTGAGTTCTGATTTCTACAAAGCCCCTCCTTCCGAAAAGCCCAGAGTGCTCTGATTGGCCAGCTGACCCATTGTGTTGTGATTGGCCAAAAACCTCAAACGTGTGTCGGAAATGTAATGCCCCTTTACCATAATCGCGAACTTCAGCTTCCAAGGCTTCTAAAGCGTTTATAAACACTGTTAATAATGTCGTCGGTTTTACCGTATCGGTTCGAGCCCGAGTCAGATTCTGAAAATGCGGATGATCGAGCAGATCTATTGGAACCAACTTTACGAGCACGACTTGAGCAGAACGTTTCACAGTGGTAAGTTTTTATTTTGTAACTCTCCTGTCTTTTAGATACGATGTTATAACGTTTTAATTTGTCATCTTCACTGTAAAAACTTTGTGTCCTGAAGTGACAACATAAAATACAGTTTTAAAAAATGTTATGAATTAAAAATGTAAAAATTATGGCGGCATTATGCTGATATTTCAAATTGTGACGTAGACGTTTGCGGAAGTAATATCTGGGCTTCAATCGAGGCGTTTAAACAGGTCTGGATCAGTGTTATCTGTTAGATAGAATAAATCCCTTTGTGGAAGACTATGAGCTTTGTAACTTTGCAGAACTTATACATGTGAAAACAGATACATTACACAGTAAAGGACAAGGAAAACATTAAAAAGCATCATATGACCCCTTTAATATTCAGACAAATGTTAAGGAAATGTGTAATGTCACACAGCAGAAATAGGCCTACATTATATGTCTTTATATATTTAGTATAGAAGATTAAAATGAAATCCCTATTAAAATTTACTATTTAGTGTAAAAAAAAAAAAAATCCACAGCTGCTTGACATATTTTACACACAACTTGGGACTGAGATGGATCTTGTTTAAAAGTAAAGTGCATAACAAGAGGTGTGCCTTTGCTTGTTGTTTTTCCTGGAAACGATCTGTTTTCAGTCTCATAGCTAACGAGAGCATTTTTCGATATTCATATGAGTATGTTTTTCACTCTGTAGTCCTACTCTTATGGTAGTCTACTTACACTTATACTTAGTGTTTATTATTAGAAGTAACTGTGTATACATACACGCACACACACACACACACACACATACACACATACACACAGTGTGAGAGAGAGAGAGAGAGAGAGTACAATACCTGATTTTGGCGGTTCTTTGTTAAATATATCTTGCACAAGAAATGATGATGAAGGGCAGGTTGCTATAAATGACATATAAAGTCGCAGTGTAAGTATTATACATTTCGAGTAGGTCAACTGCAAGAACAGAAACTACTGTTGGTTTGAAAGAGGCACATCGCTAACAACACTTCAGTATTGTTTGTCAGTTTTGTCTTAAATATAATACCTTCTTATTTTTTTCTGGTGTGAACGATGCAATATTTTTTAACTAGCCCAATGAACATTTACATCTTCTAACCCCCTTTTTGAAAATAGTTACTTTGCTCCAGACCACATCTCAGTAAGCTTGTACCTGTTGGAAAGAAGATCTTGGAAAGTTTAATCAATTCTATTAATCAATTCTATTGTTTTTGCTATACACTGAATACATTTGGGTTTGAGACCAAAAGATGAATATGAGACGATTGATCAGAATTTCAGTTTTCATTTCCTCATATTTACATCTAGATGTGTTTAACTACTTAAAACCAGGCACCTTTGGTGTCAGACCACCCAATTTTTAGGTGAGCAAAAGTATAGGAAAAGTATTAAGAACACTTATTTGGTGTATATAATATTTGTTTGCAAGCCCCAGTGACCCAGTGACATCATCAAATGGTTGCATTTTACCTTTATGTTGCTTTTCCAGGCTTTTACTATAGCTTCTATGTTGGTGATGCCACTAATTGTGGTTTTTGGGTTTTTCTTCACAGCTCTCACAATGTTTGTCATCACCTGCTGTTTCCTTGGCTGACCTGTACCATGTCTGGTTGTTAGTACACCAGTTGTTTCTTTTCTTTTTTTTTCCAGGACATAAATTGTTGCACTGGCTATTCCTAATGCTTGTACAATGGCTCTGATAAATTTTCTCTCTTTTCTCATCTTCAAAATGGCTTGCTTTTCTCCCATAGACATCTCTATGATCTTCAAGTTGGTTTATCTTTTTTAACAACAAATGCAGTCTTCGCAGGTGAAACCTATGGCTCAAATCAAGAGCAGACATTCAGAGCTATTTCATTCTTTAATCCCTCAATTTAACAGGGCACACCTGGGCAGCAAGAAACACTTATCAGTCACAGTTATGTTCCACAGTTATGACGGGATGGGGGGGGTATGGGATGGTGGGCGGTTGGTGGTTGGGTTCAAACAAAAGGTGCCATGTTCTAAGTTGTTTAACACATCTACATGTAAATATGAGGAAATGAAAGCTGAAATTCTGATCTATCGTCTCATATTCGTCTTTTGATCTCAAACCCAAATGTCTTCAATGTATAATGAAAACAATAGAATTGGCATTACCGTTCCAATACTTTCAGAGGGGGCTGTATACTGTTACATGACCACTGCTAGCTGGAACATCATGTCATCCTCAGTGCAATTCATACCTGCTTAGCATTATCATTCTTGCCTTTATGATCCCACTAAGCAGCATGACACCATTTCCTCGCACCTGTTCCCTGATGAGAACAAGACCCCACTCGACCCGCTGTGTTGTTCGTCAACTGAAAGCATCGACGCTGGGCTTTTGCTAATGATGAAAAGTGACACAGTAAATAGGCTAATGCTTGATTACTTTAAGTGGACTGTTGATGTGTTTCATAATGACACACACACACACACACATTCAGCGCTGCAGAAAAGGTCAGGACCTAGTTTTTTTGTTTGTTTGTTTGTTTGCTTGCTTTTTTCCTTTTCTTTCTCTTTTTTTTTTTTACTAGAAACACTTTACCATTTCTCCTAATCTGAAGGAGTTCATCAACAGAAATGTCAGCGTGCTTTCATCAAAACAGAGCCGCATGTAACAGATGCACACCGGGGACGGTGTAATTGTGAATTATGTTGAGAGAGCCAGTTTCATGATCCTTGATACGAGTCCCAGAGAGTGAGTGGGGAGAGCAGATGAGGGTGTCAGAACATATAAAAGTGTGCTGATCTTCTGTTAAAAGAGAGGCAGAGAGACTGAAGAGGACAAAGTTTGACGTATGGTGAGACCCAGAGATCAGGGCCGCAGAGATAAACGGGGGAATGGGAACGCTAAACTGATCAACAGCAACAGAAATAGTATGCAAGCGTGTTACTTTTTTCATTCTCATTTCTCCATCAGTATTATCGTTTGCCTCTCATTATTTCAGCCTTCCTTTTATTCCGTATTTCTCCCTTACCCTCTCATATCTCTCTCAGCGTCAGGATAATGACGCGCATGCTCCGGCGTGTGACTCAGCCTGAGCTTCTGATTAGGGCATGCTCGTTATCGCTTACGGATAAGGATAACAGGGTAATAAAAAAGAGCATAATAAAAAGAAGCAGGACTACTAATCACTCGGACAAGGACCGCCGCTTCTCTGTCAGCATGAGAACAAGCTTATTAGCTTCAAATCGAGCCGCGGCACCCATCAAGGCATTTTATCACAAAAGCCAGCTTTGCTGTCATAGAGATGACACGTCAATGCTGGAAGAATTCCTGTGGTTTTCATGTTTATTTCTCTTTGGTATTTTATTTTATTTATTTTTTTGCTGGTTTAGCGTTCTTCCTGTCCTGGTCAGTTTTGTCCTGAGCCGCTTTGGGGAAATGTTATGCTAACCATACTTTTTTTGCAGTCCCATAACTTTCCACTTTCCTACCCTTTTTGTGTTTCAGTGCTCATCCATTTCACTTTGCCTGTGGCACTAGGCAAGAAGGATTACTTCTAAATTCAGTGACATTTCGCCGGTTCCAGTTCTCAGCAAGGCGAGATTAACAATAAGCTAATGGAGCTTTTTGGGTGCAACTCAAATCTCTCGAAAGGACGCTAGAGTGATTGTGTGCGTGTGTGTTTGTGCGAGGGAAGGAGAAAGCGTGCTACATAAGACGTGGATTAAGCACAGTTTTCCTAATGTTTTGTCGAGTATATGGGGAAGTATGTGCAGAGGATTTTATGAAATTCAAAAAGTGGAACTTTCATATATTCTAGATTCATTACACATAAAGTGAAATATTTCAAGCCTTTTTTTTGTTT
>JANDJT010000103.1:15438746-15451119 GCA_024331685.1 Stegophilus panzeri
TGCTATGTAATAATTGAGTTCTTCTTTCTGTAGTGGTTTTATTCCTAGTTAATTTTGCTACTGTGTTGAATAGAAATATTTAAAACGCATTGTTGAAAAAACAACACGCAAGATATTAACAATGCACTAACAATGTTTTTTGAAGAAGAAACATCTAGAAAAACCAGTTCTAGTGTTTCTAATAATCCAGTCGTAGTCAGTAACGTCAGAGATTGAGCTGCTTAACCTGCGTGAGCTGAAGCTGAACAGTGAATGAACAGTGGTAAACTGAAGCGGTTTACTAGCGGGTTAATTAACTCGCCCAAACAAATCCTATACGCATGTGAGGTTAATCAGACACGTACACAACATAAACCTCATATTACAGCTTTTACAAGTTTGAAGTGAACGTGAACTTAAGTAAGGCGCTAAGTAGAATGGTAAGTCACGTTGAGAATACACTCTTTACGTAACAACGCACTAAAACACGGAAAATGAAGAACTAAAGCATAAAGAATTCACGATATTGTATTCCAGTCCATTTTATTTATTGTTTTGGTTGTGTGGTTTTATTTAATTTATGTTTCATTATTTACGATATGTAATTTTTTTTTTTGACATTGCAATGCCAATGTCTTAATTTTCTTTAGAATTAACAGCTTGTTGCTCTTTGAAAGGGTGTGCTTGGATTATTATGCTGGTATTCAAACAGACTTTATGTTAAAACCTTAATGAACTTTCTTTTACTTTCACACTATCCGTTGTTACCCAGATGAGGACGGGTTCCCTTCTGAGTCTGGTTCCTCTCGAGGTTTCTTCCTCATATCATCTTAGGGAGTTTTTTCCTCGCCACTGTCGCCACCGGTTTGCTCATTAGGGATAAATTCACACATTTATAATCTGAATCCTGTGTTTATATGTTTCTATAAAGCTGCTTTGAGACAATGTCCATTGTTAAAAGCAGTATACAAATAAAATTGAATTGAAAGTGAATTGAATTATATTATCCTTATATCAGTGGCATGAAATGGTCTTAAAATGACAATAATATTGTTTACCGCAATTATTTCTGGGACAATACATTGTAATACAAAAGTATTTATCATGACAGGCCTACCTATACAGTTTAATATCGAGTTGTATTATTGATAATGTTCACACTAAGCAACAAGCACACTAAGTTTGTTGCTGTGTGTCAGTGTGAGAAGGGTAGCTGCCAGAGGCTCAGCACGCAGCGTTGTGTGTGTGTGTGTGTGTGTGTGTGTGTGTGTGTGTAACTCTGTGTGTGTATGAATACATTAGAGCACGACAGATGGCAAGTGTGATTGGTCATACTCAAGCAGAACACACACAAAGCTTACCTTACCTGATGCACACGCATGAACCTGCACACCCAAACACACGCTCACGGTCCCGCCCCCATCCCCCAGCCCCCCCCCATATTCAGACATGTGCAGGCAAACGTGCTGCCTTAGACAGATTGATTTCTTGCTTCTTTTTTTTGTGTTTTGCCCTCATCATGTCAAGGCAGTCTGAGAAGTCAGCTCTCAGAAATTCCGCAGGGAGGCGATTCTGCAGAGAACCGAATGCATGTCTAAGAAGTGCAAACTGACAGAGATAGAGAGGCAGACAAGGTTGGGGGTACGAGTGGAGAAAAGGTAGAAACACTCATTATGAAGTCAGTTTGAACAAGTTTCCCAACTGACGCCATGTTGGTTAAAACCCCCAGGCTGCTGTTTTGAGGTATTTTCACACTCCTAGCTGTTTGAATGAGAAGTTACCCATGCTTCAGGATCTGATCAATGGATTGCCGCTTGTCTTTTGGATCTCTGACAAGTACCTGCAAAAAACCAGAAAGTTATTTCCATAAATGGCTGATTTTGACAGAAATGTGACTTCACTAGGCAAGCATGCGTGAGCGTTTGTGGAGGAAGCATAGAGATGCTGCTTTGCCGAATTTAGATTAGCATTCGCGTGATTGGAGTGGGTTTTTAGGGCACACCTGTGCCAAACTCCATTAAACTTTCTGAACTGAGTCTTGGGGCTTTACTGTCGTAATCATGATGCAAATGCTAAAATAAGCCATGAGATCATGGCAGTGGAGCATGTGGGTGTGGGACAAATATTATTGATATGTTTATGGAGTTAGAATGAATCCATTTTCCATTCGCTTCAACTGCTGTGACTCCTGACGCCCCCTGAACCAGCCTAATTCAAATTTAGGTTCCTGTTTTTGACTGACAGGAGTGCAACCCAATGTACAGTACTCTACAGCTGTTGAAGCCCATCCACCTCACGGGTCGACATGTTGTGTGTTCTGAGATGCTTTTCTGCTCACCATGCTTGTAAAGAGGAGTTATTTAAGCTACCGTAGCCTCCACATCAGCTGGAGACTGGTCATTCAGCCCTGATCTCTCTCACGAACAAGGTGTTTTGTCCTGCAGATCTAGATGGTGTCCCCCCCCAAACTCTAGAGATGGTTGTGTGTGAAAATCCCAGGAGATCAGCTGTTTCTGAAATACCCAAACCAGCCCGCCTGGAGAGCGCAAATTTCTCCATGTTTACAACAGACAAAAAAAAAAATGGAGAAAAAAAAATGGATTAATGACACTCTTGGCCTGTAGCTGCATTTTATGCATTGCACATTGTGGGTTTGTGCATTGCATGAATAAGCAGGTGTAGAGGTGTTCCTATTAAAGTGGCTAGTGGATGTATGCTGTAACGATTTAATGAGTCACCAGTTGGTGACTTGTTTAGAAATATTATTTTGCCCATGACACGAGTTACAACTTTTGGACCAAAGTGGGTCCAGTAGCAACAAATGTCACAGCCCCTGTTGCTATAGTGATAACAGAAGAAAAAAAAAAAAATGCCCAACCTAATTAGCAATTGTTATGCTTGCACCTGCATGAAAATAAACTCCCTGATCCTCTATTGCTTTTTCTATTGCATATTCTGTGCTAAATTTATATTTATTGCTGTGGCATGACTGTAATATCTTGATCATGTTGCACATTAAGCTTTGGACCCGAAAGAGAAATAAAGAATAGAGAGAAGGAAAGCATTCAGTAATGTGTTTAATTGTGCAGTACAGAAACAGTGTTTAACAAGAGAAAACTTTGCTTTAGATTTCTCCAACACAATAGTTAGGTTCATATTACGCCAAAAAAGCCATTTATTCCTGAGACCCCTTTTGTTTTATATAACACCCATCAAGGGGTGTGCTGCATGCATGTGTGTGTGTGTGTGTGTGTGTGTGTCTGGGTCTGTGTCTAAGAAGCTTTATGCAGCTAGGTGGAAAGCACCTAGTGAGTGAGAAAGAAAATGAGACTGTTGTGATTTCCATGGACACACACACACACGCATACACACAAGCTATTACGTTGCGGGCGGTTGCTTGTTTGTTCGGATGCGCAGTACTCTCATTAGTCTGTTCCACCTGAATCTTCTGGATCAATCTGGGGTCTACTGCTGCCAGGGTCTGTTTGTGTGTGCGTGTGTGTAGGTGTAAATTTGTTGCCAGGATCGACTTTTCTCAACTACAGAGAGACTCCACGAGAGACAGACTGGAGGCATACGTCTGCTCTTATTATCTGCACAGCACCTCCCAGGAGGAATAGGTCTAGTCTCTCTCCCTCTTTGTGTATGTGTGTGTATGTGCGTGTGTGTATTGGACAGTAAAGTCAGTGCCTCGGAACCCTGAAACCTTTAGATGGGCAAGGTGTAGAGCAAGATGCATCATGACAGGTTGAGGCTAAGGGAATGGCAGGTCACTATTTATTCTGCCTTCACATCTTTTATTAAATGGAAAGGTGTTTCAGGGGGAAGATCAATGACTGATGCGTAGGTCAAAAACAAGGTCAAAGAAAGAAAGAAAGAAGATTGGAGTGGTCACCCACGTTTGAATAGCAAAGAGGCGACAGCCATCCTTAACTGAAAGCTGTCCTATGACGCTTGAGTAGCAGTTAGAAAAGGAGCGGTGAATGACTTCATGTTTCATCCTCCAAATCTCAGAGGAACCACATTCAAGTCATGTAGACAAAAGCATAATTCCACTTGGGAAGAAAAAAACATTCACGTCAAGCTCAGAAGAGTCCGAATTTGGAAGCATCCCCAATTTCTCTGACCAAAGCTGGAAGTAAGGCAACTGGCACAGTCAACATGATCCATTCATCCAATATACTGTGTTCTTTCTAGAGGTTGAACCGATAGTGGATTTTACAGATACCAATAACTATGTTGGGCAGTAATTGCCGATAACTGATTAATCAAGTAATTCAAAGGTATACATCCAAACTGAACCAAAAAGTAACACTCCAAATAACAAATAAAAATAGAGAAATCCAAAATTATTTTAAAAAAAAAAAAAAAAAACACTTCAAATAACACAACAAAATTAGACAGTGATAGTTTTTATTTTGCCTCTAGAGGCCGCTCTCGTACTGTATAATGACAGTGCACCCTTCTCAGCCAATCCCACAACGGACATGAACGAGAAAAACTATCGGTTTTGATTTTTGCAGGCAAAGCTGATCAATTAGTCGAGCTCTTTCATTCTTTTGTTTATTCATGTTCAGTGTCCATTTCATCCTGGTCAGGGTTGTGGTAGCTCTGGAGTGTATGACAGGAGGAAAGATGGGAATACACTCTAAATGGGATGCCAGTAGATACATAAACTCGCTCATAACTGGGGGCAATTTAGAGTTGCCAACAGGCATATTTTTGGGAATTGGGAACCTTAACAGTGAACTCCACACAGACAGTAACCCGAACGAGCACACTGGAGCTATAAACGTTGTTTATAGTTATACGTTGCATTAGTTATTTAAATTCTTGTAGAAACAAAGACATGCAACCATTTAACATGAACCCAGCTTCACTAAATGCAACGTTTTCAAACTTTCTTCTCAAGGGTATATAATAGAAAATTGGTCTTCGTGGTAGTCTTTACTCTAGATTTTGTTGTACTACTGTAGTTCAAGGATGTAATTCCCTTCAGCCACAAGAGTGTTACAAGGTCAGATTATGATGTTTAGCAATTAGTTCTAGCTTGCTCCAATTTATCCGCAGTGGTTTGATTAGGCTGGCTTTCAGGTTAGGTCAAGCTCCGTCATGTTCTTGGACTCCAGCAGTAAATCTTGACCTGGAAACCTAGATGGGAACTCAGAAAAATTACTGAGCTTTCCAATTATTTCTTATACCAGCAAACATCTGTGTCGACAATGGATGTGTTTTAAATAGCAGAATTGGCTGTTTTTAAAGAGTGTCTGGATACTTTTGGAAATACAGCATAATAACAGTGAACCAGATGGATTAATCCATTTATTCTTCTTCAGTAAGTGCTTTATCCTGGCCTGGGTTGTGGTGTATCCAGAGCCTGTCCTGGGAAGACTGGGTACGAGGCAGGGGTACACCCTTGATTGGATGCCAGACATCCACACACTCATTCACAACTAGGGACAGTTTAGTGTATACAGTTCACCTACCAGCATGTTTCTGGGAGGTGGGAAGAAACCGGAGAACCCAGAGGAAACCCACATCAAACTGGGGACCCTGGAGCTGTAAGCTGGCAATGTTAGCCTCTAGTCCCTGCTCAGTCATGCTGCCCTGATCCAGTGTTAATTTTAGATCAAAAACTACCACCACCATTGGGAATAATTAGAAGTCTCATTTTCTTCCCAATTTAGCCACCTGCAAATTTCCACCATGAGATATCTCCTATCACATGTCAGCTATCAATCGGGGAGGGTGAACGGTAGCATGTGCTTCCTCCGAGACATGTGAAGCCATCCAACCACATATTTTCAGACTGCTGTTCATGTTGCATCACAGGGCAGCATAACACACTTAAAGGAATGCGTACATGAACACACACACACGCACCAACGATTGGCTAATGTCACAGTGATTGACAGGTGAGAGAGTGTATGAAATCCCTCCCTCCCAGACAGAATATGACCAATTTTGCTGCCTTGGCTCCCGGGCTGTGAATGACTGTGGCATTGACGGGATTCGAAATTGAAAGTTTTTCCATCCTCCAAAGTTCCATCCATCCATTTTTTTGTACCACTTATCCAACACAGGGTCGCAGGGAGCCTGGAACCTATCCAAGGGGACTTGGGGGATAGGGTGCCAACCCATCGCAGGCCACAGTCGACATTCACACACACATTAGGGACAATTTGGAAATGCCAGTCAGCCTACAACGCATGTCTTTGGACTGGGGGAGGAAACCGGAGTATCTGGGGGAAACCCCTGAAGCACGAGTAGAACATTCAAGCTCTGCGCATACAGGGTGGAGGTGGGAATCGAACCCCCAGCACTGGAGGTACGAGGCAAACATGCTCGAGATTTAGTGAAATCTAGTCTGTCTAGCTCGGAGTTGCTCCGTTGTTCTGGAGAGGAGAGCTGAGAGTAAATCCCTCAGCTCCTGCATCAGCATAATGCTTTGTCATGCACCCCTTTCTGCAAGCAAACTGAGAGAATGGAAAAAGGTGGAGCTCAGTCCCTCCAGCGAATAAAAAATAACCTGCTTCTCTTAGAGTTTTCCACCTCAATTTGGCCAGTCGAACCCTCTCACTCGCTCTCGCTCAGATGCCGCTGGCGATTCTGCATAATGTTTTCAAACAGCACAAAAGGAAAAAAAAAAAAAATCAGTCAGAATGAGAGAAAAGAATCAAGGGAATGGAATGGAGATGAAATTTCACAAGTGTGATGAGGATTTTTGCGATCATTGAGGGAATTATTATGTTAATATTATTCTGAGAGATATGTAGCCAGAGGAGGAGGAGAGTGTGTAAATGTTAATGAAATGCAATGTTTTTAGTTCAAATAAGGCTATTTATGAATCATTTATTTAATATATTGAACATTTTCTTTCTTTCCTTCCTCTTTTGTTCTTCCTGCATCGCTGTCACTCTGGCTGCCTCTTTATCTATCCGTCTCTGCCCACCCTTGTTCCACCACTCCATCTGTTCGTCTCTTCACTCCTCCTATTAATTTTATCCCAACCATCATTTCCTCATATTTCTTCCTGTCTTCCTCATTCTCTTGACTGCTTTTTTCACCCCTATCATTTCATGTCTCCCACAATCCTTCCTCCCCCACCTTGTCTCGTTCTCTCTTTCTTTTTCACCACCTCCCTCTCATTCTTTGTCTCACTCTCCCTCAATCAATCACTCTCTCTCTCTTTCTCTCTCTCTGTCTCCGTCTCCAGGTGCCTTGCAGATCGAGCGGAGCGAGGAGACAGACCAGGGGAAATACGAGTGTGTAGCGTCGAACTCACAAGGAGTACGCTACTCCTCCCCGGCCAATCTCTACGTGAGAGGTACGGATTACAGTAGGTACCACATAGGTAATCCACTTTCATTCAAGGATCAGCAGGAGAGCTGTTCTTTTTCCCCCCATTTTAATAATTAAAATAGGAAAGAAAATGCCATATATAACATATAATTGCGTATTTTGTTTATTTTTTCCCCCCCAAACCTATAGCACTGCAATATAACGTGCAGTCAAATAAAAAAGAACTAAATAAATAAGCAAAGAAAGAAAGAAATCCGTACATTTGATTGAACGCGCAAACCGATATTGAATTTATTTGACTTATTTTACTGAGCGTAAGCTCATCTTGTGCAGGTTGCTGTCAATTCCCAATCTGATGCTTAAATCATTAAAAGAAGCTAATTGATAAGAAATGAATTGGGTTTGTTGGCGTGTAATTGCTCCCCTAAACTTAATTAGTGATATTTGCTGTTGGGCTAAACACTGCGAGCTGTTCGAGGCGTAACGGTGCAGAAAGTTCTTCTGTTAATTTAACAGAGAGAGGGGGAAAAGGTGAGTGTGTATTTGGCTAAGAAGTTCGGGGAACGTTGCAGCCCTCTGCATGGCCTGTCATATAAGATTAGTACCGCTTTTCTTTTCTAATGTGCGATGCCTCTCAGAGCCTTTATCATGTGGGTTACAGTGAAACACTTGTACAGCCCAAACAGCAGACATGCTAAATTTACACAAGCACAGAGATGAGTTTCATTTAAATCTGGTTTTAAGAGGTACTAAGATTCCCTGTTGAAAATCTTTAATAATCCAAGACTAAGATTAAACTTTGTCCATAAATCCAAGACTGCATAGGTGATGTATCTGGGTCGTTCTACGCATTTGGTGCAAATACAGTACAGGATTGCTGTGGTGTGAAGTGTGAAGATTTTTAGTAACTAAAATGTGTACATTGATTATTTGATGTAATTTCACAAGAATATCTTCTGAGTTCATTTCAGAAAACTGCCAGAAACCTGGAATAAAAAAGACTTTTCTTTGTTAACTAATCTTTAACGTACTGTTTTTGTTTAGGTCTAAAGAATGTCTTTTTTTTTTTACCCCATTTTGTTGGATAATTTTAGCTGTTTCAATTCATTTCTTCATAAGTTTCTGTTACTTATTAATCTATAAGTAAATTATTATCTATAATAATTGATATAACTAATATTATCATTTTTCTTTTTTAAATGTCAAATGTTGAAGATGTCAGATTAACATTTTGTGCTGATATAATTATTCATATCAAATTCATATCAAATTCTATCAAATGTGGCATTCCTATTCCTATTCCATAGTCATAACTAAAACATTTAAAGAACCTTTAAGTTATTAAGTTATTTGAAACCTTTCTTTAAATTAAAAAAAAAAAAAAAGTGTGTGAGTACTGTATGTGTTTTGGTTGTGAACAGAAATGGCAAAATACTACTTTTTCCTATCTGATACTTAGCGATACTCATACTTAAACCTTCAGCATCAGCTGATATCGATACCCACCCAATATTTATTTCTGTAAAAACTACTACACTTTAAAATGTTTTTTTTTTTTTTACTGAAGTAGCCTGAAATAACAGAGAATTGTTTGTAGCGCAACAATGTAAAGCAAAACGAAAGCTTTTCATTTACATAAAAATCACTTACCTTGTAAATATAAATGAATACAATTAAGCATAAAGTATAAATATAATAAAATCAATCCTAAAAAAATGCAATCATAGAAAAAATCTAATTTTGTTAGAAAAAATGTCCTTTAGTGTGAAGTATTTACACACACCTGTTAGTATGAAAGCAGTTTTACGTTGTTGAATAGTTCACTGGTTGTTGTTGTTGCAATCGTTGTTGTGTTGTTGTTATTGTTAACATTAGACCACATGGCTACAATTATTATCATGGGACCTACTTTAATCTGCTTTACATTGTTGCACTACAAGCATTTCTCTGATATTTCATGAGATATGTGTTACAATTATACAGATCAACTATTTCTCTCTCTCTCTCTCTCTGATATCCGAGCCACCATTTTGTGCTGGTATTGATCCAGGCCATCGGAATGGTGCCATTTCTCTTTGTGACCTAAACTCGCTCTCTTTTACACAAGTCTTTGGTATACTTGGATATACTTTGGTACGATGTCTTCCCTTTGGCTTCACCGTATATTTCTTTCCTTTCATATAAGGAAAAAGTATATATTGTTTATATTTTATTGGGTTCTACCGGGTCCTCTTTGAACCGCCATCTGTATTCCTGTTACATTTGTGCTCTTCTATTTGTCTCTCTTTAGGTGATTCACTCTCTCTGAATTGCTCTGTCAGTGAAAAATATAATGACGTGTTATGATACGGGGCAATGTTTTGCACCATTTCTGTAGAACGACCCATGTAGATCCATATACCACCCATCTGAGTGAAATCTGATTAAATATACATTATCTTTATATTACGCAGACAGTGAGACATAATGGTCCGTATAAAGCTGAATGCATGACTAATATTAACTATGCTAACTAATACTCTAATAACTTGCAGGTCTTGGTGTTTTTTTGTTGTTGTTGTTGTTTTTGTTTCTTTGTTTCTAACTCATTCTAACGACTGACCTGTTTTGGATTTCACTTACTGTATGTTAAGCATGAATACAATAAATATTATGGTGTAATAAATATGCCTTAAATTGTCACAAAAAAAATACAGTCCTCTGCATTGTGACTTGGTGTCCTTGGTTTGCTTTTTATATTTTCTTTTCCTTTCTTTTTTCCTAACAAAGTTACATTTTAATTTATTGTCAGAGCAGAGCAAGGCCTTAAAAGCCGGGGCTGTGTTTGGATTGATATTTTCAATATCACTGCCACAAAAAATGTACCAAATAAGTTCTGGTTGTTATTGGTTTCGATGTAATGTTAAAATGCTTTTAAAGAATAAAAGAGAAAATGACGAGAGAAACACGTAAGCAGTGGGATGGTTGGAGGAGGACGGGAATGTGGCAGGTTGAAAGTCGATTTGCGGTGGCCTTTTTTACTCTCTTTCTGTGTTTCCTGGTTTTCTTCTTGGCTCCTCATGTCATTGTGTTCTGCATCAACCCCCCTTACACCCCTCAGAGCTGCGAGAAGGTTGGTGTGTTTTTGGTTCTTTTCTCTCTTTTTGGGCTTTTTACGTTCACATTCGGAACGAAATAAAACAAGACCTAAAGACAGATTATTAAACGCTAGATATTTGACAGTGTGTCAGTGCCAGATCATGTGTCTCAAATTACAAACAAATATAGTAAATATAGCCACCAGCATTTATATAAGGTTATGTTAACCTCTTGCATTGCATTGTGGGATATTTTTCTCTTGTTTGCAAAAGCCCTTCCTATCAGAAGACCTCCTCTTCCCATTCTCTCTCTTTCTCTCTCTCTGGCTGCACGCATTGCCATGGAAACCCAGCAATTGGAAATATTCTGAAGTTTCTGCATGATGGGAGAATGTGCGAATGCTTGCATGCCTGAACAGAAGAAGCTTATTGATGAGTCTTTGAGTGTCATCTCGTTGCTTCACACTGTCCATGACATATCTCTGCCCTTCTATAATGACTTGTTATTTTTGGAGCTTGTGTCGTGTCTCGTCTGCTTCTGCAAAATGTAACTGTTTTTATGGTCCATTTATATCATTGGGCTTGCTTGTCTGTGTGTGTTGCTTGGCTTTTTGCGTGTTTTTGCTGTTTATGAGTGTGAGTGCATATGGCCTACTAATCATTAACACTCAGGTGTCTCATATTTTCCATACTGATATCGAGCCATATAAGCGGATTTGCTCTGTCAATCAAGAGAAATCCCATATGGTCTGATAATACACTACATGTGTCTCATGACTGTCGCAAAATGGCTAAAATATCTTAATCTATTGCAAATACAAAGATATTATATTGTACAAACATGAAACACCTTCACATGCTTAGGATATGGTAGCAAGAGTAGAGGGGCAAATAAGAGATTGTTTAAATGTGACATGAAACTAAACCCAGCTGTTCTATAACACGTATTTTCTCGGATTGCTTTCAGATTAAAGCAATTTGAATATATTTGCTGTAATTGACCACTACAAGATGTAAGAATTTTACCTTCTCTGGTAGAAACATGTGTTGTGTTGCTCATGAATGTGAGTGCACACATTCTCATAGAATTCAAGGTTGTCTCCCAAACCCCACAATGCACATAAAGCAGTATGCCTAAATAGCACTGACATGTTATTTCTTACAGTAATATGACGTTTGGGTGGCAGCTCATATATTTGCAACTCGTGAATGCTTTATATTATAAAAGTATTATTAGAATAAAATAATGTTATTGTTTAGTCACTGTGACTGTAACAGTTACTGAGTACCAGATGGAAGAGAAAAATCTCTCAACAATACTTTGTCTATAAACTAGTCACCTAAGTTAGTTAGCTAGCTAAAATATGCAGAAAAATATGCAGAGTTTTTTTTTTCCACATCTTTGGGGCTGTTGGACCCTGTTACAAGAGAATAGCTATACAAACTACAGTGTAGAGACCAGCTATATAAACTATGGTGTAGAGAACATCTATATAAACTACAGTGTAGATAAAAGCTATATAGAGTACAGCGTAGAGAACAGCTATATAAACTACAGCGTAGAGAAAAGCTATATCAATTACAGTGTAGAGAAAAGCTATATAAACTACAATGTAGAGAGCAGCTATATAAACTACAGTGTAGAGAAAAGCTATATAGAGTACAGCGTAGAGAACAGCTATATAAACTACAGCGTAGAGAAAAGCTATATCAGTTACAGTTTTAAAAAAGCTATATAGAGTACAGCGTAGAGAACAGCTATATAAACTAGAATGTAAAGAACAGCAATATAAACTACAATGTAGAGAGCAGCTATATAAACTACAGTGTAGAGAAAAGCTTTATAGAGTACAGCGTAGAGAACAGCTATATAAACTACAACGTAGAGAAAAGCTATATCAGTTACAGTGTAGAGAAAAGCTATATAAAGTACAGTGCAGAGAACAGCTATATAAACTAGAATGTAAAGAACAGCAATATAAACTACAATGTAGAGAGCAGCTATATAAACTACA
>JANDJT010000103.1:15451219-15466180 GCA_024331685.1 Stegophilus panzeri
AGAGAACAGCTATATAAACTAGAATGTAAAGAACAGCAATATAAACTACAATGTAGAGAGCAGCTATATAAACTACAATGTAGAGAGCAGCTATATAAACTACAATGTAGAGAGCAGCTATATAAACTACAATGTAGAGAACAGCTATATAAACTACAGTGTAGAGAACAGCTATATAAACTACAGTGTAGAGAAAAGCTATATAAACTACAGTGTACAGAACAGCTATATAAACTACATTGTAGAGAACAGCTATATAAACTAGAACAGCTATATAAACTACAATGTAGAGAACAGGTATATAAACTACAATGTAGAGAACAGGTATATAAACTACAGTGTAGAGAATAGCTATATAAACTACAGTATAGAGAACAGCTATATAAACTACAATGTAGAGAACAGCTGTTTTAAATAGCCTTTAAATTGCTATTGTTCGTTAACAGAAACAACAAAGTTGATATTGTCAAGATATAACGTAACAAGCTGTAGAATTTGAAATAATTGAATTGTGTTATATGAATCAACATTCCTGAAACACTCTGTTGCTGGCTAAAAGAAATTAGTAAGTGTATTAGTACACTGTGTAGTAATATGAATTCACATTTATAATGAGATATTTCTTTAAGCAAGGAAACTCATTGATTCGTTCGTTTTTTTCACCTTGTTTGTTTCAGTTTAATTATTTTAGTATGAATTATTATTAAGAAGCCCATCTGAACAAACCATTGCAGCACACTGAGTTGCAGTGCATGCGTTATCTAACAGCTAAGTTGGTCGACACCACCCGCAATCTCACGCTGGCTAATCTGACGTGTTGGTCTCCTCATGCTGAATGTGTTCTGTCAGATTATGCTAATGCAAGCCTCTAGGTGTGACAGCAGCAAGGAATATTCAGAAACATGTCATCACCGCGAGCAATCGCCACTTAAAAAGTCCACACCTTGAGCATGCATTATGAAATCGGATTACTATGCATTCAGCAGGGATTAAGATATCAATAGGGATTAACCAGAGATAAAATACAATCATAACCTCTGATAAAAACTTAAATCCTAATTAGAATATCCATATTTTCATCAGTCCTTTGTTAGTTCTTCTTCTGTCTTCTGTGAAAATCTTTAATATGACTTCATGACTTCATGAGCTACACAGTTGTGACATGTTTAGAATTTGGTTCTGGTTCTTAGTGTTACTTTTTGTTGAGCATGCTCGTACTTGTTCGTTGTTTCTTAGAATTTTTTTATTTGTATTTTATTTTTGGAAGGGAACAGGCTTTTTACTCTAGTTCACGCAGTATTCACGGTATTAAAATATATACGAGATCTCTGTTGAATTCTCAATTCCGAAAGTGTTGATTAATTTTGTAGAGCAGCACGGCTCAGACAAGAGTTCCAGTGGCAAGGCAAATCACAGGGTTATATTAATGAGGTTCTTATAATATTTTATTGTTTCTATAGTAACAACTCACACACAGGGACTGGTATACTAAACCTAATTGTCACGAATGGAAGGCGAAGTGCAGACAATTTATTAAGTAAACTGCAACCAAACAACCCCAAACATGAAAACAAGAACCATAAACATGAAATGTGGATATGAATTAAAAAAAAAAAAAAAAAAAAAAAAAACATACAGACTAGAAGCGCTACAGTGGCACATGTAACAGTTACAACAGAAGCTTGACAATGAGACGCTAGAACTTAAAGCTAGAACTTAAACAGTGGTGCTAATCAAAGTGAAACAGGAAAGAGGTGACATGCAGGGGCTGAGGGGTAATGTAATTCTGCACACCTTTGGCACTACCATGACATTAATAACAATAAAAAAAAGGTTGTTTAACAAGTTATGATGTATGCACGTGTGAATGTGGTGACGATGCTTTTTTTCCAAAAAAGAGAATAAAGAGCAGCTGGTTATATTCTTGATAACAGGATTTTCCACAATATAAAATGAAACCATACATTCATAAAAAGTACAACGCATAGTTCAGTAATAACTAAGAAAAAACTATAATAATCCACTTTACATTGTGCGGCATCACACTACCGCATCATTCATTATTTTCCTATAACAACGTGACACATTGTGTTTTATTCCTTAATTAAGGCATTCCAGCTCTGTGAATTGAATCCAGCATTAAAGTGGCTTAGAGGGATAGGCAAAAGCAGACACAGCCTGGGCTTGATAATCATTCTATGGGGAGCGTAAGGCATAAACAAAAAGGATTTAAACGCTGGTCTTTTTAAAGGTTGGTTTCAATTGCTTGAGCTAGACGTTGCCCTTCTTATACACATGAGGACTTTGCTGGAGATCCTGCTATTTCTCTGCCAATCATTACAATAATGTGCACCTCATGTAATGCTGAGACAGCAAGTGGTATTGAGGTGAATAATATTGATATTGAAAGTAATATTATGCAATGCTGGTACAAATGATGGCATCGCAAGGAACAGGTTTTAAAAACCTTTTCAGGATTTCAATATCAACTTCAACAGGTAAAAATAAGACAAAATACAGTAGTACTGATTGAACTATGGATATGTGATATTGTCAGAAGTTACTGTGAAATATATACGATATTGATTTGTACAGATCTTAGCAACATTTTTACAAGTTCACCACTCCATTCCTACACCGATCTCAGCTCATTGCTGAGAAAACATCGTTGTGATGAGGGCAGATATGACAGGCCATGGATACGGAGCCATTTGGATGCGGCACAGACTGTCTCCCGCCGTCTCCTCCAGCTGTCTAGAAAATGGCCGCCCTTTGGCCTTAACCCCGACTCTCGTTTGAAAGCTAGTGCTTTATTGCTGCACTTATGGAGGCTGTAAAATTATAAGCCAGTAACCCGTGCTTGTTCTCAATGTGGATCTCAGTGAGAGCAAGGATAAGAATTCCGTTTTAATGCGTCTTATTTACAAGGCCAAATTGCATTCAGCTAAATAGTTCAAATAGACAGACAGCAGGGCTATTATCACTTTAACAATAAAAAAAAAAACAATGATTCAGATGTTTTGCTAATGCAGAAGCGGATATTTGTCATGTCTAGACGGCTAGTCAAACCCCATGCTCTTTATTATAAACAGTTTAAAAAGGCATTTGAATCAGATCTGCTAAATGCTAGTATGGCTGGGTTTTTTTTTTTCCCCTTCTTGTGTTTATACATCAGTGTGCTATGAAGATATGCTAATCATGCCATTAGCCTATATTCAAAACCAGTTATTTGGAATGTTTTCTCTCTGTTTGCTGTATTTGCGAGACCGAATTTGAAACAGTCTGGATTGAATACTGCATGCTGTGAATGTTGCTTGCTTTTGGCGCAGTGCTGTGAGCTCTGTCTAAATATGCCTACGCTGATGATTCATAGCTGTGCATGCACTCCTATTCTTTATGATCACCCGTCTTTAATCAAGGCGATGACTGTTTTAGGCTTAAACGTTTGTTTTTTGTCGTAGTTTGTTGTCCAATTCTGGGTATCCTCCGGCGCATGCAAAAACTAAAGTGTGTGGAAACTGACCTGTATTTTATGATTGTGAGCGTTTGAATAATCTATTAACTGTAGCATTTATAATGAGATACGGTTCAGCAAAATGATTGAAATGCTTCATAGTCGACGGCCGCATCTACATTCACATTCCCACCAGTGCAGCTACTTCATGAGCGTCATCTGTGACCGACATTCCCTCTTTTTAAATCTCTAATCTCCATAAAGCTGGTGACCTGATTACCTAGCAGGATAGCCTGAGCTGAATAGCTTAACTTGAAGCTGAAATATTTGTGTTCCTCACTAGTCTTACGGGCTTATATTCTCCCCGAGGCCAAAGCTGCCATTTAAAACATGATCCTGAGCAGTGAATCCCCCGTAAGCCACGAAATCAAATACTGGCTCAGAGACCTGGCTCAACTCTCGCAAGACCTACTCCCAAGAAACAAGAACCTGGGCTTGAACCGCTTCATTAAATTTAATGCTTCTTTTTTGTAGGATGTGTACACGAAACACAGCAGTAGTGTGTTACAGCTCTAAGTGGCACTTCTTGAGATTTAATTGCTTTTTGTGAAATATCTTAAGGCAAAAGCTTGTCATGTAATTGCACTGGAATTATTATATTGGATGGTGATGGAACTGCTAAATAAGGTCTTATTATTTAACAGATATAATTATAGACATTTTCTTAAATATGGTAATGCTCTTCTCAGCCACTTTAATAAGAACACCAGTACACGTACAGTACATATTTTTGCAATTATTCAATCAGCCATTAGTGTGGCAGAAGTGTAATGCATAAAATCATGCAGATACACGCCTAAAGCTTTCGGTTAATATTGAATATATTGCTGAGCTCCAGGGATTTTCACACACAACAGTCTCTAGAGTTTACACAGAATGGTGCAGAAAACAAATAACATACTGTGAGTTGCAGTTCTGCAGGAAGAAATGCTTTAGAGAGATCAGAGGAGAATGGCCAGACTCATTCGAGCTGACAGGAAGTCTACAGTAACTCAAATAACCACTCTTTACAATCGTGGTGAACAGTAAAGCATCTCAGAAAGCACAAAAAGATTGAACCTTGTATATAGGTTTGAACTTTATATATAGGTTTTTATATCTTTATATATAGGTTCCACTTTATATATAGGTTTATGTATCTTTATAAATAGGTTCCACTTTATATATAGGTTTATGTATCTGTATATATAGGTTCCACTTTATATATAGGTTTATGTATCTGTATATATAGGTTCCACTTTATATATAGGTTTATATATCTTCATATATAGGTTCCACTTTATATATAGGTTTATATATCTTTATATATATAGGTTCCACTTTATATATAGGTTTATATATCTTTATATTTATAGGTTCCACTTTATATATAGGTTTATATATCTTTATATTTATAGGTTCCACTTTATATATAGGTTTATATATCTTTATATATAGGTTCCACTTTATATATAGGTTTATATATCTTTATATTTATAGGTTCCACTTTATATATAGGTTTATATATCTTTATATATAGGTTCCACTTTATATATAGGTTTATATATCTTTATATTTATAGGTTCCACTTTATATATTGGTTTATATATCTTTATATATAGGTTCCACTCCTGTCAGATAAGAGTAGAAGAAATCTGAGGCTACAGTGGGCATAAGCTCACTAAAATTGGACAGTTGAAAACTGGAAAAAGACCAAATGATATGTTTTGCACCATTCTGATATTTGATGACAAGCTCTTGACCTGTATCTGCATGATTAAAAGTTGAAATTAAATACAAATAAATCAATTTTAATCTAAAATAGAGTTCTCAGTTGTTTGCCCTAGTTCTTGCTTCCCACTGTACTCCCTCCTTTTTTCTATCAGGTTTTGTTGCTCCATACCTCCTCTCCTTTCTCACGAGTCTGTCCATGTTTGCTTTCTGTCCCCTATCCCATGAGTCTGGATTACAAAACCTTTGAAGCTCTAGATGCCTGATTTGCTCCAAATAAATCTGACAGTTACCTGGACGTTTCATCAATCCACTAAGCAGTGTTGAATGCTTAGAACGTGTCTTGGCATACCTTCTTCTTCATTACTCTTTCTCTTCTCTTTAGCTCACTCTCTCTTTCGTTCTCAGACTCGCACACACTTTTCACTTTCCTACTTCTGAATATCCGTCTCCTTTCACCACATTCCATCTCTCTTCCCTTGTGTCAGGAATTGGCACATAGTACATTACCATAACTTTCAGTTTTTTTTTTTCTCTCTCTCTCTCTCTCTCTCTCTCTCTCTCTCCTTCTTTTGTTCTCGCATCACTTATTTATTTAGTCTGTTTATTTATTTATTTACTTATTCAAACTGAGCTAGATCTGCCAGGAGAGAGTAGAGGCAGATTTCCTTTTGAATAGCATTGACAGCAGGAGCTTTGTTGCCTTGTGGTGTGTTTGCATCTAGTGTCTGACGCACACATGGAGCACAACACAAGGTGTATTATACATAAGCAGAGTGTTACTTTAAATATAAAGAGCTTAGTAAATGGACAGGTCTCATTATTTTACTGCTGCTAATATAAGCTAAGCTCAGCTTAGAAGTTGGGCTGCCACTATGAGTCATTTGACATACATTTTAATTATCATAGTTTAATTGACTAACAACAAAAACATGCTATAATATAAGAGCACATGGGGCCAGTATTTTTCGGGATAAAACGTAATACACTCTAGAAGGCATTGGGAAGTGTTAGCACTGCTTTTGTTGTTTCTTTGCACTATATAGCGCTGAACTTTTTAATAAACCCTAGAAACAGTGCTGAAATGCAACGTTTTAGATTATACCAAGCGAGAAGCTAACTGATCAACAGAAGAAAGCAGGTAATAACGCCAAATCCATCCACATGATTTCTAACATGAAACCTGGGAAACAGAACCGATGTGTCTATTTTTTTTTGTTAATTTTTGTGTTCTGCAGTCATTTTATTTAAAAAAAAAAAAAATCTTTTTCAGGGTAACATTCTAGTTGATAGAACAATGCAGCATCAAAACTTTCATATTAGCATAGATTTTTTTCGAAAGGAAACCTCAGAACGTCAGTATCAATGCATAGAAAGTAAAATAGTCTAAGTTGACACAGAGTATTTTTTTGGATGTGGCTTGATATTTTTGCAATGAAACATAATAAATTATATGCAATACTACTGTATGTAAATGCTACACATCCCTACTTAGAATATAAATTATGCCTGTTAATGTATAGGCTAGTTGTTAAATATGCCAACTACACTAACTTACGCGAGTTGCCTAGAGTTTCTTTCCTCTCTAAAGTCCAAACATTCCCATTATTCCAGGCAGCCCATGTTATCCTGCTCCTTCATGCAATTATTACAAATCCATATCTGACATGCTCAATTGAAGAGCGCAGCCCAAACTGAACTGCCAATCAGATCGATAGCTGCGCGTATTGATCCAAGCCATGTATGATCTTGAAAGGGCCCAGTTGGGTCGAGCCCGGCCCTGAGGCTGCACAAAAATCACATTTAAATTTGTCATTGTGCAGCGAAGCCGTGGGGAAGCTGAGGGCGTTTCAGATCGGCTGCAAAACCTGACGCCGAATAGGCTGCCCGGTGAAATTAAAGCTCACTGGAACAGTGAGACTGTTAAAAAGAAATATGCAGCATTATTATTCCCACTCACTCCTGGCTGAGTTGCTAATGGCAGTGCGGTGTTATTCTAAAACGTTGCCTGGGTGAAAAAATTGGCAGCTAGACGGAAACCTCTAGTGTTAACATTTTATGTTTGTATTTTGGAGTTTAATTTTTTTCCCACTCTTACATTTCCTATACATAGCTCACTTAGTGTCTTATTAAACCCTGAATTTATGATGTTAATGAATGCCCTGTCACTACCACCTAAAATGGAAACACTCTGTGACCTGCGTTTGTTTAGAATTTGGCTTGTGATAGTCAGTTTATTATACTGATTATGTGACCTTTCAATTGCCTTAAGAATCTGAACTCATACGTATTACCTTTTTTTTTTTGTACATCCCTATATCATCACGTCTCATATCATGCATTTTATTTTTTGCAATATGACCTTATAGGTGTGCTTTTCCTGTCAATTCTGATGTCCAGCTCCGACGATGTGTCTACCTGAATATATCTGTAAACCCCACATGTTCGTTTGCCATTATTGTTATCCCTGTCTTCTTTTTCTGTCTTGTTCTCTGCTGCAGTTCGTCGAGTACCGCCCCGTTTCACCATACTGCCCTCGAGTCATGAGATCATGCCAGGAGGAAGTGTGAATATCACATGCGTAGCAGTGGGTTCCCCCATGCCCTATGTGAAATGGATGCTGAATACCGAAGACCTGACGCCTGAAGAAGAGATGCCGGTCGGCCGGAACGTTCTGGAGCTGAATGGCGTCCGTGAGTCAGCCAACTACACCTGCGTGGCCATGAGCAGCTTGGGGCTTATAGAAGCTGTGGCGCAGGTCATCGTTAAATGTAAGCAAGATGTATTCGCATGTTGGTTTCTGTTTTCATCAGGCAGTTCTGACAAGTCATGACTAGTATTTAAATTTTGATGGAAGTCTGGAAATCAAGAACTTTTCTTTTAATTAGTTAAACTGAAAGACACCATCTGTTCTTTGCTATTTTGATGGCAGGTGTATATATGTGCACCTTCAAATTGTACACAAATTCAGATCTCACAAGCTCTTTGCTTATCATTCTGTCACAGCATTACCCAGAGCTCCCGGCACCCCCATTGTGACAGAGACAACGGCCACAAGCATCACCATCACCTGGGACTCTGGTAACCCGGACCCCGTGTCCTATTATATCATCCAATACCGGGCAAAATCACCCGACAGCAAGTTCGAGACGGTGGATGGCATAACAACGACGCGCTACAGTATCGGTGGCCTCTACCCCAACACTGAGTACGAGATCCGTGTCTCGGCGTTCAACACCATCGGCCAAGGCCCACCCAGCAACAAGGTGGACGCTAGGACCGGGGAGCAGGCACCAGCCAGCCCACCCCGGAACGTCCAGGCTCAAATCATCTCACCCAGCGCAGTAACTGTCAGGTGGGAGGAGCCTGAAGAACCCAACGGCCAGATAAAGGGCTATCGAGTTTACTACACCATGGACCCGTCGCAGCCAATGAGCAACTGGAAGATCCATAATGTTCAGGATAGTGTGATCACCACCATCCAGAGCCTGGCTCCATCTGAGACCTATACCATCCGTGTGCTGGCGTTTACCTCTGTGGGAGATGGACCCTTCTCTGACTCAGTGCATATTAAAGTCCTGCCTGGGGGTGAGGAGAACATTTATGGCTTTATATTTCTATTCTTCAAATCGACTTGACCCCTGAAGGGTTTGGGAGTTCCCATTGGTGAAGTGTCGATTTTTAACAGTCTGCATTTGGTAAATACTGTCTTAAAGGAAAAATGCGCAACATGCATAATCAGTCTTTATAATTAATATGTGATCTTCAACGGCATCCAATATTTATTTTGTAATGAAATTCTGAGTCTGACATTTTGGTAATAACATACAATACAACACCAAATACAATGGGAAATACAACACCATCCAACAAATTAGCACTATAATTGCTAAGCATATCATAAATATTTCAATATAAGCATATTTAGTATGTTTCATGGTGGACTTTTCCTTTAAGAAATGCCAAATGAACACTCGTGCCCCGTTCCCTATTTAGCAATAGATTGATCCAAATGGAGTCTTTGGAGGTTTTAGATATAAAATGATCCGATTTATTCTAAGATGACTGTTATAGCTTTGGGGGATTCATTAAAAGGTTTAAAATTGAAATTTAGAAAGGGAACATCGGTGAAATCTCCAAAGAACCCTTGAGTAATGCTGTTTCTTTATCTTTGTTATTAGTGACATAAACTGGATTTGTGGACACATAAAACCCACTGTGTGGGAATACTTTTGATGGCAGGTATGTGTCTGTGAGTGAAAATAGATGGAGATGGAGGGAAAGTCACAGGCACTAGCATGACTTTTTTCTTTCATATTAAAAAAAGAAATCTGTCATTTTGAACACATTTAATTAAACTGTTACTTAAATTCACCTGAAATAATATAAATGTGATTTTTAAACTTGTTTTTTTTATGCTCATTAGAGAAATCAAGCCAAGTCAAGCACAAATTTTTACCTCGGAAATCCTTTTAGCGTTGTTGCACTTATGCAATTTTATATGTTCCACTAGAGCTCATCACAAATGGTTTTGTAATTCAATAATTTTTTATGTCATATTAATTTACATAATTTATTCCTAAACTCTGCTTTAGTCCCAGGCCAGCCGGGGAAGTTCCGGGTGGGCAAAGTGAGAGATACGAGCATCGAGCTGATGTGGGATCCGCCGTTCTCTAAAGAGCCCATCAAAAGCTACGAGCTCATTTACAGAGCTGCCAAACACGGAGCGCAGGTGAGACATCTGATTATTACGGGTTATTATGTATAGGGGGATACAGGCTCTTCAAAAGTTTCCAAAGCAAGCTGAAGGCAGGTTGCATAATTGTATCTATATATCATTATCAGTGTGCCACATTTTAATAGAAGGGCCAAACAAAAGATTTTGTTGTTTACATCCAAAACTCATATGTTTTTATGATGTGTATTCCTGTTGTCAAAAATGTATGCCTAGAATAAGAACTCATTTTAATTCTTGTAACAATTTATAAATATTGACTAACTGATTGTTAGCTAACATTTTTCAACAACAACTGTTGAATTCTCAAGTCTGATTGGTCAGAAGGTTTCAGTTAGTGCTGCATTTTATTGTACACCGGAACTCGGAAACATCCGACCTCCGTCAGGGAAAAGTGCAACGGAGTGGTCGTTTAGCTCGGAATTCTAAGTTGGGAACATGAGCAACATCCACCTTGAGTTCTCTGACAAATACACCTGAAAATACGGTGACAAAATGGCGGTGCACAGTGACAGTAAACACATTACACCTTTGCATCTTTTACTACCTTTACTAAAATTTGATTTTAGTAAAAGTAGTAAAAACCACTTATTGCTGTGGTATAAGAGGAATAAAACGCTTCGAGATGTGCTGTTATATGAAAATAATCACCTTCTGGATGGTAATTGTAACTCCTCTTTGGGCTGCATCACACCAATCGAACACTGATTATTTTCCTAACTTATTTTCCTTACGTCTCATATGGGTTTTTCATGTCAACATATGCATTATGTAATGTTAGGCAATGTCAACATTTAGAGTTGTACCCTTATTTTTCCATTATATTACCCATCTGTTTCTGAATCATAATTAATAAGCCAGTTATTTTGCACCAACAGGAGAAAAAGGCCTTCGAGCCCAGGTCCTTGTATACTGTCGAGGGTCTACGAGCAAACACCGAGTACATCTTCTCTCTGGCGGCCATTTCCAGCAAAGGCATCGGAGCCTTCACCAATGAGATCTTCCAGCGCACTGCACAAGCCAGTATGTCCATGTCTCATCAGAACTTCTGTACTGTACTGCTCTAATCAACTGGAATGATCCCGTAACATACTCATTTCTCCTTGTGTCCCATTTTGTTCATAGTGATTTAAAATGGCTGACTTAGCTAGATATGTTTCAGTATGACCTCTGTTTTTCAGAATGGGCAAGTTGTGCATGTGACCTCTAAAATGGCTATTTGATGATTTTGCATATGGTTGACCTCAAAAACCACTTTAGTCATGAAGAGTACTTTGACAGAAGTAAAACATGGGGCAGTGGGTTGAGGAATTTTCTATAGGAATGTGCTATGGATTTTTCCCATTTATCCCCATTTTCCCCATCCCCATTCATCCCCATTCGTCATCAAAATGTACGAAATTGAAACATGGAGACACATGCATGCTTCACTCCTCCACCAAACTCCTGACAGAATTTGTCTTCAAGATATCACATATCTGTCTGTCAACTAACTATCCATCCATTATCCATCATCCATCATTGTTTATTCAGCAGCTTCTCCATTCATATGTGTCACATTTTTTGCTATTTGAATGTTATGTAGCCTTTGTTATGTAGTGTGTGAATTCTTCTGCCATTTACTTGAAATACAAAAAGCCACAAACAGACTGGATGGGATTTGTGTTTGTTTACATTTCAGTTTCTCCTCATTCCCATTTTATTTATTTTCATCTCTACTTGTCTATAACCACTAGATCTAACACAACATGACATGGTTTAACAAATGACTTGAAACCTTTAATCTTTTTTTTTTTTTTTTCTGTTTTGATGGTATGAGATCACATTTCAAACATACACCAATATAAACCACCAAGATAATTTACTGAATGTAAGTATGTACAGCATCCGAAGAGCCAGTTAATGGTAAGTGAGAATCAGTCTGGCCTCTGATGGGAACTGAGACCTCGAGTGAAGAACTGCACTGGCCTGGTACGACAGTACCATCACTCATGGTAAGCCTCTCTTTTTTTTTATTTCCACTGGTGATGGAGGGAAAGTACTAGGCGTGTCCTCCAATAGCACATTGTGCACTTGGACGAACACAACTAAGTATCAAACCAGATTTTTAATCATTGTTCAGATTTACCTTTTGTGCAAGCACAACACAACACTGGCACACCCATGTTCTGGGGTGACTACTGTAGACTGCATAGGGACTAATTAATGTGACTTGTTTGATCAATGTGAATACTTTGATTGGCCTGCAAAATCAGTAGACCAAAAACACCAAAATAGGCACAAACTCTAGCTGATTTACACAGTCAGTGGAAGAGTGGGCCTAAATTGGCAAGGCCAAGTCAATCTTCAAGGCCAAGTCATGATCAAATCAAAATGAAAACAAGACTGGGATCAGAAACAATTAAAACCTTTTCAAGGCCAAGCCTTCAACTAGTTGGCTTCATTTGTGCATTTTGCCAATGATTAGGCTATGTTTTGTGGAGAAAAATACTAGAATGACTTATTAAGAAACTTTGTGCATGTAAAAAGAAAGGACAAAACAAAGATAATTTTACAAACTCTTGGTCAAGACCAAGACCACATTTACCGAGGCTAGTGCCAAGACCAGGACAAGTCCAAGTACGAATGCCAGTAAGTCAAGTCCAAGTCAATACAAAAACGTCTTGAGAACAGGCTCAAGAGGCTTTTAAGTTTTTCTTTATCTTCCAAACAGTAAATAGGAACTAATTGTTGCAGGAACTCGAGTTATCAATGGGGAAGTGGAAAAACGTTGGACCACCCATGCCAAAGGATTGATCTGAGGAATCATTTCAGCCAGTTATCTGGATTTGTCACTCTCAATTTCCCATACTTATTTTGCATAGAATTGAGGAAATTTCAATTCAAATGTCACTTGTTGCTGACATCGAGGCTCTGTGTCACGCATCTGACATAGAAAATGAATGGCCACCTGTCGCTTTGTTGGTTTAAAGTTTATTTAAATTTAGATGACATTTAGTCCTGAGGATGAAATATTTACTCATTTGCTTCAGTAGATATCAGTGGATTTCAAGATCAGGTTGTTTGGCAATTTTCTGCCATGAATATCTCCAAAACCGTGTGCCAGCTATCAAAGTCATTAGGTCAGTTTGATAGGACTAGGACAGAGACACAGCTGTTCTGATTGGATTACGGTCCAATAACCTTGTAGAAGAAGATGGTGTATGTTTCATTTACAAGACAAACCTGGAGAAGAACATGTCAGATCATGATACAGTAAGCATCCTTTTTCACCCTAGCATATTTTATAGTTTTACTTGCAGACACTGCTATCTACCAGTAGACTTTATTTCACATGGAGCTTCAGATGGGTGAATTGAATCTGCACTGCTGATGTTTTGTCTGAGAGTCTCGGACTAGAGGAAAAAAACTGGTCATGATTCAAACCTTCCGCTGCGCCTCTGTGGAGGACTGCTTAAAAATAGACTCCACGGTACATAGTTTGATCATTTTCTTTCACTTGTTCATTTGCCACTCTTTAAAATGTTGCCCTAGGGTAGGAATGAATTATTCTGGATCTGTCTGAGATGAGTCAGTACATTTTCAACGACTGCAAACATCACCATGAACTTCAGTAGTGCTAAATTTGAGATTATAGGATTTTAAAAAAGGGAAAAGGAAATACCATTTCTAGAGAATGGCAATCTTGCCTTTCATTTAAGGAAGGCATAATTATTAAGTAGTCCACTGATACTATTCAAAGGCAGAGTTCTGAAGATGGTGACCTTTAGTATGGTGGTTTAATTTTCACAGGCACATCCCAATATCCATATCATTACCCTATAAATCATGTAGTCTCACAGTCCCCTAACTGATTTTGCCTTTCATAAAGCCATTTTAAGAGACGTTTGAATGTCGAGCTCAGGTCAGAGCCAAAGGCCGACTTTTGTTGATGCTGCCCTCATGGCATCTGCCCACAGAGTGTTGACCTGTAACATATGGACAATCGGAGCCCAATTTAGCCTAATTAGCCTGTGTGTATGCTTTAGACATTGCTCCGAGATAACCATTTTGAAAGCAATTACACATTGTCATTATTTAATTCCATGTGCCATCTCTGATACCCTAAATTTAATTATTTTGCCACGTTTTAATTATTGCGTTACATGACTGGGCATGCTGTCCATGCCACATCGCTCTGTACCAAGCTCAGGCAGTTCATAGGAAGAGAATTATCGGTTTTATTGATTATTATGACGGCTTGGCGTGGATTACATTATTTCTAATAACTCCCTCGCTTACGGTCCTTTTACCATCAGCACAGCCTTCAGCTGTGGAGCTTTCACGCAATTACCCTCAATCACAGAGACTAAACATCCAAATTAACCCTACTGCCATTCACACTAATGCCATCTATTAGTGTCATTCTATGTGGTGTGGCAGCACAGAGTTCGCACATTGAAATGTTGAGATGTCAAGAAGGGGATGAGTATTTGGTGCATGGCCATCATTGTTTAAAAAAGTAAGTTTAATGTATATTACAGACCTGAGAGTTTGCATCCTAGATGAGTTTAACATTCTATGTAAGTGTTGACATTAATGTGGAAGTTGGTTTATATTTCTGCGTCCACAAATGTGAACACATGAAGGTGTCATGCATGGTGTCATCACATAGGTCTGCCTTTATATTCGCACCTAATGTGTCCACTAGAAGCAGAAATTGAAAAAGTAAATGAAAGTCTTGCATTGCACTGAAGAAAAATGGATGGGCGGAGTGGATCAGTACTGCTTCAGAGTTTTAAATCACTGTGCTATTAGATATTAAAGTTGATCAGATAGGGGACTGTTTGGGATTTTTCCGATTTTCTTCACAGAAAAAGACGAGTATTGTTATTGTGTATTAAAAATTAATACACGGATAAACCGCTCATTATACAGTGCATCCGGGAAAGTATTCACAGCGCTTCACTTTTTCCACATTTTGTTATGTTACAGCCTTATTCCAAAATGGATTAAATTAATT
>JANDJT010000103.1:15467040-15483049 GCA_024331685.1 Stegophilus panzeri
TTTTGGAATAAGGCTGTAACATAACAAAATGTGGAAAAAGTGAAGCGCTGTGAATACTTTCCGGATGCACTGTAGAGTGCTGTAAAAATGAGTCCTAAAACCCAGAAATGAGTTAGCGTTTTTGCACTTACGGTTCTATCGTCCCAAACTCAGTGGGGTTTTTGAATGGGTTTTTGGTTAAATGACTGAAATAAGGTCTGTGGTTAACACAAGCTCAAGATCTTTTCATGTTTTATTCTACAACATAAAATAATGATAATCAGTCTTTATGGGTCACATATACATTACAGCACAGTAAAATTCTTTTTCTTCACATATCCCAGCATGTTAGGAGGTTAGGGTCAGCATGCAGCTTCAGAATTCACAAAAGTTGTGAACTTTCATTTGTGAAGATTATCTTGATGAACAAAATGTGTAAGAATCATAAACTTTTATTGGTCACAGAGCTTGTTTTCTGCAGTAATCCAAAAAGCCAATGGAAAAATCCTACTGGCTGTTTGTAGAGGGAACCAGGGTGATGCTAACTTCTGGGTTGGCCTACAAAAAATACGTCATCCCCGCAGAACACTATAGCACTCAATGCCAGGTGTACAATCATATTAAAGAATTATTGTATATTGGCTCTGTATATGTTACTCTGTAATCCTTGATGAAACCTAAGGAAGAGATGTCACAGCCTTCACGGTTACGCAACTCTCCGCCTAATCAGCGTTTGCCCGAAGGCTGGTTGAAGCACAGCACTCCAGATACACACGACACACTGTCAGACAGGTCGCAGCTCCTCTACTGTGGATGTGTTCTGGTAAATCACGTTTATACGTACTACACAACTACAACGTATTAACATTTATAATAGCTGTCAGTGCAGTCAGTGATTTTTGGATATTGCCTATGGTGCAGTTTTCCCAGAGGAAGGAAAAAGTCAATTTTTCAGTCTACCATTTTAGACTGTCTGCTTTCCTTTCCCCCCCCATTTTGCACTTTACTGTCATGCTCAGACTTGTTTGCCTGTCTATCTATCTATCAATCTATCTATCTATCTGTGTGTCTGAGTTACAGCTAGCCCTATGACCAACAGTTCTGGAGCACAACAAGAAATTATATATATTCTTGCTCTCTTCATTATCTAACTAAACAAGAAAGCTAATTAGACTT
The DNA here is from genome assembly GCA_024331685.1 of Stegophilus panzeri. NCBI lineage: Eukaryota > Metazoa > Chordata > Actinopteri > Siluriformes > Trichomycteridae > Stegophilus > Stegophilus panzeri. Next base: position 15,468,196 of record JANDJT010000103.1, read on the forward strand.
GATTTGTGGCATATGCTCAGGAGGATCTAATAATCCTTCAAAAAAAAATTGCACCATCTTTTTAATAACCCTTGATGGATTGTAAATGAAATGACATGTATTGGTCTCAGGCTGCAGCACTAGGCTTAGTTTCACTCACCATAAACTGTTACCATCTGGATGAGAAGCCTGATCTGTTTCAACCCTCAGGCCAGATGTCCATCCATCCATCCATCCATCCATCAGTCTCTTTTTGTGCTGCAACAGAATGAAGGGTGACAGGTGACAGCTATCCATTTCACACTCACTTTCCCTTTAATTAGGTTGTCCATTCCAGTTCAATATGCTTCTCTCATGATCAGCCAGTCGACTGTTTCAGCGTTGCCCAAGTTCCTCTGATAAACAGTGCTGGTGCTTTGTATTATTCATCACCGATCCATTAACAAATGTCATTAATATTATTTTGCTTGTTTCACTCAACTCATTTATCTATTAGGTTCTGACCCAAATTGAATTTGGTGCCCATAATTAGGTTTATTGATTTGTTTGTCATCTTGGGGACATGAAATCTTCTCCAGTATCTCATCTCCGCCATCTGAGATTACATTATTGCATTTCCTGACACATGTTTTTCTTATTCATTGAATTTCTCTTTCTTTGCATCACTTCACCCTCTCCATATTTGGTTTCGATTCTCTCTGCCTACTCAGGACCCTTGGCTGAATCTGTGCATGAGCATGAACTTGGTAAGATCCAGGAGAACTAGAAGCCGTCCCGTTGAAACAGCTCATCAGTAAACCTTTAAATGAGCACTTAATATAGAAACTCAATCCTTTTTTCATATTCAAGCACACCCTTGAGCATGATGAATTACCAAAATGAAATAAAATAAGAAAATTCATTTTATTCATGGACAAGGCCAACTTTCACATATACATTCTAATAAAGAATTTAATAAACCGCTAAATGAATTATGTTCTAATAGGGCCAAGCTATTGTTTTAGCTAAAAGTGGAACAAATGATTTTTGAAGCATTAAAACCTTACATACAGTCAGCTCCAGAATTATTGGCACCCTTGGTAAAGAATGATGAGACGCTTATTAAAAATGCCTTTGTGGTTAAGTAGCTTAACTTCACACTTTTAATGAAGTACATTTATTCCAAGGGGAAAAAATTATACATACATACTATTAGCACCCCTGCAATTAGTTACTTAGTAATGTGGATCCTCCATTTGCCAACACAACACCACTGAGTCTTCTATAATGCTTGATAAGATTTAAGGAATCTGACATGTCGGAAGCTTTATTCTGTGGTTATTAAACCATTCTTTGTGCAGATTTGGATATATGTTTTGGATCATTGTCCTTGGACCTAAGGAAGCTCTAAGGAAGCTCTCTCTAGACCCTTCAGGGTCCTAGGTCCTATATTGAGGCCTCTTCATCTCACTTTTGGATCATTAAAAACTTGTATACTGTGCTAAAATATACTCAAATTACACTTTGTGGCCAAAAGTTTATGGACACCTGACCATCACACCCAAGTGTGCTTTTTGAAGATGCCATTCCAGATTAATTCCCCCTTTGCTTTTATAATAATCTCTGCTCTTCTGGGAAGGCTTTCCACTTTTGGATTTTGGAGCGTAGCTGTGGGGATTTGTCATTGAGCCACAAGAGCATTAGTGAGATCAGGCTCTGATGGTGGACAACAACAGGCCTGGCATGCAGTCATCCTAAAGGTGTTCATTGGGGCTACTCGGGTTCTTCCACACCAGCCTTGGCAAGCCTTGTCTTTATGGAGCTCGCTTTGTTCACAGGTGTAATGTCATGATGGAACGTGTTTAGGACTCTTAGTTCCAGTGAAGGGAAGTGAATTGTAATGCTACAGCATACAAAGACATCCTACAGAGTGCTTCCACCTGTGGGGAAGACTTACATATGGGTGTGATGGTCAGGTATGTACAAACTTTTGGTCATAGAGTGTATCTCAATTTATCTAATGAACCTGGACAGTCATTTAAAATCACAATACATAGAGAAAACCAATGTTATAGTTGGATTGATGTAAAAATCAATCCAAAAAGAGGACAAAAGTGCAAAAATAACAGCCCCATGGTCTATTCTGATCAAATGACTTTTTATTTCAAATGATAGAAATAACATTCATTTTTACTTTTCAATAAATGTGGAACAATACTAGGTTATTTTTTTCCAGCATAAAACATGAAACAATCAAAAGACATGGATAATAGGAGATCCACTGCTACATGCTACTGAGTAAAAAGAGAGTTAAGAGCCTCGAGTGCTCATCATATTGTGCCTCCGGTTGACATGCATACAGAGTACTGTACCTTGTGCAGATGATCCCATCTCCTCCAGCAATGGAGACTGAGCATCATGGGAGCCTGTGTGGCAAACTGCTAATTGCTAAGAGACGGAGATGATACAAGCCTAGTCCTGTGCAAGGATACTACGTGTGCATGAGTGTGTAGGAGAAAGAGTGTGTGTATATTGTGGGGGGGAAGGGGGGGCATATTGTAAGAGGAAGCGTGTGCTACATAAATATGTGTGAAAATGACGTAAGGCTGTTATTGCTTTTGACTACAGGGTTGTTGTTGCAGGGGTTTTTTTTGTTCTGTGTCTTGTTGTTTTTTTTACCCTGAAACAAAGCTGCAGCAGATCCAATATATCACTTCCACTTCATCACATTAAAACCTAGCATTATATACATTACTCTGGAGGTTAGTGTACTATATAATGCCACACAATACTGTAGTAATAAATACTTGAGGGGGAGTAACTGTAATGTTTCCCACTAACATTTGCCTATAACTACGAAAGTTATTTAATAAAACATTATTTACGATTTAAAAAATATTTTTTTTCAGCAACAACATATGATATTGAAACCTTTTCGATTATTCTTTATATTATTCTTTAGATTATTTTTTACACCTGTCACCCCATTACATCAGTATCACGGCGGCAAATATTGTTAGCATTTGTTATGTTAATAATAGCAATTTCTGGAAGATAAAAACAATAACTAAGAAACCGTCTATTATTCAACAGCCGTGCTTTCTTTTAAATATACATTAAACATACAAATATATGGATGAAGCTCTTCCTCTTTCAATAAAGGCGGATGCTATCACGCTGGAAGGTGCATAAGCATTTAGTATTACAGTGTGTTGTTGCATCTGTGTGTTGCTTGGCGACCATTCTGCTAAATGTTGCTGAAGAACTACATTGCATGGTGGAAGAATGATTATTTGTTATCAGTAAATTATTGTATTTTTTGTTGCTGTGTGTTTATTTTATGAAGCCTTGCCAGGTTTATGTAGTAACCATTTTATAAACGCAATAAGTCCCAAGAGGCTGTGGTTCCGTGTCGCTCCTTAGCTGTTCTCGCTGTTAACCATGGCCTCTTGGGGCTTATTACGTTAGTTCACACACCATTTGCTTTTTTTTTTTTTTTTAAATCTAAAATGGCATATTATTTTTCTTATTTGACTAAAATAGCAACACGTTCACTTCTAGCACACAGTGTTAACTGTTGTCTTTTATTACTAATGGCCAATACCTGATATAAATATTAATATCCCAGACTCAATTAGTTCTGTCCTCTGTACTCTAATTGCTCTAATTACTTTTGATCAATAAGAACAAACATTATTGACTTATATCGGTGAGGAATGTTGCAGTCTGGTTTAGAATTAGTCGGAAAGATTAGCTGTAAATTAAAATATTTAAATGAATGTTTACATATTGTTCTGAAGGTTTACACGTGTAAAAACGTGCAAACTTGGTAACCTACTCCCCCCCACAAAAAAAATGATTCACTATTCATCCCTTTTGGGATGTTTCTAAATTGAAAAAAAAAAAAAAGGCTAAATACAGGATGGAGCCAGTGCAAATAAAGTAACTAAGCACCTGCAATGTGATTTAACAAATCTGAAAGTCACTTTAGGAATGGTAATTGTGTGCACAAATTAATACAAATGAAAGGCAAGTATTAAATTTGTGGAAACGTGTTTCTATTGGTTTTTGTATTTTGAATATCTTGAATGCCGCTGTGTATGTAAACACAAACTCCATTTCCTGGAATATTCCACTAGATAATGAACTACAAGACTTATCACATGGTCGGTCACATGACCTCGCTCTCACGCCCCAGAATTCTAATCACACACACCTCATCCAGTCACTGGTTCACTACAAATGCACACCACAGTTCAGTGTGAAGTATTGCTCTTAGTGAATATTATGCACTCTATTCTGGTTTCAACTCTGTTTGTTTAGTTTATTGACTTTGCCTTCTAGTCCTTTTGTTGATTGCTTGAACCTTTACCTGTTTGTCACTTTAATTCTGTGCCATTTGCAATAATAACCCTGAAAAATATGAGCCCAAATGAAGATCCAGCCAGGAGGCATTTAACTCTGTGTAATCACCTGACACGACAGTCACTGATAGGCTGCATGAATCTACACTCTGGGCTAGAAAGAAATTAGCCCTAGCCTCTCTTTTTCATTCCATTTTGTGTATTTTCTTACAACCATTGGTGGGACTGTGGCAGTTTTTCTAAAAATCCCAAGTTTTGTGATCATTTCTGCATCCATACTGTAGCTGCAGTGATTGTAGTAACTTTGTGCTGAAAGAAAGCCAGATACATCACAGCAGCTGTTGTGTGCAGAGGTGAAAACCCATAATACAAGACTTCAGAGCAGTGCACTTTATTTAGGGCTTGATTTTCACCACAGTGCTGCTGAGAGGCTCTGTGTGTCTGTATGGTGTAGAAAATCACTTGCTATTTTGTGACTGCTGTGTGACTGAGCTCACGTGTGTGTGTGTGTGTGTGTGTGTGTGTGTGTGTGTGTGTGGGGGGGGGGGGGGGGGGGCTTTGGGTGTGTGGGGGCTGATGCAGCGCCCTCACAGGTGGAGGTATGGATGATCATCTCCACCGCCATCAGGGTGGCATGTCGATTTGGTGTTGCCAGGGCAACAGAAAGGGCAGATCTATGGTTACCAGATGCAGGAACACAGGGAGACTGACAAGCTGGTGTGCAGCAGAGTTGTGATGCTGGACGATGGCCAGGTGAAGTCATCTCACCATTCCTTTTATGAGTTTTTAGGTACAGCAGGCCTCACTCATCAAGGCCTGCTGTATCAAGGATTTATTCGTAAATCGTTCATGTTAGCACTTACACAAGAAATTTGGCATTCTTGAAAATCCCATAAATCCAGGAAAATGTTTATGTCCTTTTCGTGCTCCTGAGAATGTGTAAATTCATGCTAAGAAGACTAACTAATGTAAACCTTGACTTGAATGGATTACTGCACTTTAACATACAGTATGGAATATACTGTCAAGTTTAAATTGCTTATTTTTATTACGTTTACAGCATTTAACAGATGTCCTTATCCCCTTAGTGACTTACAGAAGTGCTGTGGAGTCTCTGTTAAAAATACATCCTCATACTACTTTACTAGGTCAGGGAGAATTTCAAAAGAAATTTTTGAAAATTTTGTAAAAAAAAAAATAAATAAAAAACTAAAAAACTTATATATTATTTTATATTATATTATTGGCAATGGCATGAAAATTAAGAACACAAGCCAACGCAAACCCATAAATTCCATCCATCCATTCATTTTTTTAATAGCGCTTATCCTTCAGGGTCGCAGGGAACCTAGAACCCATCCCAGGAGGTATGGGGCACAAGGAGGGGTACACCCTGGACATGGTGACAGTCCATCGCAGGGCACATTCACACACCCATTCATACACTACGGACACTTTGGACATGCCATTAAAAAAAACATTTAAACGCCTTGGCTGACAGAAGATTTAGCGCTCGCTTCTTATTATAAATATTCTATATTATAAAATATTTAATTGGCATAGTAGTGAGTCAAAATAACTTCCACTCTTGCCTTTCAGCCTTTATTGTTCATTTTGTGCCCCAAGCCGTCTGTGCACTTGAAGTTTTAAGGGCGTCGCTATGTGTCAGGAACAGCATACACACATGAGTATGAAGAATATCAGTGTTTCTGAAACTTTACTAACATTTATAAATGAGGCCTAGTCGGAGGGTGTTTCAGTAAAAAGTGTGCAGTACTGGAGGCGGCTGTGGCTCAGGTGGTAGAGCGGGTTGTCCACTAATTTTAGGGTTGGCGGTTCGATTCCCGGCCCACGTGACTCCACATGCTGAAGTGTCCTTGGGCAAGACACTGAACCCCAAGTTGCTCCTGATGGTAAGTTAGTGCCTTGCATGGCAGCTCTGATACCATTGGTGTGTGAGTGTGTGTGTGAATGGGTGAATGAGACAGTGTAAAGCAGTAAATAACTCCATTTACTGGAGTTACTGTTATGCTTAAATATATTAAGCATATGTTGTGCAGGTGATTTTGTTCTAGTGGTAATGTACAGATCTACATAGTCAATAAACAATGTCAGTTTCAACTGATAATATTGTAAGGACTTTATCAGCTCTGTATACTGTCTGTAAATAAAAGTACTTGTGTTGGTTTTGTGCTGTACTTCACTAGGTTGAGATATCACACAGTCCAAATGGTTCTCTTCACAGCTCTGACAGTTTTATAAGTGATTTGGACTTTGATGCAGTGTTGAGTGGCACCACAGGTCATTAAACGTAACATTTGTTCTTTCAAAAACGATTTCTTTTTATGGCACTAATGGAAACATTTTTATTTGCTTTCTGGTCATACTGTATGTTGCGAACGGACAGTTTGTGAAAGTTAACTGTGCTGGCTTTACAAAACAAAAAAAAACCTAAACACGGAAATAACACTTTTATTTTCCAGTGTGCAGCAGTGGTTTGTTAGTAGCGATGTGTTTAGTTATTTTTCTGGAGTAAAAGTTAATTTTTTTAGACTGAACATACAGTATATGCCATTTTAAGCAACTGGATGAAAATTAAGACATTTTAATCAAAATACTGAATCAAAAATGTGAAAATGTGTGATTACTGTTGAAATTGGAGAGTAGCAAGGTGAAAGAATAGGGTTCAATTAATCGGTCCTTTCAAATAACTAAACATGAACCAAATAACATATAACAAATAATGATTTTAGTGTTTTTCAAATGGGCCTCATTTATCAATCTTTGTGTAATGTTTTCATAGGCCAAATAAGTTAAGTTTCAGTAATGCTGATTTTCTTTGTACTCGCATACATACACTCACCGGCCACTTTAATAGGAACACCTGTACCCCTGCACATTCATATAGTAATCCACTTAACCAATCATGAAGCAGCAGCACAATGCATAAAGTCATGCAGGTACAAGTCAAGAGCTTCAGTTAATGTTCACATCAAATAACAGGATGTTGTGAATGTCCTGCCACAGTTGAGTCCTTGAGCCAAACTCTTAACCCTCAACTGGTCAGTTGTATCCTCTGTTGTTTTTTGAATATCTTGAATGCCGCTGTGTGTGTAAACACAAACTCTAAACTCTAGTGAATATTATGCACTCTGTTCTGGTTTCGACTCTGTTTGTTTAGTTTATTGACTTTGCCTTCTAGTCATTTTGTTGATCACCTGAACCTTTACCTGTTTATCACTTTAATTCTGTGCCATTTGCATCAATAACCCTGAAAAATATGAGCCCAAATGAAGATCCAATCCAGGAGGCATTTAACTCTGTGTAATCACCTGACACGACAGTCACTGATAGGCTGCATGAATCTACACTCCCATTGACCTAACTGTAAGTTTTGTGATCACAATTGGGTTCTTCAGCCAAACTCTTAACCCACAACTGGTCAGTTGTAGAGTCGCTTTAGATAAACGCATCAGATAATGAGCAAATGCCTGTTAGCTTAGTTTATAGAAAATATTTCAAAATCATTTTGTTTTTTCGTGATGTGCTTGCTATGCCTTGTACATTAAGGCTTTAGATGACCATAATGAGTGCACTAATGACAAAAGCCACAGATGCTCCCAATCCCCAAATCCACTCTTTCATAAGTCAGATTCCAGTGAAATGCACATTTTAAGTAAGAGTAAGAATGAACCGCTCTTTCTTTCTATCACTTTCTCTCTCTGCTTGTTAGCCTTCAACTGTTCTTGCTCTTCCAGCAGGCTGTCCATTCTCCATTTTCAGAAAATTGCTTGCTCGCTCGCTTTCTCACTCCTCCACTCCTACGCTCCCCCTGTTCCTGACTCATACTTTTCACATTCCCTTTCTCTCTCTCTCTCTCTCTCTCTCTCTCTCTCTCTCTCTCTCTCTCTCTCTCTCACACACACACACACACTCTGTTTTTTCTCTCTCTCTCTCCCTGTGTATTTTTTTCCTCTCTTCCTGCTGGCACTGTGTTAGTGAAAAATGGATGATGCGGCAGAATATGTGAGTGTGGCAGGCACCGGGGTGGGGGGGGGGATGGGGGGCTGCAATTCAGGACTCCAGAATTATTGGTGCCCTTGGTAAAGATGGGTGAGAAAGGTTGTGAAAAAAAATGTCTGTGGTTAATTCTGTGGTCAAGTTCACTCTGAAGATAGGAGTAAAATCTAACCTTTAATTAAATTAGGTTTATTGTAAGAAAATGAAAAACCTTCATTAAAAATATATCTTTATCAAAACCACAATAACACAATTATTCGCACCCTGCATATAGTCATTTGTGCAGCCTTCGTCTCCTATAATGCTTGATGAGACTGGAGAATACAGATATCAGTGCAAAATCTCTCTACATCCTCCAGGGTCCTAGGTCCAGGGCATTTGGAGGAAAAACCTCCCTAATCCACCATACATAACATTGGGGAGTGTTGCCAGAAAATTCTATTTTTAAAATATAGTAATTAAGTAATTTGTTGATATGGAAATGGTCTGTAATTGTACTTTTAGAGACTTGGTGACCCTAAAATGCGACAATTTTTTACAGATATTGAATTGTGGTGCTTTTTTGTCTCTATAAATATCCTCCTTACTGTGTGTGGGGGTTAAAATACACTTGCATCCTCTTCTAGGAAGGTTCATTACAGCTCTGGTTTCAAACTTCTTAATTATTGCAGTAACAGTAGATATCTGCATTTGCAGGAGTGCAGCTATTTTTCATTTGTGTATTCCCGAATCTTCCTCATGTTGATGAATAACTAAGGGAATTTGGTGACATCACATTTATACCCCAGTGAAACAGGACGCCATGAGTGACTGCTTAACACTCAGGTGAACTTAAAAATGTCAAATGAAAATGGGAACATGTTTCATTCATTTATTCATCTTCAGTAGGCACTTCATTCTGGTCTACTGCTAATCCCAGTAACGCTCGGAATGAGCTTAGTTAACAATTTTGAATATATTTATTTTTTATTAAACTTTAGCTTTGTCTCATATTTTTATTGTGAGATTGAGCTAATTAAACATGAAAACATTTATTTATAACAGTTACCAACATGCCAGTGCTTCTGCATCTGAATGTACAGTGGATATAAAAAGTCTACACACTCCTGTTAAAATGGCAAGTTTTTGTGATGGAAAAAAATTGAAACTAAAATAAATCATGTTCAAACTTTTTCCACCTTCAGTATGAAATTACAACTTATAGAAATGAAGTGAAAAACAATCAAAAACATTTTAGGGAAAAAAAGGGTGGCGGGGCACTTGTGTGCACACCTTTAAACTAATACTTTGTTGAAGTACCTTTTGATTTTATTACACCACTCAGTCATTTTGGGTATCAGTATGGCACATCTGGACTTTTCCCACTCTTTCTTGCAAAAGCATTCTAGATCCATCAAATTGCGAGGGTATCTCCTGTGCACAGCCCAACAGAGCTTCAGGTCACCCAACAGATTTTTTAATTGGATTCAGGTCAGGGGCCTGGTTAGATCATTCAAAAACACTGATCTTCTTTTTGTTAAGCCATTCCTTTGTTGATTTGAATGTATGCTTTGGGTCATCTCACAAAGGCTTCACTGCCCTACAATTGATTGTGAATGTGCTGTCTCAATGCTGAGACAGATAAACCTGAGCTGGCACTCTTCAGACCATCGCTGTGAAGTTCATTAGAGCAAGTTCTCCCTCTGCACAAGTGCTTGTACTGTACACTGCACCCCATTGCTCCAATCGAATATTGAATGCCAGCTGACACACAGGAACTATCAGCTCAGTTGAAAGAATATAAAAAAACAACAACACTTTTTTAAAAATAAAAACGACTTGATTGTGAAAAACATTAATATAGGTTTTCCACTGTGTTAATGAAATGCTTGTGGACTATTGAAGCTGCAGTTTATTTTTGCTTTTTATTTTCCATAACCATAATCATTCTACAATTTTGAATATATCTTATTATAACTATGATTTACAGTATGCAGTACAATGGATCAGGCTAGTTTCTTTTTTTCAGACCCTTATTTACAGTTTTCCAGCCTTGAAATCAGAACAATACTTCAGCGTCTTTTTCTCTAAAAGGCAATTTATGAGGCTTATGTAGTTACAGCAGAGTAGATGGGATCAGCTGGGGGATAAGCAAAGACTTGACAATCTTTTCATTACAATTGGCAGCAGAGAGTCCTAGACCGTCCCTTTAAAATAATGGCCAAACTTCACTTGTACCCAACACATACAGTACATTGGAGGCGAATTGCTGCTATAGACCAGGGGAGACAATCCTTTAAATATCGTAATCTAAAATGCAGCAATGAACCAAAAGTTTAGAACAGAGTTTTCTAAATGGATACAAGTATGGAAACAAGTACAGATATGAATACGAGGCACATTATTCATTTTTGTTTTGTGTTTATTTATTTATTTATTTATTTTTAAGGTTTGCCAGACAAGTTCACAGAGCAGCTGGTTGAGACTAGAGGTATCCTGTGGGACTCAGCACAAAGTCACATGAGCTAGAGGTTTTTACTTTTATGCAGGTATGAGTGAGCAGTCAAATATGAAGGTCACGGGACAAACAAAGACCACATTCATTAACATGAAAGTACATTTGGTGCATGCATGGTGCTGCATGAAGCAGTCACTACATCCTTAGTAACTGCCTGGTCAAGGTCATGGTGGTTTAAATTAGGCTACTAGTTTATACTAGTTTGTTAATACTCATTTTTGGTGGTCTAATAGCTAAGGATCCTGGGTTCGATCCTGGGCATGGAACCAACCCAGCCACTGGGGCTTGCACAAGCCAGTGCACTCTCATTGAAGGTCCCAAGCCTGGTTAAAATGGGAGGGTTGCATCAGGAAGGGCATCCAGCATAAAAACCTGTGTCAAATCAAATATGCGGTGCAATGTTCCAATGTTCAGCTGTGGTAAGCCCTAATGGGAGCAGCTGAATGACAACAGAATCAAGTAATTCATACAAAAATATATAGGCAGGTACAAACAATAAATAATAATTGTGCAAGCATGAGATTTAAAAAAAACAACAAAAAAAACGTCCTTCATACATATCTAGTTGAGACTGCTATACATCACTAGCTGAGGTTGAGGAACGGTCAAAGACAGAATTCACAGACCATGCTGACTGCTGGCATTTCTGCCTCTGGGTTTTTCCCCCAGAATGTTCCAGTGTTTCTGAGAGTGTAGTGATAGAGTTTATATTTAAATTTTTAAAAACAGTTAAAAAAATTATCAAACAAACAAATAAATAAAAGGTTAGGCTATGCCAATTTCAGGTTTAGATGCAAATATGGTTACAGATATACAAAGATAGCGTCACTGCGTTACACAACATAAATAAATCAGTCATATATCTGTCAAGTAAAACTTTTTAACAAAATTGCACCAAGCTGTGATTTAGGACAATACCGACGTCTGACTATGGAGCATAATCTAGGCACCAGTTACAAGCCAGTGATATTATATTGCTAAAATAGTGTGACAGGATGCTCTGCTCAGCGAGCTCTAATACAGACACTAGACATGTACGTGTTATGTATGTGTTATTGGAAATAGTCTTAGGAAGCCTGGAGCCTGTCACCACCTACGTAGTAATATAGCAGAGACTCCTGGAACATATACAGTATGTATCACCCACAGTCCTGTACAACTGAATGTGTGAGTGTGAGAGCGTTATGTCACTGAGAATGTGTGTGTGCTTCACATGTTGTATGTGTTTCCCACATTTCGTATGTGTGTCAGGCAAGCTTTCTAAAAGTTACTTGCCATTTCTCCAGTTCAGAAAGCAGTAGAACAAAATATGAAATAGAGTACACAACCTGAACAGCTGCTGAAATCTCATCCAGAGGCACTAGAGCAAGCGCACACAGGAAATTGCATTTTGATTATTTTGTAAGGACTCCTATACTGTCAGTATTAGTTCCTCTGTTGCACACGTTTATAATCCTCTTCAAGTTTTGCATGGATGGAGGTTCCTCTACTCTTTTTTTTTTTTTTTTTTTTTTTTTTTAAAGCTCATACTTGGATTGCAAGCGCCACAGGTGGACCGTAGACATTTGTAGACATATAATATTCAAATAATTTTTTTAAAATCTGTAATTTACAGTATTGCTATGCAATGGTTCTGGCTCTTTACATCATGTCTGGCTTCTGTTAGCCCCTAAATTAGCTCCGCCCCTAACCAATAGCTCTGCTATTTGTTCCTAAAGCTGTTGTTATTATTTTGTTAAAACTGAAAACAAAGGCTCTAAAATTGGCCTTAGGTATGAAAGAGCGTGTGATGTGCATGGTACCCTGTGATGGATTGACATCCCATTCAGGGTTTATTTATGGCTCGTGCCCGGGCTCTGGATCCACTGCAACCCTGAGGACAAAGGTCTTACTGTAAAATGAAGGAATGAAAACTAAAGCATTTTGAAGTCAGAGGAGAAAAATATATTTTAAAACTAGGACTCCAGCTTTAGAAATAACAGTAATTCCCAGTCAGAGCTGTTGGCTTTGAATATATATATATATATATATATATATATATATATATATATTCCTCCACAGCTGTTCTCACTGTTTTCTGCATGTGACTTATGAAAAGCAATGCAATTTGTGTATTGCATTTCTCAGTTGTTTTTGTTTACCGATGTGATTGCTTGTCAGTCATTGAACGGTGCAGTGAAATGCTATGCAGATGGTGTGGATTGCTTTTAAACTTTGATCATGTTCACATTACATTCACATTTAATGCTTAAAAAGCAATCCCCTGCTGAATGTTTTTCACTGAAGAGAGCAAGCAACACATGAGTATCACACTGAAGGTTTTGCTTTTCAGTGTGGCATGTTTGCATTGCAGTGTGGCCGCAAGTCTCTGAATGAAAAGCAATTGCGTGTTTGGATTGCGTTCCACCTTTTTTTTCACCGATTGCTTTTCGAACTGGCACGGGAATCTTCTCCATACTCACAGCCTTCTGGTTAATCCGCACACTGGAGAACGCAGCACAACCCTACATCATGAAATGTTCTTCCACAAGTCGCTTACAATAGCATTTTTCCACCAGAGAGGGCGAAATTGCAAAATCTTTCATCCCATATCTTTTTAAAGGGAACTCGCTTCTCTGGCATGCATCATTTTAACAGAGGAGGTAGGGTTGTATGTGGGGAATGGGAAGAGCTTGTTTTCAAACACGATTCTTTGTTTTCTTTGATCCCATCCACCAGGGGACACTTTGGGTACAACAACGGAACCTTCCTACCCATTGTTTACTGCACTTCTCTTGGATGCCTCTGGATTACGGAGAAGCAGGAAATATCCAGGAACCAATTCAGTAAAGATGCAGGAATCCAGCGATGCCATCCACAAGCTGATTGGTGGACGATGTAAGAATTCACGTTCACAAAAGCAAATGGAAATCTGTTAGACTGGAAGAATCACCTCCACCTCCTTCACTGCCTTCCTCCACTTTGAACCCTTACCCAGCAACACAATTAATGTTGCCCTCACTTGAACGGAGCAGCGAATGTGAGAATGATATGCTCACAAGCAGGCAGGTAAAAGTCAGTAAGTCGTGTGGGTGTTGATTGCAGAGGTAAGTGGATGTAACAGGCGTGTATTTAACAGAGCATCTCACAGTAAGTCACAGAACGCTTTTGCACTCATTCATCCTTGCTAATTCAATAGTTTGCTTGCTGATTTCACGAATTCCTCTCAACTCCCGTCCATTCCCACTCCAGTTTGTTATGTGGCACAAAACTTGGTTCATTCCACTTACATATAAGTTCTCACTGTTTGAATGTCCATGTTCATCTCTCTGCTCTTCATGAGGAACACAGGAATCTAGGCCAGCTCTCTCTGGAACACTGCCACGGTGACATATGCGTCCCTTCATAACCAGCCAACTGTTATCGTCACGCTCACCTTCTCTCTTTCCCAGAATTCCCTACACAGCCTTCCGCTGATTAAAGGAACAGCAGGAAGAAGCCCACACACCACCCTGATCTCTGTGCTTCGATATTGCCTCTGCCTTTAATACAAATGTGTCGCCTTATGATGAATAATCAGAATTTTTAATAATGGGATGATTGTTCTTGTGTGTTTCAACAGATGTGCCCAGGAACTTCTCTGTGAATCTGGCGACCAAGACAAGCGTGTTGCTGACGTGGGAGTTTCCGGAGAGTAGCTCCCCCTACCGCTTTACTGTGAGTGTCACCAAGATGTCACTCAGCAACACAGCATGGTGTACAAATGAAAGCATTCACACTGAGATGTTTAACTGTGTAACAGCTAGTATGTGCTCTATACATAAGGTGGAACTTTTTTTTTTTCTCGAGACAAACTCCTATTTGGAACTCAGTAAGAGCAATGCGAATGGGAAACTGTTGTTTGCTTAACTATCCATTACTTTTGTGCATCTGGAAGCAATTTTGATCTATCTAGTCTAGATAAAATGCTACATGGACTCAAAACATCAGTTACAGCTTCTTATGGTATGAACCATGATTATAGTGGTTGAGATAT
>JANDJT010000103.1:15483149-15512773 GCA_024331685.1 Stegophilus panzeri
AGAGAGAGAGAGAGAGAGATAGATAGATAGATAGATAGATAGATAGATAGATAGATAGATATAGATAGATATAGATGAAAGCGGTTTCTTTAAACTGGTAAGTGGAAAATGGCTTTTAGAGAAGTTTTGGAGTTTTTTTTATTTTCTTTAAGCTCACCTAGAATTAATTCTTGTTTAAGATCTGTTTGGTACAGACCTTAAAATGCTATATATTGGGGTTGTCACGATACCATAAACACATCTTACAATACTATACCAGCTGAAGTATCACAATACCAAGTAGTATCACAATACCATGCCATATTGTGTTCATTCATAATTCAAATCTAAAAAATTAATGAAAATTGCAGAAATACATAGATATAAATGAAAACAGACAAACCAGATTTTCCTCTGAATACTTTATTCATGAGAATGAATAACTGGCTTTTGGAAAAACTCAGGAACCATCTTACAGTTGGCAAGCAACTAATTCAATGTGCCACATATTGAACACAACATTAGGAATGAATCACTGAATTTAGAAACAAACTCCAAAAACATCATAAAATTGGGAACGTTAGCTCGTGTACTAGCAAACACGGCTAATTTTAGTATTTTACACAACAGCGGTTAGCATAACATTAGCTCACTTACTAGCAAAAATGCAATGAAAATGAGATTTAAAAAATAAAGATTCACCAACATTTGTGTATTCTGCAAAAGCAGTGGGATGTGTCGTTTTAGTAAAAATAGCATTAACTGCCACACATACAACACTATTTATGGTACTGCTAGTAATACAGTGGCATCAGTGGTATTTTGAAGCGTTAGTATCACGATACTTCCGTAGTACCGGTATACCATGCAACCCTACTATATTTAATGCTAAATATTACATTGTACTATTCCATTGTCAAAATTCTGAAAATCTGATTTAGGACTGCATGATATGGACACACAGACACACACACACACACACACACACACACACACACACACACACACAGAAAATCTATGTGGAACCTCTTTGATTTTCAGGATGCTCATGAAGCAAAATATAAAAATGATGCTTTGTTTGAAGCATCATTGCATATTGTGAGCTTCTATTATATCAGTATTGCAAAAGGCAATATATTGTGCAGCTTCAGTCTGTTTAGTGCCTCAGTGTCTTTTCACTTCAACCCGATTCACACATAGAACACGGCTAGCCACGTATAGCAAAGTGTGGGTGTTGATCCTATTATCATTGGTCTGTTTGGTGGTTATGACAAAGCAGCTACAGTCTGTTATAGCATCTCTATGATTGTTAAAAAACAAAAGCGAAAAAATGGATGATATGAAGATAATCTAAATGGCTCCTCAGGTGGAGTACAACCGTCAGAAGATGGAGGTGGATGCTCGCTTGAGGAAGGCTGTGATCCCCAACCTGATGCCTGACACCAGCTATGATTTTAAAATCACCAGTCCCGAGGGCAACCTGGGAGGCCTGAGACACCGCATCCATGCCAAAACCTCACCTCCCATGGTCATCAATCGGCCTGAGATCGATCACAGCCGCGACACTGAGACCACCGTCACCATCATACTGCCTTCACTGGACACCAGGAACAATGTTAGGTGAGTGTTACACACACACACACACACACACACACATAATCTACACACACGCCTTTCTGCGCATGCATATGTAAATACACATAGTTTTGGTGACAATTAATTAATTTTGAGGAGGTGCCAGATAATAAAAAAGTTATTTAGACATAATATCATTGCATTGAGCTGTGTTGTTACTCGAATGTACTTGTCACGGTGGTTTCCTGTCTTTTGTAGGTCACACATCTTGTGAGGATATATTAGTAATTGACACCTTGTTAGTTTCATTCATTTTAGTATGCATTATCCTTGTTTTGTTTTGTTTTTTTTACTTAATATCAGTCATTTGAAAGCAATTTAATGTAATGAAATTATTTAAAAATCAGTTGATTTTTATGCTCAATATTATTATAGACATAGCATTTAAACTGCACTAAAATCTCCAAAAGAATCTGCTATGACTGGGCAATGTGAAAATATGCTAAGAATACTGTGATATATTAGCATCATGATACATTTCTGAGGACAGTGGGTATGAACAGGTGTCAATGCTTTTATAACTCTATTGTCACTTACTGTAACTGATTGGACGTTAAAATCTATTTTTGCACCATTTTTTTCAAATGTTGTACTTTATAAACATTATATTTGTAGTTTTACATAACATGGCTCCACTATTTTGTCATATCGTGATACATAGTATATATAGTGAAGATGATATATGGGCCATATCGCTCACCCCTAATTTCTACAAATTGCTTTAAACAGATGTAGATCATTGGATTAAATTGTGGAACCAAAAACGTGGTTTGCTTTTTGATCATTGTGAAAAGAGAGAAGTTTGGAAAGCACCCACAGAATTAACTGCATTTTAACTTGATAACAGAGCTAACATTAATATTAGCTCAAATCAGATCCTTCTAATCACTTCATCATCACCTATCTGGCATATGCACAATAATATTAAGAAGGAGAATTTCACCTTGCAGTATATAGCTCCTTTCTTATAATCTTACAATAGTTGTCTGTCAGGCTACTTACTATCTATCTGTACCAAAAATAAATACCCAGAATTACACGGCTTACACAATGTCCTCACCTGCTTAATTCCTAAAACCTGTCAAACATTTTCGCTATAATTGGGTTAGACTATTTTGTAATTTTGGACTTACCAAATGTTTTTATAAAACTGTATCATGCCGTTAGTAGAGACAGGATGTAAGTGCATGAACTCTGTATATGTTTTATTGAAGTAAAGTCAAGCAAGGATTATCCGTAATCAGAAAGTAGGAAAATAGGCAAGGGTCTAAACTAGGAGAATACATAACAAGGAAATCAAGGCTTGGACTTCACAACACACAAGTAAATGCAGAGGATATAAAAAGGCAAGCTAATCAAGAGAAAACACAAAACAGGTGAACACAATCAGGCAACAAACCAATGACAAGACATGGGTGGAGACAGGACTAGAACAGAAACCAAACAAATACAAGCACATGGCAACATGAAAAACATTGCAAATGTGTTATAGTGTCGAATTTCTTTGTAGGAAAGTGAATTATATTAAAGCAAGAACATGTACCCAACCAGATATAATTATATAATGAATGCAAGTTACACAGCTTTGACCTACAGATCAAATGAAGGCCTAATGTTTGACTACAGCCTGGTTATGCATGATTTACATATAAATCACGCATAACCGCACGTGTACAAACACATCTCCATTACACACACAAATACACACGGTGATATTGAATCACACATCCATTTACATATATCAACCACACGCTTCCATCCCAGCCACTAGGTCACACTCACACTTACGGATTACATCCAGTTTCTCAGTATGTTAATAATTCAGACCCCCAGTCAGTTTGTATTGCTCAGTTGTCTGTCTTGTGAAGCTCGCAGTCACACTGCAGGAATAAAATAAATAAATAAATGCTGGACCAGCATTTCCATCTGCAACCCAAACCTCACTGAATGGCCATCACATACAGTACACACACACACACACACACACCTCATACTGCACTCCTATTTCTCAGGCCACAGAATTGCACAGGTTAGTGTTTTCCCCCACAGGCTTGACCAATGATAAATTGCTGTGTTGAGTATAGTATTAAATTCACCTGTATGCGCCAATGGCTTGTGTATCTGCTGGTGTGGAACCTGCCATTACGATCAGCAGCTCCTCAGGGAGTTCAGTGCTGAAAACATTCATTAGCAGACGCCATTGCTCTGCTGTAAGCCTAGTTAATGAAAGGCTTGACAAGTCGGCTCACACTGCTGTCTCTCTGTACTCACAGGAATATCTATGTGGTGGTGGTTCCACTGAAGAGAGGCCGAGGAGGGAACCGACATCTAAAGAGCCCAGATGAAATGGACTTGGAAGAGGTATACTGCAAGACCGCTACTACTGTCTCCCTCAGGAGAAAATTGGCTATTTCTACAGTCCAGTGCAAAAGTTTGCATCCCCCATAGGTTTGGATTGTTAAAAAAGGGAAATTTACCTCTATTTTACAATTTATCTCCAAAATAAAATGAAATGAGGTGGTACAGGGGTGGACAAATGATGGAGTGTCACATCTCAATGCTCTAACTACTCAAGCTACTCATTCTGAATCCCACCTGCTGCTGCTTTACACGCATCAGCCAAGGCGCAATATAGTTGACAGTAAAACTGTTTTTACCAGCCAGATTAATCAGCATGCAGGACAGATGATCTTTTCAGACTGAGGATGAACACTGATGAACCAAAGCAAAATAGAGTCCATCATGCCATTGTTAAATATATGTATTGGAGAAAATAAAGTTGCTAGCTAGACTCAAAAATACTTCTTATGTGTGATTCAAGGACAGAACACCACATCTTAAAGCCAAAATGGCAGCAAATTATTTTTTTTGTAGATGATGCCAACAATATATGCTACTGTACATGACCATATTCTTGGTTGTGTTCCTTAGTCTGTATTAAAGTATTTACAGGAACTAGCAAATACTTCAGTACATTACTAGCTAGCACTTTGTAGCCTAATTGATCTCAGCAACTAAAACATGGAACTAGGAAGCACTTTGGAGCTTGAACTTGTCTATTGGCCAAGAAAATTGAATTGATCATTTGTCTGCTTCTGAGAGGGTACACTGCAACATGACATCAATCTAATACATAAGGCAAATCCAACAGAAAAGTAGTTTGAGAGAGAGGAAAATAAAGACAGAAGTCAGTATTTAGACTGTTTCGGTCTCCAGACCTGATTTGCAAGAGGCAGTCAGTGTATGACATCTGGCAGTTAAAACTGATATGTCATGTACAACTGAAGCAAATATTTATATTATATTTTATCAGTGGAATTATAGAATGAACAAGCACATTCTTTGTATAAATAGTTTTCTAGGGTGTACTGAATTTACATTATTATGCAAAGTCTAGATTTCTATAAAAAGAAAAGGTATTAAGCCAGCACCCTGTAGCTTCAGAGCTAATGTCAGTAATAAAATCTGTTGGCTTGCCTGCTGGGTAAACAGAATCCTGCCTTAGTGTACTGGTACTAAAACATTGTTAACATTTATGGCATTATAGCACCTGGAACAATTAGCAGAAATGCTATTTTGATAGACTTGAGGTTCAGAATAGGTTTATGGAAAGTTTATTAGGGTACCTGCATGTGTTTTTTATGCAAATGCTTTAGATTGCCTTGTGCTTTACTGTATTGTCATTAATAGTAGTCCTACATTAGTGTCATTACTGTTACAAGTTCTAGTTATGTTATTGCTCTATATACATGTGCAAAACAGTTTACTAAAATAATAAGTTTAGTCTTTATGTACAGGTTGTTTTTCTTTACTGAAATGAAGTGATAGAAAAGGCTAAATTATTGCATGTGCTACTTTAATTTGAAAACTAGTATCTTGTTAATAATCATTAGGTTCAGTTTAGATTCCACATTGCACTGAACACATTGAAACATGAATGTCCACATTGAAATATGAAAATCTGGATTTCTATGAAAGATTTATTAAGCCAACACCCTGTAGCTTCTGAGCAAATGTCAGTGGTGAAACATGTCTGCATTCCTGGTGGGTAAACACCTCTGACTTTTTGTACGGTCACTATAGGTAGTGTGGCATTTGTGTCATTACAGTCAGTAGAGCTGGAGTACAGCTTGAGTCATAGGTGTGGCCTAAAAAATTCCCAGAATAGGTTTCAACTGCCATTGTTGGAAAAACAAGTTTACCAAACCACTACGCTTTTGCTCCATACTCATTGGGCACTCTCGAGTCTTCTACCACACTGACTTCAAGTTATGTTTCTGATGGAATGGGCTGCGGGTGAAAGTCCTCCATCTGGGCAGCTGGATATTGAGCCTGAGTGATGAGGGCACTCAGCAGAGTTAAGTTTGGGGCTTGCATTAGCTGCTGCTGGGGGACTTTGAGCTGTCGGCTGTCCAAGTCTGGAGGAAATAATAAGTGAAGGGATTCAGAGGTGTGAACTTTAGCTTGTGTGTACATTCCAAACAAACACGTAAGTTAGAGCGAGATGGGGAGAGACAGGTTTGTGGATGATGACAGACTGACAGAGAAGATAACAGGCAGTAGTCACTAAGTAAAGCACAAGAACTATCAACAAGACTAGGCAAAGAGTAACCAAAAGAGCTCAACACAGAACAGGTGCACACATTAGGGTAACAAGCCAAGGATGAGACAGGGGTGGAGACAGGACTGAAAACAAAACAAATGCACATGGCAAAAAGTAAACAAAAGGAGCACTAAACACACTCAGCACCATGCGCCGAGAAGGGTAATTCATGACATTTTTTTTCTTACCTTTCATATATGGTCAAATGATTTTTAGTGCATTATGCAGTTAAAGTGGACACTAAACACCTGCAGGCCTACAGTGTGCATTTGACTAAAATGCACTACCAAATTACAGGCACTTTGGCAACATCAAATCCACTAATGGTTGTGAAAATGAAATAAATTGTGTTTCTGTTGCATTTACATAATATTCAACCATAAATTCATTACTTGTTTGTTTTTTTTTCCTACCTTGTTAGTGATAAAATGTTTCCAATTGAGTGTCCTCTTTTAGCTGTTAAAGGACATTAGCCAGAAGCAGCATGACCCACGGCAGAGGCAAGTGGACTTGCGTCGTGCCTACATCACTGCCCGCTTCACTCCCTCCACCCTGCCTGCATTCTTCACTCTTGGGGACCAGCTGGACTATGGTGGCTTTGATAACCGTGCTCTGGAGTCTGGCCAGGAGTACGTCTTCTTTATCCTCGCTGAACTCAACTCCACCACTGGGGTAAGAGGCTGCAGCTGAGCAAGCGAGTTTTTTGAGATCTTTATGGTAATGTGCCCTCTATGTGTCTCCATGAAATCCACCATCACTCTTGTATTTCTCCATCACTATATTGTGGGAAATGTTGCTTGCTATAAGAAATGTCAGTCTTTTCTATGGCTGAATCTCAAATAGCATTCTATTGGGCACTATGTAGTGTCTACAGTGTCATTGTTTTATACCCTACAGTATGTAGTAAGCATATTTAGTGAATAGGTTTTCATTTTGCATAAAGTCCTACCCTGGATGTTAGGCACTTAAGTCAGAGATTATGTCTTTGTACTTTGTGTGCCAAAGAACCAACCAGACTGAGTTTCTCCTGTTAGCCATAAAACACTTGTTTTTAAATGATTATCTGTTTTAGTTTTCAGCGGTTCTGGTTTAATCGACTCTGGTTTTTGTGTTTCTTAATAAGATCCTGTGATTGGCAATATCTAAATCGTCATTCATTACATTACTAACAAAGATGGCAGAAAAATTGTTCTATATAACATATGATAATGCACACAGTGCACCAGGCAGCAGGACAGACAAATTTAAGTTAGTTTGTTGATACTAAAGTGTAGATTTGAAAGCACGAAATGATGTATTAACAAGTCTGATTCACGAAACCATCGTATGACATCGATCAGCTGCATGGACCCCGCCCACTAGAGTTTGTCTTTGCATCCCATATGCATAATTTATGCAGGTGTTGCAGCTAAGAGCCTATAAAAGGAAAGCATTCAGCAGGCTTGATTTATGAAAGAAAGAGCCAAACAAAATGGTTGAGATAAAGCTGTTTGTTTGTCCAAGGTTACTGCAAATACAAAGACAGTTATGGAAGTGTGCTCTGATTTTTTACATAACTGTCTAAGGCTATAATCAGATAGAAAACTGAACCATTTTCCAACCTTACCTGCAAACCTTATAGCTAGGTTTTCATTCATTTTAGCATTCAAATAGGTTTAACCAGTCAGATTTAATTGAAGTTTTATTTATAAATGTTTCCATCTTGAACAAATATACAAAGATGTAAGGTATAAAAAAGAAATTAATCTTTGTGGTCCATCTTGTATACAAGTTCACCTATCACTCAGCTGAAGGACTAATGAGCTGAAAAACATCCATCTTTACACATTTATAAATGAAATGTTGACACTTTTTAGTGTGAGGTTCCCATTTGTGCAATCATGATTATCAACATTATACTACTCTATTTGCTGTAATTATTGATGACATTGCGTTAGATTAAAAACTGCAAACCAAACACTTTTTCAGGTTGTTAAAATGTGACACTCAACTTTAGACACATGAGTTTGCTCATGCAGATACGGCAAAAATGAAAATGATGACTAAGGAAACTGTCGTTTTGCTATCAGCTTTGACTATACGCAACTTTGATTCATAAAGCCCAATGTCTTTAGTTTCTCTGGGGAAAGAAATCTCTGAACAGCGCAACAGCTATGCTCTAGAGACAACATTGATCTCATTCCGCCGTGTAACACTGCTGTGTTTGTGTGTTCAGAAGATGTTCGTTGCCAGCCCCTACACTGACCCGGTCATTGCACCTGACTCAGACCCCCAGCCTCTGGATGCTGGAGATGGTCTCATCTGGGTGGTTGGACCTGTCCTGGCTGTAGTCTTCATCATCTGCATCGTCATCGCTATTCTGCTGTACAAGAAGTGAGTGACGATCATTTGTAGTATTTAGGCATCACTTTATTGTTTCCTGTTTCACTGTAATACAGTAAAATAATTTAGACTTATTTCCATATATATATAGTTTAGGAAAAAGTTGTATTTTATTTTATAAGTTGTACACAGTTATGCTTTGATAACAGTATAGATACTAGGGGTCTAACTTAAAGACATTATTTGTATCTGTAACTATTTAGTTCTCCAATCATCCATATAATTTTTTTTTTATCAAATACAAATCCTACCATTATACCTCCAGAGACACACTGGGAAAAACTCAGAGGTAGAAATGATGTGTGAATTCTGGCTCTGTTTCTCAACCTCAGCTACATCGCTCAAGTAGCTGGCCTTAACTAGACATATATTATTTTTGGTTTTGGTTTTTGTTTAGTTACTAGTAGGGTAATTTAAACCACATTGACCCTGACCAGACAGTTACTAAGGATGAATGAATGGTGTATTTTTATGTTAAAGACCTATAGTTCTCGTTGTCCCATGAGCTTCATACCTGAATGCTTGCTTACAGCCATCAGAAAGTAAAAACCTCCTATTTATTGTGTCCATGTGAACTGTTCTGGGAACCTTTCTTTATTTCTATCTGTTTAGAACACATTATCTGTTCATTCCATATAATGAATTCATATTTCTTTACATCCCTAATAGATCCTTATTTATACAGACGTCTCCATATGTTAGTAGATTTATAAATGATGATGAATGTAGCGCTGCAAAATATGTGAGAATATGTGTAAAATATCTTACTGGCTTGCTTTCCATATATAGAAGGTGTAGTGAATGAAGGAAGGAAAGGGAAAGAGGAAAATGACGGTTGGTAATAGGACCACTATTACACACTGCCAGAGTAATGGGGAGAATGTTAAAGAAGTGATTAAATATGTAACAGGGTGGTATTTTGGTAGTGGAGAGAATAGTATCCGAGTAAAAAAAAAAAGAGAGATTAAATGATAACAGGAGATAATGGGATAGCTGCCAACCGATTTTTCTATTCAGAGTGCCAAAATCCTGCAAGCCGCGATGCAAAGTGAAGCAGCTTATAAAGAAGTGAACAATAAAGCTAGATGGAATTTAAAGCAATCCCAGCAGTCAGGTTCACTCACTGAGGAGTATCTGTCTGTATTTGCTTAGTTGGAGAACATTTGCTCAGAGAGGGAGATACAGTCTGCAAAACTGCAGACACGCCATGACCTTGGCTTATTAGACCTCCATTTTGGCATGTAAATCCCTCACTGAGCCATACCCCTATCTCGGCCCATCCATTTAGTCCGGAAGCATTCTCATCCCCGGGGGAAAGGAGTTAAACGCTCCCCGATGAAACGTACAGTTATCTGGAGTAGGTGTCATGAAGCCTGTGCATACAAATGCAAAATATTGATTATTTTTTGTCTTTTTTCCCCCTTGTTCTTTCTCTTCCTATTCCACCCTCTCACCCTCCTGAATTGCCTGCCTCTCGCTCCTTCTTAATCTCTTCCTCTGCTTCATCTTCCTGTCTTTCCCTGACTCTCCCTCTCATATTTCACATGGCCCTCTCTGGGGACATCAGCAAACCAGACAGGTAAGCCAGTGCTGGCCTGTAAAATTCCCAGTAGAACATTACAGTATTTATTCTAAAGGTGGGAAAAAAAATCTCAAATAACAAATACCGAAACCTGCTAATGAGGGAACTTTATGGCTAATAATAGCCGAATCGGCTTTCTGTTATATAACGTTTAGCAATTGGCTGCTAGAATCCCTATTAAGTGCTGGTTTAGACTTGTAGAATGGACATATTGATTTCTGTGTCTTGAGTCTAGTTAAGCCCCTGAATTTGTTCACGGGTGTTTTGTGTGTATGTGTGTGTGTGTGGTGTGTGTGTTTGTGATTGTGTGTGTGTGGGTGTGTTTGTTTCTGCTAATTAGCAAGCGCAAAGACTCCGAGCCTGGCACCAAGTGTTTACTGAACAACGCTGAAATGATGGCTCATCACCCCACCGACCCCGTCGAGATGAGACGCATGAACTTCCAGACACCAGGCTCGTAAACACACGCACATTTAATACATACACGCAAACATATACACACAAATATATACAAACATATCTCTCTCTCTCTCTCTCTCTCTCTCTCTCTCTCTGACCCTGTACATATGTGGTGGGAACAGTACACCTTTATGTGGATATATTGGTGAAAATGAAGTATGCCGTGCAGGATCGTCCAGAAGATAAAACAGGGAACAAAAACAGCAGGGAATCTGTGATAGATGTTGTCCTATACAGGATAGAAAGAAAGCTAAACGGGAGAGATACAGACAGGGCTAGGTAGGGAAAAGACAGGCAGAAAATGAAGAGCAGAGAACCTCCCCATTTTAATTCTGTATGACCTTTAAAGTTGGCACATAAGCATTAATTGATACTCGACACAAATAGATATTTCTACCATGGTGTATTAAACCCTCTCCTTTGCAGAAATATTCTCTGATTCACAGAGGACATGACTAACAGCTGCTTCGGCTTCCCAAACCCGCCCCCCCCCATTTTCTTCTTTTTATCCTAAATATTTGCATGTGCAATAATTTATTTGCAATTAAAATAATTTATATTTTCAGTTTTTCACAAAAAGTTGAGTGTTCAAACAGTTTTCCAAGCTAATCTTTATCCACAGCATCTGTAGTGTAATGTGTGATTACCACAGATATTGACATTGGGGGGCTTGGGGTGCAGAAAACCTGTTTATAAGGCAAAATCCTAAGTAAGATCATAAGCTGTGCTCACATTTTGCATCACATGTCACATTGATTATCACAACCTTATACCCGAACAAAAACTAGGGAGCGTTTCACTGTGAATGACCTGACATGACCTGACATGTCACTGATCTATAGTCGGGGCTAGAAAGAAATTAGCCCAGACTTGCTTACTGTGCTTGCATACTGTGTATGTTTACTTACTGTTTACCATTGTTGGTGCTGTTGCATGTCATTCCACAAAAGTCCAAAATAATCTGCCTTAAGACATTAAGACAAGCCATATATTGATCCCTTTTTGTCTTTGAAAGACAGGGGAGCTTAGCCCTGGTAGACCATTTATACCTGGACATTATTTACAAATGATAGCCGTGATTTCACCGGGAGCTCCAGGCTACTGCAATACTGCTAAACAAATGACATAACTTGCTATAGAACATATACAAAAACCACTCTTGATTACAAATTCAGATGTTTTCCCACTTAAAGTATAATATTTTGCCAATTTTGGCCACAAATCAGTCAATTCCTGCTAAAAGAAAATACAATATTTGTGCATAAAATGCATCCCTGCAGTGTATCACTGCCTATTAGTGTCTGAATGAGCCTACAAAACATCGTTCCTCACAATTTTTACTGCCTTAAAGTGTTTAAAGTGCCTTAAAGTGTAGCGACATTAAAAATAAATGATGCCACCATGGAGTTCCGTTTGGGATGAGAAAGTTGCACTGTATGTAGTTTTCTTCTTTCAAACACTACAGCAATAGAGCAAAGAGTGATTACAGTTAAGTGCTTTCCTAAAGGTTTTGTGGTGTCTACGCATAATCAAGCTGAACTTGAGATGTTAATGTGGTTATGGTGATAACACATAACACCAAATTCTTCCATCTGAAAAAAGCCCTTTCTCTAAAATAAACAATAATGCAAATGAATATCTATAATAATAACATAATATAGCTACTCCTTTAAAGTCTAGTGTATTCAGAGTGTACTGTCAGAGTACAACTGCAACACAAGGCCACTACTGACTATGAAAGAGTGAAACACTTTAGTCACACCAAAGCTAAACTTCAGAGTGGTGTTAAATCCGCTGCAGTTGGCAAAAACTCCTACTAAAAAGATGGCCAAAAAAAAGAAGACTTCATTGATCGTGAACAGGATTTTCCCTCCATCTTACTCTGTCTGTTCATGATTTATTTCCTCTTCTGTTCCTGACAACAAAATGGCCATCGTCTCTGGAGATGCAGACATTTATGATTCAGAAGTGTGAAATCACACCTAAATCCTTCCACCAGTGCCCACCCACCACCTTTTCACACACACACATATGTACATGTAACCACCTACACCTATGTTGTTGCCTACACACACACTAATGCATTCACTCACACGTCACAGACACACTAACCCAGCTCATTAGCACAGGTGTTCTTGTGACTAATGGCGATTTTAGTCTGTTCTGATCTTCCCCTTTGACCCCCTGCAGGCATGATGAGTCACCCGCCCATCCCAATCTCCGAGCTGGGAGAACACACAGAGCTTCTGAAGGCCAACGACAACCTCCGGCTCTCCCAGGAGTATGAGGTGACTGATGAGAGGGGGGGGCCTATTGAGAATAGAAAGAGAGAGCGACTATGTGTGAGAGAAAAAGAAAATGAGAAAAAAGAGAGGATCAAAACGAGGTATAAAAAAATGAGAGAGAGGAGTGAGCGAGGGTGTGAGTATTCAACGGGAAAAGAATGAGAGGGAGTAGAAAAAGAGAGGCGGTCATAAATTCCAAGGTGACCTTGGTGAAGCTCATCAGCCCGTACAGTCATGCTGCTACTCAGTGAGAGCCTCTGGAATCAGTGCATATTATACAGATGATGTTTTATTGAGGACTAGGTGGAAGCATGTTTATTCATCAGGGAGGAAAAACAGCAATAATTCACATTTCTGTTGCTGTCTGTTCGGTGTGACTTTATGAATATTTCTGCTCTTTTGTAGTTGAAGTTCTTGTTATCTCCCCCTTCTGTGTTGTAGTCCGTTGATCCCGGGCAGCAGTTCACATGGGAGCACTCGAACCTGGAAGTGAACAAGCCAAAGAACCGCTATGCTAACGTCATTGCCTACGATCATACCAGAGTCATCCTCGCACCAGTGAATGGTACAGCTGAAAGAACTTTCTCTCCTCTATACACAGCTGTATACTGTATCTATAATAGCGGTAGTAAAGAAATTGCAGTGCAATACATAAAGTTGTGGACAAAAGTCCTTCATCAGCTGTGCAAGCAAAGTGTTTCTGAAGCTGTAGGAGGTGAAATCAAATTTTCCTACAGGTGAAATGCAATTTTCACTGCCTCTTCAGTTATTGTAGTAACCTGCAATCTCGCTGGATTTTTCTTTATATATCACACACAGTCTGTACACTGGCTCTGCATTTTTTCATAAGAAAAGCAACACCTTCCCAAATGTAATGGCTTTTTTTAATTCCCAAATCATTATGTCATCCAACATGGTTTTTTGTAACATGTAGTAGCTATAGCCATGACACAAGTGCATAAAGAAACAGGCGAGTGTTTAAACCAGGAAGCACTACTAGAAACCAAAGGGAACACATGAACAAGAAACAAGGCTCACAAGGTAAACACACAATAAGTCTTCGCAATGAGACGTAAACACAACAGGCTAAAGAGATTTAAAGAGATTCTGATCTAAGGGTTTAACACAGAAGACCTGGACACAATCAGGAAATCCACCAATGACAGGACAGGGGCGGAGACAGGACCAAAACAAACACACATGTAGAGAACTCAAAACTTCATAACTTAAATTACACCATTGATTAGTCATTGATTATTTTCCTGTAGAAGCATGCGCCATCAGCTACTGTGATCTCCATAGGTGTAGTAATGTGTAAAGGAATGATTCATGACTGTTTGTTTATTTGTTTTGGATGGTATTTTATATACAAAAAAATTACAGTGGCTTTCATGATGGAAAAAAATGTTAACAACATACAGTTCTCTCTGAAAGTATTGGAACAGCAAGGCCAATTCTATTGTTTTTACTATACATTGAAGACATTTGGGTTTGAGGTCAAAAGATGAATATGAGATGACAGATCAGAATTTCAGCTTTCATTTCCTCATATTTACATCTTGATGTGTTAAATAACTTTGAACGTGGTACCTTTTGTTTGAAAACACCCATTTTTTCAAGTGATTAAAAATATTGGAACATATTACTAATGACTGATAACTGTGTTTCTTGCTGCCCAGGTGTGCACTGTTAGATCGATTGTTTAAACAGTTAATAGCTCTGAATGTCTACTCTTGGTTTGAGCCATAGGATTCACCTGGGAAGACATCCATCCATCCATCCATCTTCTATACCGCTTAATCCTTTTCAGGTCACCGGGAAACCTGGAGCCTATCCCAGGAAGCATCGGGCACAAGGCGGGGTACACCCTGGACAGGGTTGGGAAGACATTTGTTGGATAAAAAAAAGATAAACCAACATGAAGAACAGAGAGCTGTCTATGGGAGAAAAGTAACCCGTTTTGAAGCTGAGAAAAGAGGGAAAATTGATCAGAGCCATTGCAAAAGCATTGAGAATAGCTAATACAGCAATTTGGAATGTCCTGAAAAAGAAAGAAACCACTGATCTACTAACAACCAGACATGAAACAAGTCCGCCTAGGAAAACAACAGCAGTTGATGACAGAAACACTGTGAAAGCTGTGAAGAAAAACCCAAAAATAACATTTAGGGACATCACCAACAACCTCCACAGGACAGAGGTTAAGGTATCACAATCCACCATTCAAATAAGATTTCAAGTGCAGAAATATAGAGGCCATACCACAAGCTGTGGACCACTCAACAGCAGTAACAATCAGAAAGCCAGATTGGAATTTGCAAAGAAATACAGAAATAAGCCACAAAAGTTCTGGACTCAAGATTAACCTCTACCAAAGTGATGGAAAGGCCAAAGTGTGGAGAAAGAAAGGATCCAAAACATAGAAGCTCATGGTGTGATGGCTTGGGCTTGCATGGCTACTTCTGGAATGGACTCACTAATCTTTATTGATGATGTCACTCATGATGGTAGCAGCAGAATGAATTCAGAAGTTAACAGGAACATTTTGTCCCAAAATAAACAACAACTGAAAGAGGCTGTGGTAAAAGCCTGGAAAAGCATCATCAAAAGAAGAAACCAACAATTTGGTGATGTCAGTGAGTCGCAGGCTTGATGCAGTGATTGGAAGTGAGGGATTTGCAACCAAATATTAAGTGTTATTTACTTTAATTTACTTTTACAACTTCTCTGTTCCTATACTTTTGCTCACCTAAAAATTGAGTGGTCTGATACAAAAGGTTCTATGTTTTGTGTTGTTTAACACATCGTGATGTAAATATCAGGAAATGAAAGCAGAAATTCTGATCTGTCGTCTCATGTCCATCTTTTGATCTCAAACCCAAATGTCTTTGGTGTATAGCGCAAATAAATGAATTGGCCTTGCCGTTCCACCAGTTTCCTGGAAGACTGTATGCAGTAAATTTAGATCCAGGGTCAGGAAGTCATAATTACTGAACTACATCTTTTTTTTCTGATTCCTTTTGACTCACCAATCAGCCATGTGTCTGTGCATGTATGTGGACTAATTAGCTTCTCTGCAGCACACACCCTAATTAACAATAGGCAGTATCACTGAGCTCGGGTCAGTTCCTGTTCGAATTGTTAGATCGTTTAAACATCATGCAACCAGAAAAAAAAGTATTAGTGTAAGCTAGGAAGATGGTTGAAAATAAAACGATGACAAATGATCCTATCCAGAGTGAATGAACTGAGAAAATTACATTTGTGGGGGAAAATCAGTGTCTAAATATGCCTAATTATGTCATTAAAAAAAAAACCCTAATTATTCTCAGTTGCTTTCAGCATTTAATCCATAGTATAATGGTTTGAATGCATAATTTGGTTTGTGGTTTAATTAAATAAAGAGAGTACAAAAAAAATGTACAGCTTCTTCAAGAGGCTGCCACCTGGTGTTCATTGTTAGTAACGTTCAAAAATACAGTGTCATTCATTAACGCAAAGAATTTCCTAAAAGAAATGCACTACTTTTTTCCTGTATTTAAAAGAAAAATCCTCACTTACCTATTCATCTTTATAATAAACACGTGAGATTTATTTATTAAAGAAATACAATTGGCCTTCTTTTTTTTTTTTTTTTTTTAGTTTAAACTACTTCCATCAACATCAACAGTTTCTTACATTATCCACAATGCAGTTTGTGGCATGCTGATAGTGGTGTCAATAGGATTTAGCCTCTGCTTGATCTCTACCTAAAGAGAGTGATGCAGCAGCACTTTAGTCCTTCAGTCTGTCCAATCCTCTCACCTTCTCAGCTGTATACTCTATTCAGACAGCTCAGCTTTCACAGCTTCAGATTTCATGTAATGCATAATCATGCCTGTTATCACGTGGATCGCTAACTAGACGAGCTGAGTCGAGTCTCAGGCATAACTATGCATTGAACGTTGCAGGGAAAATGTTTTGTTTTGCAGAGCTAACAGCGAAATTGGACCATTATCACTTGGTGGTTGAAATTTCTTCTCCTATTTAAATGCCATTGTCAGTGAACTAGCAAAGTGACACACAGTGCTAGCTTCTCACAGAAAACACAAAAACACAGTCCCAACCAGCAGATTAGCATCAGAATCGCTAGGAGCATCATAAAAAATATATATTTCAATATAAACACATTTAATGTGTTTCAGTGTGGAGTTTTACTTGAAGCATCTCTATTATTGTTTGAAGCATGTTTTTTGCTTCATTTAGGAGAGAATTACTGTAGATCTACTTAATACCCTGCTTCACTGATGTGCACGGTGAAATATTAGGTCATTGCTTAGCACTGATTTGTGCGTTTTGGATTTACGGATGCTAATACACATTTTATTACCGGTCTTGTCGGAATGCCATAAAGCCCATCCTTATTTGCATTGCTGTAATGGGAACAGTTTAAATTTTGCCTCCATTAGTGCAGATAACCACAGAATTATTGCTTGCCCATTCGCTGCTCTACTACAGGCCCCTCTCTAAAGCACTACCATTGAGTTTGAGAGCTGTGAATTTACATTACAGAACCACTAGCATTGAAAGTTTTGTGCATAAACTGGTGTTGGCTTCGGATTAAAGAAGGTCCATGTGCATATGCCTGATAAGAGACATTGTATTTATCTTAAGCTCCCACCTTTTATTAAGTGGTTGTCTGGCTGAATACAGACTCAGATGGGACTGGGTTGTTATAGGACTGAGTTCTCTCTAACCCACCTCACAGCTAATACTGGACTCAAGCCGCTCTTTATATCACTCAGGGAAGTCAAAGAGTGATCCATTTTGAATTGCTGCTGAAGAGAGAGGGGTTTTAATTGAATATCAAGGAAGTGACTCAGATGTATATATTTAAGTAAATATTCACGCCACTAATGCCTCTTGCATGTCTATTTCAGGCATTATAGGTAGCGACTACATCAACGCAAACTATATTGATGGCTACAGGAAGCAGAATGCGTATATCGCCACGCAAGGCCCGCTGCTTGAGACGTTCGGAGACTTCTGGAGGATGGTGTGGGAGCAAAGAGCTGCTTCCATAGTTATGATGACTAAACTGGAGGAGAAATCACGGGTAAGAGTCTTTTAAGTGGGTGTGGAAGTGGAAGTGTGGCATGTGAGTGTGAGAGAGACCCATATTTATGCTAGTGTAACAGAAAGTGTAACTTTAGGTGTTTCTGTGTGGGTATGTGTGTATGAGAGAGAGTTTTACTGTAATGTGTAAAAGATAATGAGAGATGAGGTGTGAAATGCAACATCTGTTTTTGTTAGCAATGTGTTTAAAGGCGCTGTCAATTTATTTTCATGATCAGCTTCTTACTATTAGCTGTGGCTGTGGTGAATTTATTAGCAAGATGGGTTTTTTTGTGTTTTGTTTGGTTTTTAGTTAAGTGATCTCTCTGGTCTTTGTGGCTGAGATTCAAAATGGGGTTATTCCTATGTTCCCAGGGTCCTATGTTTCCCAGATTTATATGTCACATAATGTAACAATATCACTGCATGGGTATTTGGACATTTCAGCAGTGAGATGTCAGTCACAGATATAAATAAATAAATAAATAAATAAATAAATAAAGATATTAAAAATTAACCTAATTAAAATAAATGCAGAAAAAATGTACTAGCATATTTTTATTCATTAGATACATAATCATGACGCCATGAGAGTTAGATTCAAAAACACTGAATCTGTGATTCCATGTCTGATTCCATGACCCCAGCAATTTGTTTAGATCCCTCAAGTCTAGGCCTATTATATTGAGTGTGGAACATATACCCTTTTTCATGTGTTCCTTATGTGCCATATAAATCTGGGGAACATAGAACCCTGGGAACATAGATACGCTTCCATCAAAACTAGCTAGCATTTGTATCTAGCTAACATTTCAGCATTTTGTTTACACAATTGTTTACCACAGTGCACACTGTCAGTGTAATAGTAGGTAATGAAATACAAATAGAACGAATCTCATTTTCAAACCTAAGGTGCACATTGCACTTTTTTTGTTGTTGTTGTTGTTTTTTTGTTTTTTTTTTAGAAATCCCATGCTAGGCTAATCAGTGTACAGTAGCTTTTTAAAACTAGCTAGTGGCTTTGCAGTTATAAACCACAATCTTAACATATTTTTGATACTTGTGGTGACCAGCATTTGCCTAGAAATATGTCCACCGTGACATTTTTGACAAAAAAAAAAAAAAAAAGTGTATGGAAACATGTTAGTTTGTCATTACTGTACTCTTTTACACCTCAGACAGCTGGCTGCTTATATAGGCAGGAAGTAGCATTGTTGTAGTGTTTGACTGTAAATAAATTGTACTTTAGGCTATATATTTCTTGAATCTATCCTTGGTTAATACGTTTTAATTTCTTTCTTTCTTTTTTTTTTTTTTTTTTTTTTTTTTTTTTTTTTTTTTTTTTTTTTTTTTTTTACATTTGTGGATAAGTGTCTGTGTGTATAAATATAATATACTATGTGTTTGTACTGTATATTGTATATACAGTAGATGCATATGTGTCTATCTTTATGTACACATTGTGTCTAATTGTGTTGAACACATTGTGTATGTGTGTGATTGATGGCCGTTGTGTGTCTCTTTGTAGATAAAGTGTGATCAGTACTGGCCCAGCAGAGGCACAGAAACGTACGGCTTGGTGCAGGTCACTCTGCTGGACACCATGGAGCTCGCCACGTTCTGTGTGCGGACCCTCTCACTGCATAAGGTGATCAGAACTTATTATACAATCTGTATTAAATAATATGTTTTAATGTAACTATGCAATTGATAATTAAATATGCATATAAGGTAATAAGGTATATATAAAAATACTTACAAAATATCTATTAGGTTTCGTGTTGTTTTCTTGCCCAGCCCATCAGCCAATCATTCTCCCTTTCTCTATCGCTCTATCTCTCTATCTCTCTCACACTGTCTACTTTCAGTACCACTAACAGGTGATATTTCTTTCTACTCCTTGCCTGTCTCACATTCTCTGCTCGTAGCTCTTTCTCCATGACTTGCTGTCTAAATTAATCTCAGTAGTTGACATTCTCTGTGTTTCTTACCGACGCTTTCCTCCAGAGACTTGGAGACTCAGGCTCTATAATTACCTTCCTCCCTCATGGAGAGTGTATCACATATCAGGCTTCTCTCTCTCTCTCTCTCTCTCTCTCTCTCTCTCTCTCTCTCTCTCTTTCTCTTTCTCACTCACACACACACACACACACACACACAAAGGAATCACCCACATTTGGTTTTTGTGGCTGAATTAAAGGTTTTTGGTGAATTTAAGCATTGATTGAGAGAACTTGAAGTGTAATGAATGCTTGAGCTGAGTTATGAAAACCACCTGACTGACTAAATACAAGATTCCTATTTCATGAATGATAATTAATGACACTCACAGCAACAAATTTGACACGATTGAAATTCACAAATATTAATTTCAAATTTATGAAAGTTCTGTATATTTGGCTGCACAGAGGCAATTGAATGAAGCTTGATTTGAGAAACTATTAATCAATTCTACTTTTCCCATAATACATTTATTACTATACACTAATCATTAGGATGCATTTATATATTGCACTTTAATGAGGGAAATAGACAGTAACATTATTTTCATTTTACTGTCCCTATTATTGCCTTAGTTTAAACTCTTTTCTCCCCTCTGTGTCTTTGTCTCTCTTTCTCTCAGAGTGGCTGTAATGAGAGGAGAGAGGTGAGACAGTTCCAGTTCACGGCATGGCCTGATCACGGTGTACCCGAATATCCCACTCCATTCTTGGCTTTCCTGCGCAGAGTTAAAGCCTGTAATCCTCCAGATGCAGGGCCTATCATCGTTCACTGCAGGTCAGTATGCAGGGTGTGCACACACACACACACACACACACACACACACACACACGCACACACGCACACACACACAGTCCATCCATTTTTATGGGTTTCAGTATTATTTGGCTTTAGTCATGGGGCATTTAGACATGGTGGCTCAGTAGTTATGGCTCTGGGCTACTTTTTGAAAGGTTGTGAGTTTAAATCCTGGTTCCCGTCAAGCTGTCACTGTTGAGCCCGTGAGCCAGGCTCTTAACCCTCAACTGCTCAGCTAAACTGTAAGTCACTTTGTATAAAAGTGAATAAGATAAATTTTGTTAATGTCTGTGTTTCTGTCATTTAGTTGTAGTTTTGTAGGACTTTTGTTCATATTTTCAGTATGGATGTGAATACCTTCAGGCTGTATGGTCCTAAAATTGTATATGTATATGTGTGTATATGTGTATGTATGTATGTATGTATGTATGTGTGTCCTAGAAAACCCTTCACATGGCCAAATTTAGACAATTTCTATACAAAGTTCTGGAAATCTACATCTGTTCCTGAACTAATTTTTTAATTTCTTTTAAGAGTTCCTAATAATTCTGTTGTCATCGCTATATTATCTCAGTTGGATTGGGGTTTCATAATTATCCTGAGCCCTGCAGATCTCTACATTTCTAATCTGCTTAACCTGCTTTGGAAAATTACATTAGTTACAATTGATCAGATAATGATATAAGTTTACAATGGAAAATTTATAATTCTTTCATAACTTACCTATGAGCATCAGAATCAGCCCCATCTTTGTTAAAAAAAACCCTATTTTGATCAAAACCTGATTGTATTGACATTTTTGGCTGTTTACCAGAACTCAGCGACAAGTACATCCAAAGGGTTTTTCCAGACTGCCTCATATATACAGTACATACAGACTGAGTTTCCATTTGTCTCGCCGCTGCAGACTCCATACCACAAAAGGCATATTCTCTTTCAGCATATTTCCCATAAGTAATTTTAAGAATAGACAACCTCTAGACCTGTAATGTGGCCTCTAATAAGGATTAAATAGAACGTAAGATGTTGATTTCTTCTCCCATTTCAGCAGCTTATAAAATCTCCTCCTCTGTCTCGCTCTGTTTGTCTCTCTGAGCTTTACAGTGTGTGGTTGATTAACTCGGCTGGATCTTGTCTCTGGTCATGGAATGTGTCTTTGGAGAATTTATTATACATCATCCACACACACAATGAGAAGTTAGAATGATCCTGACAATGATTTCTTTCTCTCTCTCTCTCTCTCTCTCTCTCTCGTATTCTCTCTCAGTGCGGGTGTGGGACGTACAGGCTGCTTCATCGTGATCGATGCAATGCTGGAACGTATCCGTCACGAGCGCACCGTGGACATCTATGGTCACGTGACGCTGATGCGCTCTCAAAGGAATTACATGGTGCAGACGGAGGATCAGTACAGCTTCATTCATGAGGCCCTGCTGGAGGCTGTCACCTGTGGCAACACCGAGGTGGCAGCACGCAGCCTCTACTCCTACATGCAGAAACTGGCACAGGTGGAGAGCGGCGAGCATGTCACAGGCAGGGCACTGGAGTTTAAGGTACAGACACCATGTCAAATGTCAAGTCTATATAACTATATATAACTCATGTATATTAGAATGAAATGTCATTTTTTTCAGGACCATGCTACGACACATAGCAATACAGCAGCACAGTACACAGGACTACATAAATAACATACATAAGGAATAACACACGACAGACCATACTGCAAGCAGAGCATTATTCTCGTATAAATTCGCAGTCTGGAGTGTGCTATTTCACTTATACCACAGCGATTTGCCAATGATTACAATGCTTAAGTGCATTAATAATAACCCATCATTCATGGTACATCTTCTGAACAATCAGATTCCAGCATTCAATTCAATGAGATGTGGTATAAATAATAATAATAATAATAATAATAATAATAATAATAATAATAAATGTATGACAAATGCACAGGACAATAAATACACAGGACAGTGCACACTAACTAGACAGGACAACAGATCAGTATTGAATGGGAGAAAACCAGGACACATTATTGTCTGTAAATAGTAAGCTCTACACTACCATGCATTTGGGTGAAGGATAAGTTAGAGAAAGAGTATCTTGTATCAGGAAGATTAGTGTCTCATAGCAGTATTTTAAAGTGCACGTGTGCAGAGATGGTCGTACAAAGGTTAGATCAGGGGTGTCCAATCTTATCCACAAAGGGCCAGTGTGGGTGCAGGTTTTCATTCCAACCAATCAGGAGCCACACCTGATTCCACCTGTTTAATCAGTTAATCTTTGCTTTCAATAGACTCAGGTGTGGCTTCTGCTTGGTTGGAATGAAAACCTGCACCCACACCGGCCCTTTCCGGATAAGATTGGACACCCCTGGGTTAGATGTTAAGAAGGGTTTGATTAGACCACGAGGGTGTTGGGGGTAGCAGTGTGTTGAGAACTCTGACTACCTCAGGGAAGAAGCAGTTTTGAAGTCTGGTGGTGGTAGCACGGATGGTCCGGAACCTTCTGCCGGATGGAGTCCCAGAGAAGGGTGGGAGGGGTCATTCAAAATCCTTACAGATGCTGCATTTGAGGTAGGAGGTGTTAATGGTAGAGCCTTATAAAACTCCACCTTACTCAAAGAACATCTTCATGTTATAATAACTGTGTGCCTTGAGTTTAAGGTAAAGCGTTTTTTTTTTTTTTTTATAAGATATTGAACTTTTATCAGTCAAACTTTTTGGCCTTTGGCAAAGGTGGCATTTGCAATGTTTAAACATTTGCAATCCTGATTTGCAATCCTGCATGAATGAATCTAATTAGTTTGTTCATTTCTGGCCCAGAAATTGGGTCTGACTCCAGTACTAACATGGCTGCTCAGCATTAACTGACAACTCACTAGACATAAATAGTTTTAACACAGGGAGTGGGGTTGGTTTGGGGGATTGCTGAAGCTTGTCAATGTTTTCCACAATGTAAAACAATGTTCTCCCCTCAGGCAAAATTACAAACTGCCCCTTTAAATTGGTTAACCATGCCTTTTAAGTTATATTGATACTAAAGTGATGGTACTTGTTTATCCATTTTATTTTCATCATTTTAGCCACTTTTAGTCACAATCTTTATTTTTCTCGTCTGATCTATGAATTTGTTCTGTATAATCTATCTGTCTAATTTATTCTGTTTAATTTCTGTTTAATCTATCTGTCTAATTTATTCTGCTGAACACTAAACATATGTTTTCTTTCTTGTTCATAGCGCCTGGCGAACACTAAAGCTCACACCTCCAGGTTTGTGACGGCCAACTTGCCCTGCAACAAGTTCAAGAACAGGCTGGTAAACATCATGCCATATGAAACCACCCGTGTGTGCCTGCAGCCCATCAGAGGCCTTGATGGCTCTGACTACATCAATGCCAGCTTTATTGATGGATACAGGTAGAGCATAACACTGTTTCAGAGTAAATTAACTTTTTTTATATCGGCTTGTTTTTGTGAGGTAATGGTGTCTGCTTAATCTGTGTACATTAAAAGAGTTGGATTTCTAGGGACCCTTAGAAAGTCCTGACTTACATTCCTCACTCCTACAACTGAATACGTACTGCGTTAGTTTCACTGTAGTTAATGAAGTAGTTAATTTTAATGCTTTGAAATGAATAACTAAAGCTGAGAGTTTAAGTGTGATATACGTAATATCCTACACTGCCAGTCCAAAGTTTTTATTTTAATCATTATTAATGTCAAACAAATGGTACAAAATGGCATTTTAATAAGAGAAATGTTAAAGCAAAGATTCTCAAACTGGGGGTGATGTTGCTTGATTTATAACTTGAGAGAAACTCATAATCTTCACTTTTTGTTAGTCATTTATTTTACAAATGAATATGGCAGTTATCGCTCTAACTATAAGGCTGGATTTTGTGTGCTGTCATTTTGAAATGTTACTGGGAATTGCATTAAAAGAAGCCACATTGAAATGATAAGTGTACATGCTATTATAGCTATTTTAGACACACTGCACTAGCATTAGTTCAGCAATAACAAATGGACAAATTTCTCTGTCCATCTATCTCCTCTAGTTATTTGACAACATGGAGGGATTTTGACTCAGTGGCATAATAGAAGTCAAGAAAACATCAAATAAAATAAAATCAATCGTTTACATGCATGATGTAAACCAAAAGACCAAGGCTTGGGGTCGCAGAAAATTCATAATGTCAATTTGGGGCCGTTTTTCCGAAACGTTTGGGAACCTTTCAGTTAGTGTTTAACCAAAGATTTCAAACTGTATTTAAATTTGAACTGGCCAACTCACAGATCATAACTGGACTGTAAATTTGTGCTTTATTAAATAAAGGTATGATGGTTAACCATTGAATTCAACAGATAAAATAATTTAAAGACAAATAGGCTTGTGCTGCAAGTGCCTAATTAGAGCAATACAGATCTCAAACTTTTTCAAATGGAACTACATTGTTTCCATTAACATAAAAAGTTATTTTAATGCATTTCTCAGTTCAACATTATTGTTTATTTCCATTGTCTAATTATAAAGTACTTGACATGCTTGTTTTACCAAATTGTTAAATTGTTCTGTTAAAAGGTGAGGCATAATTAGTACGTGTTCTGATATGACATATTTAATTCATGTATAGTCATTTCAGCTACTGCCAAATAATACAATAAGAAATGAGCTATGAACATGTCAAACTTAATCATAAACTGCATTACAGGTTAAATAACATTGTATAAAGTGTGCTTGCTCATTAGTATACCAGGTCACACCCTCTCTTTTTATTCCACATCTGCTGTGTTCTGAACACGTCGTCATTTACCCCAGGGTTTAATGTATTCTGAGTGTGTATGGCCATGTTTTCCTCTTTTAGGCAGCAGAAGGCATACATCGCCACACAAGGTCCTTTAGCGGAGACCACAGAGGATTTCTGGAGGATGCTGTGGGAGCACAACTCCACCATCGTGGTCATGCTTACCAAACTGAGAGAAATAGGGAGGGTGGGTGACGAACTGCAACATAACACAACTTAAAAATTAGCCTTAAATTTAGTGTTTTAATTTAGTTAGAAGCTGAGATACATGTTGCTTTAGATTAAGCAAGCAAAACTCATTACCATGCATTGATGCCTTAATTGTATTGAAATAAAAATTTTATTAAAACGATTAAACCATGTTATTTTGAGGCTTTTACTTTGAATTGTGTTTTGAATAAAACAAGGCAATATAATAGTGCACCCCATATTCTGTTCATTACTTAGCAATCTCTTTTATTCTAGTATGAGAATTAGAGGTTATTCCACCTTGTTACATTTGGGTCATACATAGAAACATATTCACGGTGTAATTATTATATTATATTATATTATATTATATTATATTATATTATATTATATTATATTATATTTTGACAAGTAATTTCATGTTCATTAGAGAAATAAAGGCAAGCACATAATGAATCATTCTGTAATTTTAATAGTTTCCATATTGAGTCATAATTTTAAAAGCACAGTGTATGAGCGTTAAGTGCGTCTGTGGCTTCAAGTGTTCAAAATCCTGTGTTTCTTCATCTTTATGTCTGTGTGCACACACAGGAAAAATGCCACCAGTACTGGCCTGCAGAACGCTCCGCCCGTTACCAGTACTTTGTGGTGGATCCCATGGCTGAGTACAACATGCCTCAGTATATCCTGAGAGAATTCAAAGTTACAGACGCAAGAGTGAGTACTGAATCAGAATAATGATTTTTATCTACACTGCTCATCAAAAACTATTAAGTGAAAGATTGCAGTTAGCGGGCGTGTCATGTAATGAGATGTAACATAAATGGGATTACTGAGTGTGTTTAATTGGTCTCGATAGCTGTGGCAAGGTCAGATGAGGAAAAAGGCTCTGGGAAGAGTAAAACTGAAACCCAAACTTGCCGTATATGTGCCTAATTGCTTGTCAATTATAACGCAGATTAAAGGTGGCGAGATCCATCAAAAAAACTGTCTAAATTATTATATGATAGCTAAATAGGCATGCAGTCATGAGTGTGTGCCCTGTTCACGTGTCAAGAAAACCTTCTCACAGAGGAAAATGCAGCATAATATTAAGTTGTAAAGTTGAAAAATGTTTTTACTTGACATCTGAAACATGAAGTACTGAGACATAATTCTGAGAAACGTCAATGTAATATTGGTTTTAATTTATTTTGGTAGGAAATGACTTACACAGTTTTAATTCCTCCCTTTCAGTCATTAAACAGTTAACTCTCTTTTCTTAACTCTCTAGTGAGAAGAAATCTGCAGCTTGTCATGTTACCAAGAAACCAGTTCTCTATCCTGAAGACTCTCCCATGATGGAAAACTTACTTAACGTGTCTTTACAGAAAACCTCACCATATCAATGATTTTATAGTCTAATCCTCAACGCTGCTGTTATAGAAAATGAATCAACACCTTTTAACCAATTCGATTTGAGAATTCAACAGTGCTGTGGTTTAAATATCATTATATGTTAATGCTAAGTGAAGCCTATTACAGATCCTCTTTGTCAGGTATTTGAACGATACACGTTCATTCTTCGTCCATTGTTTGATCGTTTTCTCATCGTGCGGATGTTCTGCTCTGTGTTTCTCTCTGAAGGATGGGCAATCACGAACAGTCAGGCAGTTCCAGTTCACTGATTGGCCCGAACAGGGAGTGCCAAAATCAGGAGAGGGCTTCATCGATTTCATTGGGCAGGTGCACAAAACCAAGGAGCAGTTCGGGCAGGACGGGCCAATCTCTGTCCACTGCAGGTTTGTTCTAGTACTCTAGAGATCTGATATGTAGCACTGTTCTACCTATCGGAGATAACTTGGCTCTTACTCAAGGGGTTACGGGTGCAAGCTCCGCTGACGGTTATTGCTGCTGTGCCCTTGGAAAAAAAGCACTTGACCTCTTGTGAATACAGGGCAGCAGCACATGCAGCTGGTTAAATATAAATGTCCTCGGAGACCACAATAGTCACGTGGAACAACTGAAACTTAAACCTGGATTCTAGCTGTAGTGCACAACTCTGTATTGCTTATCAGTGCTTATTCTGAGGACACAGGGGAATTCAGTTGTCCTCTGAAAACCATGCTGTTATATTGTCAATGGTTCAGAAGTTACCAACGATCAAGGACAAATAAAATATAATATTAAAATAGCTGGGAGTACACGCCTACCCAGCATAGTCACTTTAAAGCTGCAATGAAATCCCAAAATGCATCACCAGACAGCTAGCTTTTCTTTTTTCCAAAATCACCAGTCGAAAATGGGTTAGCAAAAAACAGTCTGGAAATTTGGGAGACTGAGAATGCAAAAAAATTAAAGTGACAGTTAGCGTCATGACACAGAAGCAAATGTGGTCACCTGACGAATGATCAGAAACAGCCTAAAGCTGGAATTCAAACTGAGCCTCACACACAGCACGGTGTGTTTACAGCAGCTACCTCATAGAAATATGAAGCAGAGTGAGACAGTTTTATTCCACTAATACCACAACTGAGAATAGAT
Organism: Stegophilus panzeri; assembly: GCA_024331685.1. Lineage (NCBI taxonomy): Eukaryota > Metazoa > Chordata > Actinopteri > Siluriformes > Trichomycteridae > Stegophilus > Stegophilus panzeri. Next base: position 15,511,496 of record JANDJT010000103.1, read on the forward strand.
ATATTAGATGTATTAGTATAACACATTTTATCACCTATTAGTGTACATCTTAATAGTGTGTTGATTAACTCCTCTTTTTTCCTAGAAATGCACCATAATCCGCTTTATATTATTCTACAGTATTGTCTACATTATTGATGTAGCCTATGTTAGTCTGTAGAATAGATGCATTTATAACCATAAGAAACTGAATTAGCCTCACATTCCACTGCACACAAAAATGCCACTGTGGTCTGAACAAAATTCAGTTTGACATGTCTGACCTTGGTGGTAATTATATTTACTCCAGAGTTTTACTGTGATGGTTTAATACAGAGCAGTTTAACATCCTGAAGAAAAATGACAGGGGCTTTAAAGGGCAGAAGAAGGGTCAGGATAACACGAGCATGAGCCACTGCCTCACATTAGACTGAATAATTAATCAAACAAGAGTGATTCGTTAAGCAGGAGTCAACCTTCTCTTCCTTTTTTCCTCACACCTCATCTGTCTCATTTGCTTACTGACTCATATTACACACACTGTTTTTCACTGTTGATTCTCTCTCTCTCTCTCTCTCTCTCTCTCTCTCTCAGTGCGGGCGTGGGTAGGACGGGTGTGTTCATCACTCTCAGTATTGTGCTGGAGAGGATGCGTTATGAGGGAGCTGTGGACATCTTCCAAACTGTCAAAATGCTGCGCACACAACGACCAGCCATGGTGCAGACAGAGGTAAAACACGGCCTCTTTCAAATCCTAATTATAAACAACTATATACGGTGCTCTAGCGCATAGCCTACTTATATTCATAACTATTAACTCAAGGCCGTATTCAGAGATGGCAAAAAAAGTTATGTTAATATTTACATGAGTAAAGTTACTCGTATTCAGAGTCGGGTTATACACGTGCTTAAAATCCTTGTCGAGTGCCTTGAAACGTGTAGCGTTATTCAATGTGTTGACGTAATTTCCACTGAAACAGGAAGTCAGGGCGGGACACAGAGTGGATCCTCCCCATTTTTAAATAACCAATAAACCTCACAGCCCTACCGTAAAGCCATACTTTACGTTTAGCACCATGGAAAAATGCCTGTCACAAACCCGTGCTTGCTGATACGATTTCTCTCGCTCAACAACGGCAACTTCAGCAAGGTGATTTTTATAATGTTTGGGCGGGACACTTCAGATCCTAGAGTGCATTTGATTGGACAGAAAATCTGATAAAACACTGAAGTGCAGAATGATGTCATAACAATTGTTGATCCGTATTGGTTATAGAGAGAGATTGTAAATGTTGAATG
>JANDJT010000103.1:15535195-15562937 GCA_024331685.1 Stegophilus panzeri
AAACAGCTGAACGTCTGTAAATTTTGACAATAAACCTGATTTGCAATGGGGGTTGAATAATTTTGATTGCAACTGTAAGTTGCAGTTTGAACTCGGAGATGGATGTGATGTTGCGAAGTGTCAGAGGGAGTGAATTCCAGATCTTGGGTGCTACAACACTGAACGACCTGCCACCTGTTGAGGCCAGGACTTGAACTTGGGTCCGTGTGTGAGGGTCAGATGCCCTGTCTGTAAGCCACAGGGAAGACAAAGCAGGGCCGGGTATAGAGAGGACAAAGCAGGGCCAGGCAAGGTGAAATGTGGACCTGGAGCACAGGGGTAAAACAGGATTACACAGGGAACAAACACGAAGCAACAACGAACTAAACATAACCATGAGAAGGGTCTAATCCCAGATACTGCACTGGTAGCTAGAACGATCTTGTCACGAGTGACTGGTAAACCGGCGTTTTTGTGTGCTGTTGTCTGTTGAACACATAAGGAGCAGGTTCGTTCACTGATTCAATCAGGGAGAAGTGTGAAGTTGAGTGCCATGCCACAAAACAGAAAGAGATTCAGTGACAAACACAAGAGAAATGAGGAAGGGGAGGAAATAGAAAAATATGGGGAAACAAACAGGAGCCTTGGCCCAGGCCATGACATATCAGCCCTGTCAGAACAGGAGTTAATTTGTTTTGTCACATTGCACAATATTAAATACAATTAAAATCGAATAAAAAAGCATGGTGCTAGCATTGGCAAATTGCTGTGGTATAAAGGGAATAACACACTTTAGAACATGGTTTTATAGTTTTCCCAAACAAAAGCGTGCCTATAATGTTTTATTCCTTACTTAATGGCCTGATGAAGCATACCAGGAAACAGTATTTTAAATAATTAACTTTACAATTTTTAAGTGTCATATGAAATATAAATTGTTATGTTGAAATATGAAGTATCTGGATTTTATCCTTGAAACCCTATTGAAGTAGAGCTATTTCAGAATCCTGCATAATGTTAATATTTAATTCTGGGTTTTGTTTTGTTTTGTTTTTGCCCAGGTTCAGATACTTATGTCCACAATCCAGATTATAAAGAAAAAGAACACGGCACGGGTTGTGCCCAATGCAATCGCTATCATCACCAACACTGGAGACAAAGTATGAGCTTTGCATGTTGTATAAAGAAGGAATACATTTTGTCACTGTTCTGAGGCTCGCTTCATTATAATTTTTCCCTCTTTTCTCTTTGTGTGTTTCAGTATCTGTTTGGGTCCTTACGGAATCGAGATATGTGTTTCAGTGTCCTGAAGTCTAAATGTCCACAGCTACAGGTTGGTAATATTACTTTCTTATTTGTATCATTTTCACACCTCAGTGTGCTTTGTAGAATGTTAAAATAAGAAACACTGACAAAGTACTCAGAGAGATGTAATAAGTATAAAGAGAGTGGTTGATATGTGTGTTTACTTACTGCTAGTAGAAAAATCTTCAGCATTTTACATTATTTAGCAAACACTCATCCAAAATGGCTTACAAATAGTTCAAACAGTTGGACATGCAATGAGCATGCAAGTATTTGGAGAAATTCTAAAGATTCTTAACTTAAAAGATTAAATACTGACGTGGCATAAACAATAATTGCCAGTGTAAAAGAAATAGCAAGAGGTGTTATCCTGGATATTATCTGATAAACTTGGCACACTAGAGACAATGGGCTCTTTGAACTGATTTCTTATTAGAAATTCTGCTTGGACCTACACAATTGTCTCATATTTGCAGACAATTTTATGGATGCTGTCATATATTTAAAACAATCCTCACATGACATTTATTGTTTTGTTGTACAAGCGACAAAATGGTACTCACATATTAAACCTAAAGAGATCTCCAAACAACTGCTTAATCACAAATTCCCTCTGCTCCAGAGAAATGCAAGAATGCGAGAACTGTTTATCACATGACTTTGCCAAATTGGAGGCAGAGAAATGTGCTGTAGTTGGTTCTCAAAATTTCTCCCATTTTTAATAATTGCTGAATTTACACCTATAAACTAGTTCTCCCTTATTTTATACCAACATGGGAATGTCAAGGCTAACATGCTTATTAACATCTGGCTGAACATATTCTATATACATGAGTTAACAGATAAACAGGGGACAGAGTAATAATTCTTACCACCTAAAGGATTAGGACATCCAGCTATGCATTCACTGATGGCTATGGAATCATCAGGATCTGAATTCATCTCCCAGTGATCCAAAGTTTAGAAAAATGCACCGATCTAGTTACTGAAAGAAGAGTTTTTTGTTGTTGTTTTTTTTAACAAAAAAACAAACAAACAAAAAAAAAACCCCATGATAATGGGATTAGGGCCTTACACAAAATGTAAATAGGTTCAGGTAAATGTATTGGTTTATCCAGTCAAATTTGAATACGTTTTCCTGTTGTCCACAGGATGTAGGTGCCAGCAGCAGCCCTCAAATGTCTTCTGTAGAAAATGGCCATGAACTGGAAGTTGACACAGTAAGAATACTATTGAAGAAAAAAATCAAGAAAATAAAAACGTGTTAGTTCATAATTGTTTTGCCTCTTCACTATAGCATCACATAAATTCCACCAGCTTGTTGTTGTTTCCCTTTTACAAAGTCAAACAAAATAAATGTGTTTCTGATGTTGTTCTGTTTTAGGTTGGCAGCCTTTTTTTTTTGGTTATATGAACAAGAAGAGCTTTCCGAATGCAGCATTATTTATTCGTAAATCATGTTTAGACTGGACACTTAGCGTTACTGTCAATCCTTACCCAATAATTATAACAACAGGGAATGGTTTCTTGAATGTCACATTATCTAAACTGCATGCTTCTAAAGACATCTTTTCCTTTTTACTGTAAATAATTCTTTATTACTTCAAATGAGTATAAAGTGGTTGACAACATATCCAGACAATACACATATCCAGTCACATGCACATTAAAATCAAATCAACAGCCTGATTTTATGCACTTTTAGATAAGAGAAAGGAGTTTCTCAGAGCTCCTTAAATAGCAAAGTGGTTCTATTTGGAACCCTTTGTAATAGGGAAACCTTAAGAGTTCCAGATTATATACATGTTATTGTACTGCAGTACTCAGAAGATTTCTGTTCACAGATTTCCAGTCACTCCAGTCAGGAGGACAGTGCAGACCCTCACAGGTTCTCAGGGCAGGACAGGAAGACAGAAAGCAATGTTCCTTCCTCATCGTCAGGCTCCAACATTTCCCACGGTCAGTGATCACCACTAAATTCATACACACACCGTATTGCCACTTGATCAATTTTTTAATAAAGAGACGCAATCGATTTTTTAGCAATTTCACAATTTTAGTTCAATTGTTAACCACTTAAAAAAACACAATGCACCCATTGGTTGGTCCTAACTTACTCTTAAAACTACATATATTATTAGTTTTACTGTAAATTGATAAGGAATTGATTGCCTTTTATGATAATACTGATATGGGAATTGATTACTTTCAAATAATCACAAATGTAGCTGGCACATCTGAATCCACCGCTAATCCAGGAGCCAACATAAATCTACAACCCAATCCTGTCCGGACATTACTCACCTGCCTATCGAACTCACGTGTTTCCTGTTAAACCTCATTTACTTTATTCACTGCCTAACTTTGCATGATTTTCCCATCCCAGCACGCAATTCTGTTTCTCTGACCTTTGTTCTTCATTTCTGCATTACTTGCTTCCGCAATGTACAACAATGTAGGATTTCCCTACACTGTTCTCTTTGCCTAAAAATTAAGCAGCAGCAGAAATTTTGTTTATTTGGTGACCTAAAATATTTTCACTGATACTTCTGTTAACATGAAACCTAATAGAACAAAATTCACAAACAGTCTATGACAACAATAAATAGGAACATCAGAACTTAAGCCCTTAAACTAACCCTATTTCTACTTCCCTGACTCAAACAGTAAACTTTCATAATCTTCACTCATAATAACCTACTTGCTAACATAAGCTAACCTAGCAGAATTGTTAACAGAAAAATTATTATTGTAAAGAAATGTTTATAATTTCACTGATAATTCTAGCCTACAAGCTAACCTAAGCTAACCTAATGGAATTTATGACAGGAAAAATTTGATATTTGCAAATGTTTATCATCTTTAGTGATAATTCCAACCTACTAGCTAAAAAGCTAAACTAAAAGTATTTTTGACAGGAAAAATTTAATATTCACAAATGTTTACAATCTTTAGTGATAATTCTAGCCTAGTAGCTAACATAAGCTAACCTAACAACATTTCTGACAGGAAAAGTCAACAAGATATTCACTATTAACAAGATATTAACAAAAATTAACAAGATATTCACTATTAACAAGATATTAACAAAAGTCAACAAGATATTCACTATTAACAAGATATTAACAAAAATTAACAAGATATTCACTATTAACAAGATATTAACAAAAATTAACAAGATATTCACAAATGTTTATAATGCTAACTGCCAATGCTAGCCAACTAGCCAGTATGCACTAATCTGACAGGAATTCTTCTAGTTGTGTGTAAGTGAAACAATGATACTTTGATTCTTGATGAATATCTCGGTTACTTTTTTAGTTGAAGCAAGAAACAACTCCACATCATGGAACAGCACGAACAGAGATAGTTACTCTTCAGAGGAGAACACAGGTAAAAAGCTGAACACACACACACACACACACAACATTGCTTAGTGTTCCAAAGATGAACACATGCAATATGAAATTCTGTGTTAAGACTACTAAAGATCAGGACACAAATTAAACTGTTTTATCAACACAAATCAAGTTCAGTTTGTTCAGCCTGTTTAGGTCAGGCACTAACAATTTTCTTACCATGTGTTCTATAATTAGCTGTCTCCTGGGTGGCCATGGTAACAGAGAAGATCAGATTTCTCCTCTCCTTGGGAGGCACAACCAACGTCAACAAACTCGTCACTGTCTATCTCATACTGTAAGTTCTTAATAATATCCTACATTTACATTTAAATGTATTCATTTAGCAGATGTTTTTATCCAAAGCGACTTACAAATGAGGAAATACAAGCAAAGCGATATATCAGGCGGAGAACAATACAAATAGTGGTACCATTTACCATTAACCAAGAATTTTAATTGAGTTCTAGAGTAGAGGTGTAGTGCAGAATGTTTTTTTTTTTTTTTTTTTTTTTTTTAAATATTTTATTTAATATATAAGTGTGTGTATGGGGGATATATTATAAGAAGCACAATCACAATGTGTCCTGGTTGCAAGATTTTTAATGTAATCTCTTTATATTAAATTCAAAATAATGTGTGGCTTTATTTATAATAAACAAAAGAATCCATACTGATGCAATATTTATACTGTGAAGGCATTTATGGGATGCAGTTGACACTTCCTATAACAGCACTGCCTGAAATGTTTCATTCCTCTTATACAACAGCAAGTTGCCAATTAAATTACAAACAATCATATTAAGGAATGACACATCAAACTATTTAATTGTTTATAGTTGCAGTTAATGTTGTGGAACTCTGTGAAACAAGTTTGTTCCTGTTATCACTAAAACTATAGAAGCTTTTTCCCCCACATGTGTCTTTTTTATCTCTTTCTTGAAGCTAATAAGAGAAAAAAAGCGACTCCTTCCAAAAATTTAAATTAAACAGAAAGCATCTCAATATCAACAATTTATTTATTTATTTATTTATTTATTTATTTTTTTAAGAGTTGAGAGGGTTTTTTTTAAACCTCGTTTGTTACCATTTGTGTGAGTGTTTGCTAACAAAACAATGTATTAGAACGAGTGCCTTTATATAAACCTTACAACCAGCACTACTGTCAGAGCTGCTATTATGGAAAATTAATCAACACATTCTGACCAATCAAAATCAAGCATTCAACACAGCTGTGGGTATAAGAAGGAATGAAGGAATACTGCTCTAGTTTGAAAAGCTGCAGATTATTAAAAAGGTGCTGTAACTTATTTGCAATAGTTTGAAGGAACATAACAAACATGATTGTATTTCTTCAGATATCTTGTGTGAGTTTGGGGTTGGAATTTGCTATATGGCTGGAGCACAGACATTTCCAGGAAATGCAGGTTGACTCACATGCCATGCAGTCGTTCTAGAAGACTTCGAATCATACCTTAAATATATCTGATGTGACGGATCAGTTTAATTTGGGTTAACAGATAGAATTGGGACTTCGGAGGTGTGGTAGCCTGTGTCAAGGGTGCACAGCAAAATCGAAAGTATTAAATTAACACCCAGAGTGTTTATATAGTCCACTTTATATAAACTATATAAACACTGAAAGTGTTAATTCATCATTAGGAATTTTACTGTTGGAGCAAGTGTGACAATAGCTGGAAATCTTAAGATAAAGACTTTTTGCATTTTTAGTTTTTTTTTTTTTTTTTTTTTTTTAAGAATTCATTTGCAATAGTATACAGTGTCACAAAGCAGTGCACTCGTGATATAATGATAATGAGTCTTTATTAATCACATATCCATTACACACATTACAGTCTTTATTAATCACATATCCATTACACACATTACAGTCTTTATTAATCACATATACATTACATACATTCTTTTCTTCGCATATCCCAGCATGTTAGAAAGTTGGGGTCAGAGCGCAGGGTCAGCCATGATACAGCACCCCTGGAGCAGAGAGGGTTAAGGGCCTTGCTCAAGGGCCCGACAGTGGCAGCTTGGCAGTGCTGAGGCTTGAATCCCTGACCTTCCGATCAGTAACCCAAAGCCTTAACCACCAAGCCACCACTATTTACATCCTGCTTTCATTCAATTCTTTTTTAAGTGTGGACTACTGCATTTTTTTTAATAGAAACAGGAGCTTAGTTTAGTTCCATGTTTTAGTAGCTACTATGCCATTTGTAATAGCTTTGTGTTCTAGCACAACAGTTATCATTTGCTCAGCCGGTGTGTTGACTAGATTTGGTGAAACCTCTCCAAATGAGCTGTCTATTACATCAATAAAACTCTCAAATTTTTTGGCTGAGAAGGTTTGCACTGCATGTGAAAAATCACAGAAATCAAAATGAAACATGACCCCAGTACACCAGTGTCAGTTTTGACTTTCATAGAATTTTTCAAATAAGATATTACTGGGCCTTTTTGTAATGTAAAGAATTTTTTTTTGTGAGAATAGGCCTGAAGTATTGAATATGTGGCAACTCCAACTGTTTAGCACAAGTGCAGTAGCTCAGGAAGATCTTGCTTATCTGATCGGTCAGTGGTTGTTTGGTCATCATGCAGTAGACTTTGCATGTTTTGTGTTGTTTAATGTGTTTAGTTTAGGGTATTTCCTTTTGGTTACTGAGATTATGGTTAGTGTTAGATTTAGGTGTAGGCATTACTTAACTGGTATTACTTAGCTGCATTAATAATTATTTCAATGGAAGATTGTAAGACAAACAAGTGTGTGTGTGTGTGTGTGTGTGTGTGTGTGTGTGTGTGTGTGTGCGCGCGCGTGCGCACACGTGCAGAGCTCTGCTCCTGCTCCTGTCATCCAGCTACATTGGTCTGCGTATTGCAGCTTTGGAAGAGCAGCTGAACACACTGGGATCAACGACTGAGTTTGGCCTACAGAGATCGTGAGTGAATATACAACCACACATCGAGGCACACACTCACTTGTAATTCACATGAAACATAAATCTCATATGATAGAGACACACACCCCATTTTACATCAGAGAGTAGGAGGGCGTTCACCTGAACAAAGGTTACAATGCATTCAGTAACAGAATGGGTGACAGATTAAAAGGGCTGGAGCATTTGAATAATGAAACACACCTGCTCTTATCTGTAATAGCATCAGACTTGCGGGCACGGTTACCATGGCACCATGGTACGCATTTCACGATATGATCATTTGAAACTGAAACAGAACTAGTAAAATACCTTCAGAAGTCATTAGAGTTCACTCATTCAATTAAATACAGGTCTGTTGTAAGCTTTTAGTGTGTGTGTGTGTGTATGTTGAAATAAGTCTCCACTATAATTAAACCCGCTTTCTCGTCTCAGGTATAAAGAAACATAACACCTTGCCTGCATGAAGAGCCTGGAGGAGTCAAAAGAAAGAACTCTCTGTCTCTTAACATGCAGCACAACACAAGTCTTCACTGGCACAGTGAAATGATCGGGAATCCATCTGAAAAAATAGACTACACCGATCAGCCATAATATTAAAACCATTGACAGATGAAGTAAATAACACTGATTATATATTAGGCAACATGAACAGTCAGTTCTTAAAGTTGATATGTTGGAAGCAGGAAGAATGGGCAAGCGTAAGAATCTGAGCAACATTGGTAAGGGCCAAATTGTGTTGGCTAGACAACTGGGTCAGGACATCTCCAAAACTTGTATGCAGTGGCTATTAATTACCAAAACTGTTCCAAGGAAGGACAACAGGTAACAGGATCATGGACACCCAAGGCTCATTGATGTGTGTGGGGAGTGAAGGCTAGCCCATGTGGTCCAATCACAGAAGAGCTACTGTATCACAAATTGCTGAAAAAGTTCATGCTGGCTATGATATAAAGGTTTCAGAACATACAGTGCATCGCAGCTTGCTGAGTATGGGGCTGCGTAGCCACAGACTGGTCAGAGTCCCATGCTGACTCCTGTCCACTGCCGGTGCGTATGCGTCGCTTACCTGAGTAAGAGATGGCACCAAGCACTGTGGGAAGAAGGCAAGCCGGCGGAGGTAGTATGATGCACTGGGCAATGTTCTGCTGGGAAACCTTGCATCCTGGCCTTCATGTGGATGTTACTTTGACACGTACCACCTACCTAAACATTACCTAAATATATATACCATATAAAATACCTTTTGATAATGGTTGGTTGTGCTGTCATTAAATCACAGACCCCCAGGCTATGCTCTTGATCATATTATCAAGGTTCTATTAAGGTTCTATTAATTTACAACTTGTAAATGTCTCCATCTACTGGTTCATCACATTAGTGTGAAATCGCTTAATCTTCTGGGTCGTTCTTCAGAATCTGATCGGATTTTGAATATCGGGTTGGATCAGATTTTGAAAATGGATTGTTCAAAAGAAAAAAAATTGATTCTGAAATGTGATTGGATCATGTAAGTTCAGTCCCTTAGGTTCAGTGGGCTGGTGAACTGAAATGTACTTCTTTTTCGATCAAGCAATTAATGGCATTTATGTCAATAAATAAAAACTTCACAAACCTTTTTTGTTTTACAATTTATTTAAACTTTATAATAGTTCACAACATGCAATATACAAATGTACAGTGACCCACTCAAGCTCCTCCATATATTAGCATTTATATCTATTTACATATTATACAAAACTGTAAGAAGCAGTCTGTCATTTCAGCTGGGTTCCAGTCCAGATTTTTACAGGATACAACACACCATTCATCAGTGCTATTGATTTTGCATTAAAGTAGCAAAACCTCATGAAACAAACCCTAAAATTTGTTAAAATAAGCAAGACATATTCTTTCTTTGGCAGATATCTGTTTTTCATCTACTTTCTACATCTGAATTAGGGTTCTTTAAATACACAATATATACAGATTTATGATGTCAGTGGCAACCACAGCTTCCTGCCACCATATCATCGTACTGCTTCAGCACAACATTCTCATCATCATCAAAGTACAGGAGGTTGATGGAGAAGAGCTTGTCGGGCACACAACACGGTGTGTCTATGCCTTTGGTAAGTTTGAGTGCGTTGATGATGGACTGCACTGTGGCGTGGTTTGTGGGTCTCATGTTTTGGCCCAGAGGAAACGGACAGGACCCTTTGCAGTGGTATGCATTGTAGCCACGGGGAGACACAATCCACCCAGACCAGCCAATCTCTTCAAAGTCAACGTACAGTGGCAGTCTTTGGCATGGCTTCCTATCTGGGTCTTCATCATAGTCAAGGGAGCGAGCACTACGATGCCCAGGGCCTGGGAGAATCAGGCTGGGCAGAGGAAGCTTGGCGCCAGCTAGCGAATCATCAGAACCTGGAGAAGAGAAGGAGTTTGAATAAAAGGAACCTGTCTCAACATCAAGATACTTTCTCCTGCTAAAGAGAAGGACAGTGAAACTACCGTAATTTTATTCTTTACCTTTCAGCGCACCCTCTGGAGAGGTGACACGTCTACCATCGTCAGTGAAAAGGACCAGCATGGGCTGCTTACTGTGATGGTGGCTCTGCCCTGAGGCAAAACGCACGTTCCTCACGTCCAACGGAACATCTGCCACAGTCCGCACGGTCACCAGGAGACCCAGGTTACTGTGCTCATCCGTCATCCATGTGCGGACCTACGAAGAGATGTGCTAAATTATTAGTTATTCAATTCAATTACATTTTTTTTGTATAGCACTTTTAACAATGGACATTGTCTCAAAGCAGCTTTACAGAAACATATAAACACAGAATACAGATTTTAAGTGTGTGAATTTATCCCTAATGAGAAAGCCGGTGGCGACGGTAGCAAGGGAAAACTCCCTAAGATGAAATGAGGAAGAAACCTTGAGAGGAACCAGACTCAGAAGGGAACCCATCCTCATCTGGGTAACAAGGGATAGTGTGAAAGGTGAAAATAAAGGAAAGTTCATTTTGGTTTTTATACAAAGTCTGTTTTTATTGAACTAGTCCACTGTTCACTAAAGAAGACTTGAGTTATCACCAACGTTATCAATCATGTTCTCAGTTTGTGAGGACGATTTTAAAATCCCGGTTTTAACTCACTGCTTGTGTGATGGTGAAAACTTCCCAGCCATTGGAATGAACAGGAATGAGTCTTGAAGACACAAGCTTCTTTCCTTGTGAGACATTCATTTTGGTGTTATCAAGACGCTGATAGACACTGACCTGCGGATGAAGACACGTTTTTATTTTTACGATTGTTCCGTTTCATTTTTGAGTCGGTTTCTCAGGGGTGGAAGGGGGGGAAAAAAGGTTCTTACCTGACAGAAGTGATGTCTGTTGAAAATAAGTGATGCTTGAGGTCTCAGTTTGAATAGATGCAGCTCTGCTGTAAGCACCTTCTCATTTCTGGCCACAGTGGACAAGTTAAACATGAACTCGACCTGTTGACTGTGTACTGTTCAACAAAAAACGAAAATGATAATTCATATTTAAGACAAACAGGACAGTTGTGTACAACTGAGGACATTGAGTTTTACAGTATTAGACGAATATGTTTACGCGTCACGCGCACTGTGGTCCTGTGTAGAGGAAACAGCTAGCTAATCATTCACTCCTGTTTCGATTATTAAGCTAAACATCATACCTGGAATAAATGATAACTTACATTTGTCAAAGAAACTGCGGACTGTGTTTCCCTCCAGTAAAGTAGGGTCTTTGGTAACCCCGTCCACATCCGCTACCGTGTTGTACAAATCGAGCATGTACTGAGGAGGCTGCTTGTGGCCTCGACTCAGAGAAGCAGGGGGGTCTTCCATCCCAAAAACCTCCAAAAGGCGTTTAATAGCAGCCGAGCGAACTTCCTCCGAGTCGTTCTCCACGGGAAAGCGGTTTTCTGAATAGTCAAGAGAAGGCCTGGAGTTACCGAGGCCGGCTATAGAGACGAGGAAGAAAACGACAGCGGAAAACATCTCGGTTAAGTTCTCTGGGACGATCTGGAAACTTCCTGTTCACTGAAGCGACTGAGTGAACACCTCCACATCGCCGGCGTTTTATATGAAATCCGTTCACGTCGTTCAGGTCATCGGTAAACAGCGATAAAGAGCTGCTATTTGATCGCAAATGTAAGTCAATAATCGGAGAAATGGAGCGAAAGGCTAAATGGTGTGTTAACAAGGTGTGAACCTGACTGGGTGATTAGCTCACTCCAGCTCCACTCGTCTGTGAGACAACACAGAAATGTCTGAGAAGAGTATTTGGTATTAAAATATCTTAAAATAATAACTTGGTTATTGTAAAGAAAATGTTTATATTAGTGAATGTTCATTTTGGGTTGTTTTGTTGTTGTTTAATACGGGTGTCTGTGCAGAATAGAGGCTCACAGCCTGCACGGAGAAGGCAGGGTGAGGAAGTTTGCTCACCACAGGCGGCTAACGTCCTTAAAAATGGATCCATTAATTTAGACAAACGAGGATAATTTGATACGGGAACAACAATTACACTGACAAACAAACGGAAAACGCTTGCGACACCTGCACAAATACAGTCAGATAAGTCTGGCTAAGCGACATATTGGGGGGGTTTATTTATTTATTTTTTTACTTTTTTTTTTTTTTTTTTTTAGCTTGAATCTCGTGGAAGCGTTATGCTAATCAGCCCATTAATTAACATTAGCATAAATAGTCGCAAATCCCTTGGTTTGAAAAGACCAGTTGTTAATGAAAACATATCCTGTGGGATAACTCATTTTACTTTGTCACCTAATTTAAAATGCAGTTTTGCCGTCCTGTTTATTGCTTTGCACTGAGGGACATTCTTTCTTAATGCTGAAGTTCAATGCTAACATCAGCTTGGTTTTCTGCTGCAGGATTATTAGCCGCAGTGCTTTTTGTGCTTTCCCCCCCCCTCCTCCTCAATCTCCCTAATTTACAACCAGTTTCTACCTATTATTTTATTCGGTTTATTCAAAATGGCATTGGTTATTTATTATTCTGGATGCTCATCTTGTTAAAAGTGTATTGGCAGTGTTTAGGCCAGTAGGTCTGTGTGGCATTAAAGAGCTCAGAGGCGGTTCCCTCAGCTACAGAAAGTCTGGGGTCTGTTTACCTGGCTTCAAAGCTCAAAACAAAACAGAAATAAAAGCGTGTGTAAATATATTCGATCCTTTAGATGTGCGGTGTTTTCTCACTATGGTATGGTAAAGTCACACACACTTGTGATGAGGTGATTTCTTTATTTGCACGTGCAGGCACAAGCTATTGAAAAACAGCATGAAAGGCAATATAAGGACAAATCTGACCTCGTTCCTCCATTATTAAATAAAACAACAACTTTAGAAAAAGAAATGATCAAATGTGGTGCTTTTTGTCTTGCACGAATTACTCTTGAAGTGAATCGACCCATTTCATCCCACAGATCAGAATTTTTGTTTTGCATTTAGCAAAAAAGTTCATCTATAATCACATTATAATTGATTCACATGACCACCTTTATTTCAAGCACACACCTGAGATGTCTGTGTAGAAGCCCTATGAAAGTACAAATGTTATGAAATAGGAAGAAGTACCATATTTGACACAGATAATCTGATATTGATTAAACACGTAGCTCAGATTATTATTGAGAATTAAAAATCCACCATGCCAATATTAAAAAAAAAAAAAAGATAATTTAAAACCAACAAAAAAGTAGTAACATGCTGTGAGGTGAACATATTATTATTATTTTCTAAAAAGTTATTTTTACTTTAATATTTTTACTTTATGATATATTTTTTAATTAAACTGGCTCATTTTAAAAGCAAAATAATGTTGGTGAACATAGTTATTTATGTGTTTGTTTTTTTTTTGTTTTTTTTTATTTATAATTGTGTACTTTATTATTGTTTTTTGCACAGGATTTGAACTTTTTTTTTTTTTAATTGCTTCTACTTTATCAGCTGATACAACTTTTAACCTAAATTAAATTATGGCCAAAAATAAAACTTATATTTCCTCAAATGTTTCCAAAAATGAAATAAAAGCATATGTAAATGTCAAACTGTAATTTTATGTATTTATTTATTTATTTTGGGGCTAATTATTGTTTGATCACATTTTATCACATTGATTTACTTATAGTAAATGAAAGATTATGAAATTCTTTATGTTACGTTACATGATGTGAGGTGAACTTTTATTTCTTTATTTTATTTATTGGGTTGACTGTTTATTTATGTTCTTGTTAGTTTGCACAGGTTTTGAAACTTTTTTTTTTTACCCAAATGTTTTAAATCTATTTTATCGACTGATACAAGTTTTAGCTCTATAGATTGAATTGTGGACAACAATTTAACAAAGGCTATATTTTCACAATGGTTTGTAAAATAATTCATAAAAAGGCATACTTTTTTGTGTCATAGTCCTGGCTACAGAGTAAAATATACTGTTTGTACTCGCTCAACTGGGAAAAATTTGGGATTGGATAGTTAAAATTATTTTCATTAACAAGTGTATTGCAAATACATTTTATTTGCTGTTAAGTGTCCCTAGACCCAGACTGAGCAAAGGAGACCGCGCATTCGCAGTAGTGGCCCCAAAATTGTGGAATAGTCTAACTCTGCATATTACATAAGATAATCTGTTATCTTGTACATCTCACTTAAAAACCTATATGTTTTGTTTCTTTATATTTAGTTTGTTCTTATTGTTGTATTTTACTTTTGTTTTATTTTGCTTATTCTGTTTTATTCATTAGTTTTGCACAGCACATTAGTTGACAGTCTACTGTTTTTTAAATGTGCTTTATAAATAAATTGCCATTGCCAAATATATTTATTTTTATTGTTTTGTTTCAAATTCTTTTCCAAACAGTGCACTATAACAACCTTTTACGAGGTGTTTTTTTTTCATTTCTTTTTTATCGGTCCATACTGAACAATAACAAGCATGACTGTACATAGCTTTAATTAATGGCATCAAATTTATTTACAAAATGATATTTACATACTTTACATATATTACAGCGACAGTTGAAACAGGTCAACCGTCATCTTCGCATAAGAGAAGTAGATGTCCTCGACACATATCTTGTAACATTATTTTTAAAAAACACAGATTCCAAAACCCATGTCCTAAACTGCATACTATAATACTAAATAGTATGTCAGAATACCATAATAACATTTGCTATTTTAACGTAATAATGATGTGTTATAGATCCCAAGCTATAACATGCTTGTGCATTTAGACAACTCAAGACACTTTTCTAAATGCCAGTCCTCTTGGTTGGTGTATTGTGTGTGCACTTTCAGTAGAGGTCACTGTGCTTAAGACTGGCAGAGACACGAGGTGATGGCCAGCACAGTTCGGATTTGTCCATGCTGATTGAGAAACGTGTGGCTCTCATAGCCTTGTGGAACACACGCGCTGCCCTGTCCCTCTGCCCACAGCAGACACTCAGCAGAATCAGAGGCACTCCTGGTGTTAGTGAAGGAGAGGCGAGAATTAGAGTGGTTAAACGTGTTCATGATTGCTACGCGTTACTATATAACTGGTGGTATAAATGTTATAAAATTGTAATTACTATTTTTTTCAATTTTATACATTTGTATTTAGATTTTTTTTCCCCTTCCATATTGAGAAATGTTCTCACAGCTTAAAAAAAAATCACTAGCTGTGGAAGCTGCAGTTCCTAATAGAGTTCAAATGAGTCAGTTCCTCCAGGATTGAGTGATTTCACGGTCGCAGAAATTAACGCAAATTCATGTAAACTCTGCAATATTCGGAGGAGCTTGCAATTTTTCAAAATCAGTAATTTTTCCGCAGATTTGGGCCAAGACACGTCATGTGACGGCATCACAACATGCGTTCAGCCAAAGCCCTCTTCGATTCATGTGCGTCGAAAGTGAGTACAGCTAAAAGGTCTCATTTACCAACAAACATCACTGTGAAAGACCATGCAAACCAATTTTGTGCGATTGCAGTTTCGCCAATTTAAGTAGTTTTGTCCAAATAAAAACTAGTCATTTCTGTTACTGTTTTGCAGTCTAGAAACTATTCCTAACTTTCAATCACTGACAAAAGCAGTTACTTTAATATTCTGTCTCATCTGATGTTCTAGTGTGAATTGGAATCACTGTTAGTTATGATCATATCCGTTTTATTTCATTATATAAGTTTGTCTAAGAGCAAACAAAGTTGATCAAGCCTTTATTGTGCTGAGGGCTTGTTATTTAGCTGTGTTGTATCAGCTGTTTTAAAGCATACCTGAGAAGACAGCTGTTTCCTGAGGTACAGCTTCCCAAACATCTCCCCACATCTATTTCCTGCAAGACAATTAACAAGACAAGAGAGAGAAGCAATCAGCTCACCGCAAGCCGCTAATATTCACCAATGCTCTCTAAACCAAGAGAGGGGAGGGGTGGGATCTGTTCTCTTAACATGATAAACACTTTGATTTGGCACCTGCTGGGGCCATTTGTGATCCTCTGCCTTCACACCTCCAAGGAGCTGCGACAGATGGCCAAAGGTTTGCTCAAACAAGTAAAAAAGTTTGGTCTTGTAAAATCTCTTTCAAATGGTGCGAACTAATGCAACTGACTCGAATAATGCTATGAGTTTTATCATTAGGGTTTCTGTAGTAGTATGACAGTATGGTTGTCGGCCATCACGATGACAACATTACACCATACTTAGGTTTAACAACTTATATAACAGTTTAACTTCTGTGTCATTGTGTCTCCAAACATATATAGAAATGGAGATATATTTCAAATAAATGAATGCGAAAAGGATTAGTCAGGCTCAAAGAGCAGATAATTTGGGTGTGAAAAGTAAAATGTGGATTGTAGTTGGGGGGAAATGGATCATCGGTTTAACCTTTGTGTCTGGCAAATGGGACTCGCTAATTAGTCTCAGCTAACACCAAATGGAAACGACTAATTTCCTCTTTAAGTGAAAGCCATTACCCGGAGCCTAAGCCTGAACTTTAAAACAAGACATTCTTAAACCGTATGTGCTTTAGTCATAACTACAACTTCAGCATCAACAATTACGTAGAAAAAAAGGCAAGATGACTACAGTCACAGCAGCGTGTTCTGTTTATTTAATGAATTTCCTGATTCTCAGATGTTTTAAAACTCATCTTTTTAAAACCCTACCAATTTTTAAATCACGTCTTAATCACGTCTTATTGTGTCTATTGTACAGCACTTTGGTCAGTCTCGGGCTGTTTTTAAATGTGTTTAATAAATAAAATGTACTTGAACTTGAAAACCCACCTTTAGTTTTTCTTCCTTGAGCCCGTCTTCATTGTACGTGATCTCATAATGATATTCCACATAAGGAATTCTGTAGCAGCCTTCTTTCATATCACAGCCGACCACTGTCTGAATCAGCTCCACTTTATTCGGAGTGTCCACAAGCGCAGAATCAAACTTGGTAGGCACACAGGAAAAGCCCTCTGTGGAAAAACAAAACCCACAGTGTGTACATTAGTCCACTTTATAATGTAATCACTTGAGATGTAGGGAAGATTAAATATCATGGCAGTGGTTTAAGGTGTAAAAACATTTGTACCTGATCTGATATATGACCTGTTTTGAAAACACAACTGATATTTACTGGCGCGAATGCTTAATCGAGGTACAAAAGGCATCACCGAGGGAGGAATAGTGGAAATGACCTACTAGGTTAATGAGGTGCTCAAAAGGCCTGGACTAAAATCTTTCCATATTCAAGAGATGGGAAATTTGGAGCATGACCATGGGTGTAAATTTTTTTTGCTACTTTCTTACCTGGTTCAACCTTCGATCCTACACACTTGCCCACGTCGATAACAGTCTCGTAAGGTGTTTCATAGAAATACGTTCTGAGAGAGGGTGCTCGGACACAGTGAGTCACTTTGGCCTCGCAGTGGCAGTCCTCGATGAGTTCCACCTCACGCAGGCCGTCTATGAGCATCACTTTGTCAACACGCAGTCCAGTGGGTTCACAGGTCATGCTCGCACCACACGATGGAAGGTTTCCTCCAAAGCCTGTGAGCTCGTGAGAGGACGCTGCTGGAGTTTGCGTCTGCAGACAAAGGGGACTATGTATTACCACTGATACAAGTCCAGTAAGGGTGGGCAATATTTCAGGGGACAATATTTCAAGACATTTCCATGACACACAAACTATAGGATTCCTAACTGCCAGCAAACCAGTAGTTTTGCATTTCAAAATAAACCTTTAAAAATTAGTTTGATGATACTTTTATTTAATGTGTACAAAAGTAAATGAACACAACAAAAGTAAATTAAGTGAATAAATGTCAAATCTGTTTTTAAACATTTACATTTCGCAATTTTAGATTCAGACAGTAGAAAAGTGCAAAATCGGCTTCAAGAGTTTGTAATTGTTATTTAAAAATGTATAAAAAAGATACCCACAATATCTCAGAAAAGGGTATTGTGACAAATATCATGATATTAATATTATATCGTCAAATCATCCAGCTACCTGGAGACTAGAGTTCCCTTGATTGTGCTAACAATTAAAATACATTCACTTCAATTATGGTCAGTAATTTTATTGGATAATATGGATTTTACCGACGTCCTATTAAAATTCTACATTTTACACAATTTTAAATTAAAATGTAACTTACATTTACAAACATATATATTGAATATATAACATAATGGATTTGTTTAAGCTTTAAGGTTGCATGCTAGTGGAGTAGCAAAATTATGTGGTCAGTATCGCCCATTTTTCTAAAACGTTATTCCTTTTTGCCATTTATATACATTTAATACCTTTTTGTCTCTCAGGAAGTCCAGCATGGAGGAGTAGCCTTGCATCCCAGCCACAAAGGACGAGGGCCGTGCTTGGCCGCAGTTTGTTCGGCACATGCCTACATCCACATTCACTGGGCTGCCTAAGATATCTGATTAACAGCAGATGGACAAAAAGACTGTAAGTTCAATACTATTTCCAAACTGTTTCCATTTTGTTTAAACATTAAAGAATTGTATACATTAGACTAGTGTTTCCCAGTTCTGGTTTAGTCCCACTGCACTGTGAAGTTTAACTTTATTTTAACTTTATGAATTAGGCATATTAGAGCTGAGGAAAGGGCCAGGGTTGGGAAACACTGATCTAAACTTACAGGACTGTTTTTTCTGTTTTGTTTTGTT
Organism: Stegophilus panzeri; assembly: GCA_024331685.1. Lineage (NCBI taxonomy): Eukaryota > Metazoa > Chordata > Actinopteri > Siluriformes > Trichomycteridae > Stegophilus > Stegophilus panzeri. The sequence continues at coordinate 15,554,013 of JANDJT010000103.1, forward strand.
TGGTTTTTTTTTGCATCACAGAGGTTAGTTCTGTTAAGGGCTGATAGGGGGAGCTACAGCACACATCCACCCTTTTCCTCACCTTGTCCTATGTAGATGAAGTGACTCTGGCGTCTGCAACAAGCTCTCTCTGCAAACAGATTTCTTGGGTCTATGTGCATGTTCAGTACAGCTGTCACTGTGAAAGATGAGCAAAGACACACTCTTAGAGCAGTGTTGCTGCAAATGCTTTCTGAAAGATTTGTGCAAATGAACTATGTTTAATTCACAAGTGATCATTTACTTACTTAAGAGGCCTGTGCCTTGAAGCACTTTTTCCCCACTTTGTCAAATCATAATAAGTCCATCATATAATTTATTGTATTGGCATGTAAGCCAGTTTAACCTTGGTCCTAATAATAAAAACCCTTCACAGGTAAACAAACTAATTCCCTTTTTAAAACAGCCAAGTACAAAACAGATGATGACATGATGAGGTATCCACATGATGTCAAAGCCATGTGAACAAGGCAAAAAAGGACACCAAGGACAGTACTTACAGCTCTGATGACAGAAAGAAAGAAGCAGGAACTCGTACAGCAGCACCATATCCATAGCAATACTCCCCAGTGTCACACACACTCAAACTAAACACGTACTCAGTCTTTCCTGACTGGCCCTCCTGTTCTAGCTCGTTGGGATATTTATATGTGGCCACAAATGTCACTGGCTAAATGAAAGGGGTGAGGAATAATCAAATTTCCATCACTCTAATGCCTGCTCCTAGGTGGGGGCCACATCAAAGGGAAGTACCTGTAGAGGTTTTCACCTCTTAAGGCAAAGCCCCCTTGTTTTTGCCGTGAGATCTCAGTGGGTCGCTGCGTCGACCAGGCCCGCTCTTTCTTTAATGAACTGCTTAAGGGGCTTTGAGGCTCTAAGCACCTCTCATTGAAAGGCATTATTCACCTTTTATCTCGGGAGGAAGGTGTTTAACACCTCCACTTAAACCAAAACGAGGCTCGCAACAAGTAAACTGGCTGTGCGTGGCAGCAAAGGACCCCCTGCTGAGGACACCAGCACCTTCATGTTTATTCAGGATGAGCCAAATGGCATGAGAGACAGTGAGAGAGAGTGAGAGAGATAGAGAGAGAGGTCAAAGCAACACAATCAGTACATGTCCACATTCTTTCTAGCTAAAGAAAAATTGTGAATATAAATATAAAGCACACAATATGGGATATATATGTATGTATATGAGTATATATATATATATATTCATTTTAGGGTGTTAAACAACCCAAATGAGACTTTAAAAAAATCCTTTACACAAAGCCAGAGCAAGAACTACAATAGACCCTGTTTTGCAAAAGCATAATGAAATTGAGTGAGCATTCATTTAATGTAGCAGATATTTGGAAACTCAGCCCAAAGGCATTGGAGTATTTATTTTGCGTAAGTAATGCAGCAGTGGTATGTAATGTGTGTTTGACTCATGTCTCCTATTAACGATGAGGATAAGATTCAGGTTTTTGTCTATACTGTCATGTGACTGTACAACAAAATAGTCAGTTCTTACAGTTTGATTACCCTGTAACTTTATGAGTGGTACTTAAATTTAAGGGCTGCTTTTTAAAGAAATGTTTTGTTCCTATCCAAGTTCAGTCTTGTTTCTTCGTAAGTGTATTCAGCCAGTACTGAATTAAAGTGTTTCAGTTCTTTGATCTGTTGTCTGACCAATTTCCACCCCACTCATGATCTTCAGTTTCACCTTCAACACATCCCACACATTAATCACACTAACACCCACTCAGTTTCTGCATCTGATCCAGTTAAAAGGAGGCTTAAATGACACCTAATCACTCATCCAGCAGCATCATGTCTCAATTACTGTAGCTAATTGTTTCCTTCCATAAATCATGATAGGATTATTAGAAACATAATCTCTTAGAGGTAAATATTATGACCCATTAATTATATTTATGTGAAACACATGGAGCAAAAGTAACGTCAAAGCTTTAAAGTTTTTCCTTCCTATCAGGAAATGGTATTTGTAGTGTATTTTATTTCTCAAATCCACAACGTTTCCATGATAATAGGACAAAGGGCAGTGTTAGAGGCTGTATACGCATTTGTACTGGGGGAACTGTGGGAAGATCAACCAAGATGAAGAAGGAGGCTTTCTGAATCATGTGATCTAAAATCATCACAATTGTGCATTACCAGGTAAACTTTTTTTTTGTATGAATGAATTTATGAATAATATGACCTTATCACGATATTACAATAACAATCAATTCTAAAAGAGTATTCTATGAATGGTTGATAGTTCTAGCTTTATAAACTAGTCTTGTGTGGAAAACCATTGTGGTTTTACATAGGACAGATGAAAGATGGAGCTTTTTTTTTTTCTAGGAATACTTATAATAATGTCCAAAACAGTAAAATTTTTTCCAAAAGTTTTGCATAATTTAAGGTTCATCCTGAAGGGTTCTACTTGGATCTCTCTCTCTGATAGAGAAACATTATATTATGGAGATAAAAGTTACTCCAGAAGGACAAACCATAGAACATTTAAGGGTTCTAGGTTAAATATTTTTTTTCTATGAGTGTTGTGGTGATTTACATAGAACCTTAAAGTGTTCTCCCAGAGACACAAACCAGAGAACACTTTAGATTCCAAGCAGTTTTTTAGTCGGTTGAGACACCCATAATAATGTATGCTGTGTAAAATGAATCCCTGCATTAATAAAAAGCTGTGACGCAGGATTTAAATATTTACAGAGGCAATTGCTTAGTATTTATGATGTTTAAGACCTGTAGTAGAGTGATGCTGAATTAGATGTGTAAAGGGATGTTTAGTTAGACTCAGACTGCCACAAGATTTCTGAAGTTCCCAACTGCACGCAAAGGGTCCAGTACTAGACCGTGAGAATCCGTAATCCCATTACAGTCTTGATAATGACTGAATGCCCCATGTGTGAACTGTACCTTTGTAGGACGATAGTTCACATATCAATTATAACAATCTTATCTAAAAGTCTTAATTATCAGCAAAAATTGGCTGAGGTGAGGTGGTAATGACTGATTAATTTATCACTTTACACAAGGCTCTGGTTCATCCCTCAGTCACTATGTTTCAGGGATTTGTGACGTCAGCACTGTACCTGGTAATTGAATGAACCTCTGGAGGGGAAACTTTACTTCAGGATCTCCAGCAGGGGGAGACTTTCAGACATGGAGCGCAAGCTGGTATTCTTGCAGGTCCTTTCTGCAGTCAGACACATGGTGAGTGAGTCGTCTGAAAAGACAAGCCATGTAATATTTTTTGGTTACTGGTATGTCATATGACCTAGTCTAAACCAGATCTTATAATTATACTATATTGAAAGCACTGGGATATTAACACGTTTTATTTGAGTCAAAATGGTTCATTTTAATTTATTGTATTTTTTTTTAAATAATATGAAACTTTACTGAATCACTATCAGGGTAATACACTATATGGCCAAAAGTTTGTAGACACCTCATCATGACACCCATATGTGGGTCTTTCCCAAATTGTTGCCACAAAGTGGAAAGCACACAATTGTCTAGAATGTCTTTGCTGCAACTTTCCCTCCACTGGAACAAAAGAGCCCAAATATGTTCCAGCATGACAATACCTCATACAAAAAGCAAGCTACATGAAAGTTGGTGTTGAAGAACTTAAATGGCTCGAACCCTGACCTGAAACAAATTGGAACTCTGACTGTATACCAAGCCTTCTTGCCCCGACCTCGCTAATGCTCTTGTGGCTGAATGGGCAGAAAATCCCACAGCCACGTTCCAAAATCTATTGGAAATCCTTCCCAGACGAGTGGAAGCTGTTATAGCAGCAAAGGGGGGACCAACTTTGGAATGGGATGCGCAACAGGCACATAAATGATGGTCATGTGTCCACATACTTTTGGCCGTGTAGTGTATCTTTTTTTTTTTTTTTTTTTTTTTACTTTTGTTATACCACAGCACTGTTGAATTCTTGTATCGGATTGGTCAGAAGGTGTTGATTAATTTTCTATAACAGCAACCCTGACAGTAGTCAGATCGCAGGATTATATTCATGTGTTCTTTATTGTTAATGTATCATTTCTACAGTATGGAGAGTTATATGGCAGACACTCCATATAATCTAAGGATAATAACAACAACAACAACAACAACAACAACAACAACAACAATAATAATAATAATAATAATAATAATAATAATAATAAGAGTGTGTTGCTATTTATCAAAGAAAAAACCCCAAAAAGAAATAAGCACTTAATTGTTGTTGGTAAATTGCTGTGGTATAAGAGAAATAAAAAACTTCAGGATGTCGTGTTATAGGAAATAACTCCACTTCGTGGCAGGCTGCATCACACTACCCTGTCGTTGATTATTTTCCCAACAGCACATCGTGTCATGTTTTATTGCTTACACAACTGAGAGTCATATAGGTTTATTAAAGGTATGATTGCAATATTATTGCTTTAAAAGCAAAAAAGTGATCACACAGGGGTCAATGATGCATACAATAATGAACAGTAAACAAGGATAATTATTGAGCTATATTTTAAGAAATATACAAAAATAAATGCATTACCTGTTTTTGGTTCCTTGGTCATCAGAACTTGGTGTTCATTTAGAGATTATCGAACATTTCTTTTTGAAAAGCAGTCTTTGTGTTCTCCACAATCACCATGACAACAGCATCATCCAATAGGACCTGAACGCTGGGAATGTGTTCTATAACACCAGCTACACTGTCTAGGTGGGTTCTTCAAAGACTATGTTTATGTTGGGTACTTTGTAAACATCTGAGTTCTCTCCTTTATGTTCACTGCCACATTCCCATTTAATGGCTCCAGCCTGAGCAAGCTGAAGCTGAACATCCTCCATGTCACCTGTACCATCTCTACATATGTGCCCTAACCATGCCAGAGTGTCTTTGAGTCAAGTGCCCTCTGAATGCTCCTCCCTCACCCAGGTTATGTCCAGCATCTGGCCGAAATGCAATGAATCCCCACAGCCATACCCACCAGTCCAAAATACACCAGCACATCTGACAGATCCAGCAAGGGAACTCAGCACAGATGAACAACTTGTTAAGGAGGTGCTGGAGAATCTGGGCATTACAGAGGTTAATTTGAATAATATTGCACAGCTGGACTGCAGAAGCCCATTAACTAGAGTGTATTGAATCATTGTGCACCATATTCAGAGGAGGATGACAGATGATGTGGCGTCCTGGTAATAAAACTCCTCTACAGCATGTTCCATCCTTGATCTATCCAAAAATCATATGATCACTTCCATTTCTATAGATTAAAGAAGAGTAAAAGTTACACTACACAAAGAAGCTAAGAGCTAATCAATGTCTAAATCACATTTTCATGGTACAATTTTGCTATTCTTGCCAGATAATACAGAAAAGGCAGAGTGCAGTGCAATAAATGACCATCCAATTACGCCTGCTTAATAATGTCAATAACGAACATTAGTCATCCAGGTCATCAATATTCTGTAGTACCGCAAGTAATAACTTTTATTAGCAAGAAGACAAGACTAGCAATTAATTTATTGACCCCTTTAAAGTCCCAGAAGCTGTCAGTAGGTCCAGATTTACATTCCTCACTCTCAAAACTGCATACCTTTCTTATTACTTACACTATAATAACTGAGTTATGTATAGTAGTTACTAAATAAAATGCTTTAAGATGAATAACAGAATAATAATCCAGGACTCTGTATTATTTTGTCTTCTAGTGAGACATTTTAACAGTAATGTGGTGCTGGGGATACTGTACTGTATGTGCCATTAATTATAAATATGGCAGGTAGTATTAAATACTGTTGTGATGCACTGTGATGGCTATGCACGTACAAGGCTATTAGGACATATCTGAGAGAATGAGAGCATAAACAAACAAATAGACTGCCACTATATATATATATATTCAATAATATTATGTTTCGCTTTACATATGTAGTTTTTTATTGGAATTATCTGGTAGGTCCTTGGAATAACTTGGAATAATGTGCATATGATCATAGATGACCAGCAGATGGCAACATAGTTAATGCAAGAGGCATGAAGTGAAGTAAGTGGTAGTTTATCTTTTTGTGAGGAGCAATTGTCAACATAATTTTGTGAATATATGACACTTTTGACCATGTATGGTCGTTTTCAAGAGGAAATTGCCGCCCCCCCCCCTTTATTTCAGTCAGTTATAACATTTATGGGGAGGACAAAAATATAATATTTGCATATAGACATGTTTTTTTTTGTTATTAATTTGTTACAGAAGAATTTAATGCCTATTATAAAGACACACTAAGTAACATTAAATAATGTTTACTGAAAGGTTGATGCCAGAATTCATGGACACTTCATTCTTATTAGATTAATCATATCTTATGAAATCTGCACATCATAAGTAACCTTAAAATCCCTAAATTACTCTAGATCCTGGCTAGATTTTACAGTACACCAAGGAGCACTTCTTTATTCCCTCGGCCTCCAAAATCTTCGTCGTTTACGCTTCCTGCCATGACGATTTACAGCTCTCCATGGAATCTGAGTGCTTGTTCATGTACTCAGACCCTGGCTTCCCTTGAATTTGTGTTCTCTCATGTTGCGTATCTGGCAAAGTCTTGAGCCCCGACTTACACTGCTGAATAATCTCTCACTGTCCAGACAGGCTTTCAGTAAGGAGCTATTAGGAAAGCATGCACGTCTTATCAAGCTTGTTGGGTTTTGTGAGAATGCATTTCTTCTGATCATAATCCAGAACGTGTGCCACAATTCATCACTACTTTTATTTATGCTTATACAGTGGAAACCTGAGGGCCTGGACTGAAGCCCATAATTCAGCATCTAAATACAACCTGAACATACTATCTCTACCAGTTGTCAAAGATCAAGTACAAGCTCTGCTCAGACATTTACATACCCCTTGAAGAATCTATTACAAAATCAAATCTAAAACAAAACTAAATCTAAAATAAAACTATTACAAATGGTGCGAACATTCACTGATGAAGAAAGCAATACAATACATAAAGTGACAGGGGGGTGTAAACTTTTGAACAGGATGATCGTTGTAAATTGTAAATTATTTTGTCTTCTGGGAAACGCGTAAATATCTAATGTAGCTTCTGAAGGGCAGTCCTAAATGAAAAAAATAAGATATTTAGACAAAATAATAATAAATTACACTGATGATCCTGTTCAAAAGTTTACACCCCCCTGGCTCATAATGTTTCTTGTTGCCTTCTTGAGCATCAGTGAATGTTTGCACCTTTTGTAATAGTTGTGTATGAATCCTTCAGTTGTCCTCAGTGTGAAAAGATGGATCTCAACATCATATAGCCGCTGTTGGAAAGGGGCCAAATATACAGAAGATGCTGGAAAAGCATAGAATGTGCAGGACCTGGAGGATTTTTCTGAAGAACAGTGGGCAGTTTAACTGTTCAGGACAAAAAAGGGACTCATGAACAAGTATCACAAAACATAAAAACAATCGTTGATCTTCCCGGTAACAACAGTTACACAAGATTAAGAATCAAGCGTATGTAAACTGTTGAACGGGTTCATTTATGTAAATTCAGTTATTATTGTGTCTTGTGGACTATACGTAAACATCTGTTATGTGAAATAGTTTATTCAGGGCAGGACTAAATAAAAAACTAAATGCAATTTTAATGATCCCTCTTTTTTTAATTATTAACATTATGCAGATTCTGCAAGCGGTGTGTAAATTTATGAGCACAACTCTATATATTGATCAGGCTGATCAACAGCACAGTGTCTGTTAATTCACATAATACATAAATATGAAGAAGAAGAAGAAGCCTTTATTGATCATATATACATTACAGCACAGTGAAATTCTTTTATTCACATATCCCAGCTTGTTAGGAAGTTGGGGTCAGAGCGCAGGGACAGCCATGATACAGCACCCCTGTAGCAGGGAGGGTTAAGGGCATTGCTCAAGTGCCCAACAGTGGCAGCCTGTAAATGTAATATAATACTTAAATATAATACACCATAAACTCCAACTTACATTCATTGCAACTACCTACTGTTTCTATTAATAATATTGTTACTTAATATCAAGAAAAGCACTTCTTTGATATATATGCTATAAAGTAAGTAATAAATAAGGCCTTAGGTTGGAAATAAAGGCCTTAGGTTGGAAGTTTAAGTGGTTTTATATTTTAATTTGACAATTTGTGGTAATGTTTGCTATATATGTTTGCTATAGTCTGAATATATGTTCTATATGTTAGTTCATGTTTAAATGAAAATATGTTCTGTACCAGAAATGCAGAAAGAAGTTTCACAAATTCTATTAATACTTCTTGTTAAAAACTGACAGCAAACATCATGAACAAGCTATGGTCAGTTTTGCTAAGCTTGGTAAATCTGTTTTGGAACTGTAGAGTGCGTGTGTGCATTTGTGTTTGTTTGTTGTTGTTTTTTTCATTTATGTAGTATTTGTGCCTCATGAAACATTGGATTATTTCTCGATTTCTTACCTTTTATCACTTTACTGTGTATGGAATGGGAAATCATGTTCATAACAAATTTGAATGGGAGTGGGGCAAGGGGCAGTGATCAGATTATACTACGGAGTAATTAGCTAGTTAATCACCAGGACATCAAGCTGACTACGTTTAAATGTAACCTGATGATTACTTAATTAAAGGTAAGATTATCACATATGTAAGGTAAGACTATTTCTAGTTTCATTTACATGATAAACTAATTTAGACATCATGGTTTAAGGTAAAATGATCACATATATCATTCCAAGTTCAGTTAGAAGAATACAGATTTACATTGACATTTATTCATTTAGCAGACGCTTTTATCCAAAGCGACTTACAAATGAGAAAATATAAGCAAAGCGATATATCAAG
>JANDJT010000103.1:15563037-15579786 GCA_024331685.1 Stegophilus panzeri
GAGATTCTGCGGTCCGGATTGAGGTTGGAAGTTCATTCCACCACTGAGGAACAATTAGTTTGAAGGTTCTTGAAAGGGACCTTGAGCCACGCTGAGTAGGAACTACTAAGCGAGTAGGAACTACTAACATACAGTTAACTCACCAGCATGTTAAAATCAACTTCGTTTGAAGTGATGGCAGTTAATATAAAAACACATATGCAGACACACAGACGCACATATTTTTGCTCAAACATGATGTAATGTCAGACATAAAATCACTGGTTGCTACCCAAAACAGACCTCACTGTGAAAATGTGAATATACTGTATGGGGACTGAGCATAGGTATCGGAAAAGGGGTTACATTTAATAGGACAAAACTATGATAGGATACAGGGAACAAATTAAAGAAATGTTCATGTAAATTTAACACTAGATAGTACATTTATGAGTCTATATATATTTACATAAAGCACTGTGCAAAAGTCTTAGGCACATGCAAAGAAATGCTGTAGAGCAAAGATGCCTTCAGAAATAATGAAATTAAATGTTTCTACACTAATAAAAATACTATAAAGATCAGTAGTAGGAGAATGATACAATATTACATATCTGTGAGTGGCTCTTTAATAAATTAAACAAACTCAATATTTGGTGTGATGACCCTTTGCTTTAAAAAAAAAAAAAGAAAAAAGAGCAAAGGTACAGTGTGTGTAGTTTTATAAGGAGACTGTAAGATTTACTGCATGTAAATGTATGCATGTAAGCATGTTGCAGAACCAGTCACGGTTCTTCTGGAGACTTTGATTGTCGCACTCGCTTCTTATTTTTGCAGCAAAACGCAGTAGACTTCCTTATGGTTTTTTTTTGTCTGAAAAGTGGTTTATAATATGCTGCTTTCTTTACTGACATACAAACATTTTTCTGTAACATTTCATTTTGTGCTGGAAATGTTTTGAAATCTAAAATGTTTGTCATCAGTTGTCATCCCTGTCACTGCTCCTATAGAAGCATTTCATTCAATTGTCAGTAAAAAATGTGTAGCTTTCCATGAATGCACAGTCTCTGAATGTGATATCAAATTTGACATGGGAAGTCAGTCTTTTGTTATGTGAAGATCATTTAGATGAATGAATAAGCAGTAAAATGCTAACATTTATCACGCCCATGGATAGGTTTTCAATAGCCTTATTAGAGGAAACAAATGCAAAAGGAATTGATTGGTTTAGCCTGCTTGTCTGCATATATAAATATAGCCATTTGGAAGCTGCTTTGGCCCAAAGTAAACACTTAAATGTGTAAATGTGATTAGGCTGTCAGGAAAGGCCATGTCCTCAACTTAGCCCTTACTGACTCAGTCAAATGCTAAAACATACATCCTGACTACCAAGTTTCATTTCATGTGCAGTAACTGTAATTTTCACAGTTGAATCACATGTTTGCCCCCAAGATATTTTGGTGAGCAACTGGTAGCAACTGGAAGGCATTAATCACTGAGGAAGCCAAGTCTGAAAGTGTGCCGTGCTGAGATACTATCTGAGCTAACATGCCTTGGAAGCCGCCACTCTCCATCCGGGAAGTGAAAAAGAGATGGAACCTTGTCAAATTACCTACTCCCCAAAACTATGAGCTCCATGCTCAGGCGTGCACACTGCTGGAAACTGCGATAGAAGTCGGCTGTGTGTACATACACGCTCAATTGAGCATAAAAATGAGAGCCACATAGCCATTAAGCATGGGATTGGTTGTAAACAGTTTCTTGATCTTGAACTTTGAATCAAGTCCAAATGCAATGACAGTATAATCTTGGGTATGTGTAACATTTTGATTTCCCATGTCCTCTAAAACAAACTATATTACTTGTCTTTTGTATTGCGTTACACGTGAAGACAAGCTTATAGAATAATAAGGTTAGGCTCAGACACTTAATGAGACACATGATTGCACTTAAAGTAAAGGATTAAACTAGACCAGTACAGGCTGGGTGTGCATAAATTCAGTGTATAGAAAAGACACGGTTTTTGCCATACGTTCCCTAACTTGTGTAAATATATCAGACATGTATCTTACGCTAGGAACACTGAGGATGTGTCCCCACCACGTTTTGATAAGGCTGTTAAATATTTTATGTATGTTATAGTGCTGAAAAATGCTAAAGAAACAGATGAAAAATGTTTTTAGGAATATCAGTTTATCTCTATACATGCTATTAGTTTTCCAGGGTGGCATCTGTGACTCTATCATAAAACTCTGCATCTGGACAGCTCTAAATTAACAGTGCTGTGTGAGATGACATTACCACCCTGAATATTATTTTCCTATAACAGTTGTACAAAGTTGCAGGAGCCTTTGAGAGTGGCTTCTGCACCCAAAAGTGGTATCACAAATTTGGCAAAGGTTTAGCAAGGCAAAGGTGGAACTCTTTCCAAGACAATACACAACACACAAAACTCCTCTCCCTGAGGAGCTGGACAGTCCACTAGGAGAGGATGCTTTGGACCACGACTGTCCTTACTATCTACTATATGCCTTACCTCCTCTACTACTGATTCTTCCAATGTTACACAGAATTCAGCAACTAAGCCACAGAATACTGTTCAGGGCCTTATGACCAGCAAGACCTTGACATATGCTGTACCTGGTGATCAGAACACTCTGATGGCTTCCTCCCTAAGCAGATTTGATGTCCCAAATGAATGGAGAGATACAGCAGCGCTGTTGATTTGGTACCTTTCTTGGTATTAATTAAAACAGTTAACACAAATTAAAACAGTGTGGTGGTCATCTCCAAACACCTTTTCAGTTAGTGTCTCGGTACCTCATGACATTGTGGCATACATTTATGAAGTGACTCTTAAAACCTTTGGTTTCCAGGAGGGGCAGAACAGAATGCTAACTACTTATTTAATTATGGTCCTATGAACCCAAGATAACAAACAGACTTTCTTGTCTTTCAAAACCAGCGTTGCCCCGGAGATAAAATCCCTGGGAAAGATGTCAGAATAAAAACAAAATTTATTGCAAATACTGCGTCATATGTCACTTACTGACTTTGTTGTATGGTCTCAGCATGCATGTACATGAATAAAAGAAGGTATCCAGGTAATTATCACTGCCCCTGGCAGTTATTTGTTCAATGAACTGCAGTTACATACAGTTGAGGCCAAAGGTTTACATACACCTAGACTAAGGATTCATCTCAGTTTTTCACAACTCCACATATTTCATGTTACCGTGCATCCCATGCATCCCAACTGTGAAGCATGGTGGTGGCAGCATCATTTTGTGCAGTGTTTTGCTGGAAAAAGTATCGGTGCACTTCCCAAAAATAGGTGGCAGCATGAGGACGTAGGAAAGTTAAAACATGGTCACAGCTGGGTCTTCTAGCAAAAACACAAAAGCGAAATGATTTAAAGACAAAGTAAAAGTATTGATGTGGCCATCACAAAGCCCTGACCTAAATCCCATAGAAAATTTGTGAACTGAACTTAAAATGCATGTCTGAGCAAGGACACTCACAACCCTGACTGAGTTATGCTAGTTCTTTCAGGAGGAATAGCCAAGTATTGTGAAAAGCTCGTGGAAGGCTACCCCATGCACTTGATTCAAGTTCAAGCAATTAAAAGGCAGTGCCACCAAATACTAACAAATTGTATGTAAACTTTTGACCCACTGAGCTAGTAAATAAAAGCTGAAAGAAATCAGTTTCTTAGCTATTATATTGAAATGACCTCTTAATGAAATAAAGTAGATACCCTAGCTGACTTAACACAGGAAATGTGTGCTAACATGAAATATGTGGAGTTGTGAAAGGTTGAGTTTGAATGACTTTAGCCTAGGTATATGTAAACTGTTGACCTCAACTGTATGTAACTAGCGATATGTATTTTGAATAACTGACCTAGATGTAGATAGGCAGGACTGCTACTTTCTTTATTCTTTCTTACTGTTTTTATTTGCTTAGGGAGTTCAATTTCTCTGGTTGTATTTTCATTTCCTGGTTAGTGTAAGCATACCTTTATCAGCCTGGCCGGTTTTGGGTATACAGCTAACCCTGGAATGTATGTCTCATTAATTTGGTTTTAATTCTTAACAATGGTTGTTTCATATCAGTGAAAGAAAATAAATAAATAACACCTATGACCATCATATTGTATTGATACTTTAGGACTAGCAGTACATACTGTATCTCCCCAGGTCTTTGAAGTAGCAATAAACATTTCTTCTAAGATGGACTTTGAGCTTTTTATTTGCTGCTTAGGACATACAAGTCAGTGTATTAAGTCACACCTAGATATGCAGGTTAGATACACTTTCTTTTCCACGCCCACATACTGTCAGCCTTGGTAATAATCAGTTCGTTGGTTTAGCATCTCAGACTCAGACATACCTATAATCACATAAGCTTGTACATTTAGCTATTTATATATTCATCACTGTAAACATCACATTTTCAGTAATGAGATGATATAGCACGGTGCAATATATTACATACATAGAGTAGATCTTTACCTCTTAGCCTCTCTCAGGAATTTCACATAAAAAGGCTGATAAAGCTCTAACATGTCTAAGATGTATTTCTTCAGCCACACATGATAACTGTCAACAAAAAGTCACACACTAATAGTATTATGATTACAATTATTGACTAGCAATAGTAAAATACTTTATCAGAAGAGCAGCAGTGATAGCCACAAAAGAATATCTCATAGCAAATTAATTGTAACTCAGCAATAGTCAAACATTTACAGCATTATTGTTACAATACAAAAAAAAAAAGTTTTCAAAAGGGAGATTGTTAAAAGTGAAAGTACCAGAAGTAATAAATGTGACAGTCATATTGTTTTCAGAAACTCTAACCAAACTCTAAAGTAACAGTAAAAAGTCATTTCCTTTTTACTTTATTATCTTGAAGTCGCTGCTTCCCATAGATAATCTTTGAAAAGTAAACAAATGGTAAAGTATTACATAGCTAATCATGGACAAAAATACATTTAAAGTAATTAAAATGTATGAATTGAATAAATGTAGATTATGTTTATTTAAACATCACACAATATGAAATATACACATAAGGTCAACATGTTCAACTTTATGTGAGACACGCTATAATCTCATAAGGAAATGGCAGTATATTTGGTTAGACTGCAAAACTGTTCCACCGACATTCCATAATAGTGTGGATTATAAAGTGTGCATAAAATGTATGGTGTGTTGTGAAAGCACTAGCCATAAAAATACCATTTAGTGATGCTTTTTATCATTCATTTACTAGGTCGTATCCTTCCTGCTCGCACATGCATGGCCGGACCTGTGCACTGAACCATAGGCAATGGAAAAAAACATTAAGGAAGATAAGTATAGGATGGTAATAGCAGCAACATACAGGAAGTACTGAAAAGACCATTGCGTCCTGGCTGAAATGGACACAGCTAGCCAGCACACCAAAGCTCATCGAAGACAATGGGTGGAACCACAATTCTTGGATCACAAACTGGACACAGAAGTCTTTCTAGAGCTTTTAGGTTCTCAGTGCCAGTGTTTACTCTGTTTATTGCTGTAGAGAATTAAAGAAAACAGGTTATAATTAATGTGAAATTAAATGCTTTACTGAATATATTCATGTATCTTTTGAAATGTAGGAAAATTTATCATCACGTATCAAGCCTAAATCCTATCATGAGCCTCTAAACCCATTCTATTACCGTTTATTTGATGGATTTCGTTTCCTCCTGTTGTCGACCTGTTTTATGAGGTCCTGCACCCATTTCTCCCCTGGTCTAGCGCAAAAGAGCCGACCTCGCCTCAGCTTGAACCTGAGGAGGAAATAAAGACCACTGGCATTGTTAACTCTCCATTTGGTACAAATTTTTATTCTTTTTTTTGTTGTTGCCATTAATCACTTCCATTTAATAATATTGAATACCAAATTGTGCATGCTCATGTCTGGGTATTTTTTACATTACTGTATATGACATTACTCTGTAACTCACACTATTGCACGAAGATTACATCCTCCATCTTGCTCCTGTCTTCTGTAATAATCCACTTTTTTCTTGATGGATGGTTTAATCTCCTTTATATAGGTAAGGCAGCAGTCCTCATACGAGCCTACAGCAAGACACGCACACACACACGATTACGATAGCATGTTAAGAACAGCACAGTGGTTCTGTTGATTTGTTAAGGTGTTGACATCAAGGAAGATCAACTTTCGGAGTGTTTTCAGATAAAAAAGACTCATTCGGTATCTTGACATGCTGCAGTAGAACAGTCAAGTACAAGAAGAGTCTGATTGCAGCGAAACAAATGCAATCAGAAACAAACAATACACTCCCACTCTATTCACTCTTTAGGAACTAATATAAAAGATCACAGCTAAACATCAAGTACGTTATTATCCCATTTTCCTTTGAGGAAAAAGATTAAAATGAAGTGTTATAAATGAAACTGTGATCATGGCTTGTAGCAGGTGCTGCTTATCACTGAGTAGGAATGTTTGATTTACAAACACACTCAAGTAGCTATGAAATCGAACATCTGTCTTCAGAGTACTTCCCGCAACACCAGCTGTGTTGACTAAATGAACAAGCGATCTAGTAAACTCAAGAAGAAATTTGTAATCTCCAAAAAAGTAAATCCTGCAGATATTTACCAAAGGAAATAAACATAAACCAGTTGCACAAGAGATTTTTTTTAATGTATGTGGAAGTCATATAAAGAAGAAGTGAGCCGTTTGTTAATGCCATAAACGATTTATGGAATAAACAGGACACATGGCAATTACCTTGTGCCAGGCAGACGTAGAGGATACTGAGGAACAGGAGAAAAAAAAACACGCTGAATCGCATGGCGAGGTGAGGTCTCTCTGCAAGAACACACAAGAAAAAAATCACATTTTCCACCATTACATGTGCTGCCAATAAAGCGTAAGAGATCGTGCAATTCCCACATGCATTATCATTTACGTTTATAATCTTGGATCATACAGTAAATGATTCTGACAAACATCTCTAATGTCAAGTAGTGTTAGAAAGGCGAGTTTCAATAACGTGTATACATATGCACTGTATATAATAACACAACAGCAACATATATACACAGTACTCAGATTTTGTGATTTCAAAGTCCAAAGTTCATTCTCAGTAACAAGTGTGACCCTATTTACATTTCTTATCAAGGCACCATTTCGTTAAATACAAACTTTACAAAATCTGACTGTTCATTACATTCATCACATTTGTTTTTACTATTTAAGTAAACAAAACCATTTTCATAAGTTTACAATGATAGCACTAAAAACTCACATGCAATTAATCATTAGCAATAAACACAAGCACAAAGAATTATTATAAACCCTTAGATGGAAATTTATGATATTCTGCTATAATTGTAATGCTGCAATGATATATTCATGATATATTTACCTGAGTCAATGTAGGGAATTAACAGAGATTACGGCCAGTCTCCAGGAATCTGCTCACCTCTTCAGATTATGCTCTTTTATAAAGAGGCCAGCGGTGACACCTGAGACAAGTGTAGAACACACCCTCAGAGTCATAAAAGTGATACTTTCATTTTTTTGGTACAAGCAAACGCTTTTTTCCCCCCCTGGTCATTTCATCTGTTTTGTGTTATGTGCCAACTCTTTTGGATGTTACACTTGTTTCATATTTTATGGGTGGCTACCATACCCATAAAATATAATATATAATATATACAATAAATATAATATCAGATATTAAGCTATTTACAGTGAGGCTTGAAAGTTTGTAAAATATTTCTGCATAAATGACCAAAAACATCCTCAGATTTCTCTAAAAGTCCTAAAAGAAGACAGCAAGAACCCAGTTAAACAAATGAGACAAAAATATTAGACATGATCATTTATTTATTGAGGAGAATGATACAATATTACATATCTGTGAGTGGCAAAGTATGTATATCTTTGCTTTCAGGATCTGGTGTGACCTCCTTGTGCAACAACAACTGCAACTAAACATTCCCTGTTACTGTTGATCAGTCCTGCACATCGGCTTGGAGGAATTTTAGCCCGTTCCTCGGTACAGAACAGCTTCAACTCTGGGATGTTGGTGGGTTTCCTCACATGAACTGCTTGCTTCAGGTTCTTCCACAACATTCCAAAACATTAACTTTATTCCATTTTATTTACTTGTGTGCTTAGGGTCATTGTCCTGTTGCATGACCAACTTTCTCTTGAGATGCAGTTCATGAATAAATGACCTGACATTTTCCTTTAGAATTCACTTATATACTTCACAATTCATTGTTCCATCAATGATGGCAAGTCCCATGTTGACTTCTTCTGTCATTCAGCAATAGAATGAGCTCCTATGAATTTTATTTACATTTCAGTTTAAAGCATCCAACCAAATTCATCAATGCTGAAAAAACTATCAAGAATTATGCCAATTCATCATCTACTTAGATCTTCTAATGGTACACAGTGTAGTTAACCCTACAGTTATATGTGTGTGTTTGAATGTAGATAAGTCACAAGACTGCAAATTTTTTCTATACTGAGGATGAGCATGCCTGGCCCTACCTCAGTAAAAATCTTTCAATATGCTGGAGTGAGCAAATACTTCTCTAAAATGAGGCGTCTCATTTTCCTCCCTAGAAAGCATTAACATCTCATTTGAAAATGCATGTTGGTAAGTTTCTCTAATTTGCTATGTTGGCTTGTTTTCTTTGCTAATTCCAGCTTAGACTAGCATCAGTTCCAGTAGATAGCATATCCATAAGTCAAATCCAAGGTAATGGAGAATATTGGTTATTTACATGATATTTTACTTCTGATTAATTCATTAACAAACTTCATAGCTTTATTCATGAGACTAAATGAGATTAAATTATGTTTTCAGGCAAAATGTAATGGAATATAAGTTACTTTTCACATAAAAATATAACATTAACTTAATTTCATCACTTTTTACTTTTCAGTACTTGAATACATTTAAAAGTAGCAACTTTTTGACTTTCACTTGAGAGCACAGGTCCTTATGTTTGCAGCAAGATGTTAGAGATCTTCTACCAGTCTGTGGTAGCCAGTGCAGTCTTCTTTGCACCAGTATGCTGGAGAGGCAGCATTAGAGCTGGAGATGAAAAAAAGTTATGTCATGGAGCTCCCCTGTAGGAAGAAGCGTTTGCTGAAAAAGTTCATGCTGGCGATGATAGAAAGTTGTCAGAACCCACAATGCATCACAGCTTGCTGCGTATGGGGCTGTGTAGTCACAGAACAGTCAGAGTGCCCATGCTGAACCCTGTCCACTGCCGGAAGCAAGTACAATAGGTATCAGAACTGGACCATGGAGCAATGGAAGAAGGTGGCCTAATGTGGACAACCAGGTGTGTGTGCGTCACTTACCTGGGGAAGAGATGTCACCAGGATGTACTATGGGAAGAAGGCAAGCTGGCGGAGGAAGTGTGATGCTCTGGGCAATGTTCCACTGGGAAATTTTGCATCCTGGCATTCATGTGGATGTTACTTTTACATGTACCATCTATCTAAAAATTGTTGCAGCCCAAGTACACTCCTTCATAGCAATGGTGTTTCCTAATGGCAGTGGACTCTTTCAGCAGGATAATGCACCCTGCCACACTGCAAAAATTGTTTAGGAACAGTTTGAGAAACATGACAAAGAGCTCAAGGTGTTGACTTGACTTCCAAATTCCCCAGATCTGTTCAATCCGATTGGGCAATTGTAGGACGTGCTGGACAAACAAATCCAATCCGTGGAGGCCCATCTCACAACTTATGGAACTTAAAAGATCTGCTGCTAATGTCTTGGTGCCAGATACCACAGCACACCTTCAGAGGACTTGTAGAGTCCATGCCTCGAAGGGTTGGAGCTTTTTTGGCAGCACAAGAGAATGTAAACAATATTAGGCAGGTGGTTTTAATGTTATGGCTGATCAGTGTATGTGAAATACAATGGGGTCCAAATGTCTTGTAGCACTAGTGAAAATGCTTTGTTTTAACATTCTTTTAAACATTTTTTTTCATTACAAATGATAGTATAAGCAATAACTTGAGTGAAAAGTAGAATCTTGGAAATATACCCCCTTTTGTTTTAGTGACAGTGTGCACTTGAGCTGTAATGGACTCCACACATTTGTGTCAAACCTGATGATCCATGTTAGATCAAATCCATCAGAGTTTATTCTGAACACGTGCTTCAATGGAAGGGCTTAAGCATGTGCTTCAATGTGCTTAACCTTTTGAACAAAGGGGTTAACATGGACAATATCACAAATTTGGTCCAATTTAAATAGTGAGTCAGAAATAGTGCAGAAGATATCAAATCTTTATTTTCTGGGTTTTTAAATTGTTAAAAATTCTAAAACTTTCAGTTTATTTGCAGTTTTAAATTAAAACATTTTTTTTTCAATGTGGTTTAAGACTTTTGGACCCTACTGTATGTGAACCTGCTTGTCATGATAATCCACATTCTTCCAAATAGAAAAGAATATATACAATGACTATAATGATGAAAATGCTGTATAATTACAATATATTATAAAATCAATTTGATTTCATTTGCATAGCACTTTTAACAAAAGACATTGTCACAAAGTATTGCATCAAAGTATGCTTCAAAATATACTATTCATATGTTATAAATGTTTTTCTTTTTATATTTTCCTGTCATAATGTTTGTCTTTTTTCCATTGCAACCACCAATGATCAAATTGTACCACAAAACAGAAAGAAAAGGCTTGATAAAAACATTGTGCAATAAATTGGACACCACACACTTATTTCACAAGGATGAAACCAACAAGACATTTAAGAGTTGTACTTTCTCAAGTAACAGAAGTTGTTAAAAAGTGTAGACTATGACATTAAAACAATAAAAATGACCACCAGCAGGTATTCAGTTATTTGACTTTTTTATTTAGTGCTTTATATTTATCTTAGTTCTTTATACACTTTGGTTGTGTCTTTGTATATTTTTTTTATTTCAGAATGATTGTTTGTATTATTGGTAATAATATCCCTAGAGACTCCCTATATCCCCTAAAGATATTTTATATCCTCTTCCATCTCTGCGAATGCTCAATATATTCAGTTTTAGGTTTCAAAATATCTGATTCTTCTGACTCATAATTTACAGAGAATTGGAGACTTATAAAAATGTCATTAGACACCTTAATGAGGCACATTTAAAGAAATTACCTAGAGCGTATCAACAGGAATCGAACTCTTGAGGAAAACTGCTGACAATGCTGTATGAAGTAGCAAGAAAAAAAAAATCATTCTATTTTATAGATAACATTGGACATTTTTTCATCGAAAAAGTGCAAAACCTTTGCAGTTAAATTCTATAATTTCATGTTTTGTTTTTTTGATTTGCGTATTGGACTATTGCTGTGCTTTTTCTGTATTTTTTCCCCTCATAATCCAGGTCATGATTGATTTGGATATCATTGTTTTCAGTGATATAAGCGCTGCCTTTCAGTCACAGAGACTGTAAAACCTTTCTCTTATCTTTCAACACCTTCACAACAAACCCCATGGTAAAAAGGTTCACAGGACTGCGAATTTGCCAAGATCAGCATAAAAAAGCTTGCATAAAAATGAAGTGTTGAAGTAGCTGGGTGGGCTAGCAGTGGGTCTGTCATGTCATTTATAGCAATTCTGCCAAACTCTCTGACAATTATCATTCCAATCAAGACCCACTTATACCAAACGCATTGCTGTTTCATGGAAAGAAATCAGTTAAAAAGGAATGTATTGTTACATGATGTCAAATCTGAGCAATAAAGTCTTAGGTTATTGAAAACAGTGTAATCAACTAATATGTTATCAATATGTAAGAATGGGTGAAATGCACTCAGATTCCTGCAGAGTTTATGAAGGGTCATTCAACTCTTACTAGGTCTTACATAAGTAAAGACATTGCTGTAATATAAGGCATTAATGCGATAAAAAAATAAGCTTTATGGAGAGTTTTTATGAAACTCAATCCCAGCAAACAGTGCTGTTTCAACTTGTCAGAATGAGAAGTGCTTTCACTTGTAATTTCTCTCTGGGTATCAGTAAGGAATGTCACCATTATGTGACGAGCCAGGTCAGCATTTCACATTCACATTTTCGAACATGCACTCTCTTGTACAGTAGAGGAGTGGTCCTTCCATGTTTCTCATGCTTTGAGGCAAACATGAATGGTCTAACATTTTGTTTTCATATCCCGAGGTTGTAATGTTAGCTTCTTTTGGCTTTGTTGGATGTCAGCATGCCCTGAAGCTATGGCTTTGTTCACAGCACAGAAAGATGTGAATACAGTTGCAATCAAAAATATTAAACCCCACTGCAAATCAGGTTTATTGTCAAAATTTACAGACTTTCAGCTGTTTGCAGTGAACAAATAAAACAAAAGCAATTGAAATAGTTCAACACAATGAATGCTTCAAGTGGTTTCCACAAATTCAACTTTAAATGCAACTTATAATGACTTCTCCAGTTTCAAAATTATTCAACCCCTTCATGGCAAGCATCTTTAGTACTTAGTAGAGCACCCTTTTACTGTTATGACCTGCTGCAAACGAGATGCATATCCAGACACCAGCTTCTGGCAGCGTTCCTGAGGAATCTTAGCCTGTTCCTCATGAGCAATGGCCTCCAGTTCAGTAATATTCGTGGTTTTGCGTGCTGCAACCGCCTTCTTCAAATCCCACCAAAGATTTTCGATGGGGTTCAAGTCAGGTGACTGTGACGGCCCTGTAGAATCTTTCAGGACTTCTTCTGCAACCAAGCCTTGGTGGAATTTGAGGTATGTTTGGGATCATTGTCATGCTGGAAGGTCCAATGACGCCCAAGCTTCAGCTTCCTCACAGACAGCATGATGTTTTCTCCTAGGATTTCCTGATACCTCAGTGAATCCATCTTGCCTTCCAGACGCTGCAGGCTTCCAGTGCCAGAGGAAATTTAGTAAATTTTGACATTAAACCTGATTTGCAATGGGGGTTGAATAATTTTGAGTGCAGCTATAAATGTTTGACCCAGGTCTCATTTTGACAAGTAAAAAACTACCATTAGTTTGCCTCGTATTTAGTTGTAAACATTAACTAATTCATCTCTCCATCTTGTAACCGCTTTAGGGTCATGTTGGATCTGGAATCTATCCTGAGAACACTTTGTGCCAGGCGGGGATGCTAGTTCATCGCACGGCAGCATATATACATGGGCAGTTTAGCTTAGCTAATCCATTTACTGGCTGAGAACCAAAGGAAACTCGCACAGATACATTCTAATCTCTACGCAGATATTAACCTGAACACAGGATCAACCTTTTAGCCTTTCCTTTATTAACTGTGTACAGTTTAATGTTTATATACTGTATGAGACATGGAGGATGATCTTTATTATTGACAAAAAAATTATACACACACCTATCAATTGTGAGAATGTAGTTTTGCTGGTCAACAGGTTTTTTTTGTATTATTATTATTATTATTATTATTATTATTATTATTTAACTGGAGTGATTCTATTGTTTTGTCAAGACAGCAAGCAAATACCTACTGTTTATTTATTTTAACAGAGATTAAAATGCAAAGTATTAAATAAAAAGGAGATTTTTTATGTGCTTTTATATGTATGTAGTTCCTTTAGAGCTATTTTCTAGAAAAGCATTAACTTCCCAGAGTAATTAACAAGGACTAACCCAACCCAATCAATACAGAATACAGTATAACAGAACACATTGTAAGATTCCTACTTTGACACGATTTCCCTTCACAGTTATATACTGTAGATATCCACTGAATCATCACATTCTGTCTCAAAACATTAGGCTTATGCAAACATTCCTCTATGCCCTCTTTGACATACGTCCAGTATTCAAACATCTATAGGCCTAGTTGAGTTTCACATCAGGATGACAAGGGCATGGCCACATAGGTGGTATGGTGGAGGCACTGAAATAAATCTAATACTAACTGCTACTCGAGCTCTAATCTCATATCACACCTCTGATGAGTCTTATTCATGGTTAATCCTCATAAATGTGATGAATCATATCTGTGTAGTGTTGGTGTAATTGCCAAATCTCTTTTTTATATAACTATATAGCATCTATACTGATATTATGTGGACATTCATTTTGCATAAATTAACAAATTCGAACAACCGTGTCCTAAAGAAAATTAGGAGCTGCTGCTTCTTAGTGTGTTTTTTGTAACCCAGTACAGGAAACTTGAATCATAAAGCAGCACAATATATTTTGTGCTCCTACACTTCTTGGTATGGTTCTGTCAGAGCTGATAATCCATAAGTCATAGATAATACATGGTAAAACTGATTGGATTTGTTGTTAAAGACCGCAAAAAAGCAAATAAGGACTGATACTTCTTCACACTAAAAAAAAAATCTGTCATTACTACATTAATTAGTGTGCATTATTGTTTTTAAATCAACTTTCCAATGTTTCATTCTCTGTCGTGTGTCAAATTTCTAAACATGTCTTTCTAAGATAGTATATTTTGTGTTTCAAAACTTTGTATCATAACCGATTTATGTGTTTTAGGGTTTATTTAAGAATTTCTCCTGACATTTTAATCTCTGATGCGCTTCTTCAAGCTGGAGTCGCAGCACCTCGTGCTTGCAGGCTATTTTCTCTCTCAGGTTGGGTCATGTTCTAACAGTTGCTAATATTTCTCAAATTTCAAGGTCTGTTTGTTATCAGCTCTTGCAATGAGGCCTAATGTTTTGCTCATGTAGCCCCTAGTTTCCAAGTGATTCCTGTGAATGACACTTAACAATTCCTCTTCGAGACAAGGTTTAAGGAAGTGGCTATTTGATAATGCTGCTGAAGTTTAGACCCTCACATTTTCTTTCAGCAGACCAGTGAAGCAAAATGTGCTAAGTGACTGGCAGAACTATTTTCAGGAATTTTAGTGTTGACACTTATACTTTCCTCTTAAGGGTCGAAGCAGATCCAGAAAACATGTGCATGCTCCTTGTTCCTTGTTCAAATATATTTAACTTATTCTTGCTCATGCTTCAACGATTGTCATGAAAACATGTCACCGGTGGTTTTTGAAAGTTTTTGGGCACATTCCAAAATGTTCATATAAACTTTTGATACCTAGTATTTTACTGAAATGTGAGCCAATGATCTCTGCAGCCTCAGATTCCTGTTCTTGGCTGATTAACTTTAATGATTACGTTGTAGGTTTAAGTGGTCTAATTCAGGGATTTTTCCCACCCAGGGACCCCTTTAATTATAAAATTAATTCCCCAGACTCCTCAATATAAATTTATTTTATGAACATAATCCAACTATTCACATATTAGGCTCATTATTCATATGTGTAAAACATAATAATTTGGCTATTTATTGGAATCATAAAGTTTATTATTAATAAATTTTCTACCAACAGGCTACATTAGATTCAAGCTGACTTTATTTATAGACCGACTTGTTTTTGAGTTTAAACCCATTTAACTCAAGTGACCAGTTAATCTTGGCTATGCTTCACAGACCCCAGACACCACTTTAAGAATCACTGGTCTTGTTGTTAAAGAGATATGTGCAGTCAGTCTGGTCTCACGCAATATCTGCATGAATTTTGAGAACTGACAGCGGCTATTTTAACCACATACCCTGGTCAGAAATAAAGTTGAATCTTGAACTGTAAATGTTGTTTTGTTGTCCCTCAAGGGGAACCATTAAAAGTCCTAAAACAGCATAAAACAGATCATTTCCCTGTCAGAAGATGAAAACTCTTAACTAACAATTACTGACTGAAGAACCTTTACAAATTTGCAATAATTAGACAGTGTCTGTACAATCTTAACCACCAGCTGGAACTGTTTGGTGATGTTTCAGGTGTTATGATTATGTTATATATAATAATATATAATAATAATATGTCTCATTAAAGGTCTGTTAGGCAAGCATCCATCTTAAAACATGTCAGTATAGTTCTGTGTCACCCTACCTAACTGCCAGGGGCGGTGAGAATCACCTGGATACCTTTTTGTGTGCATGCACATACCCACTGAGACCTTTCAACAAAGTCTGCCTGACTGACTATTAACTTTACTGTCACTCATTTCCAACGTTGCTTCCCAATTTCTACAGCACTTATAATTTTGTGCATTTTGCAGTGATCTTGGAAAAAAAAACTTGGTTTAACAAAATTACAATGTCTTAAAAGTACATAATATTTAAAAAGGACAAGGACAAGAGTTCCCATTGCACAATATGTTCACTTTCAGTAATTGCTTTATCCTGATCAGGGTCCTGGATCTAGTGCCTGTCTTGGGAATGCTTGGCATAATGCAGGAATACACCCTAGGTGGGAAACCAGTCCATTACAGGGCACGCTGCACACACACATTTGCACTCTCATTCACACCCAGTGATGATTTAGAATAGCCAATCCATCTCCCAACATGTTTTCTGAACATAGAAGGAAATTGGAGTACCCAGTGGAAACCCACATGGACATATGGAGAACATGTGAAAACCCACACAAAGAATAACCCGAGCTCAGAATCAAACAGGAGACTCTGGTGTTATGCTGCCCAGTACAAATCATGATGCAGGTAAATCCTTGTATGTGTCCTTGGACCATAATTCCTGGCATACACAGTACTGTGCAAAAGTCTAAGGCACATGCAAAGAAATGGGGCAGCTGTGGCTCAGGTGGTAGAGCGAGTTGTCCACTAATCATAGGGTTGGCGGTTCGATTCCCGGCCCACATGACTCCACATACCGAAGTGTCCTTGGGCAAG
>JANDJT010000103.1:15579819-15647596 GCA_024331685.1 Stegophilus panzeri
TGTGTGAATGGGTGAATGAGACACAGTGTAAAGTGCTTTGGATAAAAGCGCTATATAAGTGCACCATTTACCATTTAAATGCTGTAGAGCATTTAAAAAATGAAAATGAATGAAATAATGAAATTAAATGTTTCTCCATGAAAAAAAATACTATAAAGATCAGTAAACAGTAATAAATGAACAAAGGCAATATTTGGTGTGACAGCCCTTTGCTTTAAAAAAAAAAAAAAAAAAAGTAGTGTCAGGTAGAATTAGTGCAGTTTTATAAGGAAATGAGGTGTAAGTTTTATTGAGCATCTAGTAGAATCAGCCATAGTTCTTCTGGAGACTTTGACTCGCACTTGCTTCTTATTTTTGCAGAAAAATCCAGCAGCCATCATTATGTTTTTTTGTCTTAATATGCTGCTTTCTTTACTGACATACAAAATTTTTCTGTAACATTTCATTTTGCACTGGAAAACTAATGTTTGGAAATCCAAAATGTTTTTGTACTGACTCGATAATGTAGAAGTCATAAAATAAAAATCTATAACAAAGTTTACTATTTTAAGTAGCCTATGCATTAGATATTTTATCTTTTTCAACCACACTGGAGGCCCACAGTAATGGAGTTTCACCAAATCACTGCATATAATTTGCCACAGCAAGAGCAGAAGATGGGGTGGGGGGGGGAGGCTGGCATCATCTACTTTGTTTCCCACTCATGGTCATACCTGTCTTCATGGATTAATTGCAGTAAACTTTTAATGACAGTGAAAGCTTACAAAAAATCTCTGAAATATGATGGTCTATTGCCAAGCACACTTGATGGTGCATAAAAAAAAACAAATGCATGAGTATTGTCCTCCACATTCCATCAGTTAAACATCACATATTATTTTTGTATTTCTGCACAAAGCCAGTGATCAGGTCTGCTTTGAAGTTAGGACGGACTCAAATCTATGCCGTGATGTATGAATGAACCATCCTTGACAGTAAGTCTGACCAAATGAAAAATATATTGGCAGGCAGATGAAAACAAAAGATTTAATGACAAACATAATAGAAATGCTGACTAAATATAAAATGTCCAATTGACAGATAGGTTGACAAGAGATTTAAGGAGAAAAAAATGGATTGAAGTGCTCTTAAAGTGCTCTAAATTACTGTGTGTGTGTGTGTGTGTGTGTGTGTGTGTGTGTGTGTGTGTGTGTGATAGATAGATAGATAGATAGATAGATAGATAGATAGATAGATAGATAGATAGACAGATAGATAGATAGATAGATAGATAGATAGATAAATGTATGAAATACCCTAAAATATGGTGCACCAATAGTACAGTCTTAAATAAAAGCACATAATCCCCAGTATGCCACTAATGAAAATTGAAATTGAAAGGAATGGTTTCTACATATGGTACTTTGCTTGTGACATATTCACAAACAGTGAGCTAAACTATTTAGGAAATTCCAGATTAAGAAATAAACTCAGAACATTATTTATTGACAGTAATTGTTTATAAGTGTTTGAATTGTATGTGGTAAGCAAGTGTGGGGGAGTCTTGACCTCTACTGGAGACATTATTGAGCAATGGAAGGACTTAGAGGAACTTCTTAACCCAGTGGATATGTTCTCCCTTTAGGTTCCAGAATTTTCTGGTGTTTCAGAGTTCATCAGAGTGGTCCAACCTAGTATAGTGGTCTGTGGCACCTTCAGTGTCAAAGCTGCAGGGTATACCTTTAGTGGCACCTTCAGTGGCAAGGCTGCAGGGTTACCTTCAGTGGCACCTTCAGTGGCAAGGCTGCAGGGTTACCTTCAGTGGCACCTTCAGTGGCAAGGCTGCAGGGGTATCTTCAGTGGCCTCTTCAGTGGCAAAGCTGCAGGGGTACCTTCAGTGGCACCTTCTGTGGCACCTTCAGTGGCAAGGCTGCAGGGGTATCTTCAGTGGCAAGGCTGCAGGGGTACCTTTAGTGGCACCTTCAGTGGCAAGGTTGCAGGGGTACCTTCAGTGGCAAGGCTGCAGGGGTATCTTCAGTGGCAAGGCTGCAGGGATACCTTCAGTGGCATCTTCAGTGGCAAAGCTGCAGGCATACCTTCAGTGGAAAGGCTGCAGGGGTACCTTTAGTGGCACCTTCAGTGGCAAGACTGCAAGTCTATGTCAGGCTTCTGAGGAAACTGTGTGTCCCAGAGTGTGGAACAATGGACAAGATAATTACTCCTGCACAGCTTTTAAAATAAAGTCTATTGTGTACCCTTTAGGGTCCTTTTGATTGTCCCTCTGGTAAAATCTGAAAAGGTGCATGACATCATACAATAGGAGATATATTACGTCCGATTTTTAACTGATTTTTTTGCAATTCCATTACACCAGCCCCCTCAAACAAAGCCATTTTTCTATAAAATAAAGCCACAACAAATGATTTAATTTAAATCAATAAAAATCATATGAAATTATTTAGTTGCATATTGAAACACTTAGAAAAAAAACCATTTAGAACGGAGATGAAGTTCACAGAGTAGATCAACAACACAACAGAGCACTTTTCATGTTTTATGCTATTTTCCCAAACATAAAAATACCTAATGCTTCCTCAGAAATATCAATGCATCAAATAATGTTTGTTGTGGTGTAATATGATATGTAATATGAAGGACCCCTAAAATAGTAGGTTTTTGGTATTCCAGGTCTATTTACCTGTCATATGAATTAGTGATTTGGCATACATAGACCTGACAGCTTGTGTGGTGGTGAGAGCTGCATATTTTTGTACCTTTTTAATAAGTGCCTGTCAGTGAAATGGTTTGGCCATAGATGAGAGACAATTCGCAATGGCAGCTTGATGACACTATTAAGCTTTGAACTATATTCCTTCGTAGTGAGATTTAATATAATACAGTGATTATATACTATATTGATCTTGGCAAAAAAAACAAAACCCTTTTAGTATGCTTAACAGTTTGTTAACAATCCTTTTGTTGAAAACATGCTTGTTCCTTGGCACCTCCACTGAATTTGTACTTTGCAGTCAATGCACAGTAGCTCAACACAAGACATTAGAGTGCAACACAATAGCACTGTCTGTATCTGAGTCTCTTTGGTGCTCCAAATATCTGTATCTTTATTCAGATTTAAACCAGAACTGGACGTGGCTTAAACTAGAAGGGTTTTAATTTATTTAATATTAACACTACCACAATGCAAAAACTGGAAAACACTAGAAACGAATCGCAGTGCTGCAGGCATGGTGTGTACATCCTGGCTGTGACAGTTCCTCAACCTCAGCTACATCACTCAACGTCTTGAATTGTCTCAACTAGAGATCCCACTCGAACGATTATATATATATTTTTCTTTTTAAAAAGAATGAATTTAGTTGTGTCTATTTCTCTATTAAAATATAAACAAACTGGCAGCCAAATACAAGCAGGCAAACCAATGCAATCTTTTAGTGGGAGTTAATTCAGCAGTAGACATGGTTTAATCTATCTAAACTTGTTGTGTTAGTTGTGGTGGCTCAGTAGTTAAGGCCTTGAGTTACAGATTAGAAGGTTTGTGTTCAAATCTGCATAGCAAGAGGGATCAGGATACTGGAAGATTGGCTAGTATTTGCCCCAAAACATGATATTCCTTTGTTGGATTTTTTTTTTTTTAAAGTTTTGACACGTATATTGGGCAGTGACAGTATTAAGATAACATTACAACTAATTGAATCAGTCATTTGTACAAAACTATGCTGTTATCAATATGTATAAACTATTTGAAAATGCATTACAATGTGTCGTTACTGTAAACAAACATTACTGTAGAAATACTATAAATACTAATT
The DNA here is from genome assembly GCA_024331685.1 of Stegophilus panzeri. NCBI lineage: Eukaryota > Metazoa > Chordata > Actinopteri > Siluriformes > Trichomycteridae > Stegophilus > Stegophilus panzeri. The sequence continues at coordinate 15,583,629 of JANDJT010000103.1, forward strand.
ACAGTAATTACCTGGCTCTCAATCAGCTCTACTGCTGGTAGGATACTGCAAATTTTTTATTAGGTAGTTTTTACAGCGTATCTTTTGGCAGCATTAAATAAATAATTTTTTTAAAAAGTGTTAAAAGATCCCAAAATCACCAAACTGCCATGGGTGGGTCTTTGAACAAAAACTTTAACCATCAGCTCAGTTTGTTTACAGTGTAAGGATGTTGTAAAACACCCGCATGGAAGTCTTTGTTGCATTACACAGGACCAAATGTCCTGCGGACCTTTCTGCAAGCTTTATAAAACAAAACAAATAGTGCACCACCTGTTAATATCTGTATTTATATCTATTTGGAATACATTATTTGTTCATTCCCAATAATGTATTCATATTCCCTTACATCTCTACTCCATACAATACCTTTATGCAATGTTGGAGTTACACAGTAAAAAAAAAAAAAAGTCTTAGGCACAAGAAATACCAGAGAGCAAAAATTCCTTCAAAAATAATGAAATTAAATGTTTTTACATAAAAAAAATATTATACAGAGCAGTAAACAATAATAAATGAACCATCTTCTTAAAAAAATAGTAGTCTCAGGTACACTTTGTGTAGTTTTATAAGGAAATGAGCTATAAGTTTTATTGAGCATCTTGCAGAACCAGTCACGGTTGTTCTGGATACTTTGACTGTCGCACTTGCTTCTTATTTTTGCAGTAAAACCCAGAAAACTTCATTATGTTTTTTGTCCGAAAAGTGTCTCTTACCATTTAATATGCTCCTTTCTTTACTGACATACAAACATTTTTCTTTAACATTTAATTTTGTGTTGGAAAACTGTTTGGAATTCTTAAATGTTTTTATACTGACTCGATAATGTAGAAGACATAAAATAAAAATGTTTCTATTTTTTTTTTTAACCAGCCTCTGCAGACACCATTTTTCAATGAATGAATGAATAAGGAATCAAAACTGTATTTAAAAAATAAATAAATAAATTTGGGGGGTGTTGGTGTTGGTGTTGGTTATTGGGGGGGTTGGGGTTGGAAGAGAAGCTCACAGGTGTCCATTTGAGAGTTACAATGCCAAACCCATTACCCCCACACACCCCCGCCCCCCGGGTGAGCCCTGTGAGCTTCACTTCTCATCACTATTTAGCATTCTATAAATGTTTTCATATTATTACATGAATAGGAAAAAGAAAGAAGCAACATGCAGCTGTTTTAAAAGGATTAACCCTCTATAATCCTGGCCCACAGCAAAGTTTGCATAGGTGTTTTGAAACTATTATCTAAAAGGTGTTTACATACACCATAATTACAAAGTAAAATGGCTTTGCAAATTCCTAAAGTTTCTTTTATTTATTAATAATTATTACAAAAATTAAATGAAGTAAAATATAAATATTTATAGAAAGGCTTCTGTCTGTATCTATCTTTTCCATCTAAGTAGATTGAAAGCTTTCACAACTAGATTATACCTGCAGTTGATTAGCAAAGAGTCAGCACCTCTGCACCCATCACTTCACACTTTTTCTTTTATTTACGATGGATTTGTGAAGTTACTCCACTGAACATGTGAGTACACGGGGTTTGCCCGAGGGATGTGTCAAATGTACCGCACATACACAGTTAATTCTAAGAGGCATATCCTAATCACATACACTTAATCCATTTATCTCTTTCTCCCTTTTCATTCTTTGGTGCATATACAGGAATGCCAAAATACCTCAGAATGATTTATGAGGCTGTTTTCTTTAAAGATCTCTTCAAACATCAACCTGTTTAAGTACTGCATAAAAACGTAATTAATTTAACACAACCAAATAACACTATCATGTTATATGTAATATAATTATTCATTCATTCATTTCTTTAACCACTTTTACACTAGTCATTGTTGTGACGGATCCTGGGAACACTGGATTGCCAGATGCATGCAAATCAGTCCTTGATAATCTGTCTTGTATGTCATGGTCCTTAAGAAAAATCTTAAGGCTTCAGAATCTCAAAAGCAACATGTCCAAATGATTGCACACAAAAAATCGGCCTCAATCAAGCCCTAAACAGACAAAGTTATGCCCTGGTAACTCAGTGCTCCCCATTCACCCTGTGGGACATGTTCTGAAAAGCTGTAGTCAATTGCTCACTTCCTGTCTACTTCCTGGTTTATAAGCACATGTCTCTGAGCAGTTTAAAACAAAGTCTTGCTATTCTCTCAGGTTAGGGAAGTTCTGTGCTGTGTTTCCTTTTTAACCTTTACCATGCTCTGACTATTTTGCTACAACTTGTTTGACCACTTTTTTTGGATTTTCTTGTTATTTTGTTGTTTGATGCCATTGTGTTTTCATGACAGTGTTTTGGATTGTTATTTAATTATATCTAATAAACTCTGCACCTAACTTCTGATTGAGTCTGGTCCGTTACAGGATGCTAAAGCTATCGGATGTAATTCATGCTGTGCAGCCGCAGGACTCTTCATTTCAGTGGTTCAGTGTGATGCATATTTCCTTGTTCCCATTGCCCCAGAACACACATGCTTTTGAGGTTCACCTTCCAAAGACAGGCACATGTCAATGACATGTGACAATGTTCTACCCTACAGTTTCTCTCTCTAGTGCCACTGGTGTTCTCGAGATGAAGGAAAGCAGCCCTGTGGCACCTCTGAGGACAAAAGGCATCAGGATACTGGACAATTGGCTCCTATGTGCCCCCAAAACATCATGATATTCCTTTGTTGGATTTTTTTGCAAGTTTTGACATATATATATATAAATTTTAATTACAGTAACTATCTGGCTCTCAATCAGTTCTACTGCCGGTAAGATACTATAATTTTTTTTACAAGGTAGTTTTTACAGTGTATCATTTGGCACCATTCCAGAAATAATAAAATGTTTCAAAACACCCCAAAGATCATATTGCATCAATACACAGAACTGCACAATTTAGTTTCTTGTAAATGTCACATTTAAAATCAACTATTAGACATTATCTCCAAACAAAACTATCTGTGTTACAGATGCCTTGTAATCATGCACAGGTCCTTATTAGTGAAAAAGGCTGTTCAGTACAGCACATGGCATTATAATGAAGAGTGACATTTGCATTGAAACATGATTATAATTTATCAAGGAATTACTTATACCACATTAATAAACTTTATGAAGCATTTGAGTTTATAATAATGCTTACAAGGACACATTATCAACATACAAAGAAGTATGAGCACAGTTATAATTGTTAAAAAAATATAGTCTTCACAGAAAGTGTCACCTAGTTTTTGCATACTTATATTAGTTTTCTTCATTTATTTAACAAACTAGTCATATGCAATAATATTCAGTAATTCAAAGGAATGTGATCCTTTTACAAAATTTTATATACAAAATAATCCAAATAGGTCCACAATTGTCTGATTTTCTTAAGTGTTTTACACATTTAAAAAATATACCCAATATTCAGTTGCTTGCTACCGTGTAAATGTATTTAATGTCATTTTCATGTCACATTAATTCTAGACAATACATGCTTATAAACAGGGTGCATCGTGGAATTTTATAATAATAGACTAATAGAATATAACCAGTAATGACTCTATTGACTTAGGGCAAGACACTACAGGTAAAAACCAAACACCTCTGTTTCTAAATGACCTGCATTCGTGAATTTGTACCTGTTCATACATATTTAGAAGGATATTAAAGTGAAACTTTCCAAAATGTTGACAGTTGTTGGATTTACATCAGATTAAAAAATGAAAGAAAAAAAACCTACACATTTTTTAATCTGTGTCTGTGATATCCTCTTGGTTGAACAATAAATAAATGATTTTCATTTGATAGGGTTTTCACAGTGACATAAACATTTAAATTCTAACATTATTCAAATAACAGATGTTTTTGGTTTTATTATGTATGCAAATGTATGCATATTTATGTAGATTAAGCCTGATTTACATAAATAAATGTAAATTTATTACAAAACAAAAATAATAAAATACTTGCAAGAATACCAGCAATCAACTGGCAAAGATTAAAAAAAAACAAAAACATTTTGTTTATCTTCACTTGTAGATCGTTTTTGGCGTCAATAAATATAAATATTACACTAAGGCCAATAATCAAAATCAGACTTTTAACTATGCACATACATATTAAATCAAGGGCTTAATAATGAAAGGAATAACCATGTATCTAGCCCAAGACATGTTCAAATGTTCAATATTATACGTACACTTGCAGAATTGCACCATCTAGTGGTTGGAAAGATAAATGCACAGCTCTTCGAAATATGTGATGCTCTGGACTTCAATTTTCAACGTAATTTATGGAAGGAAATGATAAATGACAAACAAAGACCAACCACAAACATAAAAGTAACACACAAAACGTAGGTTTTAACGCGTTTAATCTAAATAAGCCTGTATCACATTGACGGAGAATATAGGGGTAAAAAGAAGCTAATTAGTTATGAATTGACTCGTAAATGACAATAAATGTACAAAAATCCATTTACTGAATGGAATATTAAAACTGTAAAAAAATATATAAATAAATAAATAAATAAGATTTTTATATACAAAACACAGTGAAGCCTATTCATCTCGATTTCTCTCCCAGCTTTTGTTTCTTAGCTAGAAATAACGCCTGTGTGGCGCGGTGCATTGTGGGTGTGCTCGGAGAAGTAAAATGGCGGACTTGGCAAACGAAGGTAGGCAAATGGGGCGAAGCAATGAAGCCACAAAACAAAAACACAAATGACTTAAAGAAGTGCAGAAGCATGTGGGTGTGTGTTGTAAGAGTGTTGTGCTCATTTTGTGATTCGTTTCTGAGATTCGGGTTTGATTTAATTCGCCTGCTGTTAATTTGGTGCCAATGTTTCAGCTAGCATGGTTAGCGTGAATCTGTTTAGCTTTAGCCTGGCTAGCTGAGCTGAGAGGTGCTAGCCCTGGTTAAATAGCCTCCTCCGGAGCTAGCTAATGTTCCGGGCCTTTCTGTTTTCTTTGATTTTTAGGCGGGTTCGTCTCTCTCTCTCTCTCTCTCTCTCTCTCTCTCTCTCTCTCTCTCTCTCTTACTAGTTTCACGTCTAGCGATTTGATTTAGCAGCGTTTGGAGCATAGAGACACTTTAATAGAGGAACAAAGTCGCAGGTTTTAAAGCTACCTGAATGTTGTGTATTGGTTTATAGGTTATATTTAATGTTTAGCGGGGAATCAGTGATGTCAGGTCTGTGTCAGTCAGTGCAAGCATTTTAACACAACCAACAAAGTCGATCGTATAGTTATCATCATCATAATTCCTCGTCCCTGGTTTAGCTCCATTATTAGTTAGGATTATTTTGAGATCTGACTGGTCGGGATTTGATCTGATCTAATCTGATCTGATCACCCAGACAGGATTGCTTGCTTAGCTCATAGCTAACGTTAGCTGGATTCATTAATTCGCACTTGATCAAACCAACACACGTATATATTTCCAAACATCTTATCTTATCTTTAGGAAACGATCTAATTTAGTGTCTCATCGTTAGTTATCACAGTAATCCAGAGTTTTCGTGATGTAAACAGTTAAGGCATTGCTGCTCAGTAAATAAACGAAGCAGACAGTCCAACATGTGCATACTTCTCTTTTTTCTCTTTTGATAAACACGATCAGATTGAGGTATAAAGAAAATCCGAGTACTTTTTCTTGAAGGTTAGTTTAGATAACATAGCAGGTCTCTCTGATATCTCTGTGTATTTATTATCATTTATTATTTTACCTCTGAAATCTACAGCTCAGCTTGGCGCTAATCTTGTAACTGGAAATGGGCTTTGCTGTGCTTTTGAAGTGATGTAAAGAAACCGGTAGTGTACACAGGTAAATATTGGATGGATGGATGGATGGATGGATGTGTAATGACACGCTGTTCTTTGCTAATGCTGAGAAAAGAAAAGCTCGCTGGTTAAATTAATTCGAGTAGATGTAATTTTGTCGTTCACGTGGGTTTGTGTGGTTAAGAGAATACACATTTGAGTCATGACTTGCAGTACAGTTCTGTTGTGTGTGTGAGTGTGAGAGAGAGAGTTTTATGCATCACTTTAAGCCCTTTCAATACAAATACTGCATCAGATCAGTGGATATCAGCGTCTCATGTGGAGGCCAGTCGTGTGTAATACTAGTTACTTGGGTAATGAACATTAATGCTGCTAAAATCTGAGTGTAATAAACTCTTCTGCACATGAACATCCAGCCCAGTTATCTGGGTTCATTACGTGGTGGTGGTGACTTTATTATTATTATTATTATTATTATTATTATTATTTTTATTTTTTTTGCATTGGCCACTCTTAAACAGTATGACTAGAATAGTATCGACTGCCCCGATGTATGGTGATGGGAAGGCTGTGTGTATGTTTGGATGGGGGTTTGATGGGTAATCAGAGTAAACCAGTGCTTACAGTGTACACAGAAACCGAGAGCATCTATAAACTATTTACAGACCAGTGTCACTTTTAGAGAAGTGTGTATCCTGATGATTACTGACAGAACGTGCTGATGTACACATTGTGCAATTTGTAGTTCGTGTTAAAAAGCAACCCTGGGGAAATTTGATTTAAAAAAAAAAAAATAAATGCACAAAGAACATTTCTTATTTTGGTCATATCTGAGTCTACACCAAAAGTGATGGGAGTTTCTTGGAGGTGGGGGAGGTGGGGTCTGGGGGAAGAGCTGCAAACTGACTTTGCACTAAAGGGGTGGTCGCGCTACACTTTTCGTACCATTGACTTCCGTTCATACTTATGAGAACGTTGGAGACCGGAAACACGAGCTCATAAAAAGAGGTTCAAGTGAATTCGTTCACTAGTTTGACCTGCGGATTCGCGTCGCGTGCGTTCGTTCACTAGTTTGACCTGCGGATTCGCATCGCGTGCGTTCGTTCGTTCACTAGTTTGACCTGCGGTTTCGCGTCGCTTGAACACGTGCGACCAATAGTAGATCGACACGTCACGACGTGTTCAGAAAATTCAGGAAGCACTGGTTTTAGCAGTGTCACTCAGTCTTGTTTTATACAACACCGCTTTAAAAGTATATAAAATCTAGGAGATCAGGAGAGATTTGGTGACCCCACAGCCTTCTACTTTGCAGACGCTTTTATCGCCATCGCAACAAAAATAATGCAAACACGTCGGAATCCGTGATGTGTGGATTAAAAAAACCGCACCGCTTTGGCGAGTGATGTCATATCCGGTCATTGCCCATATTCGCAGCACTCTCTCTAAAGAAGTTTTGCATACTGAAAGTCTTGTGTGACGTGAGTCTGATGCACAGCAAAAATTGATCTAAAAACAAATGTTGGTCGAGGGGGTATACATGTCTGAACATAGGGCGGTATGATGGTATAATATCAATTTTGTCTTAAATTACGTCACTTTTCTGAGATCGTCGGTATCGGGATATCTTTTTATAACGTTTTAAAATTTAATTCAATATAATTCAATAATATAAATAATTGCAAACTAAATGGAACTCAATGGAAGTAGCTGAAGTGACTTACTCTTTCAAATTGTGAATTGTTTACAGATTTGTTTTTATTTTTGTTTTTGGTTTTATAAGTGGGGACTTTCGGTTTTAGAATTTAGTTTTTTGTACATCAAATTCAGTTACTCAGGTTTTACAGTTTTAATGCTGCATTTCTATTTTGTCTGCAGTTAGCTAAATTGTCTATCGTAATACATATCACGTGTTCTACAGTAAATTTAAGGGTTTGATTCGGATCAAACAGGTTTGACCGAACGCTACATATATGACGCGTGTGTGTGTGTGTGTATATATATATATATATTTATGCAGGTGAGAACACAGTATTCACACTTGGACCAGAACAACCGTTCAGGGCCGTCTGAGCTGAGGTATTCTTGCTCTGGTACAAGCCGAACTCTAGCTTGGTTCAGCCTCAGTGAGAAAGTGACTTGAACGTACTGCAGGAAGTGAACCAAAGATGCTGTGTGTTTTGGGTTGCATAAAGCATTTTTTGGAGCTCTGAGCTGCTAAACTGATCCATGAGGCACAAACTGAGCCCAAGGACATAGCTGTAGTGCTGCAGAAATGTAACGTGTTCTGGATATTTGCACTGATGAGCAAAAAAAAAATAAATAAAATGCTGGATGCAGTACCTAAAACCGACTGTTTATATAATCATCTATTTGATATATTCCATGTTTGCTGGGCTTGGTGGTTTTGGGTGAAGGCTTGTTTACCTTTATCCATCACTGTATGTTTGACTAATGAATGAAAGACTTTTTACAAGTGAGTTTTTGTCCCCTGAGCACCCCTCAACCAACCTTCCTTTGTTTTTGTTTTTTTGGTTTGTATTTGAAGAGTGGAACCAAATCCAAAAATCAATCTGAATCAGACAAACAAATTAATAGTTGTGAAAGCGCACTTAAGTACCATGCTATGATATACCCATGAAGCAGGCATACAGGTTATTTGACTGACGAGCTGTCCAAATGCATCGTTGTGCAAACTTGTCTATCTGTTCCCAAATGGCATTGTTTGAGTGCCAGATAGTGGTTTGAAGCTTTGCTAGATTAAAAACAATAACTGGAAAACGTTTGTTTCCCAATATGTGTTCAAATTGAGACATGATGTATTTGAAATATTTGCATTTGTTTGCTTGATGTAAAAGTGTTGCACATTCTGACATGACTCTTTTTAAGGTGTCTCTGCTTGCCTGTGTGTCAGATGAGAAAGGGTCAAGTTTTTTTTGCAAAGCCAAGAGTTTGTGGTTTTCAGGCACGACATTGGCGAGACCGCTGTCTCTTTATCTTGAACCCAAGATAAACCGTGCCAGATCTTTTTCCACCTTTTAATATGATCTAACAACCAACAAAAGTCAAGTTGAAAGTAAATTGAAATATTTTAAGAAAGAATAAACTCGTAATAACCTGGTAGCACAAGTGTGCACACCTTTTTGCTCAGAATTAACCAATCACATTCAAACTCCTGTTCAAATGAATTGTCATACAGCAGTCATCAATAAGTGATTCGGGTTAACCGCAAATAAAGATAAACTGTTTCTGTAGGATTTTCTTTACATTGTCTTGGTTTCGTCGGACTGCTGAAGCCATGGTTCACAAAGAGCTTAAAGTTTGAAGGTATCAATCAGGAGAACACTGAAGGCGATCATCAACAAGTGGAGAAAGTGGGACCGCACAGTGACCTGACCAAGAACAGAACACCAAGAACATGAGGTCCCATCCAAAATTGATGAAAGGATAAGATGAAAACTTATCAGGGAGACTGCCAAGAACCCTAAGGCAAAACGGAGCTGCAGGAAGATCTACAACTACTAGTTACTAGTTACTGCATGTGGCAACAGTCTTTCTTATGTTTGGGCTATGTGGTAGAGATAGAGATAGAAACCCTTAAACCTACCCCCCCCCCCCCCCCAAGCCAGCATAAATCACCCCAAACCATGTGGCAAGATGCGTTATGGTCTGATGAAACTTTTTGGGGTTAACTAACACATATTTGGTGCAAAAACAACCCAAAGAACACCATACTCGTGGAGAAGCATGGTGGTGGCAGCATTATGCTGTGGCGCTGCTTCTCTTCAGCAGAGACTCTAGGTAAGATAAAGAGAATCATGAATAGCTCCAAGTACCAATATGTTTTGGCACAAAATCGACAGGCGTCTATTGTACCGCTGAAGTTGAAGAACAATTTCAACGTCCAGCATGATAACGACCAAAGCACAAATCCAAGTCAACAAATCTTCAGAAGATGATGATCAGAGGCCTGTGCACAGACGATCCCCTCGCAATTTTAATGATGGGGCATTTTTGCACGGAATAAAACGGCCAAATTAGGATGTGCTAAGTTGGCAGACGCTTACTGAAAAAGAATGAGTGCTGTATTACAACACAATAATAACCAGGGTATTGTAAGTTTTTTATTATTATTATTATTATTCATTTATTTTTACATTTTCCTTATTTACCCTTAAACGTTTTTTTGTTTTTCAGTTGAATTTTGCTGGTTGCTATTCCACATTAAAGGTGTTAAAAAAAAAAAAAAAATCTCACATAACCTGCAGTTATAACAGGGGTGTGTAGACATTTGCTATCCACTGTCTGACCAATAAGAAGCCATTTAAGACTTGCCCTGTGGTATTGCTAGCTAGCTAAAGGTTCCACTAAAGTTTAGCTAAAGTTTCCAGCAGTTGGAGCTCTACAGCGTATTTGTATTCTAGTTCACAAATGATCCTCTTGATCAGCTTGTAAGCCAAAGTGAAAAATGTATTGGGAATGTGTTGCCCTACTTTCGCATTGCCAAGTGACAAACCAACAGATGACCGTTAATTGTCTGTGTACGTGTGTGAGACAGAACTGATTATTTCACTGACAGTGCAACAAGTGACATTTGAAATGAAATCAAACCCCCAACCCCCACCCTAGTGCAAATTTTTGACTAACAAATGAAAATTCAAGGTTTGTCTTGAAAACAACCGTGGCTTCATCTTATACTGTCCTACTAAGATTCCTTAAATATGTACAGAAATAAAGCTTGGAAAGAAGTAGCAGAGATTGCTGGTCAGTGTATGTAGCTGGTACAATTAGCTTGCTTTGCTCATCTGCCAATGAAGTGAGTATGTTTCAGATTGATTAGTGGATTATTTGTATTTGAGCTAGTTAGTTTTAGAGGCTCTGTGTGTGTGTGTGTGTGTGTGTGTGTGTGTGTGTATGCGTTTAACATTGGTCAGTGTGCGGTCACGAGACCTGTCACTTGAGAGTCTAAACGTAAGCTTAACCAACATTATGCCAATGCCTTAGATTTGTATATAGATATTCTGTTTATATATCATTTATACACAAACAAGCATAGCTTGGATTTTTCTAATCTGTGTGCGTTACACCAGTATTTTTGAACTACATTGACTGAGCCTGGTCATTTAGTTTCAGCTTTCATGTACAGCAGTTACAGCAACTACTACTGCTGCTAAAAATATCACATAGTTTCAGGCTGATCATGTGTCTTTGTTTATTTACAAAATGTTATGTGTATTTGAATCCCTCTTAACCATGCCAGAGTTTTATTAGGACCATGGGTCATTTCAAGTGCCTTAAAAAAAAACAAAAAAACTTTGAGGTTACTGGAGGTGTTTGATTTACTGCTCTGTGAGTGTGATCTATCGGGTTTGGGAAATTAGGTATTAGTCAGTTTCATTACAGTGTAATGTAATTAATTCACAATTAATAGAATGCTGATGTCGCACATTTCCACAATGCACATCATTACATTTTTTGCATCAATACACCCCTATTTGATTTCCATTTTGCTTTCAAAAGTTGACTGTTCAGTCGTTTAAAGCCAGTGCACACTACATGATTTTAGGCCCAGTTTCCCAGTTGTAAGCTAATTTTGTGTCTCAGTGACTTCATACGCCCCCTCCCCCACCTCCTCCCTGTGTGAACTGTTCAGCAGTAAGATTAACCGAATCTGAGCGATCAGCAGGGCTCCAAGATTGTCAAGCATATTTTGATTTTGTCCTGATAAATCAAGTTGCAAGTAGTTGCAAGTACAACGATGAGAAACAGCCAATGAGAGTCGGAGAGGAAAAGAATTCATCTGCAGTCATGTGCAGCAGATGCCTGAATCCAATTTATCATCCATCTGTTCATGTTGGAGGGTGAGAGCAAAATGTAAGCACATTAATAATGCTTCTATAAGAAATTATTTGGCATGTTGTACTCAAATGGTTGTTGGGGAACATAGAAAATAAAAACAAACATGGCCCAGTTCCTGCTGGCACACAGAATATAAATAGCTCCCTTTTTACACTGTAGCTCCAGTTCTCTTTGCAGAACAGACAATCCTCACTGCCTGCATTTCTAATCCTTCCTACACAGTCCTTTCTCCTCTGGTATTTTCTCTTATTTCCTTTTTTTCATGTTTTGGTACAAAATAGTGACACAATCGCACAGCCACATGATTGATATCGCTCATGTTTATTTTCATGAGAAAGTGGATTTGGAGATTAGGCTTGCTTCAGCAGGGATTTCTCCAGATGAAAGGTCAAGTAGTGCGTGTGCCTCATCTGCAAGACAGTGTAAACTGAGTACAACTGAGTAGTGTGAAAGGGTCAGAAATTCTGCTTAACCTGTGAGCATTATTAACCCTTCTACCAGTGGAAAAGTTGCTGGATCTGATTAATCCCTGCTTTCATCTACCAATGACGATGTCAGACAGGAGAAGCAATTTTAGTGGTCAGAATCTGTAACCTTTTCAGATTGGTTGACAACTTTTGAGATTGGACAAGAGCAGGTCGAAATATCAGAAACAGGTTACAAGCAAGCAGGATGAGTTTAAGCGTCCATTCACACTTTGTAACTTTGAGAGTGAGAACAGTAAGAGTCGTGCTAATTGGATTAAAATATTGTGCTTTCAACCTTTTGTTGAAAATCGCCATAACCGCCAGAGAGTACACGTTTGATGTTCTCATTATTGTTAGGAGCAGGAAGTATGCTTGTGTAAGTAAATGAATGACTCAATGAATGGCATTGTTAATTAATCCATGTCAAATGACGTTATTAACCTATTCACTTGTTTTTTATTTGTATTTTTTTTGTGTTTGTTTTTAGGAGAGAAGCCTGCCATAGCTCCTCCAGTGTTCGTGTTTCAAAAGGACAAGGCACAGAAGGTAGGACTGATTTTAATTCAGTGAATGTTTGTTTTTCTAGTTGTTGTCTATAAATTCACTATCTGGAGGTATGGCGAGAAGGATGGGTTTACATCGTAAGTCCTGGATGCTCTCCGTGGTTGTCCTTGCTACAGATCTTTGTGGTCTCAACATGGACGCCTTATGTAAAGCTACTTTGCCATTGTGACTTGCATAACAAATAAGGTCGGTAAAATGGAAATGGACATTCTCTGAGAAAGAAGTGTGATGAATAATTCGATTCTGCTTTTTGTTTAATAATTTATAATCTTAGTTTAACATTTCTAATGTGAATCCCTTGATACGGTCCTGTGGCTCAGCAAGTGTCATTAGTTCAGGTGCATTAATATGAAGGACCCAGCTTAGTCTACAGTAGGGATGGGCGATATGGACGTAAAACTATATCACGATATTTTCTGGTATTTATTGCGATAATGAAATATAAATATAATATAATAAATATAAATAAATATAAAAATAAATATAATAAAATATAATAAAATATAATATAATAAATATAAAAATTGTACCATTCGCCACTGTTTTTGGCTACAAATGATATCTGTGATCTTGAGAGCTTCAGAAACACAAACGTTGATCTAAAAGTAAAACTGATTTTCTGTAACCAAACCAGTTCCAGATTGTAGAGGTATCTCCTCGTTTAGCGATAAACTCCTCCTCAGCTTCACGTCCGCCTTCCGCCATACTTGTTTTCGCTCTGCATGTGAACTGCGAATGGGTCGCAGATCACTGCACACAGAAATACGTCATCAACTAGGCTTTATCTTTATTATCGCGGGAAGACTCCTTCTTATTGTGGGGAGGATTTCTACCGGTATATCACAAACGAGAAGATATCGCCCATCCCTAGTCTACAGTGTTTTAATGGTCATTGCTTGTTGCTCAGGTTCTGTCAGCATGTTAGTAACATTTATTCATTTATATAATTTCAAATTGCAAAAGCTGTGCCTTTAATTGTAGCCTACGTTACTAATAATATCATCGTCGATATCAAGTGGTTAGGGCAAATTAGGAAGCAGGTCCATCAATCAGAAGCTGTCCATGCAACAATAAAACCAGCAATTACTTCACAGTTATTAGAGCAATCTGATCTGAATTTGGGTTTTTTGAGTTGATCTAGCTAGCTATTGAGATTATGTAGAAGAAGATTGATTTATTTGGTTATTTGTCTGCACATTGATTCTTCCTAATATCCTTTCAGTGCAAAGCCGTTATTTAATTTAGCACATTGTTTTATGGTATCGTCTCTGCTGTCTAGCTTTTCAACTAATAGAGCTTGTTATACTTTGTCACAATTGCTTCTGAGAGCCAAACAAAACAAACTCTGGGAAAGCCCTGAGGTTTCATAGTCTTTTGGATCAGTAGGCTGTCCATCAAACAAGGCAGTGTAACAGCAAGGGGTAATATGCGAAAGGGATTGTCCAATCGTTAAAAAAAAAAAAAAAAGAAGGTGGCTTGGATGATGGTGCCGTTTGAGCTGTGGTTTCATCAGCGGGTGGAACCGTATCTATGGTGACAAGATGGACCAGCCCGGCAGGGGGACCATCACCAAACTGTACGGTCCAAATTCAGCTGACTGTTGGCACAGTTGACTGTATAGGACTCTGCACAAAGGCAGCACCGAGTCAATTGTTTTAGTTTCTTGCAGGCAGGAAATATTTGTCCGTTTACTGAGCTTTATGCAGATTTATGCTTGGATGTTTGTGGTTTGGCCAAATGTGTGTTTAATAAAAAAATAAAAATAAAAAAAAACACACCACATATTTTGAATGTTCCTCAAATTAATTTTATTCATTGCTAACTTGGTGTTTTTCTTTCATTTATGACCGTTATATTGCTTTGACACTAGTTTTAATATTAANNNNTACACGTATAAAAATCAGCAGTAATCATGTCTGTAAGTAGTCACATCACTTGATTTCCATGTGGGAACCAGATAAATTACAATGTTATTGTTATTATGCTTGATAGATAGGAGCATAATATCTGGAAACATGAGTGCAATATTGGTTAGGTTTGCAATTAGATATTTTCTAGTTGTTAATGTCTCTCTCATGGCACATTTTCTCCATTGCAGCGATCTGCTGATGGGTCCAGTGCAGAGGATGGGGAAGGTACGTCTGCTTAATTTTCCGTCTCAAGCCACATTTAGTGTTACTTTGTATGTTGCGTGCTATGATCCTGGTTTAAAAGGGATTAGGGACTCCAGTCAAATCGGCCATGCAAAGTACAAGCAGAACACAAAGGATGCACATTGATTATGATATAGCGTACATTCAAAATGAAATATTTATTATACTATACTGGCTATATATAGCTAGTATAGTATAATATACATTTCATTTTGAATGTACGCTATATCATAATCAATATGCATCCTTCGTGTATGTAAGTATATAAGTATATAAGTTTCCTGTAGCTTATTACAGCTATAGGAAAAATTAGGTTGACCAACGATAACAATAGGAGAGAAAATGAACTGGTGTCCCACCTGGGTGTACTGTACTGTACGCTCCAGATCCACCCGGTCCCAAACCGTTGCTGAAGATTAATGAATTTAAATACACTGATCAACTGATTAGGGGTAGATTTTTACAAACAAATATGATTTAAGCTGTGCATATGTCTTAAAAAATAGTGCCAAAAAGTGAATGAAATGCTGTAAGCATTTCGGATAATTGTGGATTTGTCTTGTCTTTAGACTCGGACAGAGAGGATGGAGAATACTGTCCTCCAGTGAAGAGAGAGAGAACCTCGTCCTTAACACAGTTCCCACCTGCACATTCAGGTAACGCAACAACTGTAACTCACTCAGATACACTCGTGATGTAATTTGAACGTGTAAGCTTTGCTCCTGCACTCCGGTCTGACAGCCTTGATGTGTATTTATGTAAATGTCATGCTAATGCAAATATTGTTTTGTCCGTGAGAAACACTGTGATTCTTTCAGTTCTGGTTCCTGTCTACAATGCTACAAACTACTTGGCACTTCAGCTGTGTGTTATTCTGACGTGACCTCAGTTTGGTGCCAACCGTTAACCAGCCATCTGTCAGAACTGTTTGCTCATCGTACTGTCCTAGTCACACTGCCTCTTCCTGTGTGTGTATGTGTGTGTGTGTGTTGCAGTTTCCAAGAATAATGTGTTTATGCCGTCAAGTTTCTGTCAGTCTCCAACAGGCAACTCAGACTCAGAGCCAGGTAAGAGAGCATGTGAACATATTATTACTCTAACTGATGCAAGTCAGAGTAAAACTACTATTTAAATCTCATTCAAGATCAACAAGAAGTGATGGAAGTTTTAATTTGTAATTATAATTGGATTTCTTGTTAGTTGCACAGTGCTAAAAGATAATTTGTCTGCTTATTATGAAATGATCTTTAAAACCAAAAAAACCCCACACATATTTGTTCTGTAATGTAGAGGAATCAGTGCTCCTGATTTAATTAATCAGTATTAGCGCGATGTGAGATGCAACACTTATTAATGTCTTGCGTATGGCACACTAAAAAGAAAACCAAAACCTTTTCACGTCACATAACCCGTATACTAAGAAGACGACCAGCAGGGATTTGACAGAATGCATCATGAAATACACACATTGTTTTTAATGAGTTCTGCCTCAAATGAGCCAAAACTAAATGTCAAGTTCCTCATTGCATACTCCAAATGCTATTATAGTCTCATCTTAATCACATTTCAGGCTAATATAAACAATGCAAGCACAGTGCTGGGATTAAATTCCTTGTCTAAATTCCTTCCTATTCATTTTTACACAGAAGTGACTGACTGTAATACACTGATTGCATTTGCCTGTTCTACAATTCACTGAGAGAATTAACATTTAGTTTTGTTTCTTTTACTCTTTTGCTTTTTATTTTTGTATGCTGCACGTGTTGTGTTTCATATTTTCTGCGGATTGTGTTTAAACAGCTTCCTATCCATGTTTGTAAATAACTTTCTTTTGATACAATTGTGCAAGATGTCTTTGCGATATTTTCCCCTACCAAGCTAGTTTTGTGTAGAAGAGGAAAGCGGAATAAAATAGTTTCGCTATTTTGAAATCATCTCAACCACTTGCCAGGGCATGACTCCTGTTTATGAGCTTAGTTGTGACATGCTTTTATCATGGTTGTACACCACCCAGAAAAAGTGTGAGTAGGTGAATTAGGGAGGAAAATAAGAGAAGCTTTCTATTTCTATCTCTTCTCTGAGCAGTCAAACAGGCGGAATCACAATATGCCCAGATACCACTTCCGAGAGCGCAGGAATGTGCTAAAGTAGGTTTCTGGGCCAAAGGATGGAGATAGATGGATATATCTAAAGGAATTGTATAGGAAGTGTTAAAACAGTGCTCTTCTGTTTGACAAACAGGGGAGAAATCAAACAGCTCTAACCCTGTCTTTTTCTGTTTCTTTGCTGCTCTGATCCTTTTAGAGGAGAAGCCAGTTGGATTTCGGTTGAAACCTCCAACTCTGATCCATGGTCAAGCGCCGAGTGCAGGTAAGACTTACTCTTTCCATGCAGTGAGAGCAAGTTAATCGGTCGACCTACAGGAAGGAGGGGTGTCGTATGCAAGGGGTGTATTTGTAAAGGTTTCATGTAGATTGTGGGAGTGTTTCCCGCATTGAGGTGGTTGTTTTCATGTACAGAATCAGTGACACTTTTATTTATTATTTTATTTCATCGTGCATTGGGATTTTATTTCAGTTTAGATTCATTTCCTCTTAGTTTTGGAAGTAGAAAAATGTCTGCTCAATTAGCTTGACATCGCTCACACTGAAAATATTAGATAAAACATTTGGCACGCCCGCGTTTAGTCCTTTCTGCTACCTCTATTTGCCAACATTAAACAGCATTGAGTCTCCTATACTGCTTGATGAGATCCAGAATACAGTGTGTGTTGCCAAAAAGCTGTATTTTTGTCTGATCTGAACATTTACTGTCAAAGTTTCAATAGCTTTGAGGTTAGATGTAAGAAAACACTTTCCTGGGGTGCCAATAATTCTGGAGCTGAATGTATATTAGTAGAATAACACAAAAATAAAATTGGGTATGTATTACTTGATGCATAAACTGTTTTGTCTCCGAGTACCTACAAACTTTTTGACAAGTTGTCATATAGACATCTAGTAAGCTGTTAAGCTTTGGTTGCTTTTGAATAAATAAATCAATTAATTAATTAATTAAACACTTAAAAATACCGCAATTGAACTAAATCATCATTTTAACTCTTTAGGTTGGCTGTATTTTCTATTGTAGATTCCCAGCATTGGCTGGCTCTTGTAGGATTTTCGGTTTCCGTTCCAATCCATTAGTAGGCTGTTTTTCAGGTGTACCTAGTCAGAAACCCAAGGAGCAGCAGCGCAGCGTCCTGAGACCTGCGGTCCTCCAGGCTCCACCCACTAAGACCCTCCCTGAGCCCAGCAAGAGCAGTGAGTACACTCAAAGCAGCCTGCTGTTCCTCTCATTCCTTAATTACATACTGTACACCAGATTCAGCTCATTAGTGCTGTCTGTTTTATTGGAGTCATTTGGGGGGGGGTCATTAAGTGACATGAATACTCTTAAAGTAACTTCCCACAAGGTGCGACCTCTTGCAAAACATTTGATGCTTTTGTTACACCTAGTTGGTTACTGGTCACTGTAGGGCTGAATGGTTACAGCTGCCTCATCTCGCCTTTCCATGCAGGTGTCGAATAGTGAGTCTTTCTCTCATGTTTGTGGTCTTTTTTTCCATGTTGTGAGCTAAATCAAAACTAAAGACTATAGTAATGGCTCAAAGTGACCAAGTGTCAGTGACTGCCCCTTGTCAATTATAAATATGTGGCACTTATTAAATGTGAGAAAACTTATACTGGTGCACCTGTAAAAACATAGTATTCACTAGTAATGTGTGGTATTACTAAAGGAAACTAGGCCTTTTGTTAAGATTTAAGATTCAAGACATTGCCTTGGGCAAGGAAATCCAATTATGTGCCAAGCAGTGTCACCCTAACATGTAAGATAAACGTAAAAAATGACAAACATCCACTCTTTCACACATAACTTGCACACCTCCAGTATCCAGTATTGTAGATACACTACCGGTCAAAAGTTTAGACACACTCATTCTTTATTTAAATATTTTCCCACATTTCAGAATAATAATAAAGTCATCAAAACTCTGGAATAACACAAATGGAACTATGGGAATTATGTTGTGATTAAAAAAATCCCAAATAAATCAAAATAATTTCAAATTTTAGCGTATTCAAAATAGACACACTTTTTGCCTAGAATTTCCAGAAATGTATTCTTGGCATTTTCTCAACCGATTTCTTCAGGAATCCCCCTGAGATGCTTTTTAAACAGGATTAAAGGAGTTCCCACCTACACTTGACACTTGGAATATTTCGCTCCAAGCCATCCGTTTTTTTTAAAAAAAAAAATCCATCCATTTTTTTTTTTTTTTTTTTTTGTAAATAAAATGTTAGTTTTCTAATGAAAGAAATGAATATGTTGGCACAATTATATTTTTGTCTACAACACGATTTCAAACATTTAATCACACACCTTCAGATCAAATGGTTTTTAAGATCATGAGAGACATTTTAGTCATGTGTCTCCAAACTTTTCACCGGTAGTGTATTTTTGTTGCACACAGTGCAGTGTATTCAAAGCAAGCCAGAGTGTTGTACACATTGCTATGTTGTGCAGCCCAGTGAATGGCATAGGGGCCATAGTGGCCATGTAAAGTGTCTGAGCATGTCAAATATAAGGTGTTGGACATGACTGTGGCATAAAGCTATCATGCTATAAAAAGTGTCATTATAGAGTGTTTTAATAAAACACGTTTTAATTATAGACTGGATGAAATCTGATATCCTCTGTACAGTAGCGTTCGGTTTCGAGCTGTGATGTTCAGTGGAGAAGCAATATTAGTAAATTCTTACCCAAATAAAGTTGTATATGCAGTATTATGTATATACGGTATTAACTGACGGTGTTTCCCTAATAGACTCGAGCTGTGGAACAAATGGAGTGGGCAAGTTTTCAGAGGCAGCTACAGAAGGCCGGGCGATTTTCCTGAACAACTCAGAGAGCTCAGAGAAATCACCGGTGAGACTTCTTTTTACTGTTGTAATCTCAACACACTGGATCATAAACACACACACACACACATACTTTCGCTTGTCTATACAGGGTTATTTTATTTGTTTAAGGAGACGATGCCTTAGTAAGTCAGTAAACAACTGCTTAAAGCACTCCCAACTCAAACGGTATCTAATGATTCTGTTATCTTAGCTGCCTGCATGTTTATTTTACATTGCATCATTGTTTTGTAAAATTGCTGTCAGTTGCTGACGTGTAACTTTCTTGCAGAAGAAAGACAAGGAAGGAGCAGAGGATGACTTGGGAAAGACAGAGGAGAGCACACAAAAGAAGGATGTTGTGGTCGACCCCGGTTTCGTTTTCGGCCAGAATATCAAAGATAGAGCAAAGGTCAGTGAGTACTTATGGGCACTGGTCAAGTCACAACCCCTTATGATTCTATACGAGTTGTTTAAATCTCATTTTCTCCGCAGTTGGATGAGAACAGCACAGGCAGTGAATCTAAAGACGCCACACAGGACTCTCAGTCTGGGAGTACTAATTACTTCCTGCAGTACATGGGCACTTCAAGGTGACTCTCATCCATCTGTTTGTCTTTATGCATTTTTTAAAAAATTTTGTCTTTCACGTTCTGATTTAAATAGCAGTAATTTTGTCGGTAATTGTCTAATTCTGTGCATGTCTGGCTTTCCAGCTCTCTGAATGCCACGAACAACACAGACAAAGGAGCCAAGTTTGTGTTTGGCCAGAACATGTCGGAGAGAGTGCTGGTAAGATGGATACACTATTGCAAAAATGTTGGCACTACCTAGTGGTTCTGGCTTCTAAATGTTAGAAAAACAAAGTATTGGTATGCTGTAGCTTTTACAACAACTTGGGGTGTGTGTGTGTGTGTGTGTGTGTGTGTGTGTGTGTGTGTGTGTGTGTGTTTTTTCAGAGTCCTCCAAAAGGTGGTGAATCAACAGCAGAGGGATGTAAAGAGACAGCTTCAGTATCAGAACCCTCGTCACAGGAAACCACCCCGGAAAAGAGTGAGTGCCCTTCGCTTTTATTTCAGCTAGCTAAAAAAATAATGACTAAATAAAATGTTTTTAATTATAGTCAGTGATGGTTGGTCATGATGTTGAATATTTTTTTTTCAAGCATTTCAATTCCATAAAAACGTCTAGAAAGAAATCAGCCACAGCCTCTACTTCATACTTCATCTTGGTTCCACACATAATCAGAAATAATCCACTTAGCCATTTGCTAACAGTGAATAGGACAATGTGGATGTCAAAAACTAAGCGTTATTTTGATCATGTTTTCATTGAAAGAGAGGGGGAGGGCTCAGCTCATTTATATCAGCTGCTATTGATTAAAAATTCTGGTTAATAATTAATACTCTGGGTTTTTAACTTGACTGTAAAATAATCTTAATAGGAAAAAATATGCATCCCCTCGCTCTGCTCCTATTCAAGGTGCATCTGAATACTGTGTGTGTCCAGATCACAGTGTGACAGAATCTCTAGAGGAATCGGCAGCAGCGTACACCAAAGCCACGGCCAAGAAGTGCATTTTGGAGAAAGTGGAGGTCCGCACTGGAGAGGAAGCAGAGAGCAATGTGCTGCAGGTAAACTGCCACTTTCGGTTTGACGCAGAAAACACCGTACTCGTGCTTCATACCTCTGTTCAGGGTATGAGGAAATGTAACCGATTTGTTTCAGTCAGTCAGCGAAGGTCATTTTTCACATTCCTGAAAAGCACCTGTTATGGAGTTGGTCCAAAAAAGTGAAAAATCTGATTTGCTGGGTTTGTCAGCACATGTATAAATAGGAGCATTAGGTTAAAATGTTGAGTTATAGTTTTGTCTTTGATCTACAGATGCAGTGCAAGCTGTTCGTGTTTGATAAGCCAGCTCAGTCGTGGATCGAGCGAGGTCGAGGGCTGCTGAGACTCAACGACATGGCCTCTACCGACGATGGCACACTACAATCCAGGCTAGGTCAGAGCCTCGGTGTTTTTTGTTGCTTTTTATTGAAAGCAGATGCATGTTTTGAGTTTTTGAGTAATAGAAATGTAGCTTCTTGTTCTATATTTCCTTAACTTTTTCTTTCTCCACTTATTATTGATCAGTGATGCGCACCCAGGGCAGTCTGCGGCTGATTCTGAACACTAAGCTGTGGGCTCAGATGCAGGTGGACAAGGCCAGCGAGAAGAGCGTCCGCATTACTGCCATGGACACAGAGGACCAAGGAGTGAAGGTCTTCCTCATATCGGTATGTTGAGCGTGTGTCTCTGTCTGGTCTGGGTGTCTCTGTCTGGTCTGGGTGTCTCTGTCTGTGTGTCAGTTACTGTTCCAAGAGAAGCAAGTAATGTTTTTGTTTTGACTTATTGGATCTTACATCCATGTTTTTGCTTGGTTATTAGGTTTAAGAAGGCATGTCAGAATGAAATTGTGGAAAATACTAACTCTTCAGAATGTTTCATGGATATTTAATCCCCATTGTCTGTGCTGTTTTGTGTAATGTAGGATCCAGTACAGTTTGACTAGGTTATCCACAGTCTGTTTATCCACAAAGGAATGCAGTAAATCCTTCCTTGTCTGTGTTCTTGAATTCCCTATTAGAGAAAAGGCAGCTTATTTTAGAAACAATCAAACATTCCCCAAATTGGAGGACAGAAACTGAAAATACCACTGCAACATTTGCAGTATCGGGTTGAACCCTATACATCAGAGTCTACAGAGAATCACTTTCTCTGTTCTTAGACATTTTTACTGTCAATATGTTTAAATTCACCCTGCTGAAGGAATAGTTTTAAGGAAATCTAATCTGTTCAGATTTACAGCTGGCCTCGAGGCGGTCAAGTCGGTCAATGGGCCAAGAGACCGGTTTTGTGTCCGGATTTTGCTTCTTTTACTTTTTTGCACAGCAAGATAACTAATTTAACAAATACTGGACGTTTATGACCACGAATTAGCTTCATGCAAACTGCATGCCCGTATCTTCAGACTTCACAATTTATTTGATTGTATTCGAGGCAAATATGCAGTCATTTTGTTTATTTGATACAAGCTCAAAAGCAAAAGCAATCCCCATAACTGGTACTGAAAATCTCTTCCTCAGTGTGTTTTGACAAAGAATACCCTGAGAAGTACTCTGACTCTCCTCTTGCAGGCCAGCTCGAAGGATGCAGGGCAGCTGGCAGCAGCACTCCACCACCGCATCCTAGCCCTGCGGAGCCGTGCTGAGCAAGAGGCAGAGAGCACAGCCGAACTGCCCCACACCGAGATCACGCAATCCAACGAAGATGACAGCGATGATGACGTCGAGCTTGCTAAAAACAACAGCAGCAACATCGCCCCTACAGGAAATACCACCGCCAGCGGTACACTTCTCTGCTTCTCTGAACACTGTTGATCGTTCTGTTGTCTGCTTCAGTTACATTTTGTTTAGTTTGATTATTAGTTTAGTTTTATAGTATGTTATAGAGAATGTATTATGAATGATCACATCACAGTAATTGCCCAGCGTTTAGTATGGTTTGTGTTGTATCCAGTTATGTACACTGCCTGCCAGTTTACATCGCTTTATACAACAGCGCTGTTGAATTCGCAAATCGGATTGGTCAGAAGGTGTTGATTAATTTTCTAATAAGCAGCATTGACAGTAATGCCAGCTGTAATTCACATCACAGGGTTATATTAATGTGCTTGCTCTAATAACAGATTTACAAATGTGCCATTTATTCGGAAAAAAAAGTTGAATCGTTGATGTGGTGAAGCATTCTAGAAAAAAAAGTGACTCCAGTGTCCGAGCTTCGTAAGAGTTTTGTGCCACAGGAGGAAGTTGCGCCATCTGCTTTCTAGGTAAAATGACAACCTGATTTATTTCTTCTTGTCCTATGGAATTTAAGAGAAACAAACAAGAGAAGCTGGTGAGGGGAAGACTGTTTATAGCGGTCATAACGTAAGTGACAGCAGAAACGTCTCGAGGACGTTTCATAACATTAACTATGTAAATGGCAGTCCATCCAGGATTTAGTGATCGCAAAAATTAATGCAAAATCAAGCGAACTCCGCAATATTCAGAGGAGCTTGCAGTTTTTCTAAATTACTGCAGATTTGGGCCAAGACGCGTCATGTGACGTCATCACAACATACATTCAGTCAAAGCCCTATTCGATTCACGTGCGTCGAACATGAGTACAGCTAAAAGGTTTCATTTAACAACAATCTGCTCGAAAGACCGTGCACAGCGATTTTGTACAATTGCAATTTCGCCAATTTAACTTGATTTATGGGAAAAAAAAAAAAAAAAAAAGCCGCAGCAAAGTCAAGCATTTTTGGCCGCAACAATCACAAAAAAAATACCTCTGCGAAATCCTGTACGGATTGAAATGGTACTGTGTGCCGATCATTAAGGAATTATTTGTAATCATTGGTAAATTGCTATGGTATAATAGGAGCAAAGCCCACAGGGACGTGCTGTTATAGGAAAATAATCAACTTTAGAGTGGTGTGATGCAAAGTAGATTTGATTGTTTTACTATAACAGGACACTGCATTGTATTTTACTCTTTCCATATTTAACCATGGGACCAGCTTCTGGCAATCTATCAGCACATACCAGTTTTTGGTATGTTTTTACCCTCCTTTAAACCAAAGTAATATTTTTTCCTTATTTGAAATGATCTACCATATTTACTTTGACATATTCATATCCCTGCACTGGATGTGTACCAATAAAATGTAATATAATATATATCAGGATAATAAACATGCATGGAATTGTTATTCAGATTATTATCACTGCCGTATGTTTTGTTTGCAAGGAGACTGCCAGTGTAAGCAGCATTTTGGGGCATTTTTTCACCTTTTTCTCAAATAAAGATTAGCCGTCTTGGAACAGCTAGCATTTCACTCAAATGCAGTATCGTATAATTACACGGTTCTGTAGGAGAATAAGGCTCCTATTTAGACTTTTTAAACACAATATTTTGATAGCGAACTACCATAAAAGCTTTGTGATCTGAAAATGTAACACATGACTACTGTGCATACTTCCATTTATTTATTTATTTGTTTGTTTATTTATTTATTTATTTATTTTTAAAATAAGGCCATTTAAGGGAATGAAGTATTTGAAGTGTTCATCAACAGTAACACCTTTCCCCCCCCCCACCCCCACCTCTTCCTCAGGCACTTCTGAAACCTCTGCCGAGGCACCGGCAGCTGAGAGCACATAACACCCTGGCTAGCTGCCTGACTAAAAACTGCTCAACAGGGTTTTTTTGGGCAGGCATCTGGGTGGACAGCCTTAACCACCACAACTCTTTCAGCCCAGCGCTGTGGGTCCTTCAGCTCCAGCCCTGTAGCAGAGCTCCAGCGTCTCTCACTTAAAACTCGTAGTTCGTTTTCCCCCCTTCCTACATTTATTGTGAATCTGGAATTCAATATTTTTGTTTTTATCATTTTGTTTGCTTTTTTGGTTTTGTTTTAGTTTTCCGGGACTGCAAACAAACTAAAAAAAAAAGAGAAGAAAAAAAAAAAAAGAGAAACAGACTTTTCCATTAAAGGGTTTGGACTTGGCTCCTCATCATATTGATGAGTGTGAGGGTATTCCTCTCTCTGTGTTAAGATACGGCACATGTCACAGCTGCAATTTCTACCACAGGATTTGTCTTTTACTTCCTTGCTGTCCCCCCCACCCACTGTATTTTCTCCTAATCTCTCATGCTCGGCTTCAGACCACCACTGTATCACATTATTGCTCAAAATTGTACAACATCCGTTCAGTAACTTTATGCCCTCAACCCAAAACCTCGCCGGACCGCAAACATGTTTATTTTATTTTTTTTGGTATCTGAGTCTAACTCATTTCCAGTGGTTTACCATAAACCAGTACTTCTACTAGTCTGCTATGATGGTAGTTAGATCTCTTATTGATATAACGAATAAAGAACTAAACCAACACACGGACTGTGCTATTGTGGATCTGTGCTTCTCCAATGTTCCATCACTGAGAAGAAGATAAGAAAGGTAAAAGGGAATTAACTTTCGCCCCCTCACCATTATGGAATCACCAGAATCTGCCCTTTAGCTTTGCTTATGGACAGATATGGTTATTTCTGTTTTGATTTGAACAAAAAAAAAAATTAAATCAACATCTCTGCAGATATCCATGTCTATTTTCCATATTCTGAATGTTTGTAATATGTTACTTTTTTAAAAAATGTTTTATTAACTTTTTTTTTTTTATCCATTTCCGTGATATTGGAGACAGTACAATGGAGATGATTGTTTTTTTTTGTGTGTGTGAAATACTGAGTGCATTTAGAAACGTGAATACAGAACTTCTCATGTAAATTTCTATGAATATATTATCATTTACTAGAACATGTCTCCAATCTCCTTTACAAAACAAATAGAAAAAAAAAATCAAAGTTAAAAAAGGAAAAGCTTTGAAATAAATTTTTGTGTAATGTCAAATGTGGTCTATCATTTACCTTTTTATCAGTCTTGATTTGTTAATGAAAATCAGTGCTTTGTAACATTAAAGCAGCAGACTGTGAATTAAAACCTGGAATCAGTTAACTTTGGTTTACACTGTATTAACCGGTGTTTTTGTTCAAGGTTAAGTGCTGACTATTTTTTTTTTTTTTTAATTTTTCCTCCGAGGAAGGTGCACACCACTTAATTCATAAGAAATAACTGCACAGTGTTAGGTATAATTTTAAATATTACTCTGTAAGTGTGTGATTTATTACTAAGCATGTCTTTAGGAATTCACCTGTTCAGTTGATAAGAGGTTCACCTGAACAGTACATTTGTGTGTCCACCAGGGGGTGTCAGATCATTTATTGTTGAACACTGGTACAATGTGAGAAGTTTGTGTTTATCTGGGAAGTAATTGTACTGCTCTTGGAGATATGCATGAAGAAATAATTTTTCATGGTCATTAGGACTGAAGTATTTTGGTGGTTTGTTGAGATGCAGGCACGATTTATTGTTTAGGTGTACCCTACAAACATCTGCACAGATGCAGTTTTTAAGCAAATTCAAAGTCCAGGAAGTGAAATATTTTAGCCAAAAACATCATTTACTGCTTCCAGTACAAGTTCAAGCAAAGTGAACAGTTTACAAATTTCTAGCCTTCCAATGAAGAGATGAGATCCGTGGTGATTACAGCTTCCAAGCATTCTGCATCATGGTGACAAAGTAATCATCGTTGTCTATGGAGGCACTGACTCCACTGTAGTAATTCACAAACTCATCCAAAGTGACCTGCCAGGGAGAGGAGCATGTGTCAAGTTACTACTAAAGACTGCAACATTACATTACATTACATTACACTACACACCCATAATAAATTGAATCTATTTACAACTACTGCACCTACACATATGTGGCCTTTGTTTCTATACATTTACTGACTGTAGGGTTTTGGAGAATGATCTTGACATGGTACAGTGACAGTATATGTACAGCTGGTATGAGTGTATCAGGTCCAGTGTCTCTGCCAGGTTACGCAACAATCCAACTACAGTATGATAAGCTGTGTTATATGTTCTACCTCAAAACCAGATATGAAGCTCACAGGTCAAAGAAAGGCCACATTTATTGAACTAGGAGCTCACTAGACATGACATTAGTTTTCAGTAAGAGCTTTATAATTAATCATTTAAATCAGAGTGATCTTGACCAGATTAAAGGAGTTACTGAACATGGTAAATGTGTTGTACAGTGCTGCACAAGCACCCAATATACTCATATTAATGTATGTGACTCTTCTTTGTCCCATGAGCTTCGTATCTCGCCACCTGGTCTGGTGGCGTTTTTGCTGGGGGTCACGGTCACCATGCACACCTATACTTAATTGTATGGCATTTTCTAATGAAAGTTACACGAGCAGTTACAAACAAAAATAATACTTGCAATAATGTGACTGATCAAATTTTCTGTGGGAGGGGGTGAGCAGAGAGTAGGAGGAACATGACTTGACTAAAAGACTACATGATGTGGTTTATGGAATTCAGTAACAATAACCCAGTAATCACCAAATAATCACATTGTAGTGGATATAACCCATTAATCATATAACCTGTTTTTTTTCTAGCTTTAAAACTACCATATTTGAGTTACAGTCCTGTTTGATATAGAGAAATCACTATAGCAATACCTTTCCGTCTTTCTCATATGGCGAGTCGAAGCTGTCGAGGAAAGAGCGGAACACTTGTTCCTCGGTCCACTCTCCACTCTTGTACTTGGGGTGATGTTTGCTGTTGTAGACTCCCTCCAAGTCTTGCACAGTTATCACTCCATCACCGGTACGGTCCAGCTTCTGGAAAGCCTGTTTGATCACCTGCTTTCTGGCGCTGGACATAGGGGGCTGGGGACACATGATCTGACATGAGCTAAAACAATAATTTGCCTGTTGCTCATCTGGATGATTATGCCTTGTTTCTAATAACTTTTTTTCTTGGACAAAACTAGTTCACTGTTGTTACCTTTGGAAAAAAGAACATTTAATGGTGTCTTTGCACTTCGTCTCTTACCCTTAGTTTCTCAAGAAATTCATCGAAGTCGATGGTGCCGCTTCTATCTTTGTCTACGAAAGTGAAGATCTCCTTGACCTTTTCCTTTCCAACACACAAACCATAGGTCTCCAGACCCTTCTGAAACTCCTCCAGGTTTAGAGACTTACTGCCATCATCATCCATGATGCGGAAGGTTCTGAATACACAGCGGCGTCATCAATATTGTATTGTATGATTTAACCACAGTGTACTATACTAAATAGAATGTTGGTACAATACAGTTGGTATGTGTATTACTTTGACATAATATTAAGCATGATAGTATGGGGTCATGTATGTATGTATGCATGAAAAGAACAGTGTGGTCTCTTGCCTTGCCAGGCCTTTAATCCCAGCTGCTCCTCTACTCAGACACTGTTGTCTCAACTCCTCCAGTCTGTCTGCCATCCTCTCTCTTCCAGGCTTCCTTGTTTGGACCCCTGTACCAAATGATCCAAAAGAGCTAGACACTGGCCAGAGAGTGTGTCCCTCAGTAGATTAGAGAAGCTACACTTTGATTCAAAGGGTTTTCTATGTGGTTTAACTGTACGCAGCAACCTCGCTTGTCCGATCCTACTGCAATCTGAGTGAGAAGCTCTGAAAGTCCATAGAGAGTACAGGTTGGCATGGAAATAAACAAGTCACATGGGCAAACAATAAAGTAGATGCCCCGAGGGCTTAGTTGGCTTGGAAACGAAAATGCAAATAATGTTACTGGGTAACTGTAACGCAGTGAAACTGCAATAACTTTATCTGGGGGGAAAAAGAAAGAAAGAAAAAAACAAAAACAGTGTCCCTGTTCAAAGTCTACTCAAGGTCTGTAGTGTTTCTCAGAACATATACTGTATATACACTACACCATAAACTATTTGAAACAGCTCTTACATGATGGATTCTGTTACCAAAACCAACTGCACTACTTGAATAAGATATGAAGCAAACACCACATTTTGTATATTATTATATGTAGTACATGGATAGTCATGTGATCAGTCGGGATAAAAATCAAGTAGCAAACAAGAAAGCTGTTCTTCACAAGGCATTTATTTAACTTGGTAGTGGTTGTATCCCTACAGGCCCTCTAAGATGACATGATGGTTAATTATTCATTAGGCTTGGCCATAAATTAATCTGTTGAGGCTGAGTTTTGAGACCACCGACTAAAGCCACAATAAGTATGAAGTTACCACAAAATATTGACTTGGGTTCAAGTTACACAATTCATGGTTATGACTTTGGTATCTCATGTCCATTAATTTTGGCGGGAACAGGTGAAGGTCTGTTCACACACTGGTGACGAGGGATAATATCCATGTCTGAAAACCTGTGCCTCCATTTTGTCTTTCTGCATCATTCCAAGATTAAAATAAAGTGTAATGTTATCCCATTATCTCCACACGCCCTGCCCACTGTGGTTCAACAGATTGTACTGTGTCTCACCTATTATAAAATACAAGAATTACCTGAAGTACAAAATAAAATAAAATAAAAGCAATAAAGATAACAGCCATGTTTACCTGAGCGGGTCCGTAATTCGCGCCGTCTTTCCAGGTGCTCTCGTTATAGTCCCGCCTCTCTACTTTTAGCGGAACTCCATTGGCTGCTTTCTACGTCAATCACGAGTGAAACGCTCGAGACCATTCTGTTGAGAAATTTCTCGTTTTTCTTCAGGAAACGGCCATTTACACCACTACGTTTAAAATACATACATTAACATTAACATTTTTAATGGGTGTTTATTAGCACCAACTTGTAAATACGGACAAAAACAGTATTTGTTTTGTACATTGTTAAGGTGAGTGTCTTGACCGGTTTGTGAGAGTAGAATAACGTTACATTAGTTAGTTACATTATTAGCTAACTTACTAGCTAATCATATTGAATCTAATAGTTTACCTGTGACATTGGGTACTTAAACCATTACCTTGACTTGGATGTCACTATAAAACTAACAGTGGAGACGCATTTTAAGTGTTGAGCTCAAACTTTTAAAGCACTATGTCTCTTATTTCTGACATGCAAATGAATTAAAGCATTGGTGACTCTAATTTAACTCGTCAATATGTTTGCACCTGCCTAGTGTTTATAACAGGATACCTGAATAACGTTTAGCGTCCCCTGAAAAAAGGACAACAAAAAGACACCAAAAAAAGGTGGGGGGGGCGTTTACACACCCTTGGTACAGATTTATTTTACAGTTTTATCCAGCTGGTCAAACAGCAGGGCCATTATTTAAACGTGTACAGAAATATTTTTGTTTGTTTTCTGGAGCCATGAAGCTTTTTTTCATCCAGAACATTCCACCACTATTACACATCTTGTATTAGGGCCCGTGCACGCGAAGCCCTATTGGATCTGCTCCGTTTATTATTATTATTATTATTATTATTATTATTATTATTATTATTATTATGTTCTGAAGCGAATCGCATTTTAGAGGGCCTAAACATAGCCGAAAACTCACGAAACTTTGCAGACGCGTCAGAACCGGTGAAAATTTACATCTGATAGGGGTTACAGAATTGAGTGTGGCTCGATAGCGCCACTTACAAAATTTCACTGATGTGCGCCTCGCGTCACGTTTCACCTACACGTACGAAATTCTGTAAACATGTGTAACATGCCAATGTTAAACGCATCAGGAAGTCAGACATTCTGATTTTTCTCTTAAAGTTTTGCTCAGATTTTGCCATTTCCAGGACCGGTACTTTAACGAACTCCTAGAGATTTAATCAGATCGGCATCATATTCACTCAGTCTCATCTAAAAGCATTGACGATGCTAAATTGCGACGTTTTAGTGTTTTCACTGCACGGCGTGGGCGTGGCGGTTTCACAAAGTTTGATGTTTCGCCATGAAACAGGAAGTTGTTATAACGCAAATTTACAATGTGTCCAATCTGCTTCATACGGAGCCCCCCTAGTGTCAAGTAAGAAAAAAATTAATACAGCCATGTGTAATCCGTGCCCTCAGATTTGTAAATCGTACCTTCAGTTTTGTAATCCGTACCTTCAGATTTGTAATCCGCGCGTTAAAATTGGGTTTATATTGGACTTTCGCTGTACATTCGAGCTTCTCTTTTATTTCTCAAGAAATAAACACACAAAAAGGACATAATGTGTATTGTCTTAATAATGTGTATTGAGTGGACATAGAACCAATACAACTGAATATATTTTAAAATGTTCTCCCGTTAAAGACAGCGGAAGCCAATCTTTGGGAAGCGCAGGTCATCAACGCTTTATAGTAATGGAGTCAGTAAGGGACCGTCTAAAAAGTGCATGACCTGGGTTGGCAACATGACTGACATGTTTTACACTAACTCAGACATAAAATGTTCAGTCTGCACCAAACTTCAAGTTTCATATGAATACTGCCCTGATGACATCTACATGCCAATATTCAGTTATAGTCATAGCGCCACCTGCTGGCAACAGGAAGTGGCATGTTTTACACTAATGTATTCCTAACAACATATAAAAAAATATGCCAGCAAATTCTAAACATGCTAGCAACACCCAGCTTGTTTTTAGCTTCCCTAAGCGTGCTATTACTGCTGCTAATATTTTAACATATTAAATATTTATTTTAAAATGATGAATTAATTTTGCCACAATTTGGTCACCTGTCAGTTCCTACCCATTAGCCAGCACGCATTCAATTCAGTCAAAAAATCTCATACATTTTCTATTATTATTATTATTATTATTATTATTATTATTATTATTTTACCTTACTAGTAATACTGTCAAAAAGCAGTACAGGTTGGCATAACACATTATTATCATTGTATTGTGGGCGCACAGTGGCTTAGTGGTTAGCACGTTTGCCTCACACCTCCAGGGTTGGGGGGAAGCAAGGTGGGAAAATTTTTACATCACGGTTATGCAGACAACTTGATGTGTTAAACATACATTATTATCAAGTGTCAGTTTGGACATGACAAATAGTATGTGGTTAATCAGTCTATTGAACCTGCTCATGAATCAGCCTGTCATCAATAGACACTTTATCTTTACATGTCTTTTTATGCCCAGTGCAGCAGTGTGTCTCAAAAACAGTGAAAGACGTCCTCATTAGGAAACTCATTATACAAGATTAAATGTTGGGTGACTGAGTGTTGTGGAATTTAACGCGGTTCAGTTGTTGTAATGGTTTGATGATTGTGTGAATGGTATGGCCCCAGGGGAGCTGTTTGAGGTGTAGCATGAATAAACACAGGAGATACATTTGCCCACATCTTTAGCAGTTGTGGTCATTTTCAGGAAAATTCCACTAAATCATTTACAGTTAGTTGTTGTCTCGATGGTATTAACTCACATTTTCCGTAGATTTCAAATGCATACTATGTTACTTGCTAGCTGGAGTGCGTACATTTATATACTGGTGGTAAGTAGAGGTTGCTGAATGTGTTGGCTTATGCAGTGCAAGCACACAACAGAGCAGACATAGTTTCCTCACTATGGTCATTGTTTATTGCAGAGGGCCATGCTTGTATTTACATGCATGTTTCAACAAAGAGTATGTTGTAATACTTTTTTTTTCTTTTTCTTTTGTATGAACTCATCTTATGGTTGATGGATGAGCTACTTGTGGTTGTACAAACATTTTCCCCACCGAAAAACTGGGATCTTGGAAAAAAGACTTATATTCTAACTGGAATTTTTTGAGCTGATGTAATGTCCATACTAATGAAGCTGTTCACTAATGCGTCTGGCTTCTCTCAGACTTTAAAGACCACCTTGGAAGATCTACTCTATAAAATCTCGGACAAGCTACTTTAAAAAAAAAAAACTCATCAGACTCATCAGACTGATGAGTTCAAGAGAACTCATCAGTTCTCTTGAAAAGTTTACTTGCAAAGAGTTTTTAAACCATGTTTCTTTGGGCTCGGCACATTCATTTAAGCTATGTTTATTATTTTAGCATTAGGGATGACGCAGTCGGCCATCAGTTTGCAATCTTCAGGAACAGAAAAGCAACACTTGGGGCGTAGATGCAATGAAAAGGAAATTAAGCATTGTTTTGTTTTTTTGTAAAGCTGAGTATGTTTATTCAGCAGTTACTTAGGAATAGTGGATTTGTTAGAAAATACATTTGGCACAAGCTGTTTTTTAAAAAATAAATAAGTCAATATTTCCCTTTCGTGTAAAGTATCTTAATAAATATGCACACCACTGTCCAATAAATATCGATTATTCACATCAGAGATGCACTGCATCAACATATCTGCTGTTGGTATAAAAAAAGGTCCCAACGCTGCCAAATCTGTAAATTGGTAACTTGGGGAGAAGCTATCTGTACACACATAGTACTGCCTCTTTCAGGTCATTTTTACACATAGTACACAGATTGATATGAAACAAAATACAGTCCTACACTTTACGCTAAGAAACAATCCGTTCCAACAATAATGCAAAGTATTAACACCAAAACAAAGTATCACCCTCTGAAAAAGCACTTGAAACCATTGTTTTTTGAGACATACAGTATTTGAAAGAAATACAAAATATGAATATATTAACATATATGGTATTACCTATCAGTTGAAATATGAGAAATGTGTATTGAAATCCTATTGCATCACATTCCCCATGAAGTTGTGTTTTCCAGAACTTTCATATTATGCCTCTGAACTGTAGCAGTTTCTTCAAGGATGAGTTTGAGAGAATATATAATATTTGCAATATTCTATTTGCAAGTTTATAAATATATTTATAAAAATAGAAATCTTATTAGCTCATGGTAAAAAGCATCTATTGATGATCCATTTTTTTTTTTCTAAAAAAGAAAAAGTGTAAGGTACAATAAAAAAAAAAATTCCATCAATTGAAGCCTCTAGACATTTTCAGTTTGGCTTTTTTGTTGGGTTGTAGGTAAATCTGCCTGTCTCTGGTGCGAGTACAAGGCTTCAGCTCCTACTGCCTTGTGTTTATAGTAAGTCCATTAGATTTTATGTCAGGCTGTGTTTAGAGCTTGATAGCTCTGTATATACAGTAATTCAGGTACAATCGGTCTGTGGTTGTGTGCTTAATTACCTCATGTATATAATTTAACAAAACTTTCAGCAACCTGTAGGGCAGTGGTTCCCAACCTTTTTTCCTTGGTCCTTGGTTTCCTTGGTTCCTTGGTTCCTAATGTCTGTTTTTGTGGAGATATTTCTTTGACACAGAATCGGCTTGAAGGTCAGCAAGCTCATATTCATAGCCGAGGTATTCCACGTCCTTCAAGTGGAATAATGTAAGGGTCCATCATCCACGATAAGTATTCATCATCATTGGCAAAACGGGGTTTAATTTCCTCCCGAAGCATGTTCATGTGCCGGATAAAGACGCAAAGTGCGTACAGACGCAGGCACAGTGCCACCAGACTGTTTCATCAGCAGTGGAAATTGTTGTCTCCCCACAAATGACACATTCTGGCCGATTCCTGTCCTGTCCTCCAATAAAACCGAAGTTAAAATAGCTCTCAAGATATAGCCTTACTTTATTATTTAACGATGATTCATCAGCACTTTAACATTTCTTAGACATATTGTTTTATTCATAAAATACTGATGCTCTGACTTCAGGAAAAACGAGCTGCTAGATGAAACCGATTGAGCGTGGGTCACTGACGTGCGCAATTTTATTTTTCGGGGAATTACTGCTTTTACGTTTCTCTGCCGTTATTATTATTTTTGCAAGCATATGATTTTTAAAATAACATTTTAAAATGTATTCATTTTACAATTAAATTATAGTGGAACATTTTATGCATGTTTGACCTCAAAGCAAATGCGATCACGCGCCCCCTGTGAACTCCAGGTTGGGAACCACAGCTGTAGGGGAATAATCACATAGAGAGAAACTTTAAAAGTAGATGTGGAGGTTATCTAACTGTTCTGTTCGGTTATTTATGGCCGCTTTGACTTAAAGGGAATTAAATGTTAATGCCGTGTACAGTGGGCTTAAAATGTGGGACAATCCAACAGGCATAAATCTCACTTAACCCCTTGGATGTACTAGAGCATAATCTTTAAGAATCATGAGCAGATTTAACCTTTTAAGGTATAAGTGAGCCACACAGTTTCAGGTAACAACAGTCCATAAAAAGCAGCACATTAGATTGATTGTTGAATATGTCAGAATCAATATGACAGATAATACAGACAACATATTTTTTTATAACATTAACAGAAGTGTCTCAGATATCACAGTGTTCATGACCTACTATATGACAGTTGAACGAGTTAAAAATAAAATAAAACTTAAAAATAAAAATCATCCAATTATGTATTTGGCTTGGGGATGATATGAACAATCAGAGAAGTTGTACTCTTGACAAGAGCAAATGAAATGAGGGTGTGAGTTGATGGGTTTTCACTTCAAGTAACAATGCATGCTGTTATTTTCAGTATTTGACCTGAGAAGACTGTATATTAAAACGTTTGTATCAATGAATAGTTGACCACAAGAGAGTTGGTGTGATGCATATTTCTGTAACAAATACAAATGAGGTAGCTGTGGATAACTTCATACTTGAATATGCAGATAGTATTTGTTACAAAAAAACAAAAACACTTTTCTATACTGCTTTAGTCCATATGGAAATTTCTTATTTCAAATTATTATGGATTTTCACTATTGCAGTTGCCACTCAGTAACAGTTTCATGGCTTCAATAAAAGGCCAGTGTTGTGTCTTAGCACTGAAGGTTGCTACTTCACATGCTTCAAATCATTAAAGCATCTTTTTTTTCTCTTGAGCTCAAAACTGTTTAAGACTCTGCAGAAACCCTTAAAAGCACAAAACTTCCATCTTCCTACCTTCTGCACTGCCAGAGGGTCAGACACAACCTTCTAGCCTGTGGCTTGGATTATGAAATGCATGGATTCTCCAAGTGAGATTTCCTGGATATGATTTACCTTCCACTTCCACCTAATTGACTCTAGCCTCTTTCTGAAGCCCCATCCATACATTTATCTAATCGCTTAGATAATCCCATGACTGTAGTGGCCTCATTTGCTTCAGTCATACCAGCGAACCCTGCAGTGTCACACACAGCCGCACTTTCTGGCTGACACGTCCTGAATGGTGAAGAACTTTGCCTTATTGTCAAAGAATGACATGTTCTCGTATTTGGTGGGCCGGCAGCAGCGGATGTAGGGCGCCCTCTCTGTCTTAGCAGTGCCCCCCTTAGTGGTTATGTCTTTCTCGGATGTCTTGCTCATAATCACATTTTTCAGCACCATGTCATAGTTGCCGAGGCGTCTGTTGCACTTCCCTCTGCAGTAACGGAAGCGCACTGTCTCATCGCTTTCATAGCCCAGGCCCAGCTCGCTCACTGTTAGCACCACCTGGTGCAATGAGCATGCCTCTGCGCTTTTCGCACGCTTGGTCCTTCTTCCAATTTTCCTGTCCACCAGTGACCTGATGACCCTCCGAAGCTCACCCTCAGTGAAGCTCTGAAACAGGTAGGAAACTGAAAGAGAGCAAACACACAAACGTTTGAAAAGAAATAAACATCTGTAGATTGGCACTATAATAAAGTAATGAGATGGGAAGGTACACGTGTCTGTGCTCTAGATGGCAGAGCACTTGGCCTGATTTCAACACCTATGAAAACATGTAAAGTGGGATTATGTCTCCCTTTAAAATACTTTTTTCCACAATGGCCTCTTGACTGATACCTTTTGCTTTTTAATTTTGAAGCTTGTTCAGCAACATGAAGCTTCAGGGATCAGGTAAGTGTATCTTTATTGGTTCACTGACATTAAAATAATTTAAAACCAAAGCAAAGCACACTAACATACCAAGACAGTTTTAGTGAACTCTTGAAGAGGTGATTTTTCGCTCAGTATCTAAATGTGTGGATTTTGAGTACATAAATTCTTGGAATTAAAACCATAATCTCACCATCCATTTATAATTGGCCTGATTCTGAAAAACCGGGCTTTTTTATCCCCCTAAAATCTGGCTCAGGCCCTTGGGACCAGACACATGAGGTGTGATGTGAGTGAGATGTGTAAATGAAACAGCACAAACTGCTGAGCAGTGCACTAATCCCCCCATCAGTTTATTTTGAGACCAACTAATCCACAGGAGAATAATGTGTGTTTATCTTACACTCCGATAGGAGGGAACCCATGTCCTCAGATTCTCTGGCCACCCGCCGATGACTGGTCACCTTGGGCGAAGATGATGATGATAGTGGTGGTGATGGTGCTGTTGTTGAAGGATGTACAGACACAGTTGAGGCCCAGGGGATGATGGACCCAGCGGGTATCATTGTTATGAAGAGCAGGAGAAAGAGAGCAGCACTAAGGAGTATAAAGGCAAAAATGGCCTTTTTCCATACCTTCATCTTAGAGCAACGTGGAGCATTGAAATGCTACAAGACAAAGAATAGAAGACCAGACATTAGGCATCGTTATATAAAGCCAAGGCCAACACAATACCAAACTGTTTCCCTTCAGGGGATATCAGGTTGCGCCATAAAGATGCTAGGAATTAATGTTTGGACCTATAGGTGAACTGGTGTTGTTTACTTAAGAGCCTTGTTGCTGTTCAAGATTTGATCAGTGCCTGCCCCTTTTGATAAAAATAAATAAATAAGACTGTTAGTATGCGTTAAAAGAAACAGTTTTTGTCTTTTGCACTAATAGATTAGCACTAATAGGTTTTATGCTCATTACAGTTTTTGGGAAATGAGTCACTCTTTTTCCCATTAGGAATTTTTCTCTTATGTCCCATTTGTGTTTCTCTTTTCATTGCTACTGAACACTTCTGTATTTGCTCAAGTTGAATGCAAAGAGAGTTTTCTTTTTTCTTTTGATGCCATAGGTCATACTATACTCTTTATGTGATCCTTTTCTCAGTTTTGAAGAGGGCGTAGCACATCCGCCAGGGTGGGGACCCCACATCAGTATTTACAAGCATGTCCAAACATTCAGCGTCAGTATTTGTGAAAGTGAGAATCCAGTACAGTCCCTCTCTGTATTATAGAACTGTTGATTCAGTGAATGGGGCCAGATATGGCCTGACAAACATAGTTATTCCTGTTGACATGACTGTGTGGGTATGTGTGTGTGTGTCAGAGAGAGAGAGAGAGAGAGAGAGAGAGAGAGAGAATTCTGAGTGGCATAACAAAAGACACTGCTTTCCCTAAGCTACGTATTTGCTGTGCTCACATGACTGCATTTCCTGTACTTTTATTTCGTTATCTAAGTAAACACATGTTCATATGATCATATACATCATCACCAATCCCATTTAAAAATCCCTGTGTAATATTGCAGTCGTATTACTCCCTACAAATAGTGGCCTTCCACCCAGTGTATGCCATCTACTGCCTTCCATGA
Organism: Stegophilus panzeri; assembly: GCA_024331685.1. NCBI lineage: Eukaryota > Metazoa > Chordata > Actinopteri > Siluriformes > Trichomycteridae > Stegophilus > Stegophilus panzeri. The sequence continues at coordinate 15,622,336 of JANDJT010000103.1, forward strand.
TCGGCAAGGGGGAAACATTTCCCCAGATCAGGATGTGGGAGATGTAAAGATGTATAACCACTCTTTACAACCTAAGAACAAATCCAGACAGGCCTCACAGTAAAGTGTTTTGGCACACTTACTGTGTGGTGGTCTCTGTGGGCTGTGAAGTATGAGCTGTTTAGCCTTGGCTGATACAGATCTAGAAATGGGTATGCCATATAGAGATGGATGGTTTTTTAAAACAAATACTTTAACAGCAGAAGCTTTTGCAGGAAGAACCACAAGACCACCCTTACTGTACATGCATGTCTATTTAAAAGTAAACTCAGTGTTAGTTCTGTAATGGACAAGACACAGTGTACGTGACAACAAAACCGGTTCATATGTTAGTGGTAAGAAAACAAGGAAGATCAACCCTCTTTCCTGTACTGGCATCGAGGTGATTGAATAAACTGTACGTGGCTGTTTGAACAGCTGAATCTTGTGCTGTCTTCAAACATAGACTGAAAACTCTATGTTTGGAGAAAATGGAGAAAAATGTAATCGCAGTGACTTTGACCATGGCATGGTTATTGGTTTCAGAGAGGCTGGTTGGACTTTTTCAAGAGCTGCTGGTCTCCTGGGATTTTGACTTACAGCAGTCTATAGAGTTTACACAGAATGGTGTGGAAAAACAAAAAAATCAGTTCTGCAGGTGGAAACCTTGTTGATGAGAGAGGTCAGAGGAAAATGACCAGACTGGTTTGAGCTGGAATGAAGGCTACAGTAACTCTTTACAACATGGCGAGCAACAACAGCCGAAGACCACATCAGATTCACTCCTGTCAGCCAGGAACAGGAATCTGAGGCTACACTGTGCACAGGCTCATTAAAACTGGACTGTTGAAGATGAGGTCTTTTTCTAATTTTCAGCCGTGATGTAAACATTACCTAAATCATTTGACATGTATTTGCATGAGTTTATGCATTGCTCTGCTGCCACATGATTAGCTGATTAGATCATTGGATGAATGTGCAGAGGTACAGATGTTCCTATTAAAGTGGCCGATATGTGTATAATCACTGTTTCCTCTTAGCTTGTTGGCCAGTCTACAGAGAGCCAATCACTTTTGTAAGTCAAATGTGGATAAGACCATCTGGATAAAAACAGCCTTAGGTTTGGACGTCTAATTTTCTAAAATATCATCTGAAACCTGAAAAATAATATCTGGTATTACTTTACCACACAAAATAAATCACATTATTTATTCCCCTTAGTTTCTCCGTCACATGCAACATTCAGTATAAGACATCACTAAGAAGGTTTCTCTGAAAGTACTTGAGACACTTATCTCCATTTATGAGAAACATGTTCCAATTTTGGATCCATTTTTATCTCCTCTTCTGTGTGTTTTGGATTTAGTACCACCTCAATAAGCTACAGCACTGAATCTTGTCCATTCTGAGGATGAAAAATGCAATACTATTTTGGCAGGTTTTTAATCTCTGTTTCTCACAAATGAAGATAAATTATTATTTTATAATTATTTATTCATACAGCCAAGCACATTACCCAAATCCCCATTAAGCCAGATTGCGTAACGTCTTAATAACTTAAAAGTGATGGTATGTCAATAAACATCTCCAAAAATGGAGCATATTAGCCGATGTGCTGTCATTAACATGGAAATCCAATAATCATTTTCTGCTCTTTTAATTTGTCATTTGATTGCAGGATGAATAATCAAACACTAAGCTTGATTGATTGCTTGTTGATCTGCATTGCTACCACCACCACCTTTAACCACTTTGTTTAATTAATGCATTAGGCTTGGAACATTATGGGCACCTGGTGTTAATGGGTGTTTATGTACTCACTATTAGTGTTGTAATTAACTGGTCTATATACACAAACTGTAAGAATAGCAGTAAGAGTATGACGTATACTCTAGAAGCTGAAGTTGCGACAAAGTAAAATTGGCTATAAATGAATATGAAGCCTTGCTTCATCAGTAAGTCATCTGTTTGCATCGACGCTGCCAAGAGACAGAAGCTATTGATACGCACATCCATCTTGTAAGTGCTTCCCTATCTAATGTTTAACAACCCACAGCCAAAATGACACATGATTATAGAATAGTGCTGCTAATAAAAAAAAAGCCACAGCCTTCTAAAAGTTAATTCCAGCACTCCTGCAGTTAAGTCACATCAAAAAATGCATACTACAAGACAGTAGCTCATATAAATGTACCCTTAGGGGTACTCAGAGTTACTACAAAGCACACTTCACAGATAAGAAAAAATGTGAATTTTAAGTGAAAAAAGAAAATAGCGCTAATAGTTTTTTCAGAAGCTGAAAAATCTAATGCAATTAGAATTAGTCGTTTGATTTTAATGGATTTAATAAGCAACTACTCAAGAATTACTGAGCACCAAAATGTAATCATGTGTGAGATGTGTTGCAACAAAAGCATAATAGCATAAGTGGTTACTTGTGCTTGTGGTAAAAAAAATGAGTAAAAAAATACAAATCACACGCCTTCTACAAATAATACAAGTTAAACACAAAACCACAACTGAAAGGTAAAAATAATGTTAATTTAAAAACAAACATGTAGGTATTCATTCGTCTTCAGTAACCACTTTGTCCTGGATTATGGTTAAAGTTGCACTGAATCCAGAACCTATCCTGGGAGCAGTAGGTGTGAAGTCTGGATGGGATGCCAGACACACACATTTGCACATTCATACACAGGACAACTTGGTGTCACCAGTCCACCTAGCAGCATGTTTTTGGTAGGTAGGAACCCAAAGGAAACCCACACTGGGAGAACATGCACAGGTTTGGAAGCCATAAAAATCGAAAACCACCATCATAAAACACGTCTTAGTCTTTATGGGATCATTTGTAATTAAATTCTCCACTAGCGGCACTTTATTTCCCCTTTTCCATTGACATAGATTTGGAAAACGCTGTGCCACATTTCTATCAGTTTAAGAGACAAATGATTGTATCATCCATCCATTCATCTTCTATACCGCTTATCCTATTGGGTCACAGGGAACCTGGAACCAATCCCAGGGAGCATGAGGCACAAGGCGGGGTACACCCTGGACGGGGTGCCAATCCATCGCAGGGCACAATCACATACACATTCACACACCCATTCATACACTACGGACACGCCAATAAGCCTATCATTTGGACTGGGGGAGGAAACTGGACACATTAAAACATTAAAGCAGATCATCTACAACTGCAGAAAACCACATCAGGTTCCACTCCTGTCAGATGAAAATTGCTATTTGACTCATAATTGCCCGTTGAGAGGACATCTAGGATGTGCTTGATATGTGTGCACAATACAGGGAGGGTAAATCACACAAACGTGTTCATCACTCAGTTTAAAGATTGAAGAACAATAAGCATTTTCCATTAGAAATGTGTTCCAATTTCAAATTCCCCATGTCCACCCACATCAGTTTAATGGCTAATTATTTTCCTCTTCGGACATGAATACGTGCTCATGGTGATTTGAATGTGAAAGCAAAATCAGTATAATGTCTGTCATTAAGTACCTTTCGTGTTAGTATCGTGTTAGAATGTGGTGCAGGCTGTCAATTTTTATCAGTGCAGCTGGTTGTAATTGGTGTTACAGCTGACCTCATGAGGCTACAAATACACACTGTGGGTTTGAATATATTTGTTTTACACGGTTTTGCTCCAACCATCACAACAGGCTATTAGCTACAGTCATAGCGCTGGAAAAAAAAAATCAGTCTTTCCAAAAGTAAATAAAAGAATTTGGTTTGTGGTGGTCACGATATTTAACAGTTAATTATTTTGACAATAAGATGCTACAAATAAGATGCACACTGGTCCACACATGGGCTCTAGATGAAGGCTCTCATGTTGACACACTTAAGTGCACTTATTGAATATACTGAATCATAAAAATGTCGTTTTCCATGAACACTTTCCTCTGTGATACCCTTTCCAGTGTGATACCATACTTGACTTCTTTCTGTTTATTTCTTCCTTCCTTCCTTTGAAAGAAAGAATTTGTATTCATCACATTGCACAATAAATTAAAGTTACTGTTACTGTTCGGCTATTATTATTACTGCAGTGATGGCAGTGCAGTGAACTTCAACAGCCATTCAGCTTCACGTGTTGATTTTACCTTCACAGTGCACATGTAAAAAATACTTTGTGTGGAGTACATTGTGATTATTCAGCACTTATTGCAAACTTTCACTCAGCATAATTATCATTCACTGTCAACGATGTTAACATTTGTGGTTGAATTATTCCTGGATCTCGGAGCTGCAGGAGCACAGCTCTATTGTCTTCACAATGGCTTTCTGAAAGAGCAGAAATTGATCAACAGAACAGACCCAGATTTTTAATTATTTTCGTTAAGGAATGAAAATACAGTCCACACAAAACACATGGATGGCATATTTTACTTAGTTGGGTCCAGCAGTCCAAATGCTGGACCAAATACTGTGGCTGTGTGGAATATTCCAGGTTTTGATTCATGAGCCTATGAAAAGACCCCTGCAGGTTCAAACAGAGTTGACACAGGAGTATATTCATGTGTGTGAGTGCATGTGTGTGTGTGTACATACTAGAATAAAGGTTTGAGTACTCAGAGAACTCAAACCTTATTTGAGAACTATGCTACCTCCCATAAAAACCTCTGCAGTACAGATATCACAGAAGCCTGCATATGCAAATGACCCCTATAATAAAACAGAATATTCTACTGCAAACAAGCAACATATAACAGCTACTAACAGGGGAAGGTGAAAGTGAAAACGTGATTCCTCCAAGACATGTGAAGCCAGCCAACTGCATCTTTGCAAACTACTTTTCATACAGTGTCACAGAGCAGCATAGCCCACTCAGTGGGAAGTGCTGTCTGCCCTCTTCCACATTCATGAGCTCAAAGACACCCACGATTGTCTAGTGTCTCTGTGATCGACAGGATAGAGAGAGTAATACATCCCTCCCACCTAGCAAACATGGCCAATATTGCTCCTTTGTCTTCTGACCACAGATTTTTCCCTTCACTTTTATGAAGAACTTTAAAAAAAGAAAAGAAAAAGTGGGTCATGGTTCACTGTAGGCTATCTCCTGTCCTTTCAGAGAGTGTGGAAAAGAAGTAGGGGAATGGAAGAGGAGTGTTCTGCAAAAATCAGGACAGGATTAGCACTAATTCTGTCTGCTTTATCTACAGTCACATGGGCAAACACCTGGGATCAGCTCTCTCTCTCTCTCTGGGAAGCAGCCGGTGACGCTAATCTGGCAGTTCCCTCGTTTGACACCACACACAGCGCACCCACATATGCTAACCATTTCAGTGCACCTTCCCCTTACAAAAAAAGAAAGTTAATGTACTCCAACTCAAAATGTCACACCACGTTGCTTGAGTATCTTAACTTGTGTCTCATTTCCCAGAAGCTTTGAATTATGTCTTGCTTATGTTACAAACTCATTCAGATTCCAGTGTGCTTTGAGTAAAAGCTTTTTAAAAAGTTATTTCCCCTTAATTCTTGACCTGCTCCTTCAGGCAATGTTAAGACAGATGGCTGGACTATTCAAATCAGATTTGTTTTTTCCTGTCTGTTTTAACCTAATCAGATTTGTGTATTTGTTCAGGTTAGCAGCCTGTGAAAAGAACTGGAACTGATATCACAGAGCTGTCGTGTACAAGCTACATTTGATTCCCGAATTAGCCTGTATACAAAAGGGGTCCAGATCTGAATAAAAAAGATATGGTGATAAGTGTGATTGTTTTAGGGGTATGAAGCTAAAGATATAGGTCCACTATATGCTGGATTTGTGAAAAGCTATTACATTTCACAGCACAGATGTTACAGTGGTAAATGCCGCACTTTAGCAGTGGGCTAAAGGGGGAAAACATATCAGGTTTACATGTAGGCTATACATATAGTGACAGTCAGATTCTTCTGTACAGGTCCTTGGGTCTACAATGGCGACAAATTTTATTATACTGCATAATTTGGTTCTTGCCTGGTATGATAGGAAGAATGAATACCCTGTATTGTCATAGCCACTGTTGCCTAATTCATGTATGCCACAGAGTGAATCTTGTTTTTCAGCGCTCTGAGGTCATGACAGGATAATCAGAGCTCACTTGAACCCTGCTGCTGCATCCCAAATTTCACAAAGCCAAGCCTTGTTGCCTGTCGCACAGCTAAACTGTGTCATACATTAAATACTCTAATTCTTACTATCCCTGGGAGATCATGTGCAATAATGCATCATCCCATTACATCCCCTAGCCATGGCAAATTGACAGTTTGGCCAGCTGTCAACTGGGCTACTGCACTACTAAACTCTGTCCACAAGGTGGACAAATTAAATATTGCAAATTTACACACACACACACCCCCCCCCAACACCCCCACCCCCTTCTGAAAGATAAAAGAATTTCAAAAGCACTGTCAGTAGACTCAAGCCTAATCCATCTACTTACCACTTGTTAGTCTGATTATGCCATGCAGGGATCAGGATATCTGGCTGATCATGTGTTAGTTTATTTAGCCAACTGTTGAGCTAATAAAGCAATGCATACTTACTTGACATTACTGACTAACTCTATTGTTATATCTAATGCAATATTTACTCTGTTATTTTTATCGCAGATCACTATAAATTAAGCACAACCTTATTTCATTGTACCATGTATGAAAATTAGGTTATCTAACTTCCATTATTACTTGATGCTGTTATCTACAAAGCCATTTCTGTAGAAAAACAAATGCTACACTATCTGTGTTTGAAGGACTTGAACTTAATTCTCCATACAAGCAAAAATCTTTTCTATCTATATCAACAAATAAGCCCCACTTTACTACACTTCATTTCCACTTTGTACCACTATATTGCTCATGAGAATACGTTCATGAAGGTGTTACTGCAGCCATAAATTTGCTGAAGGCTGACCATAAAATGTCACACAGCTGTCTGTCATTTAACATCCATGAAATTAAAACCAGCTTCAAGGTTTTATATTTTAGAAATGGGAAAACTGGCACTGGTAAGTCCATCACAAGGCACAAACAGCGGTGTTGGAAGGTTTTTATTTCTAAATAAAGTGAAATTTATCAAGATATCATCTCATAAGTACTAGTCTGTTTATAGTAACATGGCTATTGCACAATAAATGCTGGTGTCTCTATGACTAGATCAGAATATACTAATGTAATTATGTTAATCACGTTAACACCTGGCTTGTCTGACCAGTAAGTACTTTACATTTGATAAACAGGTACAGATGTTCCATGTAGTCTGGCTGTCATTCAGCAAGAATATTTGCAGTGCAACGTTTTACATTTTCACTGTGTGCAATGCAGACTGTGTATACTTTCAAAGTCATAAGCTTAGGTATCTAGCACAGGCAGGATGATTTGTGGATCCATGGAGGTTACTGGAAGAGGAATTTGATATTTTTATAGATTTTTCAGTACCCGGGACCTTTGAAGACCCAAGCAAGACCCCTTTCTTTCATTTCTGTTTATGTCTGTTCACTTGTTAAAATGTGCCCTAAGAAACCAAGAAACATGTAACACATAAGAGCCTGGGTGCACAAAGGAGAGATGTGTGAATCTATTAGCTGCATTTTAAAATTCATGCTGAATTCTGAATACTATTTCAGATTTGACAGTATTTGTCTCAAGGTCTTTACAGCATTTGTATGCTTTTCTGAGGACTCTTGATAGGATCTGTATACAGTGAAGCGTTCACATTCCTATAAAACATCCAAAGTTTTGTTATATGTGATGGCAGCTTAAAAGCCAAGTTGACTAAGGCTTGGCTGGAGCTAAATGCAGTTCCTCTGAGCATGTCAGAGCAGGGAAGGCAGAGAAAACAAACCTCAAATGCATCAATGTAAATCATGAATGCATCAAAACAAAATGCCAACGGATAAGGTAGAGTCATGCCCCACATGGAATGGGCTGATTTGGAGGTTTCACCACCGGCTAGAGTTGAAGGATGAGTGACAGCACTTAAGTGCAGAGTGACAGATTTTGTAGTGTGATTGATGGGAAGGCCTTCATAAAACTCAACCAGATGGAATCCCAGGTTACAGGAGATTAAAGAGGATAAATATTATCCTCTTGTACTGCTACCTCTCCTACAGTGTACCACATCTCACCGATACAATTACAACCGTAGCACAGTATAGTTTGACTGCACAATAGCAGATGAACCAGTCCGAGTCATGACATGAGTAACTGGTTCAAAGATGAGACCTAACAAATATTTTCTCCCTTTCTGATCTATACAAGTAAAAGCCATTAAACACGCAGGTAGACAAATGTAATTACTACGTGATCCCAACTTGCATTCAAATACACCCTACCTTCTTAAGTGGCATACCATGAATTGCATGCCATATAGTGCAAAGTTCAGAATGGATGACTCACAGGAAGTTAACAATAACTGTGGATCCTCTACAGGGATTTAAGTCTGGGAGTATTTTGTAGAAACCAGCAAACATACATTTCCTGTCTAAGGTAATCTAACACTTTCAGCCTATGGTTAACTCAATAAAGTTTTATACACAATAAATCCTAATGTATACAGAAACTCAGTTTTTGGCTAGTAATGTGCATGCTCTGGCACATTGGAGCCTCCTGGAACTTGAGCTATCTGTGGTGTTTACCACCCAGACTATAGGCAGCAGCTTATGTTAACAGAAGAAGATGTGTCCTTACCGAGTGCCCCGCTAAGTTGGACTTATCAGGGTGGCGTTGTGATGTGTTGACCTCAAGGAAGAGGTTGCGAGGGGAAATCCCTCATTTTGTTCTGTAAGCCAGGATTGGGGACGATAGATCATGCTCCCCTTGTGCCTTTTACCTCCATGTATTCTGGAAAGAAGGAAGGAACCCCCTGGCTAAGCTGGGCTCGTCTGGGCTGGTTTGGGTTGGGTTGGGTTGGGAAGGGTTGGGTTGTCCGGATGTAGTATAAATGGTAGACACAGTTTACTACTGAAGCTTCCTTGTCATGGTAACGCCGTTTCCAGACTTTTCTTGAGAGCTTACATCATTCATATGAGTCAGGATACCCTGGAGGAAATTTAGTTTCTTCCACATCCTTCCGCATAGGCACATCCAGGGATAGAAGAGTGAATTTTTCTAATCTTATTCAGCATGTGAATTGTCTGTTTTAAAGCAGAAGAGTGTGTATAAATCCGGGTGTCCTGGGTACCACTTAGGCAGGTAAATGATGATGATGATGATTCCTCACTTATATGGGTTTGGACTTTAAAAAGAAAATGAAGCAGGAATTCATCATACGGAAAGCAAAAGGCAGATCATTCATCTGAAACAGCAGATCATGAACAGAGTGAACAGTCAAGAAAGAATTCCAAAAAATGGCAGTTTATTTAAAAACAATTTTCGTTTTCATTTGTTCTAGATTTGATTGAGTAAAGACTATATAAAAACACATTTACTACCAAAATTATGAAATTGTTTTTAGCTTTAATCTCTGGTTTTGTACAGTATATATACATAGAGACTTTGAAACAGATAACAAACTTCACATGTAACATTATCCATGTGACAAGCAGCCCAATAAGAAAGAACCACATTTCTTTCATAGCTTCACTTACCTCAGTAAAAAAGATGAACGTTGTACACCCTCACTGCATCTCCTTTGGTGTGGTGGATACATTCACAGGATAGGCTGTAAGCCTCTGTAAATATCTGAGTATATTGGAGTGTAAGGATTAGACTGTGTGAATATGTGTGCTCCTCCTGGTAGCACTCCTTCTCTCCTCCCTGTGTCCAAGGCTCCACCTCAGACAGACCAGCGATCACACACTATCTCAGATTACTGTTGTCTTACTAATCATTTGCGGCATTGCCCTGGCATTCCCCCCTCGGGTCAAGCAGAACATGCTGTCCAGAGGCTTCTCATACCTTATTACTACTGTATGCTTCAGTCTCACAAATACAATAGTAGGCCAGATTTTGGTGTTTAGGTGCCAACTTTCAACCTGTCACAATGGCGGTGATGGAAGCTGCACTATGACCTGCCAGTACGAATAATCCAAGGGCATTGACACTATGCTTTAAACTGGATGGATCTCATAGAGTTCTCCTCTAATGCGCAAGGCACAAGGACCACAGCACTCATGGCCTTCAGCTGTGCTGGCTAATAAGGAAAGTCTTCAATCACGTTGGAGAATGATTCCCTCTGGAAGCCATTCCAAAGTAAAACATCTCACAAGCTGAGGACATAAACCAGAGGAGATGTTTGCAAGAGAGAGAGAGAGAGAGGGGGACAGAAAGGAACTGAGTGAGAGACATAGACACAGCTCTTTTGAAAGAGGCCAGCTCTTTCTTCTGTGTGAATATTGGGTGTGTAAAAAGCAGCAAATGGTGAACAGATGGAGGGCTTATGGGCAGCCCTCCAGAACTCTAATCTTCAAAATAAATAAATACCTGAGTGTAGCATGAAATATCCGAGCATACCATGTGCGCAGCACTCAGTGCTCTTACAACGAATGCAAGGGTCAGTGCAAGAAATGAATAACATGTCTCCAGTTTATGTCCGTTTCACTAAGCACCCTCTTCATGTGTGACAGAGCATTTGCGACTACTTTGCATTCTAATGTTAATCCCTAAAAGTAGTTGAGATTGGGTAATGGAATATTTCATGTTCAGTTAAATATTTAATCTTAAACTAGAAATTACTAGAGGAAAAAAAAAATTAGGTCAGATTAAAATAATCAAATTTGTAACATTGCATTGAGTTGACTTGTACTATGTCTGGAGTTTCATTTATCTCGAATCAAAAGTGTAAAAGTGCCAAAACTGCATTGTACTCTTCCTCTCATTGTTTGTCTATCTTGCTCTTTTTACACTCTTTTACAATCCAGATGCTTGTCTCTATATATTAACTATACTCCTTTATTAACTGGCCTCCATTTTTCTAAGACTACACATCATTAGTGCATTTGTTTTTTTATTACCCCATTATATAAATTAAATTTTATATGTCTGCCTAATGATACAAAAAATCATGAAACCAAATTTTGAGGCCACCACTTACTACTATACAATTATTCTTTCTTTACCATCTTTATGACAAATTTAAATGATGGAAACCAGTCATTTGTTTAATTGACATGCCCCAGCTGAAATGTATCAAATGGAATGGGGTAAATATTTTGGGGGAATCCAAACTGCCTCTAAAAATGTTCACCAAGATTTGAGTTGTTTTTGTGGCTTTGATAATTATGTTTAGCATTTAGCAAGAAATAAACTCAAACTCAAGCTGACATAAAATATGAACTAAAGAAACAGACAAATTAGTTGAAGGCTCCATTTTAGAAGCAAAACATTGTTCTCTATACATAGAGAATGTGTTATGAGAACTTGGGAGGAGTCCAGAAAAAGATGACTGATAAGTCAGATATACTAATAATTGGTTTATATCTTCTCTTAAGCTTTCTTAAAAATGTCAAAGGCCAGAGAACCCACTAAGAGAGCTGAAATAAACATTTTGTTATGTATAAGAGTTTCACAAGAGGTTCTCCCTATGGGTCTCCGGTTTCCTCCCACTGTCCAAAAATGTGCTTGTATATGGACCTAAGTTGCCACTAGGTGTGAATGTGTGTGTGCAAGGTGTTCTGAAGATTGGTGTCTCATCCTGAGTGTTCCAGAATTGGCTCTGGATCCCCCACAACCCTTTACAGAATAAATTTGTAACCGAAGATGATGATAAATTCCTTAAAATGCAGTTTTAATGCAATCAAATACAATACAAATACAATCAAAACAGTTTTGAAAATTAGATTTAAACTTGGATTAGATTTAAAGTTAAAACTCGGTTTAATTAATAATTAATTTAATTAATTATATTTATCTTGCAAATATGTGAATTTTTGACATTCCATTTCTCTAAATGACAGAAAACATAGCTACTTAAAATCATTTTGTTATCCAACAGCATGACTAAAATTAAACACAAGAATGGAAAAAAAAAGGAAAACAAATCATTATGCATCTTGATGCATATTGTTCTCTGTATGATTTTGAAGTTTTTCCCAGGATAACCACTTGCTACTAAACTTGTCATGTCACTGACGGCCTCACTTAAAAACACAAACTCCATTTCCCAGGACTGTAAATCACGCCACAACCTGCATCAATTAATAACACTCCATTTCCTAAGCTCCTCACCCAGCCAACAATCTACAAACCTGATTCATCACATGACCCGTATCCTGATTACTAATGATGCACACTACAGTATTTTCCACTTCTAATTATCCATTTAAATAACGCATCTTGCTCCAGCTTTCTGCCAGTGACAAATTTTGGTTGGACAAATTGGTTTTGACTTTGTTTTGTATAGTGTACGAATATGTCCAAGCCATACTCAGTTCAATTCAATTTAGTTTTATTTATATAAAACTTTTAACAAAGGACATTGTCGCAAAGCAGCTTTACAGACATTTTATACAGGATATAAAATTTACGTCAGAGGCGACGTTGGCAAGGAAAAACTCCCCGAGGCGACAAGCAGAAGAATTCTGCAGAAGCAGAATCACGATTATAAATAATTTCTCTAGTATGTCTGCCTGCCTTTCACACTAAATTTGCTTTACTCTCTGAATTGTCTACTTGATCTTTTAATAATCCTGCATTTGCATCCAAATCCTGTGCAAGACGAGAATGAATTTGATTAAATAATATTCAGTTGCTTTCATCATAATATTTATGTATTTAAGTATTTATGTAAGGTTAAAAAAAAGGCCACACATAGTTTCTGGATGTAGGAAAAATGTTTTTAAAATTGTAAATGCATGATAATGGCATTTTATGTATTGATGCAGAACCAGAGCGCATCCAAAAATCAATTTTCTAATGTTTTTCATGTAGCCTGTCACAATATGTACAACATGAACTGTTCTTAATCTTCTGTTGTCACTTGAGTGTTACCCTAGTGTTTATCTTTTCTCACGAATGCTATCTCGTCATCTAAATACTGAATTCAGAACATATGTTTAATTATAGGCTTTCAAGTGTGTTCTTTGGAAAGCAGTTCAAGAGTTCCAGCTAAGTCACAGAACAAGTCAGTATCATTTTCAACAGAACTGACAGAAAGTGCTAGAGATATATAAAACAATTATTAAAAAAAATATATAAAACATTATAAAGTCAAATTTATAAGTTTTAAATTGACTTTAAACTGATGCAGTAGACTGCAAACAAACATTACATCGACTCTACATCCAATTCACTTTTGTAAAATAAATGTTAAAATGAATGATTGTCAGTGGTGTTTTTTTGTTTTGTTTTGTTTTGTTTTGAACTTTGAAGATTTGCCTTTAAACCAACATTTGAATTGAATGATTTCGGTTTTGAGAGGGCAAAAAAATTCAAATCTCAAAAGAAAAATAAATAAATAAAGATTTTATAAAAATTAGGCCAAATGATTCCCATGGATGCTTTCAGAGTGGTCAAACATTTAAAAAAAATTATTTTGTTTATTTTCTACTCAAATAGCTAGTTTTCTACAGTGATTACAAAGGTTAGTGAATGTTACATAGCTATTTAAGTAATGTTCTACCCATTTAGCCTATGCTAACATTAGTTTGCTGGCAATCATTAGCTACAGTGGATATAAAAAGTCTACACACCCCTGTTAAAATGGTAGGATTTTGTGATGTAAAAAAAATCAAGATAAATCATGTCAGAACTTTTTCCACCCTCAATGTGAAATTGCAACGGTTAACAATTAAGTGAAAAACAATCGTTTTAGGGAAAATATAAAAGTTTCAATAACCTGGTTGCATAAGTGTGCACACTGTTTTATACTTGGAGATGTGGCAGTGTTTAGAATGAACCAATCACATTCAATCTCATGTTCTAAAGAAATAAGCATACAATTGTCATCAATGAAATTATTTTGATTAACCCCAAAAAAAGATCAGCTGTTTCTGTAGGATTTTCTTTACATCTTCTTGGTTTAATCTAACTGCTGACGCCATGGTCCGCAAAGAGTTTACAAAGTATGTACGATATCTCACTTGCTGAACGATATCGATCAGGAGAGGGGAAAGAATTTCCAAAACATTAGATGCACCATGGAACATAACAACAAACAAATAGGGAAAATGTGTCACCACAGTGGCATTACCTAGAACAAAACAAAAATTTACCTGGAGTCTGCCAAGAAACATACGGCAATAATAAAGGAGCTGCAGATATATCTGACAAGTACTATATTATTCTCTGCATGTGACAACAATCTCTTTGACACAAAAAAGCACATCGTCAAAAGAACACCTTACCCATGGTGAAGCATGGTGGAGGAAACATCATGATTTAGGGCTGCTTTTCTTCAGCCAGAACTGGGGCTTTTATCAAGATGGAGAGAATCATGAATAGCAACAAATACCAGTCTATTTTGAGTCCAAAACTTTCAGGTGTCTGCTAATTTCACCTTTCAGCATGACAGTGACCCAAAGCATACATCCAAATTAACAAAGGAATGGCTTAACCAAAAGAAGATCAGTGTTTTTGAATGGCCTATCCATAATCCAGACCTAATTCCAGCTAAAGAAGTCAAGATATACCATGCTGATAGACTCCTACCCAAAAAGTGTAATAAAATCAAAATGTGCTTCAACAAAGTATTAGTTTAGGGGTGTGCACACTTATGCAACTTGTTTATTATAAGTTTTTTCTTTTTTTCCTTAAAAAGGTTTCTGGTTGTTTTTCACTTTATTTGTACTGTGAAATTTCACATTAAAGGTGGGAAAATATCTGACATGATTGATCTTAGTGTCATTCTTTTACTTCACAAATCCTGCCATGTTAATAGGGGTGTGTAGACTTATTACACCGATCTGCCATAACATTAAAACCACTAAAACAACTGTAACGTGTCAAGGCATGGACTTCACAAGACCTCTGAATGTGTGCTGTGGTATCTGGCACCAAGACGTTAGCAGCAGATATGATAAGGTGATATGATAAGGTGATAACATGATAATGTGCACTTGCTGCCTAATATACAGTCATGTGAAAAAAATTGTACACTCCATGGAAATGTTTTTTTTGTTGTTGTTTTTTTTTTTTTTTTTTTTTTTTTTTACATATCTGGACAAGAAACATTTGATTCTCTTTGAAACAGTGCCTATTAATGAAGTTGATACAATCTATCAAATGACAGATAAAATTGACATTTTGTAGTAATTTTCACAATCTAAATTGACAAAAAAAAAAAAAAAAGTCACATGGAAAAAATAAGTATACCCCTACATACCGTAAAATCCATAAAATTAGAATCAAGTGTTCAAGATTGAGTGTCAGTGATCAGAACCTGCTTAGGGAGTGCAAGACTACAGTTTGCCATTGAGCATATAGACAAAGACCAGGCCTTTTGGAATAATGTGCTCTGAACAGACAAATCAAAGATAGAGTTGTTTGGCCACAGTAACAGCAGACATGGTTGGCCGTGACCAAAGACTTTTCGGGACAGGTGGTAGAAATGTTATGGTTTGGGGTTGCATTACCTCGGGGACTGGACAGCTTGCATTTATTGATTCAACTATGAATTCTGCATCATATCAAAGAGTGTTTAAAGATAATGTGAAGCCAGCTGTCTGAAAGTTGAACCAAAAGTGGACCTTTCAACAGGTTAGTGATCTTAAGCACACTAGCAAATCCACCAAGGAATGGCTCAGAAAGAAGAAATGGAGGGTTATGGAATGGCCTAGTCAAAGCCCGGATTTGAATCGCATTGAAATGTTGAGGGGGGATTTGAAACGGGCAGAACATGCAAGAAAACCCTCAAACATCTTGCAACTGAGAAAATATTGTATGGAAAAGTGGTCAAAAATTATAGAAAGCCAATGTCAGAGACCTGTGGACAATTATGCAAAACGCCTACAAGAAGTTATTTCTGCTAAAGGGGGCAGTTCTGACGCCAAGGGTGTACTTACTTTTGTGGTTTTGTTCAAGTATATCAACTTTATTAATAGGCACTGTTTGAAAGATGATCAAATGTATGCTTGTCCAAATATGCAAAAAAAAAAAAAAAAAAAGCCAACAATTCCCATGGGGTGTACTTATATTTTCACATGACTGTATTCTACCCCATGACAGTTGCCATTGTAATGAGATAATCAATGTTATTCACTTCACCTGTATGTGATTTTAATGTTATGGCTGGTCAGTGTATATCCACTGTCAGCCAAAGTTAGCTGCTTAATAGGAATTTAGCTATTTCAGTAGAATGTAGAAACTTTACAGTAGATGTACTTTTGTCATTACGGTGCATATCGTCCGGTTGATTCTACTGTATTCCATTTTCACTGCACAGTCATGGATGTGAGCGTGGCAGATGACTGTGATTGGCTAAAAGCTGAGTTTGACCACTCTGAAAGCATCGACTTTTCCCTTGGATTCCCAGATATTAAACCTTTGGCCTAATTTACATTTAATCTGTATTTTTTGATATTTGAACTTTTGAGATTTGTATTCAGTGTTCTAAATTTTCAAAACCTCAACAACCTATAATTTTTTAATTATATGTTTTTAAAGGTGAACTGTACCTCTAATAAGTTCAAAACATTGAACATACTTTTATCAAATACACCACAGGGGGAAAAAGGAGTTTTCTATAATGTGACGTATAAAATTCTAATATGCAAAATTCAACCTTTTGATCATTCTATTTTCATGTCAGTAACAGACATGTTTCACTTTTAAAAAAATTAAACATGAACGGTTATTTGATTTTTGTTACAAAATCCAGGCAGGAGAAACAAAAGAAAAATAAGTTGTTATTAATCAGAAATAGCAGATAAAAAATTTAAATGAGACTTTTTTTTTTTTTTTTTAGTGTTTTATTTCTTGCTTTGTTAATCAGTGAAGGAAATCTTAAAATTACCTAAATAGAAAAAGTGGGTGTTTTCGCAGTGGATTAAAAGTTGTTGCTGATAGGGCCTTAAATAGCTTGGTCAGGGCCAGCTAGTACGCCTATGATTATTTGCTAGCTTTAGGTGTAGCTTTGGAACCATATTCCGAAATGATTACAGACATGGTGAGAACATGATTGCCCTCCACAAAATATAGTATGTTTCATGATTGTGGTGAAGCAAAAATGCTTTTTAAAATTTTGTATCTGCATTTTCAGACAATATAAGTGAAAAATTACTTTTGTTTATCATTTCTCCTACCGGGACTTAACTATAACTATTCATGTTCTATTTTAAATTTCTGTTATTGACACAAAAATACTAAAACTAAAAACAACTACGCATTTTGGTATGTGTTTTTTACACAGATTTTTGGTCACCCCAAAAAAAAAAAAAAACCCAGTGTCTGTGAAAAAGCCTTCATAGATGTTTGTCATTAAGCATGTCTGTATATTTTTATTGTGGTCACAGTACATGCAAGAGGTAATTGTGTGCAGTGGTTTGCTGTTGCTTTAGATTTCTGCTGTCTGTAGGTAATATGAGAACTATCCAAAATCAAATGTTTGTTACATCGTTATTTAGAACAAACCCATTGTGAGCAACTGTGGAGGAAACATGTGTAGGTTAACCAGAGAAGCCTACTATGCTGGCTGGCTGACAGTTCTTTCTGTTCTGGAGACGAAGCCTCAAAACCTCAAATATTGACTGAATAGATCCTGAAAAATTGTGTAGAGTGTAGAGAAGAAAGGCTTTCATGAGTTGGCATTAATGATAATGGTCAGTACATTCAAGATTCAGATAACACAAAATGCAAGTTCATTCCTTTTATAACAGATGGAGTGGAAAAATTACAGAGAAACTGTAATTGAGTATAAGTATGGGGTGAAAATTTAATTAGAAGTAAAGTATGGAGCCAAAAATGTATGACGAGACGGCCTCCCAAGCATGCTCCTGTCTGGGGGCGACGAGACGGCCTCCCAAGCCATGCTCCTGTCTGAGGGCGACGAGACGGCCTCCCAAGCCATGCTCCTGTCTGAGGGCGACGAGTCGGTCTCCCAAGCCATGCTCTTTGGCTCTTTGGGGTTGGGGGGGTGACGGTTTGGACTCTGTCACAATTTCCCCTAACGCAAAGCACTGGCGCAGGCAACGCACTCTGAAGCCCGATTCGTGAAGGCGCACTTCCGAGTTTGCATTTGACATTGACCCTGTTTACTTGACACACGTGTATTTCTTATGGTTTATGTCCTGTCTCCACCCCTGTTACATTGTTGGATGTCTCCCTCACGTGTTCTTGTTAATCACAGCTGTTTTGTGTTACACCCTGATTATGTTCGTTTTTTTAAACCCCTATTGTGTCGTTGTTCAGACGCGAAGTATTGAGTGTTTTCACCTTACCAAGCTTTTGTCCCATGTTCATGTTTCTGGTTATTTGATCCTGTTTCTAGTTTCTCGTTGTGTACTTTGCCTTGCCTGTTTTATGCCCATTTGCCGATCGCCTGACCCTTGACTGTCTTTGTTTATGCTTTTTGGATTACCTATTCTTAATAAAACTCTAAACTGCATTTGCGTCCGCCCCCAAATGACGTGAATGCACAAGTGAACTTGAATTTAAGTAACGTGCTATGTAGAACAGTAAGTCACGTTGTGAATACGCTCTTTCTGTAACAACGCACTAACACACGGATAATGAATAACTAAAACATAAAGAAGTCACAATATTGTATTCCAGTGTCTGAATATTCTTATGAATGAAAAGTTAATTGGTTTTTTAAATGGTGTACTTGCATTATTATGCTATTATATTATCATTATAATATCTAAAATAATAATAATAATAATAATAATAATAATTAAATAATTATAACAGTGCATAAAATGGTCTTAAAATGACAATAATATTGTTTATCACAATTATTTTGGGGACAATATATCGTCCAACAAAATTAGTTATCGTGACTATCGTGAGTAGTTATAGGCCTATGCAAGAGTCTGCATTTCATAAATCTTGATGGTAAAGCTACCTGAATATAATCAGGTTGTAACTACAGTAAATGCTTGGCAATGCAACAAGTTTGCACAGGATGTCTGTATATGTAAAACAATTTTTCCAAGTTATAAACATGGCGTCTATACTGAACATAACATTTGACTGTTGAGAACCTTTTGATGCCTTAACTTGATCTTCATGTATATAAAAATCGCTGTGAATTTGTGCTCCCCTTCATTACCAATGCCATTTCATATCCAGTATGCTGAATACAGAGCCAAAACAACAGATATACAACAGTCACAATCATTTGAGTCAATGTTACAGTTGCTCCTGCAAACCCACAGTAATTACAAAGCCAGCGAGGATTTTGATTTGTTGACATTCCTAAACATAACCACAATGGACTCTGCAGTTTTGAGCCATGATTTTTCATCCTCATTAAATACTAGTAAATTACCAGTACAATAGCCCTTTGTTGCACAATAGAGTGGTAATATGAACTGGTTAAAAAGGATTTGCTCACAAATTATACTGGAAGGAGCACTGAGCCAGACAAAGCTCAGACAAGGAACTCATCATATATATGCCTATGAATGGCCCTTTCTGTGTTTACATTAAAGGAGAGCACTCAAATGAGGCGATCTATTATTTCCATAGCACAAGACCCCATGAGAACTTTGAAGTGTTGAGCAGATGTGTCACTTTTTCTACATGCATTATAGAGACTCTGTTTTTGACTTTTTTTCCTTTGAAGGTATGCAGCTAGTGTGACCTATTCCAGGATACATTTCTCATCTAAGTCATTTAGACTCCTGAAGTCATTTGGTGCGAGCCAAGAAAACCAAAATAATTTGTCCATTAGAGTGGCTGTATTTGTTCTGCTGTGACTATTAATAGCTTAGAGAACAGGGAGTAAGGGTAAGTAAGTGTAAAATAACCTGATGCTTTTTTGTGCACTTGTGATGGGATGTAATCGAATACTAATACATTATTCGGAATGACCAGATAACGTGCTCTAAATGGATACAAATACAGATATGAATAGGAGGTGCACTATTTTTCCTCCTTTTCAGAAAGTTTGCCAGGGCATCTGGTTAAGACTAGTGTGCATTGATACTAGGATCCTGTGCGATGTAACAAAAATAATACACACGTGGGAAGTTTTTACTTTCATGTGTGCGAGAGATACACTATGAAGCTCGCAGGATGACCCCATTAAAAAAATAATCTGGTTTAGGCCACACCCACTTCGGGTTTAACTACAGAAACAGATACGGATATTTGGTGCATTAAAGAGATACAGATGGATGGTGGCAGTGTTACACCCCTAATGTGTGTGTGTGTCAGTCAAAGCAGTCTGTTCCTTGACTCATACATTAGAGCTTCTGTGTAACACCATTTACTTCTTTCCTACCAAGATTAAAGGTGACAGTTGGATACATGAGGTGACGCACACCCTCCTTTGTTTTCATCTCTCTCTCTCTCTCTCTCTCTCTCGCTCTATTTTTGTATTTATTTTTTGGACAGTGTGACTATCTATTTATCCAGTCATTTGATTCCTGGTGTGTTTTTATTGTATCAGGATGTCGCATAGAAATTGTATTATGCAATGGCTTCTGTTTCAAGGGTTGTGGTCCTTGTGCTTGGTGCGAACACATGAAACTAGTAAAAATGCAAAAAGTAAAGGTGAAAAAAATAAAGGGATGACTATCATGTGACAGTTTCTATTGAATTGTGTAAATTACAGCAATTTTGTCATCATCAACAAAAGTATGTTTATTGCCAAGTTTATTAGCTAATCATACTTACTATTGATTAAACAAAAATAATCACACACCCATATATTAAATGCTTTGTTGTTGTTGTTGTTAATCAACTTCATCTCTGTGGGAATGACTGCTCAAACGATGGAACCAATTACTCGTAACACAATCCACTACAAACAAACGTCCAGAGGAAACTACAGCCATTTTTACTGAGGCTTAAAATGTTTATTTAGATCCCTGCATAACTTAATGCGCTCACCAAGGACATCCTGACATGGTTGTGGTTGATGCTCCTGTAAACATTTCTGTAGAATGAAGTGAAACACCAGTAGAGAAATGTGTTGCCCATGCCAGACCACACAACATGAACGTTTGATCTGCAGGTACGACCTTAATGAATGTGGCTGTGAGTAAGTGCTATGAAATGATATTGAAATGCCATGCACTGCCAAAAGGGGATTCCAGGTGACATAGTCATAGCTTTACTCTTCCATGTGCGAGTTGAAAGCTGACTTAATATTTGATGGTTTACTAAGTGCAAAAATATGCAAGAGGGTGGGGTGATCATGTGGCCAAGCATTCAATATAAAGGAAACGCTCCAAAGCTGTTGTGATGATCACTGCTTCGAGAGTGTGGAATATAAATATTTGTCAGTTTCTGGGTTTCTTGATTCAGGGTTTCCTGATGGCCATTTCACAAGTGTCTACCAAATTTAGACTTTGTCAATAATTCCAAACACTCACAGGGAAATGATTCAAGTGACATGATGTAAGCTCTATGTTGACTATTAATGTGACAAAAAAAGAAGCTGTTTAACCCCTTACACTCCTTCTGGTGAGTCCTTTTTAACTACATGTATTTCTTACAACTATCACTGCAGATAGTGAAAAGGTTATAATAGCTACTGAATAATATGTTTAATATGAATAATTGAATAAACAGGGAGTTTAAGGGCTTAATACACTGAAGTCTCAGAGAGGTGCAAACAAGTGCAGTTCAGCTTTACAGCGTTTCTCTATCAGCAGTGTCCTCTAGTGGTAGCTTATAAACTGACACACAGGTTCCAACCAGCTTTTCCCATTGTGCTTGTTTTTGTCCACCCTATATGTAGGCATGCAGATCTTTGCTGTTGGTCTTCCTATTAGCTTACAACCAGGCTGCATAGGCAGATCCATTAAAGAGAAAAAAAAAAATCCATCCTTAACGGCTTGCATCTTAATCTTTATAATTAACTCATCATCTTCACTGCCTTTGCCCTCTGTGTAGAGTTTGCATGTTCTCTCTGTGCTCCGTGGAGTTTCCTCCGGGTACTCCAGTTCCCTCCCACAGTCCAAAGACATGTGTTGTAAGGTGATTGGCATTGTCCGTAGTGTGTGAATGGGTGTGCAATTGTGCCCTGCAATGGGCTGGCACCCTGTCCAGGTCCACGAGTTCCCTTAGGATAGGCACCAGGCTCGCCCACACCCCAGCTCCCCGACCCTGTGTAGGATAAGTGGTATGGAAAATGGATGGATGGATGGACATCATCTTCAATGGCATCCATGATTTATTTTATAATTAAAATCTGAGTTGACAGTTCCCTACATTACCCACAATGCCATCGCTCCATCTCTACCTAAAGAGAGCAATGCTAGGCGCTTTACTCCTTTAGCCTGTTTAGCTCTCTCACCTTCTCATCTGTACACTGTACCTCAAACAGATCAAACTTCAACTTTCATTCTAATACCCCTGTCAGTGCAATTGCACTTGTCATCTCACATTGCTAATTACCTGAGCCATAACACAACTGCATCGTATGTAGCTGTACGGCATTCTGGATCTTTAAGTCCAATGTTAGCTGTCTCCACTACCTTTACATTGGATTTCTCATTAATGGGATATTTTTGTGTCGCTGGAAATTGATGAGTGAGAAAAGAAGCTCTTGCTCTTTTCCTTTTAGGAGCTAAAAACTAAACCTGATCAATATCCCATATGTGTGTGATTGCTGATTTTTTTTCCCTCCTATTACGTAAATTGTATTTTAATTGCACTAGCAATTACCCTTCTGTGATATCAGAGCAACACACAACTGACAACTAGCGAAAATACCAACACCAACCAAAGTAGCACCAGAATCCCTAAACACATCATAACTATTTCAGTATAAAGTTATTTAATATGTGAAATTTCCCTTTAATATCATAGATAAAAGGAAATAAAAGAAGAAGGGCACAAAATACTCACCATTTGTAATGATGGCTCCATTGTTTTATCTAAATACACTTAATTTGTCTCCAAGCCATTCAACACCCACAGAGCTGCTTTTGTATGTTGATTTTTTCATTTATTTTTTAGTTGTTTTATATATCCACACATTTCAGGCCGTGTGTATTTCATAGATAGTATAACATAGATCTCTGGCATAGATTGAGCCACAAATGGTAGTACACTAGAGCACTGATACTGCACGCATGCGTGCACGCGCGCACACACACACACACACACCCCGAGGAAGAGCAGGAGGACGAGTCTTTCATCTTAAATGTCAAAACTGAAGAGACTCTTTCTAGCTGTAAGCCAAGCTGTTGAGTCACCTTGACTTTGCTTGAAGTTCACTTGATCTTGAAGAGGAACTTCTAAATCTTTCAACACCCTCTTACAGTATGCAGTCCTTCTTGTTCAGTAAGTGAACATACATTTACTTGTAGAGACACGTACTCACACTGCACCTGAAGCTGCTTCTTTCGCAGTCGCTAAATAATTAGCACTTTTTATTTTTGTCTGTGTCCAGTTTAAAAATGCATTTATTTATTTTCACTTTTTTTCAGAGGTTCACACTTACACCAAATGTTCATACTTGGCATAATCATTCATCAGTAGTACAAATTAAGAGTTATTATATTTTCTGGATTCCACCTCCGCCACCCCCTCAAACATGATGGTGATGATTAAGTTAAATGATGCATATTTGTCCTGGCAGTTATCACACAGTAGTGTTCCCCATCATGAACAATCATTTGTGATTACCCAAGTCCTTTCATGTACAATTTAAGGGTGTATGTACATTGGATCACATCCATGTATACTGAAGAATTCATCATTTCTAGGGTTAGAAACTGAAATTGCTTACATCCTGCATAAACAATTAATATATTTTGTATCACATGGCTCACTCTGGAATGTAATGGTCAGAAATGCCATGCTTATAAACGTTACTTGTGCTTTAGCAATGTTTTCACATCACAAGATTTTGACAAAGAAGAATAAATAAAATTCATCATCTTGGGTAGATATATAGATCTGCTCTAAGCATTGTTCTTCCATTTTGCATGCATAATGATTCTATTACAGTGATTCTTGTACAATAACTTTTAAAAAATAATTTTCACAAGTACTTTTAATAGTGTAGTGACTGAAATTCTTGAATCAGAGCTGCAAACACTGATATTAATGCTGTTTTAATACTGTGTTTGAAACGAAGCGATCATGACTCGCCTTCACTGTAAAAATGCAGATACAATAGATATACTCTAATCCACCAAGGTAAATATTAAAATAAGTTCTTCATCAATTTTAAAGAAAAATGTTTATATATCTTTCTCAAATTCTGTTTTCATCCTATAACTTTGGCTTTCTTAATTCTAATTTTTAAATATCTTATCTGTGTGTGAAGGGACTTACAACCAGACTGTTTGTGTGGTTTCCATTGCTTTCTCTGTATTTTGCTGCAGTGTATTCATTGCAGTAACCAAATCAGAAAGTGAAAAGCCCGGGATGGGGCCATGTACGTTGTGTTCATTCATTCACATGCCATGTTTTTGGCTTTAAAATAATAAATACAGCAAAAAGCTGTCTTTCTGTATTTCAGATTCATTATGAGGCTAAAATTAATGAGTGATCTTGAATGACCTGGATGTGTATCAGTAAGTACTGGATTAATTTTGCACCTGATGTACTGCTAATATGGATTACTACATGCTTTTGTAAAATAGTGATGCAAGAGCATGACATTAAAGGAGGATGACATGGAAAAAGTCAGCAGGACTTTCCAGATGCTGAAATTTAAGGATATTTGAATCACCCAAAATGTCTCACTACATACCCTGATCCAACTTCCATCTTATCTGCTATGAAAACAGAATAAGCTTCCAGAGTATTAGTGAATTAATTCCTGTCAGTGTGTGCCAAAAAGCCTCTTCTTTGCTTTCGTATTTTCAGTTTGACTTAAAAAAAAAAAAAAAAAAAGATAGGAATGAAGTCAACGCACATGGAATGAAGACAACGCACATTTCTACAATGCAGTTCCTGCATCAGCCATCTCACACTGACCAAGCCTTCATCTTATTTACCATGCGGACATTCTTCAGTCTGTTGTTATGGCAACGTGCACCTTCATATATCCTCAATCTGTGCCTTGCTCATGAGTCACCATTTCTGTGCTTTTGTTTATTTCCGAAAGTCATGGCCTGTCCCACTGCATAATCACTCAATGTGTGTCAATTTACATTTACAGTGCCCTCCACTAATATTGGCACCCTTGGTAAATATGAGCAAAGAAGACTGTGGAAAATTGTCTTTATTGTTT
>JANDJT010000103.1:15648836-15661060 GCA_024331685.1 Stegophilus panzeri
GGTGGAAATGGGCATTTTCAATGCTTGTGCTATTTTCTTATAGCCACTTCCCATTTTGTGAAGCTCAACAACCTTTTCCCACACATTACAGCTAAATTCCTTAGTCTTACCCATTGTTATGAATGACTAAGGGAATTTGGCCTATGTGTTACCTCATATTTATAACCCTGTGAAACAGGAAATCATGATTGAACAATTTCCTGTTCCTAGTCACCCATGTGTACTAAAAAATGTAAAATATCAATGGGAATATACTTCAATATATTTTTCTCATATGAATTCATAGGGGTGCCACTAATTGTTGCACACCTATATTTAACAATTTTTTTTTTTTTTTTGGATAAATTGTGTTTTGTTTGCAATTGTTTGATATCCATGAGAGCAGAGTATTTTTGTGAATTTTTTTAACAAAAGATCCAAAGGTTAAACAATAAAGACAATTTTTCACAGCCTTCTTTACACATTTTCACCAAGGGTGCCAATATTAGTGGAGGGCAATGTACATGAATGCTGTAACGTGACACTGATATTATTTCATTCTCCAGTAGTGTTTCAGTGTTGGGCATTGTTTTCATGTTAGTATACCAGTGTTAAGATTACATTAACAGTATTTTGTTGTTCTTAGCTTATTCCCTGGGTATTATTACAGCACCAAAACCATATCAGTGGTCCATCAGCACCAACATCCTACACCTCTCTCTCTCTCTCTCTCTCTCTCTCTCTCTCTCTCTTCTTCTTCTCTGTCTCGCTTCCTCTCTGTGGCAAAGCTGTGAATGCACCACCAACACATCGTTTCCTCCAGTTTCTCGTTGCTAGGAGACGTGAAAGTGCTCCTGCTGACAGAATTTTCTGCTCATTGTGTTTGCGTTCACCCTTCGGCCCTGCACTTAGCCACAAATCTGCTGTTTTTGTTTTTTTAAAGAAAACATAAATTCATGGCAGAACATGCCCATTAAAGCAGGTTATTTAAGTGTAACCGTGATATGTTAGTATTTTAGTTATGTTCTAAATAACAGCATCAATTATTCAAGGAGGACTGAGGTAATGCCTTCAAGTTAAATATGCTTGTTAGAAGTTTGTCATTGTTTTCCCTTCCAGCCTCCTCTGCTTTTTTCTTTTCTTTTTTTTAAAAATGTTTTTTTTTTAAATCCTCTTGGGGCTGTGGGCGTGTGTTACATGGGAAGACAATATCCCTACTCTATTATTTTTTCCCTCATCATAATTATCGGTGCTACTCTGAACAAATAACAATGTTCAGCAACAGCATGTAAAAACATGACACTTGACGATTTGACTCTAGGCTCCCTTTCTCTCCGCGCTTTGATGCACTCATGTGGCCTAGATTACAATAGGTCACACGGTAGAAATTACAAGCACTGCATAAGCATGGGGACACCTCTGTAATCCAGCCAAGAATCAGTTTGTAATTTCTCAGTTGAATTTCGAGCACTAAAATCGGCCCGATTTCATCCACTGGACAGAGCTTTAGTCCATTTGTTGATACACCACAAGAAGAAAAGATATTTGTCCAAAGGTAGCAGAGAGATATGACACCAATGAAATGTAATAAACCATGATTTCTGGTCTGAAATTAGGTTTATGCATTCATTTTTTTCCCTTTTAACCTCTGGCCTGTCAGCAGAGTCTCACCTCTTGAACCGTTCTTGCTGTCCTGCTGCAACCTGCTCGAACCCTCAGCTCAGTCTTCAGCTCCAAAAATTTAGCTTTCAGCCTGGGTGATCACTCCACCTCATACAGCCTGCCAACAAGAGCCTTCTGATTGATTTGCCCAACAAAAACACCACTCTTCATTGGTTATTTGTTTACAGGCTTGTTGGATATTTGTGTGCCAGTGTTTTCGTCAGTCATGGTGTCTGTAGTAACAGTCGGAGTGACCGGTGTATCATCCACACAATCCTTTCTGGTGATGTCTGGCTCCCAGAGAAAGAACTCATGCAGAAGTGTGTTGACTGTGTCTGGACATTCCATCATGACCATGTGACTGCCCTCCTCGATCACTTTCAAAAAGGCAAAAAGGAGAATCTGGAAGTACACAGAATGTCAGATATTCAGTTAAAAATAATTTGCAAATACACTCACCAACCACTTTATTTGCAATACCTATACACTTGCTCATTTATGCAATTATTCAATCAGCCAATCATGTGGCATCAGTGCAATGCATAAAATCATACAAGACAAGAGCTTCAGTTAAAGTTCAAATAAAACAGCAGAAGGAGAGAAACATTTCAGAAACTGTTGATATCTTGGGATTTTTGTGCACAACAGTGTTACAGAATGGTGTGAAAGTGAGCAGCAGTTCTGCAGATGGTAATGCCTTGTTGACCTGAGGTCTGAGGAGAATGGCCATACTGGTTTACTCTGACAGGAAAGGCTATAGTAACTCTTATAATCACTGTTTACATCCGTGGTGAGCTGAAAAGCATCTCAGGATACAACAACAAAAGACTACATCGGGTTCCACTCTTTTCATCAAAGAACAGGACTGAGGTTACAGTGGGCAAAGACTCACTGAACTGGACAGCTGAAGATTGGAAAAAGATCAGGTGATGTGGTCTCCAGCTGTTTTAGCCCATCTACATCAAAGTTCACATGTTGTACGCTTTTAAGCGGTCTATTGTTAGATTTAAATTGTGTGCCGCATACAGCATACAAATCCCTGCGAATTAGCTGTTACTATAGAAATTATGTGTATGTATTAGATTCAGTGCAGTAATATAAACCTTACAGTTAGAACTGCTGTAAGAGCTGCTATTATATTATATAAATTTATTCAACATCTTCTGGCCAGTCAGATATGAGCATTCAACACTGCTGTGGTATAAAATAAAATGAATAGAGAAGAGTTAACACTCCTCAGTAAAATGAAAGGAAGCCTTTGTTTCATTCAGTAACCATCTGCCACTTCTGCATGTGCATCTGCATATACGTAATGCTCCTTAACGGACAATACATTCATTACCGCATAGAGATCTAGTTGTTTACCGTTGTCTTTTCATCTATAGTGTTATCTTTAGGGTACTGGTAAATCCAAAAGAAAACCTGATGCCCTTATTAAATAAAACATGAAATGAGAAGTATTTAGATAAATCTGCACATTTATTATCTATATTATCTTTTGTTTAATAGAAATATTTCATCGTACCTCAGCCATTCGCTGGTCCTCATCCATAGGCACAAACTTGTCATAGAGGCCGTGCACAAGCAAGATGGGGACGGTGAGCTCGGCATGGTACACCTCGTCTCCCTCGGGCCAGTACTGACCACTCATCATGGCCCGCAGCACGAATGGTGACACGTTAAAGGCATTGCCCTCCTTTAGCAGCTGCTTCTCTTTAGCTCCCTGTCTGGCAAATCCAGCCCTGAGGAAAAAAAGAGGAAGGTTCAGAAGAGTACAGGTGGGAGAGCGAGGGAAAAGTCAAACAATTAACACAATATACTAGCATAATGGCTTTAAACTGGTGCAGTTAATAAGAGCTAATAATCTATTACTTTCAGTTATTAGTGCAATTATATTTAATTGTGTGTAGTCCCCATGTAATATGTAGGGAATAAGCTTTAATTAAATATATGACTACTAAAGAACAAAAATAAGTACCATTGGGGTACAATTTACCTACTTAGCTACCATTTTAATGACATTACATTACCTACTAATATGGTGAGTTTTATATTTCAAGAAGCCCTCTATAAAGTATTGAGCCCAGCAGTAAATGCTATCTTAACTACAATCTAAATCCTTATGCAGTTGAAGCATCATTTTAGTGCACATTTTGTGTGATTCGTACTTGAGGAAGCTCCACGCAAGGCAAGGCGACAAGCAGTGCAGGACACAAGAGGGCAGCTGGAAGATGGAGCAGAGACTTGGCTCCAGCGCTGTGGGGCCTCCACCGTTTATCATAACCACCTTATGTACCTGCTCTGGGTACTCGTGTGCCAGGAACGTGCAGAAAGACACCCTGGAATGAGGATAGTAGGGGCTTCAATTAGATTTAATTTCCTAAAATAGAAATTAAACAGTAAAAGTCACAGATTGATGAAACACATAATGGTGGATAAAACTACCATTGTCACTTTTCGGACAGATTTTAAAGTACACAAAAAATGTAAAACAGCCTTTTTACAAGATCTTACTGAAAATTCTGTCTCTAATCTCTCAAATTTCCCTGAACACTATCACCCCTCTTCCTCCTATTTTTTTAGCTACCTCTGTATGTGGACATGAAGAGCTGATCCAATGTCAGCAATTTTTCTCTGGCACATTTGTATAAAATGCATCCTTGTGTAAACATTTTCCCTGAGAGCCTCATGCCTAAGCTCACCCGTATGAGTGGCCAATGAGGATGTTGCGCTTGCGGGCATATCTCTTGAAAATGGCACGCAGGTCCTCGGCCAGGGCGTAGAACGTGTAAGCAGCTGCTATCTGAGGGGCCATGCTGGCTCCATGCCCTGCCAGATCTGGTGCAATGACCTCGTAGCCCAGTTTGGAGAAGAAGTCCAACTGACGACCCCAGATGTCCAGTGAGCCACCAACTCCGTGGATGAAGAAGAGTGCCACATCCGAGTGGGTCCCCTTACAGCTGCTGATACATCTCTCTGAGTCAATGAGAACTGTGCGCTTGGGCTTCCTTCTGCGCCGCCTGGGTGGTGGAGCTGGTTTCTGTTGGTCTGAGGCTGGAAGAGAAGGAGGAGCTGGTTTGGGTTCTGGGGAGGAAGGCGCAGTGAAATAATCAGCAAGCTCCACCTCCACAGTGCTGCACTGCTCCACTTCTCCATTGGGGCAATGTAGAATCTCGGAGCGCAGCACGTCACCCAGGTTCTCAATCACCAGTTGGCCATTGCGGTAGACAGTGATCTTGCGCTTGCAGTGCACACTGGTACCCTGCTCCTGCTGCAGCTCGGGATTGGCAGGACGCTCTGGCAGGACATGGCGCACACGCAATACACGGCCTGGCTTCACTTCTACAAACTCGAACCCATCAGAAGGGGCAGCATCCGATGGCTCCACAGGCAGCACCGCATTTCCACTTTTTCCTGTCAGGCAGCACAGGATGCCCTCTGTGATGCTAGTCAGCATGGTACCCGCTTACCTGGACAAATGCATACAGAGTCTGATTAGTGTCATCTAAACATCAAATTCATTAATTACAGGATTCAAAGAATGACAAATCAAAACATATGGTCTGATTTTAAACAGAGAGTGTTTTATCAAACTATAAAGCCTATGCAATCTGATCTCTGTAAATAATCACAATCTAATCTTTCTAATGTAAATAATTATTTTGGTTATACAGGAACATGGTGCACCATACTGATTCTGATTCGTCAAAAGGTCTTGATTAATTTTCTATAACAGCACAGCTCTGACAGTATTCTTTCTATTCTAACAACTTACACAGAGACTTGTATAGTGGGCACGCCACATAAACAGATTTTAAAAATGTGTAACTGACTACATTTACATGGACAGCAGTAATCTAATTACTGACCTTATTCTGAGTAAGACAATATTGTGATTAAGGTGTTTACATGAGTTGCTTTTAGAATTTTCCTTTCATGATCCCATTTTACAGTTATAGAACATAGAGCGATTAACGGCACACGTCATTACGTCACCACGCCACGCCGTCTGACGTTCCCTCCAGAATTTCACGCATCATCATACAGTTCGTCTTCGTTATGGTACCGTATACAGTTTGGGGTGTTTCATTTTTAATTTTTACGAATGCTTCAAGTGCAGTTAATTATTTGTCATGCTGTACGTTCAAATAGACGACTGCTTGAAGCCGTGGGCTGCGTCCGAAACCGCGTACTTACCTACTATATAGTAGCTGAGATACATGCATTTCGCCTACTATATAGCAGGTAAGTACGCGGTTTGGGACGCAGCCATGCTCTCGTTTGCCGTCAAACGGTTGAGCTCTGCCGTGTTTGTATGTGTCCTGTCGCAAAATGCGGTGAAAACTCCCACACGACGTTAATAGTGTGATTAAGGTGTGTACATGTCTGTAATACACATTGATAATGCGACTAAATCAGGAGTACTTCGCATGTCTTAATACGATTTGTGTTTACTTCGAGTATGACTTTAATCGAATTAAGGTAATAAAAAAAATTGCTGTTTACGTGCTAGTTTCTTAATCAGAGTATTGTCTTAATCTGGTTAATACTGGATTATTGTTGTCCATGTAAACGTACTGATTGTTGATCTACTGAGGACATTTATGGAATGTATCTATTATGTCAGTGATTTGTAACAGTCAGAGGTTTCCAATATGCTAGTCATCAGAACAGACGATTTTGCTTTTTTTTTTTTTCTGTAACATAACAAGTCATCTCTAAGTACTATGGGGAAGTGAAGGCTCCGTGGTTAAGGCACGTTGTGAGTTCAAATCCCAGAACTGCCAAGCTGCTACAGTTGGGTCCTTGAACAAGATGCTTAACCCTCAACTACTCAGCTGTATCCTATCTCAATTGTAGGTCACTTTGGATAAAAGCATCAGCCAAATGAGATAATGTAAAAGTAATTATCTCAGCTAGATAATATTAAACAAACCCCACCACTTGAATCCCCTTATTATGTCCTTGACCTAGTTTCAGTTACAGTACAGTACACCAGCATTGGCACTAAGCATGTAATTTGCAGCGTGGGCTTTTGTGTTGTGCCCTAGAGAAATACAGGCACAGTGACTCACACAGAAGAAGTCTGCTGATGTTGGTGCCTGACAGCTGCTGTCAACTTAAAGGACATTCGTAGCAGTTAGTGGCTGCAGTAAGGCTTTCAAGGGGCTTCTAGTTTTTCTGTGCTTAGGGCAGTGAAGTCACACTCACACACATAAACATTGTTCTGCTTTTGTTTTCAAAATGCTTCCAACCTGAATAAAAATCATGTCAAATGCCCACTACCAATAACTTTAAGCAAACGCAATTAAGACCAAACACTTACCTGCATAAAAGAGATCCATTCCATTCGCATTAGCCAAAATAGTAATACAATATGGAGCATGTGGCTTAGCTGTATGTGGCAACAAAGACACGTCAATTCACATTTTAACCTCGACATTGGTCTAAAAATACCCATAGCTGCTAAAAAGCCACCATGCTTCTTTTGGGCACAGAGATAGCAGCCTATGGAATGACTGTACAACTGACTGCCCATCATATAAATGAAGGCTCTTCTGGATTGGATTTCATTCGAGTGTGAATGCCTGCCTGTCTGCTGTTGTGTAATCACACCACTTGTACAGTTAGACAATGGTCACATTGGTTTTCTGCTGAGCAGGCTATGTGTTTGTTGTATGCTTGTTGTATACAAAGCACTGCATATCTATGGCTAATAGTCTATGGCTTTAAAATGATTTGACTATTGTGTAATACACAATTTTGTTTTAAAATGTGGCACAAATAAATAGAGGATACATGTCATGTCAGGTAGTATGAGATCTACCACAACTCCAGAATAAGTTTTCTCCTCTTGCCTTTCCTCCTATATAATGCATTTTAGCGCTTCATTTCTCCTCTATAGTGTGCACCTGCTCACCAGAAGCTTGGAGCTGCATTAGTCAGCAGCCTGGCTTTTGTAAATGCTGATGAGAGCTGACAGACTAATGATTAGACAGACAAAATGCAGAGTCGCAAGGCCTGTCAAATGGTAATTCACAAACAGCATTCAGAGCAGCAGGCAGAAATATGAGCACTTATCAGGCCCTGTCTGTCTGCCTTTTTTAGGACAGCATAATAACACCTGCATCTCTCATTCTTGCTCCCTGTTATTTTCCCCAGCTGTGTCTCCTCCAGCCACTCCCGGCCACCTCCACTCATTTTTCCAGGTTCATAATGATGTGCCATGCATTATTTAAAATAAATGGGGGGGGGTTTGTAAATTATTTAAAACTAGGGGAAGCTTCTCAACAGAAACCTACCAAAGCATGGCTTAAAATAAATCCAGATCCTGGGGGACTAAAGTAGAATATTGCAAAGTGCTTTGATGCATTTATGTTATGAGATCCGATTTCCACTCCTCCAGCACTGAGTATTATTACGTTGGTGATCGCAGGGCAAGAATTCCCCTTTACTGGAATGGGGCCAATAGAAAATGATTCAGGTCGTCACTGAAGAACAAAATGTTGGACTAGCCTGTCTAAAGGTTGAAGGTGTGTTCACAATGGCTTGGTGTTAAATTCATCACACTTCAGATGTTTCTAACAGAAATAGGTTTATATATATTATATATATATATAAAATTATTTGTTTAAGATTTAAGACAAATCAGTAGCCTGGGACAATCAGATTTGATGTCTTGGTTTTTCGTTTTTTTTAATAGTTGCCTATTAGTTAAGTTCAACAACTGGAGGAAGAAATTACTTCCTATTCTGGTTTCTCATTTGCTGTGTATGTTGAAAGATTATTATTTGGTGATATTTTTTTGAGGGCACAAACATGATGTGCTACGTAAGGAGAGGTTAATGATATGGCTACAAAGTAGTCTGTTTCCAAGCAATTCATCCATCCATCCAATTTCCATACTGTTTATCCTACACAGGGTTGTCGTGGGGGAGTCTGGAGCCTATCCCAGGGAACTCGGGGCACAAGGTGGGGGACACCCTGGATGGGTTACCAGGCAATTCATATAAATGTTACTTTCCCTTAGTCTGTATAGTCTGCACTTAATAGCTAACTAGCATTACTTTTTAATGAGGTTGTCAACAAGGTTTTTGGGCAAAAAAACAAAACATGGGACTGTGCACACAGGCACACTTGAGCACCCACAGTGTATACAGCTGTATTTTTATTTATTTTTTTTGCCATCGAGAGTTACAGAGACTCAAGATATGAGAGAAACAATTCTCTAGAATTAGAAATGCATCGTGACATAAAATGCAGTAAATGTAGGAGTGTGTAATCACTTTTTCTTCTTCAGTGTCTTTCAGGTAAAGGGGCTTATTTTAGTTATAGTTACAGTAACTTTGAGTTGATGTTGGTCTAGGACATACTTTTACTACCTCTGTCTTGCTTAAATGTACTGCAGTGCATTTTCTCAACTATTGATTGGCAAAAAAGGGTATCTTCTGAGGTTCCCACACCAGCACTCTAAAATCAATGCTATGGGCAGCAAAAGGGCAGAGTTTTGCAACCAAGCTCCAGCACGGAAACGTTAAAACAAGAGTAACCATCTAAACCACTTGCAAGCACAATTCTGAGCTTTCTAGTATCACAGAAGACAGCCTTAAAATACAAATCCTCTGCTTCCTCTGCTTTAATAACACTGACATAGTAAATGCATATAATCAAAAGCCAATTTGCTGTAATACTACACCCGTTGAACGAATTGCTGGCTGCAAGTTCATCATGAGACAAGATTATTCCACTGATGATTATTCCAATGCTGATGATACGAGTTTCAATTTGGCAAATAAGGGTAGATCAGATTATACTGCAGCAAGTGCAGTTCACCCATTTCCCACAGGGAAGCTCAATAAGAGTTGCACATAGATCAATATTGGAGGTAGACAGTGAAGGCCAGAGCTCAGGGACAGGGGAAGGTTTATAGAGGCAAAAGAACCTGCCAATCACAGCTCCACAACAACCCATGAACCTGTGACGCATCTTTGAAACAAAACAAAAGGCAATCTTAAATTCAGTTGTCTGTTTTAAACCTCAAGGTCAATTGCTAGTCAAGTGCAGGTTTTTGGACCTGTGTTGAATGTTCCAGATAAAGTTAGTAATGAAACCTTTGACAATCTAATTAAGAACAGATGTCATGGATCTAAATAAATTCTCAACTTTAATAAATTATGACTGATAGGACTTTATTGTTATTGTTGTACAAGTACAATGAGTTTCAGTTTGCATCTCTCATTGTTATATGAATAGAGAATATGTATATAATAGAAAATAATATAATACTGTACATAACAGGAAGAGTTGTGCATTATACACTTTGTGCATGTTGTAAAGGCAGCATGGATCCATCCATCCATTTTCCATACCATTTATCCTACACAGCGTCACACGGGAGCCTGGCGCCCATCCCAAGGTACTTGGGCACAAGGCAGGGGACACCTTGGATGGGGTGCCAACCGATCGCAGGACACAATCACAGACATTCATACACTACAGACAATTTGTAAATGCCAATCAGCCTCCAACGCATGTCTTTGGACTGGGGGAGGAAACTGGAGTACCTGGAAGAAACCTCCAAAGCCCAGGGAGAACATGCAAACTCTGCGCACATAGGGCAGATGCGAGATTCGAACCCCCAACCCTGGAATGCGCTAACCACTAAGCTACCATGCTCCCGGCAGCATGAATCATTAGTGCAAATAATACTATAGTGACAGTACAGTCAGAGGCGATCCACTGATGCCAGGGTATGTAATATGAAAAACTTATGTATGTAGTATGTAGAGGTAGCAGGATGGCATGAATGGTTTTATGTATTTATTTTATAAATACATAAAAATCTTACTAACAATATTATAATGATATACTGCTAGTACTCTGTAGTACCAGTGCATAATGTTTGAAATGTTCTCTACACTACTCAGGTAAAATAAAATAAAAAATAAAAAGTGGTTCAAAAGTAGCGCAGTGGTTAGGACATTTGACAACTGATTGCAAGGTCATGAGTTCAAATCCCAGCGCTGCCAAGCTGCCCCTGAGCAAGGCCCTTATCTCATATTTGTATAAATTAGATAAATGTAAGTTGCTGTGGATAAAGGCAAATCTGCCAAATGCCATAAATATAAATAAATCCTGAGGATGTGAGTGAAATGCACGATGTTCCTAAAGGAATGTAATTATTTGTGTAGGCGTGCAGAACCAAACTGAGTAACACACATGGGAACATAATGTCCAGTGATTACACTGTACACAACAACACTCATTCCTAGTATTGTTGACTCTGTTTTGCTGTTTTGCGTTGAACAACATATTTCACATTAATATTAACTGCGCATTTCACTGATCTAGAATACAGTGCATCAGGACACAGCACGCTTACATGCATGAATCTTTTATCCATTAAATATTACAGCATGTGTTGTGGTATGTCTGAGGTTCATGTGTGTGCCAGAGGAGACATTTTATCCTGCTGGAATAAACATGTCAATGGTATTGATCGGTTTCTGCGCAACACATGGTGCAGAGTGAACTGTAGACAATGCAGATCACTATATTCCACCTACTACAGTCTCGGATGATTTTTTCTGTTTAAATGCATTATTATCATAGCTCACCTGGGATGCTTATTCCTTAGCGACGGTTTCCAGCTCTGCAGCGATGCAGTGACCGACTCATCCACTCTCGGGGGCGCAGGTAACACCACCGGTGTTTTGATGTGTCTAATCTGCGTGCAGTCCAATGTTGCAGTGTAACCGGATTCTGCAAAGCACAGGAGAACCCACTGGCATCCTTCACATCCAAGTGTGCATTATACAGAGAAGTGTATCAGGATAAATTATCCAGAGACTTCCGCCAAGACAGAGGCGCGTCTCTGCTCAGCATCTACCGTTTCGCAGTGCACCCGGGGTGGGTTAGTTACCAACCCAATGCCCTTGTTTTCTGCAGTCGGAGGGGGTGGGGCTTTGCGGCTCACGCTTAACGGACGCTCAGGATGTCGAATTACTGACCGAGTGGCGGGAGAAAGTAGCCAATGAGACGGGCCTGTATTCTGTTGCTACGGTTGTCAGCCAATAGGAAGCAGCACGAGACTGTCTCAGCCCCTTATCTAGGGACCGGTACATGATAGCACTGGTGTAGAAAGCTGTGCTGAGGCACCAAACATCACAATGTGTGATGTTCATTAAAAAAAACTATATTGGCTAAATCGCTGTGTAATTGTTTAAAATTAATGTGTGTGTGTGTGTGTGTGTGTGTGTGTGTGTGTGTGTGTGTGTGTGTGTGTTAATATTAATATATTGTGTTGTTTAAAATGAATACTTTGTGAATGTGTTGTGTTTAAAAAAAAAATGGAACATGTTCTTAATATGAATATGTTGTGTTAAAATTAATATTTTGTGTTGTTTAAAATGAATATTTTGTGAATGTGTTGTGTTTTTTTAAAAAAAAGAAAAAAAGGAATATGTTGTTAAAATGAATATGTTTACTATGGATATGTTGTGTTAATATGAATATGTTGTGTTAAAATGAATACGTTGTTTACTATGAATATGTTGTTTACTATGAATATGTTGTGTTAAAAT
>JANDJT010000103.1:15692117-15702163 GCA_024331685.1 Stegophilus panzeri
GAAAAAAAAAAAAAAAAAAAAAAAAAAAAAAAAAAGCTAACAAAAAAAGTGAAGAGTGACGCACAGGGCAGTGCGTAAAGAAGTCATCGAGCTCCTATTGCTCGGATACCTCCAGCTGTCAGATAAGGTTATGTTATGTTGGTGTTTGCTGTCAAATTGTAGCAGGATGTCTGGATTTTACTGGCTTATTGACAGCACATTTTACACAGTACTGAAATATATACAGTGTCGAATTAACACCTGCAGTGTTGAATGAACACTTACAACTCTTCTAACCTGATGTGTGCTCATCTGTGACCACCTGGACCTATGTACACACTATAGGTGTTCATTTTGCTCTGTCCCCTAATTGATGTAATACTTCCTCTGACGTAGACATAGGTCTATTTCAGACATATTTTGGCATTTTTAAAATGAATTCTACACTCAATACATATGTACATTAAGATGTTATTTCCAAACCAGTTAGAGAGGTACACTCAAAAAAAAAATCGATTTTGTGCCTCCTGTTTGGTTTAATTACTTAGAATGAACTAAAGTAACACGATTTTTGAACATTTTGTCACAACATTCATTTCACTGTTCAGTCCAGCTAATATATTTAAAACTGAAGTTTACTTTATTCATTTGTATGAAAACTACATGAATCATTTTTGTTATAACTATCTTGGCAGTGGATCTGTAGTTCCCAGCATGCTTAAATTTATGGATACCTTTAGGGATTATGCGTTATTTTATGTTTTTTAGTAAAGGGAAAGACATGATAGTGTTTAATGTTCAGTTATGTTGGACATTTGAAGCAGTGTAATGTTTTTAAATTTTGTGGTTACCATTGTGCTGAAGAGTGGAGCTTGTGCTTATAGGCTTGTGGCCACTCAGTGATCTATACTAATGTCTGACATCAGTTTTTTCTTATTTATTCATCATACGTTGTATATAATGATGAATGAAATGCTCGTTTACACATAAGAAAATGAATTAAACCTCAGTAAATTCATACAAATATTAAGTTGGTCCCACATAAGAAAATGTAGTTTGACAAATGTAACAAAGTTAATTAAATACTAGAGTAAGTTAATTTGACCTAAACCACCCAAATTGTGTTGACCCAACTAAACTGATTTATTTGGAATGAACTAAATTAAATTATGTAAAAATGTCTCCAATTAAATTAAGTAAGAGTAATGAATTCATTTTTTGAGTGTACGTATAGAGCTCTACATCCTCAGACAAAAAGGTACCAGATAAAGGTATTTGTTTCCCTTTATTATTTATCTTTTACCTAGAAAAGTGCAAATACAGTACAGTAGTGTACCTTTAAAGCTTTTAAGGTAATTAAAATCTAACCTTAAATCTTTTTTTTTTTAAAGGTACCCTAGATCCACATTTGCTGGTGAAATATATATATTAAAGGTACAAAAGATAACCATACCAAGGAAAGGTAGTCCCCATTTTTTTGAGCATGTAATGATTTACAAGACATCCTTACAAGCATCCTTAATGGTTGATCCTAATGAAAGAGCTCTGTTAAAGTTCTTCTTCTAAAAAAATCCCCCACAAAACCCTAAATTAATGTGATTAAGATGATCTTTGTTAGTTCTATATGTTAAATGTGTTATATTTTTAATATGCAAAAAGTTAGCATTTTTTGTATATACGTATAATAAAAAACAACACCGATAACACTATGTGCATATGTGTTTTTTAATGTGTTAATAACTCCTACAGTGTTTGACAATGTTATGCTAGGTGGTGACTTACAAGAACCAAAAATAATCCGAAAACGAGGCGCTCATTAAAATCACAATTAGGTTTAGGTTTGGTAAGAAAAAAATTATGTACTATCCTTTCTACATTACAACATTCATGTTTGGAAATAATTGCAGGAAATAATATATATTACATCAATAGAGAATTACAATGTAATAGGCATTTATTATATTTGCGTACAAGGTCATGTGTGTCCAGCTGGACTTTATGTACACACCGTATGTGTTAGAAGTGCTCTTCATTCACCGGTTAATGTGCATCACAATTTAAGATTAATAAGTACAGTCATGTCAAAATTATTTAACTTAGAC
Source organism: Stegophilus panzeri (assembly GCA_024331685.1). Taxonomy (NCBI): domain Eukaryota; kingdom Metazoa; phylum Chordata; class Actinopteri; order Siluriformes; family Trichomycteridae; genus Stegophilus; species Stegophilus panzeri. The sequence continues at coordinate 15,694,199 of JANDJT010000103.1, forward strand.
TCAGTTTATAAGAATATTAGATTATTGCTCATGACTGTCAGTATCTAATGCCGTAGCATACGTACTGTATACTCATATGACCCAGGCTTTCAGCTTTCACCTGACACAGGCTGTTGATATGTTCGTATGTCAGAATTCTTTTCGCTGAGTGTTTCTCAACACAGGCTATAGGCTTAATTGCAGTGAGGCTTGATTGCTGTCAGCTCAAATGGGAGATCTCTAATGTTTTTGCTAATAGCGCAAAGCCCGCACAATTATCGAACTGGACCCTTCACGCTGTCTGATTCATTCGTATTCCTGTATCCCATCAGACATCTAGCACTTCATTTTAAAGCTAACTGTAATCAACAAGATAATGCCCCCTTAATTTCTAAACTTGATGGCTTAATTTGATGTACGGTTGACCGCAACGGATGTCACTTGTCACCCATAAGAGTCATCCTCTCAGCCTGCCCACAGCGTTTTCTGTAGATAATATCCACTCAACTGTATAGGCCGATAATGTATTGTTTGACAGCTGAGAAAGTCTGTTCTTTTTCCTCAGAAAGCAATCTCACTGAGCCGTGGAGCGTCTACCATTAATCGCTGGAAAGTAGTTTTAACCGCATGAATTAATAATGTGGCATCAGAGGAGAGAAAAACTGGCTGCCCATTATCGTAAACACACCTTTAATATTTGATGATTTGATTTTTTTAAAAGTGAGGATAAGCAGAGGTCAATCACAGGACTGTGCAGTAACAGGAAAAAACGTGACAGGAACTCGACATGGCCATTGAAGACAAATGCATTTTTGAGAAACAGGAGCTCTGAAGTGTTTGTAGACATGTCTAGGTGATAAATACTCTTTACTGTAGGGTTTCTACTTGTAGTCAGGTACAGAGGTGTAATTTATTGTTGCCTGGTTTTCCAAAAGGCTGAGTGCAAAAATGGCGATAAGAAATAATAAAGGTTCAGGCTGATTTTCTTAATTTGAGCATATAAGCAAATTAAACAATTACCACCAAATGATGGTGTTTGTGCTACAATGCTGTTGATAATGTGTATTGCATGCTTTCATGAAAAGCATTAAAACATTATGCTAATTTTACATTTCTTGTAATGCAGTGAGGTAACAGAACACTATCAGACTGATAATAGTTGATGTGTTTGTAAATTTTAGTAAAACAAATACGATGGACATTTAAGGCTTTATTTGTGATTTAATATTAAATGGTAATCTTGTATAAATACAGTTTCTTACTCAGATCGCAGGCTTACAGTGCTACGCAATGTCAAAACTAATGAAGATTGATCCAACGCCATGGATGTATAGGGTGGACATTAGAGTAAGTGTTTTTAAACACAACAGTTGATGTGGCTTTCCCTTTTCAAAAGGCATCAATTATTCCTGAGCCAGTTTGCTGTACCACAGATCAAACCCGACAGTTAAGGCAAACCCATGAGTGTCATAATTGAAAACCACAGCTTTTTGTAGTCATATTTCTGAACTAGAACCAGGTTATGAAAACCATCACAGCTCGTTAAATAAGCTACTGCTGTCTGGCTGTTACATAATAATATAATATTGTTATTATAGTGGACCCTCATTAATTGTACCTAAATGTGATCTACAGAACACACTATATATTTTGATAGAGTGCTGACCTGGATCTGTGGTTCTAAGCTTGGCTGTGATTACTAATTGGAAAAGACTGGCAGAGAAAATTCGTAAATAGGTGTGGATCAGGTTATATTTCAAATCAACTACAAGAATTCAATGAAGAGCATTTTGATTTCAATTAGAACAGCTAAAAGTGAATAAAGTGAATAAAGCTAAAAGTGAAACTGAATAGCTAAATTAAACATCTCACCAGCCAGCCTTCTAGCATTTGCTGGTACATTTTGTTAACAAACATGCAATACTTTCACAGAAAGAAGCATATTGACAGACCTTGACATTGTAGACGACCAACCGTGTAGACCTTTTCCCATAGCCTGCTGGCAAACATGCAAGTTTGTCCAAAAAAATCTCTGTAATAAGTTTTAGAGAGAGAATTTAAGGAACTTATGATTGTATGATTAGGTATGCTCATGCTACTGTCTGTTAAAAAATAGTGCACATACACAGAAATAACATAAGCAGTCAGACTGCAACCTTCAAGGTTCTGAAGCTTGTAGCCAGAAAAGTGTGCAAAAGATATCTGAGGCTGACAGGGCATGCATCTTGGATTGGACCTGATAAGAATTTCATTCTTCTCTGGTTAGCCAGATTTAAATTGCACATCAGCTAATAACCCAAACTTCTTATTATGTTCCTCATTTATTCCTCAGCTGTTTTATAGAAAAGATTATTGCCACCTTTAAAAAAAATATTGACTTCCCTTGAGGTGGGGGTTTGGTTTGGCTTAGAGAGGCAAATTAATGTACGCTTGTATAACATTTGGATAAAATATATAACCGGATAAAATATGAAGTGATTTAAACTATCAAATTGAAATGTTTTAAAGTTGTCTTGAGGGGATTTACTGTAAACTTGCATTTGTATGTGGATAATCTCTATCCGGATATAATCCTGATGATCAAGATGCATGAAACAACCAGGTGTAAACTGATGTGTTCTCCATGTGAAATTTTACTAAGAAGATTCTCTAACAGTAGATCTGTGATTAAAGAAAATGAGGTTCTGCTTACATCATCAGTCAGCATGATTCAGGCGAGCCTGAGGAAGTAAGGATATTTTTTCCGGTCAATTAGCGTATGTGTTTATGGCCATTGCCACTACCTTATTTTTGCACCATCCAGTGCCATCCTCCTGTTGATGGCTTATAGACAAGTGTTGTAGACGAGCACTCACATTCTGAGTCATTGCCAAAACTTTGTCGTCGTCTGTCTTTGGTTACAGAGTTGCTAAATTGACTGACAGTGAGCACACCACATTATGAGCTCTAGGACCACATCTCAACTCATGACCCAAGGATTTTTGCGATTTTTGAAGGTTATAATTTCAAATCTTAAGACTGCCAAGTAACCATTATCCAGTTTTGCCCACATCTTTCTCAGAAAGCGCTCTGCATGGTTGCTGATTTTACTAGCAGGATATATGTTGTAGTGATATGTCATCGTGCTTAATGGTTTCCTGTGCTGTCAGCTGGTACTTATTTATTCTTATCTTCAGCAGACCTGCTGGTATGTGGTCACAAACAAAAAATACTACCATTACTTTATTAACTGTAGTCCATATTTCTTGCTTTACTTCAACTCAGTGACTCTAATCTGGCTAACAAGTATATTGAAGCCAATATTGGTACTTTGTTTGGCTTCATTCTAACTGGCAAAACTAGTTTCAATTCATTATGATGTCTTGCTGATTTGAATCAATGTTATGATATTATGTCAACACATGCATGTGTTCTCATGCTAGTTGCTTTCATTTATTGCTTACAATTGTGAACCTTTTTCTGATTGATCAACCCTTTTAAAAGAATGTCATGTCATGTCGAAATACAGATTTTCTATTATACCACAGTGCTGTTGATTACTTTTCACAGTCACATTAATGTGCTCGTTCTATTCATTCACTGGTACTTGTATTCTGGACACATGTAAACTAAGCCTGTAATAATAAAACGTGTAAGGAGATGTTTATTTAACATTTGTGGAAGGCTCTTTGTCATGCCAGCTCTTTGTAACAGTCAGTACTTTTTCCTCCATGAGAAAGCCTTTAGGACAGAGGACTTTTGCGCTTCCTGGCTTCTTAATTAACAAGACAAGTAGCGTTTTATGTCTTATTAACTTCAAGAGAGAAAAAAAGAAGTAATTAACTTGTTTCACAGCGGTTCTACATACCTTATATGTACAACCCCAATTCCAAAAAAGTTGGGACGCTGTGTAAAAAACCCCAGAATGCAATAATTTGCAAATGTCATAAACCCATATTTTATTCACAAAAGAACATAGAGAACATATCAAATGTTCAAAATGAGGATATGTACCATTTGAAGAAAAAAAGAAGGTAATTTGAAATTTGATGGCTGCAATACGTCTCAAAAAACATATAGCCTAACCCTAGGCTATATGTTTCCATCCAGAGTCCATCCCATCTTTACTTATGAGAGACTCTGCTTCACTAAGATACTCTTTGTATACCCAATCATGTTACTGACCTGTTGCCAATTGACCTAATTAGTTTCAAAAAAAATTTTTTTTTAAAGTTTCTTTTTACTAACACTTACTTTTCCAGCCTTTTGTTGCCACTTCCCAACTTTTTTGAGACGTGTTGCAGCCATCAAATTCAAAATTGCCTTATTTTTTTTTTCTTAAAATGGTACATTTCCTTAGTTTAAACATTTGACATGTTTTCTATGTTCTATTGTGAATAAATATGGGTTTATGAGATTTGCCAATCGTGGCATTCTGTTTTTATTTACATTTTACACATGAATTGGGGTTGTAATTACAATTTGAATAAATCAGGCGTTTGGTTCATTAAAGAAAAAAAATTTAACTGTCTGCAAATTGTTGTGGTATAAGAGGATAAAACATCTTTGGGGTGTGCTGTTATTGGAACATAATCAATTTCAGGGTTGTAACATCGTTACACTACCTCATCACTGGTTATTTCTCAAAGTGTTATAATCATTACTTAATATGTATCCACTATGATAGAAACCTGTTGAAAGGCTGTTCAGACCTTTAAAAGTTTATGTTTAATTTAAACACTATGGAAACACACCTAGAGTGAAGAATGAACTCTTTCAGAGTTCATTTGTTTCCAGTTGGACATGAATAAATGCTGTAGATGTTAATTCAACACTGTGGATTTTACTGTGTAATATTGCATATTTAACCATATTTGATGCAAGTTGAGTCACCAATGGCATGGGCCACTTGAAGTAAGCACAGTTGTATTCCATCAGAGCTTACCAGTAGATTTATTTTAACAGTATGTTATAGTCAAAGCTGGTTGGCAGACAATGAGCGCTGAATGTTTGAATTAGGAAGTAAAAATGACAGGAGGACTATTGTCCTCCACTTCACTGAAACGTTTCAGACGTTTCTGAGGGAACGCTTCTGCAGTTTAACCCAAGCTTATTAAATTCACCATGTAAAAATGTTCTGGTCAAATGAGTGTTTTGTGGGAAATGGTGGGATTAGCAGCCATCCAGCTGCTGCCATCTGGATGGCAATGCTTCAGAGCCAAGAAAGCTCTTGAAAAGCCAGATGTACCTTGTTCTTCTCACCTTCACTTTTACACACACTGAAAAGATAAAAAGACGTGGCCGTTAGACACAAGACTCGTCTGATTTGTGTCCATTTCTACATTGTTTTGCAGGTCCTCTACACAGGACAGTTTCTAGTCCTGTATTTGAATTGATTAGTTTTGCACTTTTCTGTTGATGAAATGACAAAAATAAGTTACAGCTCTCACTTTAGTCCTCTGAGTGCCCATTAATAACTAAAGAACAATGATACGCTGTATAAATTCACAATGCAGTTTAAATACTCCATTAAACTGTACTGTCTCGGTGTGTGAAAAGGCATTATATTATTTATATACTCAGCAAAAAAAGCAACATCCTCTCACATTCAACTGCTTTCATTTCCAGCAAATTTCTTAATATGTGTAAATATTTGTATTAACGTAAAAAGATTCAACAGCTGATATATAAACTGAACATGTTTCACAGACATTTGATGAACAGAAATGGAATAATGAGTCCCTGAACAAAGGGGGAGTTGATATCAAAAGTAACAGTCAGTATCTGGTGGCCACCAGCTGCTTTAAGTACTACAGTGCATCTCATCCTCATGGACTGCACCAGATTTGTCAGTTCTTGCTATGAGATGTTTCCCCACTCTTCCACCAAGGCATTTGCAAGTTCTCGATCACGTCTGGGGGTGGGGGTGGGGGGGGACATGGTTACATGTCATTTTCCACTGCAGGGACGAACAGTTGTCCTTCCTGTAGCACTGTCTTAGGCGTCTTACATTACAGACATTGCAGTTTATTTCTCTAGCCACATCTGCAGTCCTCATGCGTCCCTGCAGCAGGCCTATGGCATGTTCACGCAGGTGAGCAGGAACCCTAGACATCTTTCTTCTGGTGCTTTTCAGAGTCAGTAGAAAGGTCTCTTTAGTGTCCTCAGTTATTGTAACTGTGACCTTAATTGCCTACCACCTGTTTAAACCCTTTCCAATAAAGATCTGTAAAGCTTATTTGGATTTTACAAAATGATCTTTATCTTAAATTGTCATTATCTTAAATTATCATTAATGCGACGTAAATGCTTAGACACCTACCGTAACCCACAAAACTGTTTGGAGCTAGGCCTGGTAGTTTTCCACACTCATCAGCAAGTCTTTTATATACTCATATAAGTATCCAGAAGCTTTTTCTCATTAATATATATTAATAATATTTTAATATTTAAAACAGTTTGTAGGATTGGAGTGTGCATATACAGTATACACTGACCAGTCACTTTAATAGGAACATCTGTACACCTGCTCATTCATTTAAATATCCAATCATATGGAAGGAGTGCAATGTGTAAAATCATGCAGATACAGGACAAGAGTTTCAGTTAATGTTCAGATCAATCATTAACTGGGGGGAAATATGATCTCAGTGACTTTGAGTGTTGTTGGTGCTAGATTTGAGTATTTCAGAAACTGTTGATCTCCTGAGGTTTTCACGCACAGCAGTCTCTAGATTTTTCACAGAATGGTGCAGGGGAAAAACATCCAGTGAGTGCAAACACCTTCTTGGTGAAATAGGTCAAAGGAGGATGGCCAGAATGTTTGAGCTGACACGAAGGCTACGATAACTCAAATAACCACTCTTTACAACCGTGGTGAGCAGAAAAGCATCTCAGAATGCTCTCAGAAAGTTTTTGACCAGATTTTGATGTTTGTGGGGTTTTTTTTGCTTATAACGTACTGTACTGTACTGTATTTCACCAAAACAATGTGGAATTTTTTTAATTTACTCTTTAATTTACTTTCCATGACCTGGGCCTATTTTTATATGCTTTTTTAAATTGAATGGTTTATGTTTTTTAGGCTGCAAAGATGTAGGATAAGCAGCCACTTGAACAAACAGGCTGGTAAAAAACAGACAGTTTTGCATAATAAGTCTGAATCTTGCTAGCTGAGTAGGATTTCCTCACACACTGAATATCACGATTGGATCAAATTGTTCGGTAGCTAGGTGCCGTAGTGAAACTGTGTCATAATTCAGTTTATAATCAGAGACCGCCTGTCAAAATATCCATGACGCTCCTGTGACACAGTCGGAATGAAATTCCTAAAATGCACCTTTTTTTTATTTTATTTTACTTTTCACTTTTGGGTGTAATCAGACTTTAAAATGCTACAACTTTACTTGTGGTTGAGATAGATGCAAAAAAGAAACATATTTCAATACATAGTAGAAATTATCAACATTTCACCATGTAAAAGTTTTCCCAGGCTGCTGGACAAATCTTTAAAGCAGTTTCACATTTCTGCATAAAATGTCTCTCTCTCTTTTCATTTCGGCTTTTCCCATGTTCAGGGGTTGCCACAGCGAATCAATTTTCTCCATATGTCTCTGTCGTGGGTGTCTTCCAGCGACATCCTGGCCTCTTTTAAGTCGATGCTTATTTGGGCCATGTAGTTCCGTAGCGGTCTTCCCCACTTCCGTTTTCCTGGGGTTTTCATTCCGAGCATTCTTCGTGTGACATGGTCTACCCCTCTTCTATTTACGTGCCCAAACCATCTCAGTCGCTCTTCTCTTGCTTTGTCCATGAAGGGCGCGACTTGGGCCATTTTCCTGATTTGCTCATTTGGGATTTTGTTTAGCCTAGTGTGGCCTAACGAAAATCTGAGCATTCGCATCTCTGCAACTTCCAGAGCAGCAGTATGTCCTTTTGTGGTTGCCACTGTTTCCAGACCATACAGCATGGCTGGTCGCACCACTTTGTTGTAGATGGTTCCTTTCATTT
>JANDJT010000103.1:15702263-15718882 GCA_024331685.1 Stegophilus panzeri
ATCTTCCCATCTTTGTTGGATCTCAACAGTCTTTGTCAGTACCTTTCCGTCTTCATCTTTGATTGCGCGCACCATCTAAACGTCTTTCCCACTACGGTTTCGTTGGCGTGCTAAACGATACAGTTCCCGTTCCCCTCCTTCATCTTCTATTCGTCTGTACAGTTCATCATAGGCTTCTTGCTTCGCCTTTGCCACGGCTTTCTTTGCTTCTTTGTTGGCTTTCTTGTACTCTTCTGAAATTCTTTCATCTTTGGCTGTTTCCCATAGTTTTTTCGTTTCTTTCTTCCGCTGTATGCTGGTTTGTACTTCTGGGTTCCACCACCACGTTTCCTAATTTTCTCTTCTCAGCCCTTTGGAGTAACCCAGGACGTTTACTGCTGCTAGCCTAATCATGTTGGCGGTAGTAGTCCAGTTCGACGGCAGGGTGCTTTCTCCTCCGTTTGCTCGCATTACCTCCGCTCTAAAGTTACTCATCCCCTCCTCCGTTTTGAGCTTCCACCATTTTGTCTGTGGTTGTCGTCTGGGTTCCTTGCTTTTCTGGCATCTAATGGTTGTGCAGCATACTACTGGTCTGTGTTGCCGTGCCACGTTGTCTCTGGCTATTACCTTACAGTCTCTAGTCTCTCTCAAATCTCTCCGCGTGCAGAGGATGTAATCTACTTGGGAGCGTTTCTCTCCACTGCAGTAGGTAACACGTTGTTTCTCTTCTTTGAAGAAGAACATGTTAAGCACTGCGAGCTCCATGCTTTTTGCGAAATCTGTGATTATCTGACCTTCATCATTTCTTATCTTCAGCCCATGTCGACCAAGGACCTGCTCATCCCCTAAGTTCCCTTCACCCACATGACCGTTAAGGTCGCCTCCTAAGAATAGTCTTTCCGCTTTCGGAATTTCTTCTACTAGGGGTTCTAGCTCGCTCCAAAAACTCTCCTTCTCTGCTTTGCTGCATCCGACTTGTGGGGCGTACGCGCTAACTATGTTTACTAACGTGTCTTCTACTTGGAGTTTAAGTCTCATTGCTCTGTCTGATACTCGCTTCACCTCTACGACTTGATCTATGTGCTTCTCAGCCAAGATGATGCCCACTCCATTTCTTTTCCCATCCGATCCATGGTAAAAGAGTTTGTAGCCTCCGCCTATTCCTTTCGCTTTGTTGCCTTTCCACTTAGTCTGTTGTACGCAGAGAATGTCAATTTTGCGCTTCTCTACCATGTCGGCCAATTCTCTCCCCTTGCCCATCATTGTGCCAACGTTGAGGGACCTGACCTTCAGTTCTGCGTAGTGGGTCCTATAGCGTTCGCGCTTCAGCTTGATGCGTTTCCCTCCTCTGTCGCTGCATTTGCGTGTTGTCTGTGAAGCTTCTTTCTTCTTTCTTCGTCCAGCAGTAGCACATTTTCCGTCGGCACCCTGTTCGGCAACAGTGCCGATGTCGGTCGTTGTTATCCTGGGCCTCGACCGATCCGGTATGGAGTTTTTAAGGATGATTCACATGTTGTTTTGGCTAGGGTTTTTTTTTTTAATGCTGGATGCCCTTCCTGACGCAACCCTCCCCATTTATCCGGGCTTGGGACCGGCACTGGTCCTATGCACGCACGGATCCAGTGGCTGGGTTCTGCATAAAATGTAAACGTCTAAAATTATCTTCATAAATTTGGCATTTTTACACCTGGACTTGGGACTTTCACAATGACACAATGTCCAAAATTCTTTCCAAGCAAACACTCTTTGCACTGTTCCATTCACACGCTAGACAGTAACATTTGGACATCTGCCTTACGTGTCTCTGTGTCTCTGTGTTAAATCTGTGCAAAGTGTTTACCCAGTACATCTTATGCTCTCATAGCTTCTTGCTCTGTACAGACAGGTGACAAATGAACAGATAAACCCATGTAAAGTGTCTTAATATAGTGTTGAGCCAGCACAAGCTGCCAGAAAAGCTTCAGTGCAGCTTAGCACCGATTTTAGAAGTCTGTGAAAGTTTACTAGTTGGATGAACAATATTTTTCCAAACGGAATTGCCTCATTTGATGTTTTGATGATGGTGGACGAAAGCTCTGTCTAACACTTCGCTCCGAAATCTCCATTATGTGTTCGATTGGGTTGCGATCTGGTGATCTTGAAGGTCTGAAATCATTTAAATGCTCATGCTCATTGATTTGTAGTGGACTCAAACCATACCAACAAAATACTACAGCATAACAAAGCCACTGTTATTTCCATTTATTTGTCACCCATCTGTATGCATTGCATTTACAGGCCACTGTATGTGAGGCTTTTTAACCTATGTCTGGTTTTGTTTGTCCCATCTCTCTGTAGCATGCTTCTTCAGGTACAACTGGCTCTCCTTCGTCTACCTCATCTACCTCCTCCTCATCCCGCTGTTCCCCGAGCCCTCCAGCACAACCATGCAGAGTAAGAGCTACTCTAATTCATGACCACTGTCACAAAATCCAATGCTGGGATGAAATCCATCTCAACCCTGCTACCAAGTGGCCTGTGAAAAGAAACCAATAGGTTTAAACACACTAATGATATTGAGGTTGTATATAAAGAAAAGTCATTTGTCTGCCTTTAATGCAGCTGAATATAGGACTTGAAAGCAGGATTTATTGTTTAGAGTGCTTACAAGAGAATATACCTAACAGACAAGATTATATTGTTTATACCACTGTTAAATGTTTGAAACTGATTTGGTCAGAAGGTTGATTAAGTAAGGAATTACACATGGCAGACGGTGCTGTTACTGTATATGAAAATAATGCATTTTATGGGGGGACTAATGCCACACATTTTAACGGTTTATAGTTAGATTTAATGTTGTTGAACATCCATTTACTTACATTTATGGCATTTGGCAGACACCCTTATCCAGAGTGTCTTACAGAAGTGATAGGACATTTCATTCTACATTTATACAACTGAGCAGTTGAGGGTTAAGGGCCTTGTTCAAGGGCCCAGCAGTGGCAACTTGGCAGTGATGGGAATTGAACACATGACCTTCTGATCAGTAGTCCAATGCCCTAACCAGTGAGCAAGAGACAAGTTAGTTCCTGTTCTCACCTACATTATAGCTGCAATAAACAGTAGTTCTCTCATTAGTATCTCTCGCTCTCGCTCTCTGAAAAAAGCTTGTAATTTTACAGAGAAAACAGAGAGTGTATAAGCTCCTCTGTCCTGAAGACTCCTGCTGATAAAATTTGCGAAGTACCGTGACTGTTACAAAGTGCTTACAACCGAGAAGCCTTCCATACAGGTTCAATGTCTCCTAAAAAAAAACATCACCACTTCAAAGATTATAGGTTTGACATTTTTTAAAACCATTTACACTGCAGAAAAATGTCATCTTAGTAAGTGAAAATATCTTGAATATAGTCACATTTATGTAGTATTTCTTATTATAAGATTACAGTAAACAAAATGTAAGCTTATTAAACCTATTTCTGGACATTATTCAATTCATATTCTATTGGCAGATAATTTGGTTCTTTCTAGAAATAAATGCTTAAAATAAGCAAAATTATCTGCCAACAGAACAAGACTGTTTCAAGCTTGAAATGAGTACAAATGGCTTGAAATAGGTTTAATAATCTTATTTTTGGTTTATTGTAATCTTATAACAGGAAATACTAGATAGATTTGAATATATTCAAGGTATTTCCACTTGATAGGATGTATTGTTATTTTGCAGTGTATTATTAGCCTTATATTATGTTGAGCTTCTGTCGTCCAAGTCGCTGTGTACGAGCTGTTACTATAGAAACTATAACATATTAGAACGAGAGCATTAATATTAACCTATCGTTCATGTTTCAGCTGGAACGACCTGTGCTGTATATAGTATCAACTCATTCACAGGGACTTGTATAGCAGACGCTCCACATCATTTGAACCTAATACTATGTAAATTAAAAACATGTTGTCGTGAGTTATTCCTTATTTAAATGTAACATGATATGTATTTACTCTTGGCCTTTCACAAATTTCTGATCTGCTTCTTTTTGCCATTATGTGCTTCCTATTCAACTCTGTCACTGTATTTGTAGATACTCATACCTACCAGAAAATACTTTTTAGGCTTACATTCAAGAGACATTCATGATCAGACTTTGAACACGTCATTTAAGCAAACATTCTCTTTTATATTACAGAGGAATTAAATATAGAGTAGATATATTATAGCAGCTAGAGCCTTCAGCCATGGAGGAATGTGTGTCATGCTGAAAGACTCAGTCCTCTGATGGGTCAGAGGAAGGGCAGGGACATCACTGCATTGGCTCTCAGAGCTTCAGACGAGAGAAGGAGGATAGCAGGTTCTAAAGTGGACCACTTACACCCTCATCAATAGTTAAAGAGACCTGCCTTTATTGTAAAGGAAATTTTCCTGCATGGTGTTTCATCTTATCAAGTCTGGTATAGTTGTATAACACAGTACCTACTGACATCAGATAAATGAATAGATATAGATATGTAGACAGACACACGGACAGATAGACATTATTGATTTCTTCTGGGAAAATGTGAGAAAATTGATTATCAATATTAGAACCAGGATTTGTTATTGTGTTCCCACGCATTGCTTTTTCATTAAGGCTTCTTCTAGGCTTCAGTAGGTTATGTAGATCCAGTATGTAGGTTTCTGTAAATCAAAAATCTATGAAAACACATACATGCATTTATTTTACTCCATCGTGTTTACTTTGCACTCGGACGAGACTCGTTGTGTCTCGTATTGAATGACAGCACTCATACCAGGAACAAGTGCTCAATTCTTCTCTGTTCCAAGTTATATTCTGTAAATGTTGAATGAGTAATGAGTTCTGAGTCATGTGTCGCTAATGGCGCTCTTGGCCCTATTAGCGGACCTGCGTTGGTTTGTGTTTATTGGTGACAGACTCAAACTGTCGTCTGTTTGAAGATGCTGGGAACGCTACAATGACTGGGTTTCACTTTTTTGAACCGTACTGAAGGCCAAGCCTGGACAGAATGAGGACATATTCAAGGAAAAGGTTTTTGGCATGTAGTCTAAAATTATATCAAACAGCAGAGCACAAAACATGCAGTATACAGTCAGGAACACCTGCACATTCGTGCAGTTATCTAATCAGCCAATCATGTGGCATCATTTTCGCATCATTGTGTATAATCTCTGTGACAGTTTCTGTGAGACTGTGTGTGGAAATCCCAGGAGATCAGTAGTTTCTGAAATACTCAAACCACCCCATCAGATAGCAACAACCATGCCACAATCAAAGTTCCAGAGATCAGACTTTTTCTTCATTCTGATGTTTGATGGGAATATTATCTGAAGCTCCTAACCTGTATCTGCATGATTTTATGCATTGTGCTGCTGCTACATGATTGGCTGATTGGATAACTACAAACGTAGATGTACAGGTGTTCCTAATAAAGTGACCGGTGAGTGTATGTCGATATAGGAAATACAAGGCTACAGGTAATAAATTAAATTATAACATTACATATTATGTATCTCGCTCTGATATTTTAAATATTTGGGTACTCAGGCCTCATAAGTTTAAAGGCCTACCATTTTAATGCTTTCATAAAAAGAATTATGTATTTACAGTTTTTATAACTCGTTCAGGGCCGTTCAAAAGTCATGTCAATATTAACACGGGGAAAGTTACACATAATGAAATTGGGGTTATGTAGCAGCGTAAGTAGACTTTCTGGGCTCCTCATTCAAATTATGTAAATTACCTGCGTAAAGTTCATGCCTAGTAGGGTTGCCAGATCTTGATTAGTAGTGTCTGATATGGGGTTTTCAATAGCATGTAGACCCCTGCTTTTAAAGACAAATACTTGTCTTTAATTCCAACAGAATTGGGGAAATGCAGATAGAAAATGCAAAAAAGCAAGCAACAGCCAAAAAAAAGGCTAATATGATGATATATGAATTAGAATATGGAAAACATTGAAATAAACATCTAATAGGAGTCTAGAATATTGCCAATATATTTCTGCATGAATAGTCCTAACTGTAATAATCACCACAGATCTGGTCTAGTTTGACTAATTTGGATTCCACCCTCATTATTCCTATTATTTCGCTTTTTAGATACTAAATCGTAGATGTAAGCTATTTTATCACGCATTTTATTCACTATTTTGAGTTGTTCTGTTAACTTGATGTGCTCTTCTTTTAGGAAAGCATGTTTTAAGGATAAGCTGACTGAAAACTCATTTGCTACACTTACAGCTCACTTTAAGTTACTTCATAACTTTATCCATAAAAAAATTCAGTCCTTGAGATAAGCAGTGTCACAGATTAAGATGCTGTCTCCTCCAATGTCCTCCATGTTAAAAAAAACAACAAAAAACCAACTAAACAAAAACAAACAACTTTTTGTGGAAAGGATAAAAGTATTAATTAATATTTATATTTCTGTATTTAATATTAGCCTCAGATGTCATTTCAGAGTATATTCACAGCCCAAAACATACAATTCAGCATGACATATTGTGGATGCATCAAACTGTAGCATAGGACAGTGATGCCAAATAGAGTTAGTTATTCTAAATAAAATGATGTGGTTACTGGTTAATGCATTTTTACGGAGCATTCAGCAGTTTTTGATATTGTCTGTGCTTTTAAAGGTTATGACAGGAGGCAGATTAGGCTGTCACATCTGTTTAATGCAGCTGAAGCCTTAGGGAAGTTCAGCAGAATAGATCCAGGACCTGAATGCTAGGCAGGGCATTGAATGAATTCAGATCTGAACGTGCAAACATACACACACACGGCACATGGGAGCATTTTGTCATCGTGCTTCCCACTGATGAACAAACACAAAAACAAAACAACTCTAATGATGTAGCCTGATCATTTGAAAAGATTATAACATAGTAGGTGAAAAGATCATGAAATTACTAACTGCCCTCAGAGTTCAAGCTTTTATATACAGTACACATTGGTTAATTGTTTAATAAGCCAGTTGATACTGATATATTTTTTATCTCTCTCTCTCTCTCTTGTATTATTGAATTGGTACCCTTTCTAAAATGCTTACATTTTTCTGTATGGAGGTATGGACCAACATCTTATTGTGTTTGGAAGGAACACATGTTTAAATAAATTTACACAATGTCCCTATATGTTTAAGCTCAAAAATGGTACTTATTGCATGTTATTCTTTTTTTTTTTTTAATTCCACAGAATCCTCAATTCTGATTGGTCAGATTGGTCACTTCACTTGTGTGCCATGCCACATCACACCCCCTCGGCATACATTGTTAAGTAAATCTAAATCCTAAATTTAACGACTTAGCAGACATAAAACAGTCGAAAAAAGTCTACATGTTCAACACTAAAAAACATGGCCAAGTTCCGATATTTCCCTAAACACTTGCTCCTTTGTTTTATCTGGATGGAATATGGAGCATTATGATGTGGTTGAGAGTTTTAGCAGAGAATTTGAACTGCTGCAGGCTTCTCACTCTCTCTCTCTCTCTTCCAACAGCTTAATATTAAAAAGCGTTCTCCATCCTCTCTGACTGACAGAGGCGAACTGGAGGGGAAATGAGAAAATTGTTTAGTGCGCTTGGTTTTATTAGTGAGGACGAGCACGGACAAGGCCTGAAACTGATACGCTGGTCAGAGCGGCTGCAAGGCTGCGCTCCATGCAAACAAGTGAATCTGTTGAATACAGTATTTATTACAGTCATGTGAAAAAATAAGTACACCCCATGGAAATTGTTGGCTTTTTTTGACATATTTGGACAAGCAAACATTTACTCATGTTTGAAACAGTGCCTATTAATGAAATGTTCAAATATACTTAAACAAAACTACAAGGAAAATGAGCTTTTTCGATCAATTATTCAACAGAAATATGAATAGATGTGATATGCTTCTGTGGAAAAAGTACGTACACCCTTGGCCTCAGAAGCTAGTATTGCCCCCTTTAGTAAAAATAACTTCTTGTAGGCGTTTTGCATAATTGTCCACCAGTCTCTGACATTGGCTTGCTGGTATTTATGACCACGCTTTCATGCAATATTTTTTCAGTTGCAAGATGTTTGAGGGTTTTCTTGCATGTACCGCCCATTTCGAATCCCCCCACAACATTTCAATGGGATTCAAATCCGGGCTTTGGCTAGGCCATTCTATAACCCTCCATTTCTTCTTTTTGAGCTATTCCTTGGTGGATCAGCTAGTGTGCTTAGGATCATTATCCTGTTGAAAGGTCCACTTTAGGTTCAACTTCAACTTTCAGACAGATGGCCTCACATTATCTTCAAGCACTCTTTGATATGATGCAGAATTCATAGCTGAATCAATGAATGCAAGCTGTCCAGTCCCCAAGGCAGTGAAGCAACCCCAAACCATAACATTTCCACCACCGTGCTTCACAGTTGGTATCAGGTGCTTCTCCTGAAAAGCTGTCTTCGGTCGGTGCCAAACATGTCTACTGTTACTGTGACCAAACAACTCTATCTTTGATTTGTCTGTCCAGAGCACATTATTCCAAAAGGCCTGGTCGTTGTCTATATGCTCATCGGCAAACTGTAGTCTTGCAAAGGCTTTTTCCTGGTGCACCTTCCATGCAGGTCAAATTTGTGCAGTCTCTTTCTGATTGTAGAAGCATGCACTTTGACACCAACAGTTGCAAGACTTACTAGCAGATCCTGTGATGAATTTTGGGGTTCTTGGAGACTTCTTTTTGCATCAGACGGTCTGCTCTTGGGCAGAATTTCCTGGGACGGCCAGTCCTGGAAAAATTGGCAGTTTTGTGAAATCTGCGCCACTTGTAGATGATTTTCTTTACAGTAGAATGATGTATTTTAAATTATCTGGAGATCTTTTTAAATCCCTTGCCAGACTCATAGGCATCCACAACCTTTTTTCTGAAGGCCTTACAGAACTCTTTAGATCTTGGCATGATGACACCACACACCTCAGTAACAAAGGGAACACCAGATACTACGTATGAGAAGGGTATAAATAAGACAGGTTCCACCTTCCACCTAGGTTCTAATCACTGGCACCCAATCTTAAACACCTAATCCTAATTTTATGGATTTGAAGGTGTGATAAACGTAGGGGTGTACTTACTTTTCCCATGTGGATTACTAGAAAATGTCAATTTTATGTATTATTTGTTAGAGTATATCACCTTTATTAATAGGCACTGTTTCAAAGAGGGTCAAATGTTTGCTTGGTGTACAAATGTTTTTACATGACGGTATGTAAACCTCTCTACATACGACTGACGAGTGGTAAACGTATATTTTTCCTTCTCATTGATTATTGCTGGCAGTGTGAGGTTTTATGCGATAGTAGGTTACAGTACATAGAGAAAATGTCCTTATCAGATATGTATTGGTTTTTGTATTTTTAACTCTGATGCGTACATTGGCAATTTATATTGAGCAGTGCGAGAAATTGAAGTGTTTTACAGTTTTAGCTCAGCTGTAAGGTTCTGTGCTTGTGACCTGAAGGTTATGAGTTGTAAGTCGTCTTGAGTATAAATATCTTGCTAAATTAATAAACATACAGTCATGTGAAAAAATAAGTACAACCCATGAAAATATATATATATTTTAAATATTTGAACAAGCAAACGTTTGATCCTCTTTGAAACAGTGCCTATTAATAAAGGTGATAATAAAGGTGACTCTATCAAATGACACATAAAACTGACAAAAAAACAACAACAGATCAGTCACATGGAAAAAGTAGGTACACCCCTACATTTTTCACACCTTCAAATCCATAAAATTTGATTCAAGTGTTGAATATTGGATGCCAGTGATTAGAACCTGCTTAGGGAGTGCAAGTGGAACTGTTCTTATTTATACCCCTCTCATATCTAGTGTCTGGTGTTCCCTTTGCTATTGAGGTGTGTGACGTCTTCATGCCAAGATCTAAAGAGGTCTGTATGGCCTTCAGAAAAAAAGGTTATGGATGCCTATGAGTCTGGCAAGGAAATTAAAAAGATCTCCAAATTATTTGAAATACATCATTCCACTGTAAGGAAAATCATGTAGAAATGGCACAGATTTCAAACGACTGCCAATTTGTCCAGGACTGGCCGTCCCAGCAAATTCAGCCCAAGAGCAGACTGTCTGATGCAAAAAGAAGTCTCCAAGAACCCCAAAATTTTATCATAGGATCTGCTAGTAAGTCTTACAACTGTTGGTGTCAAAGTGCATGCTTCTACAATCAGAAAGAAATTGCACAAAAATATGACCTGCATGGGAGGCGTGCCAGGAAAAAGCCTTTGCGTGACTACAGTTTGCCGATGAGCATATAGGAAAAGACCAGGCCTTTTGGAATAATGTGCTCTGGATAGACAAATCAAAGATGGAGTTGTTTGGCAACAGTAACAGCAGACATGCTTGGCACAGACCGAAGACAGCTTTTCAGGAGAAGCACCTCATACCAACTGTGAAGCACTTTGGTGGAATTGTTGTGGTTTGGGGTTGTTTCACTGCCTCAGGGACTGGACAGCTTGCTTTCATTGATTTAACTATGAATTCTGCATCATATCGAAGAGTGCTTGAAGATAATGTGAGGCCATCTGTCCAAAAGTTGAAGTTGAACTGAAAGTGGACCTTTCAACAGGATAATCCTCCTAAGCACACTAGCAAATACACCAAGGAATGGCTCAAAAAGAAGAAATCGAAGGTTATAGAATGGCCAAGTCACAGCCCGGATTTGAATCGCATTGAAATGTTGTGGGGGGATTTGAAATGGCCAGTATATGCAAGAAACCCTCAAACATCTTGCAAATGAAAGAATACTGCATGGAAGAGTGTCAAAAATTCCAGCAAGCCTGATGGACAATTATGCAAAACGCCTACAAGAAGCTTTATCACATCTATTGATATTTATGACATCTATTGCATATCACATCTATTGATATTTCTGCTGAATAAATGATTGAAAAAGCTCATTTTCCTTGTGGTTTTGTTTAAGTGTATCAACTTCATTAATAGGCACTACTTTAAAGATGATCAAATGTTTGCTTGTCCAAATATGTCAAAAAAGCCAACAATTTCCATGGGGTGTACTTATTTTTTCATGACTGTAAGTCGCACCTGATTGAAATGTTCACATTTATATGTTTTTAACAGAAAAAGAAGCATATAGATTAGGCTTATAAGCTCTAGAACAAACACCAGGAATGCTTATTCACTGTAAAATGGTGGATGCAGACGTACTGTACACAGTGGATATAACAGGGTAACAATCATTAGGCTTCAGAATAGCCGAAGGTGTACTATAAAACCCTATACGCTTGGCAGCTGTATCTATTCAAAAAGAACAAAGAAAAAAAACAAATGTCCATATTTTCATTTGAACCACATTAAGTTACATTCCATCATGATTTATAACCATAATTTCCTCACATCGACCTGATCCTACTCTTTTTATGGTTCCTACTCAGCTACAACGTGGACACTCATCCATTTACCATCGTTCAACACTTGTACCGAGTTATGTAGCCATTCTGAAGGCTTGTTGTATGGTAATTTCAAAACTTGTACACTGTTTCTCTTGTAGCGCAAATAGGATCTTATTGAAGTCCTTTGGCACTAATATGATTACAGAACTGCAATGTTATTGACACAATTCATTTATTCAGTGTTCTTCTCTGACTCCGTTATATAGTAAATACCTGAAGGGTTTTTTTGGGTGCAATATGATTTTATTTCAGTTAATCCCTGATGCTGATATGGTTGTGTTTCCTACAGGCCACACGGGGCGCTTGCTGAAGTCACTGTGTTTCACCAGTATGACCTTCCTCCTGTTCCATATCATCTACCAGATCACTGTCAACAGTCTGCTAGCCAGAAACAACATCGATCCCGGGTTCAACTGTGAGTCCAACATATTTTTCAGCATGACCCAAAAACACAGGCATACTCAAAGGATTTATAGAGTGAGCTGCATTAATTTCTAAAATATTAAAACTGCACTAGTTCAAACCTGGAGTGAACATCATCTGCTGTTGTCTTGTCAGTTCCTGACAAGATTTTGATTTGTAAGAGATGTTGGTTGCCCTTTCTATGAAGTATTTATTAAAAAAAAAAAAGTTGTAATGTTGTATGTTATAATTTTTGATAATTTGTTAAAAAAAATGCTTCTTAAAACAATCTTTTAAAACAATTTTTCATTATAAAAGTTGATGTTGCGGGCTATTTTCTTTATTCGTCACATTTAAAATGATAAACGCAAAAAAGAGACAAATTACTGTATATTTATGTCAGAGTGACATTAAACTCTCACTTCTAATTGGTCGGTGTAATATACAGTATACTTTATATCAAAGCACTCATTCTCTTATACTGTTGTTTCTATAGTAAAAAAAACAAACCACGTACACATGGACGTGTATGGCAGGCACTTCACAGCAGATTAAATTGTGTAATTATTGATATGGTGAAGTTTTTTGTCTGGAGACATTTATTTAGCAGTTTTAGAAGGAGTCCCAAGTGTCAATGCTTTGTAAAATTGAGAGATAAAGCTGTAACTTTACATTTTACAACATTGTAAAGTCTTAAGGATGGAGGACACTTTTAGTTACATGACAAGATAAATTTTTTGTTTTCTTAAATTTAGGAGAGAGAATAAAATAGATGCTGGTGAGGGAACTGCTGTTTCTAGTTGTTACAACGCAAGCTATAACAGGAACTAACTTGTCTGGTGTATGTGCCACAAAATTAAAAGTAACTATAAATGGCTAAAAAGTATAACGTAATTTTTTTTATACAAACAAAATTGTTAGTGTTATACCAAATTATTGTGGTAAGAGGAATAAAGCACCATGTGTTAAACATAAGCTTAGATGTAAGCGTGATGTAAGGAATAACACGCAACAGATCGTGCAGTTATATGAAAATAAGCCACGCCAGGGTGGTGTGATGCAGCTCAGTGCAGAGCCGAGTGCTGCTACCTCCTCGAAGTGCGTTATTTTTGTGTAAGAGTATGTTGCGTGTGATCTTGCTTATACCACGGCGATCTGGCATTACAATATTTAGTTTATTAATGAAAGAAACGTTGCACATTTTAATGGTTTAAAGTTAAGAGAGAAGTTAGGTCATGCTATCACTTACATTATAATTGCGATAAACAGTCATTCCCCATCACCATCTCGCTCTCTCTCTCTCTCTCTCTCTCTCTCTCTCTCAAAAAACTATAAATTGGCAAGTGGTAGGATTTCACTTGATTACATATGAAGGAAGACAAAATCCACTAAATCCTGCTCCCAACCCAAACCTTTCATCCAACATGATTCATGCAAATCGCTGTCTCAAGATGTCTTGTGAGCTCAAGATGTTTTTATGAGCACTATAATAGTTTTGGCCTAAATAGAAACAATTTATTACATATTATACCATAGTATGGTTGGATTCTCGAATCTGATTGGTCAGAAGACGAGCATTATTTTTGTATAACTGCACAGTAGTTCCAGCTGTAACATTAACAACAGCTATAGATTAATATAATGTATTACTCCTAATACATTATTGCTTCTATAGTAACACCTCATACACAGGGAAGCCACATAATCTAATCTAACCGGCTGCACCACATAATCTGATCTAAATTAGATTAATTTAGAAAAACAAATCTAGTAATAAATTTTAAAAAAAAGGGGTTCTTGTTTAATTAAATGTAGAATTGGTGATATGGAGAAGGTTTTTTATTAGGTGATGTTTATTTAATATTTATAGAAAGAGTCTCCAGTGTCAGTGCCTTGAAACAGTCACGATGATTTACAAAGTTAACCCAGTACAGGAAAGTCTTCCGGTTTCTCTGTAAAATGACAAGCTGTGTTTTGTTGAATATAGGCACATTATCCATAGATACGGAGAGGACATTGTTGCTGAGGTGTTTTATCTGATAGGTTTTTGTCAAGTAGATATATTTATTCCACAAATAAAATGGTGCCGTGGTTAATGCCTTTTTAAGAAGCTTTCAGCAGTTTCTAATTGTTTCCGATCTTATCTATGAATCTGCTTTTTAAAGGTTATGACAGGAGGCAGATTAGGCTGTCACAGCTGTTTGATGCAGCCGGTGCCTCAGGAAAGTTTAGCAGAATACATACAGTACCTGAATGCTAGGCAGGGCATTCAATGAATTCAGATCTGAACGTGCAAACACATACACGCATGGCACATGGAAGCAGTTTGTCATTGTGTTTTACATTGACAAACAAACAAACGTCCTGGTTCTTTGGAAATATATGGTATAATATACGTATCTATAAGGTGTAGCACAGAGAAAGGTCCCTCATTAGCTGTCCAATCCAGTTGATGGTTGAAATAGAATAACCTTTATACCGTATGTTTAATTTTCGACTGCATCCACTATGCTGTTATGCATATTGTCCATCATACAGACAGTGCGTTGTTTAAAATCTTAAACTTATTGTCGCAATGCTACAGTAGGTAATATAACTACAGTTAATATTCACACAGTCAAAAGCAAAAAAATACATCTATTCATTGAAATAAATAATATGCACTTAAAGAGGAAGGGAGACTATGAGAAGTATATAGTTATAGCTGATAATTGACCCTTAAAAGCTTATGAAACACTATTAAACTCTAGTTTGTCTAGACAGAAGTACTCCTGAGCCTGGAGAGAATAATCATCTCTCAATTTGTATTTAAAGTAATGCATTTGCATATGGCTTCTTGATCAATAAAGAGCTCAGTTGACAAATATGATCAACGTATAATTTTATTGTGGCTTTGTGACTTAAAGTGCACCTATTGTGCTTTTTCAGATATTACCTTTCATGTAGTGTGTTCTATAGCTGTTTGTGAATGTAAAAAGTCTGCAAAGTTTAAAAAACCGAAAGCTCACTACAAATGGAGTGATTGACTCCCAAAAGAAAGAACCGATTCTGAACAGCTGAAACGAGTCGTCCGTAATTGTAGACTTACTTCCTGTACTAACCTACGTAATTTGGTAACAAAAAAACCCGCCTCTGGACTTCATTGGCTGCTCGCCAACAACGTGTACTTTGACCCGCCTTCAAACACTACAGTTGAGGTTGCGTCCTGAAAGAGTTAGGTTCATGTCTAGAAGACGCTGTTTCCTGCGCTGCAAAAGCAAAACCACTTTGCATGGACTCCCAAAGGATGAGGATGTAAAGCGTCAGTGGTTAGAATTCATTTTAAAACGATACCACCAACTTTCGTTTGTCTTTAAGTCATTTCACTGATGACTGCTTATCAAGTCTAGCTGAAATCAACGATGGGATCATACCCACTTTATATGGACCATTTTTGCACCTCTGGATCACAACCTGAAAGTATGATTAATTATTTATTTATATATTTTCTACTATGCGTAGTTTTATGTTGTATACGTATAAAGCCAGTGCACAGCTTTTAGTCTGTTAGCTGTTAGCCTCTGCTAACCGGCTAACTCACGTTATTTTCAAACTACATATAAACTTACCACTGAGAAACACACTGTTCTCGTCATGCTCTGGATGGTGATTCGGGTTTATCTTCCGATGCATCACTATCGGACTCGATCTCAGACTGGTAAGGTAAAACCGACATTATTACGGATATGGTAAACTCAGATATTATAGTGGGCGTTTCCTTTCTGACAGCGGTAGACCAATCAAAACAGACTGGGACATCTGACCAATCAGAGCAGAGTAGGCATTCTGAAAGGAGGAGTTTAGAGTGAACGGATCACTGAACGAGTCGTTTGTGACAGTGGGGAAAAAAGCTAATGCTGCAATGTAAATTATGAGAAAATGAAAGTGTGTTTTGACCTTGGATGCATGTAAACCTATTGTATGAGACCTTTAAAATAAAATGAGGCATTAAAAATGAGGTTTAAAAACCATAATACAACGCAACGTTTTAATATGCAGTGTGATATTCATTTTTTTTTCAAGCATTAGAATAAGTATCATTGACCTAATATTAATGTGGAGTAGTGGTGTATTTGAAAGAACACATGTAAGGGGTTAATTAAGGTGCTGGTATTTGTTTAAATGGTTTCAGGAACATCGGTTCACAATCTATGGGGTGTGTGTGTGTGTGTGTGTGTGTGTGTGTGTGTGTGTGTGTGTGATGCTCTGATAACATGACACCCATTCTTTCACATTTCTGTCCTCGCAGTGCCAACTAAGCCATTAAGGCATTAACCAGGAAACATTCGCAAAACCATGACAGAGGTGTTACATTTTTTTAGCGAAAGATCTGCTAAAGATAATTTTGCAGACTTTACAAACAGTATCACTTTGTAACACACGCACACACACACACGCACACACATACACACACACTTACACACATACTTGTGTTTGACATTCTTTTTCAGTTTAACACAAACATTTTCAATACGAATTATATTATCAGCAATAACTTGAGTGAAAATTAGAATCTTAGAAATATTTAATATTTAGAAATTTCAGAGTTTCTTAGTATTTGGTATGTCCCCTTTTTGCTTTAATGATAGTGTTCACTTGAACTGACACAGGTTTACATTTGTGTAAAACATTATGATCCATGTTAGATAAATTCCATTGGAATTTTCACTGTTTCATATACAGTATCTCACAAAAGTGAGTACACCCCTCACATTTTTGTAAATATTTGATTATATCTTTTCATGTGAC
>JANDJT010000103.1:15739639-15749775 GCA_024331685.1 Stegophilus panzeri
CCAGTCAACTGGAAATGTTATGAATCAACCTGGAATTGGACGTGTGTCTGTATCGTCTCAACACACTGTGAAGAGGATGGTTCGAGTGGCCAAAAAATCTCCAACGATCACAGCTGGAGAATTGCAGAAGTTAGTTGCATCTTAGGGTCGGAAAGTCTCCAAAACTACAATCCGAAGTCACCTACATCAACACAAGTTGTTTGGAAGGGTTTCAAGAAAAAAAAGAGCCTCTACTCTACTCACATCCAAAAACAAACTCAAGCGTCTTCAGTTTGCCAGACACTACTGGAACTTCAAATGGGATCGGGTTTTATTGTCAGATGAAACCAAAGTAGAGCTTTATGGCAAGAAACACCAGAAGTGGTTTTGGCACGCACAGAGAGGTAGCCATATGGAAAAGTACCTCATGGCCACGGTTAAATATGGTGGTGGCTCTTTAATGTTTTGGGGCTGTTTTTCTGCCAGAGTATCTGGACATTTTGTTAGGATACATGACATCATGGACTCAAATATCAACAAATATTAAATGAACACCTGGATCTTCCAGCAGGACAATGATCCAAAACATTCATCAAAATCAACACAAATATGGTTTGCTGACCACAACATCAAGGTCCTGCCATGGCCATCCCAGTCCCCTGACTTAAAACCCATAGAAAACCTGTGGGGTGAACTGAAGAATAGAGTCCACCAGCGTGGACCTCGAAATGTGAAGGATCTGGAGATATTCTGTATGGAGGAATGGTCTCAGATCCCTTGCCATGTTTTGTTTGCAATTGTTTGATATCCATGAGAGCAGAGTATTTTTGTGAATTGATTTAACAAAAGATCAAAAGGTTAAATAATAAAGACAATTTTTCACAGACTTCTTTGCTCATATTTACTAAGGGTGCCAATATTAGTGGAGGGCATTGTAAGTGGCATAATCCACGGCTGATACGCGTCAGGTGGTTATTTGCTTCAATCTCGTGCATTAAAATAGTGTAATGCACACCGAGCTGTGGATTATCCTTTACTTATACCACAGCAACTACCAACTATTACAATTTTTTATTCGTTAAAGAATGGCACAACATACTTTTTAGAATCCATTTATAGCTAAATTTAGTGTAAGGGAACACTCACAAAAGACATTACTTAATATTTCACTTATATCATGTTATAGCAGCTATAAACATCCATTTCCTTACCAGCCTATATATTTCTTTCTTTCTTGAAGTTAATATGACAAAACAGTTCTCGTTGCCGAGAAACCAGAAAGCTCTTAATCCTGAAGAATTTTCCATTTCAGAAAACACTTTACCTGTGACTGTTTACAAAACGCTAACACTGGAGACTCCTTCCAAAAATGCTAAATGCTTTAAATTTTTGAAAAATCTGTGCTAAGAGATTTCCTTCTTCCAGGTTTGGTATATCTAAAATAACATGATTAACATTATCAGAGTAATATGAAAAAAAAATCATAATCATATCATAAATGATTCAACCAAGTCATAAATAATTGTCCCTACTCGTGAAACGTCCAAAAGTAAAGAAGTAGATGTCGTGTATTATCTTTAACATGCAGCATATGAAGCACAAGGTCATGTTTTTCATTCATGTCGATGACTGTGAGTAAGAAATAGCAGTCTACAGGACATTCCATAAAATCTGAACGACCAACACCTTTTCAGCTAGCTATATAAGTTAATGACGACCCCCCCCCAGGCCACTCAATATACTCAAACGCAATGATGTCATTAATAAGACCGTAGGCTTTTTTATTTACTTATTTTTTAAACCTTTTTTTTACGATTGCATGTAAAATTGCACAGCACTGTATCCCCAGCACGTCTTCTCAGTAGCCAAGAACAGATTAATACTCCATCCTGTCCCTCATATGGCTGCAGGATTCCAGAGCACACAGTTTTATAGAGTGGTCAATAGCATGTGTCCTTTAAAAACCTGCCTGTCTGAGAACGTATTGATCTGCGGGCTGAGTGTTTCCCTGTTTGCAGTTTAGAAAGCAATGCATGATCATCTCTGATTACAGTGTAAATCTTTGGGTGACACATAAGGAAGACATTCCAGAAACAGTCAATATTACTCAAATTAATGCCAATATTACTATCGAATGTGCCTATGGGTCAGCCTGCAAGATCACATATGTGCGTGTTGTTGTTTATTCCAGATAATATTTGTTTAACATGGTGTAAAATATCAGAGGTCAGAGGTCAAATGCGCATCAGATTAGATACTAATTAACTTTTTTATTTTATTGTTTATTGATTTTGTCTTTAGGACAATGAGGAAGAGGAAGTGAATGAAGAAAACGTGCCCCCCACAGCAGAAAAAAGGAGGCAACTTTGGTGGACTACACGGCAGAAGACTGAAGAGAAGAATGTAAGTAATGCACACTTATTGCATATGGATTGATATTATACAGTATGCTTTCCATTAGGTCTCCATACAAAGGGCAAAACGAAACATCTAGCTTTTGTCCAGAGTGATGGTTTTTAATATGTCTTTTGAGAACATACAAAAGACGACTATCTAGTGGTTGTATACTAGACTTCAAACTATACATTATAGCCTTTTGGGATCAGATGCAGGCAGACCAAGACCATAACAATGTCAGGCCACACAGGCCAAATAAAGGACATTCATAGACATCTGTAGTCAATTTGTCCTCACCAAGCAGGGTTGAAATAGTGAAATATCCATTCGTGATAATTATCCAATCCGGTATCAGTGTATCATGGTGTATCCTTACAATGAAATATTTAATAACACTTCAACAGCAGTGCATGGGTTAAATAAGTTAGTATCAGGAGTATTCAACACAAATATGTGAATGACTAGTTTCAGAAAATCCTTGCTTTGGATAAGCAACTATCAGGCCTGGATTTTGACAACAAAGTGATCACATTCCTAGTCATCTGAACAAATTGGTTTTGAACTTGAAGAAGAGAATAAACACATACTTGTACATTTGTCTTTAAACATTCTATTTTCATTTTTGAGTCATCACTTCACTAATCAGACTGGAAAGGGTATAATGATGTGAAAAATTGTGAAAATTCGTCCCTTTTCTGACCTAATACCTTTTTCCCTGTAGCTAGGCTCTGGTCTGATGAGCTGCCTTCAGCTAAATATTTTACATAAATCTATGCGATTGGAAAAGGATCTGATCTGTGTCTTTCCATACACTGAATGTCTTTTTTTTTTAGTTTGGTCTGTTAAAATCTTTCGCAGTGTTCGCATTAAGACCACCAGTTGATGAGCTCTGTGCTAGACTAATCTTGTAGCATAACTCAAGGGATGTTTTTTGGTCTATGAAGTCATCACACTTTCCAGTATGGCATATTTGATCATCCTGGTATACCAGGCACCTCTGTCTATAATCATGCTCAGATTTCATTGGCTACATTTTGGCTATTATTTGATCGTAGCTCAAGCTGAAAGACAAAACTAAAACACCAGTGGCTTATAAATCAATAAAGCATTCAAACTGTATGTTAAAGTGCCAATAGGCAGTTCAGATTAAAGCATAAAGAGGACCTCAAATCCCCTGGTCAGAATCAGGAGTCTTTGGGCTTTGTCCAGCTGAAGACGGCCATGTTGCATGGTTGCAGCTCTCCTCGGAAACACTAAAAGCTTTTGCCTAGAACGAGTGTTTGAGTGATGGCCTATATGCTCCTCATTGTTCCAGCTTAGTGGTGATGTTAGAGAACAGTAATGCCATCGACCTTCTGCTGGTCAATATCTTCACCTCACTCTTTTCTTTTCTCTCTCTCTCTCTCTCTCTCTCTCTCTCTCTCTCGCTCGCTCTAGCTTCTGTCCACTCAGGAAGCTTACAGCACCACTGAGGTTAGAGAACATTTGTGGTTTTACAGAGTGTTATGTAAATCCCTGTTCACATCAGTAATTTAAGACCTGATATATGTACTACAATGGATCAGGTCGTTGTATTTGTCCAAATACTGCATTTTTTTTGTGTTGGCATGATATTTTGTTTTTTTTTGTTTGTTTAGTTATGAGGTTATGGCTTTGTTGGATAGTTTACTTTTATCTAAGAGGCATGTGTAATAAGGCAAACCTTTTTCTTTCTTTTTTTTTTAGCTTGGTTGAGATATCCTTAGTGAGTTTATTTCATATGTATTTCCTATGTAAATGTATTTTTCATACATGGGTATGTACAAATGTGAAGTATTGATTTAGCTGCTGTTTTAGCTTGCTCTTTTGTACCAATAACTGCCAAATGTTACCTGGTTAATGTTATCCCTGCTTTATTTAGTATAAATATGCACTGCGCATGTTGGAAGTACTGAGTAGGCAGATATAATCGCTCCTTTTAATGTTGTAATGTTCACACTCCCAAGCTCACATTACTTAAAACATGTGATAAGCAAGGAATCTCTATTTCTCATTTAGACCTTTTGGTCAGTCAAACTGATGATTAATTTTAAAGCAGACAGACTATATCAGCATAGGAACAGACAGATTTCTGTAAGTTTCTCCTGTAAGTCAGAATATACTACAAATCACCATAGCGATACAGCAATATATACTTTTTTGTCAACTCTTCTTCATTTAAATCTTTCAACAGTATACTGGCTCTTTAATTCAGCTCGAGCAGATCAAAAGTAAAATTTTAGCAGTGCAGAGCTTACAGAGATTACAAACTGCAGTTTTGTGGTCATTCCACACAAGAGACATCTTCTTTACACACAGCACGAATTCGATGTGTTTTCCCGCCCGCTTTTGATGGTGCATCTCTACTTAAAAGTCATAATATGTCTGTTTCTGGAAGAGTTAATGCAAATTTACTTTTAATAATCTTGATATATGGCACAAAACTATGACCAACCTGACCAACACACCCATATATGGGCTTTTGTGGATGAATGGCCACGTTTCAAAATCCAATGATAATCTTCCCCAGAAGAGTGGAGGTTATTATAACAGAAAAGGGGAGACTAGATCTGGAAATGAATGTTCAACAAGCACATATGTGTGTGACTGGTCAGGTGTCCACATCCTTTTGGCCATAAAGTGTATTTTGGAAGACCTTAGTGCCCTGTAGTACTAATAATGATATCATGCTTTACTAAAATGATAATCACCAAAAAGATGTACCCCAAGAAAGCAAGAAAAAGACGAGAAAAATTCAAGACTCTAAGAATATGTCTAAATAACCTTTGCAAGTTTCAATGTTCCCAGTGCAAAACCTCAGGAAATGTAAGTGCTATAACTTGCGTCTTTGTTTAGGATTTACATCTGAGGAGGGCATCTTAAAATTTCTCATTAGCAAATTGATTACCATTGGTTAAAAAACATATCCTAAAATCTCTTTCCTTCGTTTAGCATTATGTTTAAGGGATAAAGAATAAAGTATTATTATTTCTACCAAATTTACCTCATAGGCAGTGTTGGTGAACTCCAATGGGACATCTTTTGGTTATGTCCCCACCCTAAATGCAGAGAATGGACCAGTCAGCTTGGACCTCTTCTCCATCCCTAAGTATAAGGTGGACCAATCCAATAATATTGAGGGTAAGATGAAATTTCACATTCGTCATACAGAAACGTGATTTTACATAGTTCAGCTTGATGAGATAATGCATAATGATTACTGTATTCAGTAACATTAAACTTGCCTAATATGCAAGCATCCTTATTTGTCAAGTTATACATTTAATATACATGTTCGATGACACACACTATCTTTATTGACACAGTGATTTTATATATAATGCTTCTCTGTACAGATCAAAAGGACGGAGATGTGTATGAGGTGGTGGAGATGCCGCCAGAGGAGGAAGAGGAGTTAAAGGAGAGTGAAGAGAAGGAGCAGACCGCAGCTCCCGCTGGTCTTGTCAAAGTCTTCCGTTTCATTATGAAGCAGAGCTACGTTTGCGCTCTCATCGCCATGATGGTGAGCCGGTTCAAGGTTTAACCGATCGAGTCTTGCAGTTTTTATCCTTAATGTAACATAATGTAAGACAGTCAGTCACAGGGTCTTATTATAGAAACATGTAAGGAATGAAACATGATTGGACATGCCGTTATCGGAAAATACTCAAAGATGGAGTGGTCTGATGACCTTGTTCACAGCACAAAGTTTTCCAATTACAACATGTGTTTTGTTCTTATACAACAAAAAGAAGGTTGTCATGCTAGCAAGAAGCCAGAAAGTGCAAATGTCTTCTTATGAAAAACGTAACCGTATAAACGATTGTATGTTTTTATTGTAAAACATCAATTCTGTAATCTGTTTATTAGATTATGTGGATTTTCCTCAGTACGTTTATAAATCAGTGGTTACTATGGACGTAACCATTAATATAGACCAGTGATCTCATCACCTATCATTCGCTTTCCTTTTATCATTGTTTATTCTCTCTCTCTCTCTCTCTCTCTCTCGCTCTCTCTCAGGCCTGGAGCATTACATACGTGAGCTGGCTGACATTTGTCTTCCTCATGTGGTCTTGCACTCTGTGGATGGTGCGGGACAGGAGAAAGTACGCCATGCTCACGTCACCCTTTATGGTGGCGTATGGGAACCTGGTAATTGTGCTGCAGTATATCTGGAGCTTTGAGTCTCTGAATTCTGTCCCCGGCCTCTTCCTCAAGCCCACCACCGCGCCCTTCACTTCGCTCTGTTCAAAGGTAATGAGAAATGCACACTCTGTGTCTGGACTGTTTATTTATTTATTTATTTATTTCGTAGTTGCCGGCAGACAAGTATGATCAACGAGCAGAAAAAGAGAGAATAAACCTTACTCCTTATTCATTTTCGCAAAAGGTTTAATTTGGTATGTTCTGTTCGAACTTGATGTGCTTCACAGTGGTTCAGTACAATTCAGTGTTGTAATTATAGTGCAAGCTTACGAATCAGGATCTGAACTACACACATCAGCCACAAAGGTTTAGAATTGAAAGTTTACTAAGCAGATTAATTAGCTTGCATGGGTGACAGATGATCTTTTCAGTATCAGCCAGGAATACCCAAAACTGTCATGTAAGTATCCTGCATATATATTCAGTACTGTGCAAAAGTTTAGGCACCCTATTGGGTTTTTTTTTTAGTACAAACTTTGTTATAGATTTTTTATTTTATGACTTCTACATTATCGAGTCAGTACGAAAAAAAAACATTTTAGATTTCCAAACATTAGTTTTCCAGCACAAAATTAAATGTTACAGAAAAACGTCGTATGTCATTAAAGAAAGCAGCATATTACGTAAGAGACCACTTTTCAGACTGTAGGGTTTTGCTGCAAAAATAAGAAGCAAGTCTCCAGAAGAACCGTGACTGGTTCTGCAAGATGCTCAATAAAACTTACCAGCACATTTCCTTATAAAACTGCACTAATTGTTCCTGAGACTACTGTTTTTTTATTTTTATTGTTTGTGTCATACCAAATATTGACATTTACTACTACTGCTCTTTACGGTATATCTTTTTTTTAATGTGGAAATTTCATTTTAATTTCATTATTTCTGAAGGCATCTTTGCTCTACAGCATTTCTTTGCATGTACCTAAAAATTTTGCACAGCACTGTATGTCACCTTGCAGTTTGAAATCAAAGATGCTAGCTGAATTTGAATGTCTTTTACGTGCAATACGAGAACACCTCATCTCATAGCTGAAATGTTTACCAACAACTTGCTGACTTTTCGTCGAGCTCACAAACACAATGTGCTACAGTACATTAGAAACTTTTTTCGATGAAGATATTGAACATACTCTTGATTGTTTCTCTAAGTCTAGACCGATGCACTTACTGTTACTAGCTAACTAGCTCGCCATACATTATTACATTACATTAGCTACCACTATTTACCCATGTCAGTTTCCCAGCAACCAAATTATGAGACTGGGCAAAACCTTGGATCTTTCACTTGCTCTCACTAGCTAATAAATGTAACATTTGTCCACCTGAGGATTGACAGTTTTTTTTTCAACCATGTTCCAGCCACAAGTGTATGTTATCAATAGCTTTCTCTCCAGTTATCCACAATTTTCACGCCCTATCATATTTATCATATCAGGGAAGTACTTTTTCAATTGTTGCCCAAAATGTATTTACCCATAGTGTATGAGCTTAGTGGCTTTCCCTCCAGTTTCATTACTTTATTCATTGATTTATGATGGAAGTAAACTGGAAAATTGTTTTTACCCATATTAAAAACATTCTGACGTTATTACAGAAGTGTCCCCTTACACACTTACGGATACGTTTTTTGCAGACATTGACAAATGTCTCCAGCTGTATATGTGTGGATATGCTTAGTAATTTTCTCTGTTGGTTTGTCGTTAGGTGCTGTGTTTGCTGAGTTTCTGGCTACTTCTGCATCAGACACTGACTGAACGGCAGGACAAACTAAAAGAGGAAGCTACGCTTTCCGAAGTTTCAGTCGACTCAGAGAAAAAGGGTGAGCTTAACGCTCCAGCCGACCAAAGCCTGAATAGTATTCTTTAAAAACAAAAACCGAAGAAAACAGATGTATGGTGATGAGCTATGTAGTCTAATGAGTGGTGTTTGATTGGACTATTAAAAATATCCCATTTCTTTGGATCTATTGATAGAAGAAGAAGCCTTTATTCATCACATGTACATTACACCATGGTAGAAATTCCTCTCTTTGCATATCCCGGCATACTGGGTCAGCCATAATATAGCACTCGTGGAGGATTCGCAGCTTGGCAGTGCCGGGGCTTGAACCCCCAGCCTTCTGATCAGTAGCCCAATGCCTTTAACCATTCAGGAACTAGTGTTAGCAGACTGGCCAACCTTTACACATTCTGTGTAGGAGCTCTGCATCATAACATCAGAGTATGTTGAAATTTCACTCAAAAACACTCCAAAAGAATATAGCATTTCTGGATTGCACACCTTTGCTGAAAAAGTAACAAAAAGATCCCCTAAATGTCCAGGATGTATTCTCGCCTCAGACCGGGTGTTCCTGGGACTGCCACCCTGACCAGGATAAAGCACTTACTGAAGACGAATGAATGAATAATATATACTTAATAAGGACTGTATTATTGTAATATGTGATAAAAAAAAAAAAATCTAATGCTATCTAAAGCATGGATGTGGTATGGCAACATAACTGTAAGCCCTGATGAGGGAGGAGAATTGTTTTGTGTTGTAGAGGTAGAGAAGTCAGAGGAAGAAGAAGGTGGTGAGAATGACCTGATGCAGATGGTGGGAAATCTGGTGAAGGCCATGCTGGTGAAGTACTGGATCTACATCTGCGGTGGCATGTTCTTCTTTGTGAGCTTTGAAGGACGCATCGTCATGTACAAGATCATCTACATGATGCTGTTCCTCTTCTGCGTGGCCCTCTATCAGGTATCAAGTTTTAAATACTCAAAGAGAATGCTCACAGTGAATATTCAAAGTAGATCTTTGTTATTGTGTCAAGTTAGTGTGTGGTTCATTGCACTGTGATAAATAAGTAGATGAGTACAGGATCATTCCTGGAGCTGTTTGCACTCATGCGCGCTCAGATACTCTCTAATCTTGTGTACCTTTAGTAAGTAACTTTCACATTTCCACATGAAAGATACACACAGAATTAAAGGTCCAAAAAATTTCAGGGTACCACCGGAGCAACAGCGAAAGATACAGTTTAGTATCTATTACTATTTTTCTGAGAGTGTAAAATAAAACACTGGCCAAATTTTAGCTTGTTGAACCGCAAAGTACGATGAGATGTGATGGTGGCTGCTTTGTCTGTGCAGGTGCACTATGAGTGGTGGAGAAGGATTCTGAAATATTTCTGGATGTCAGTGGTGGTGTACACCATGCTGGTACTCACCCTCATCTATACGTGCCAATTTGACAACTCCATCAGCGTCTGGTCTAACATGACAGGCATGAGTAAGGAAAAGTGAGTACAGTACCTCTAGAGTTAATATTACAGTAGCACCTCTTGGCTTAATATTACTGTAGCACCTTAGGTTTAATCTTACTGTAGCACCTCTCTGTCTAATATTACTGTAGCACCTCTAGGGCTAATATTACTGTAGCACCTCTATGGTTAATGTTATTGTAGCACCTAAAGTTTAATATTACTGTAGCACCTCTAGGGTTAATATTACTGTAGCACCTCTAGGGTTAATATTACTGTAGCACCTCTA
>JANDJT010000103.1:15759801-15778386 GCA_024331685.1 Stegophilus panzeri
TATTCTGATTGTATTATACAACTCCGAACAGGTCACTCGCACTGGTGCGAATAAATATTTATTCACAGTCGCACAAAATACTTTTCAGTCGCAAACGCGAGTGAAATGGTCGCACTGTAGAGCCCTGAGTTTATCTGCAAAGTTTTTTTCCTGTTCGGCGTGATGATGTTTAATGTTCCCGACAACCTCTGTAGTGCCATTTAGCATTGTGCTAGTGTCATGATTTCCCCTTGCGCAAGTGCTGGAGCTCGCAGCGAAACTGGCAGCTTGAGCGCTAAAATGCTAACTCTGTTTCCGGGTTTTGGCATTAAAATATGACATCATCCCTGTGCCACTCTATGGTGATTGGCTGCAAATTTAAGAAGCGCTTGATTTGATCTGTAGTGGAGTTTTCTATGAGCGGAGGACGAACTTTAAACGGCAGTATCGCAGTCGATCATGTTCATTTAATCGTGGGCAGTCAAAATCATAATCGCGATCGATATTTGATTAATTGTGCATCCCTATGTATAACAGTGTGTAAACAGTGATATTGGTACAGTTCAGGATTTGCTGCTGGTTGTTCTGAAGTGGTATCTTGGTGTGTTGTAGGTCGTATTTGGACATGCTGAAGGTGATCATGTTCAGCTACCTGTTCTGGTTTGTCCTGACCATCATCTTCATCACGGGTACCACACGCATCAGTATTTTCTGCATGGGCTACCTGGTGGCATGTTTCTACTTCCTGCTATTCGGTGGAGAGCTACTTCTCAAACCCATCAAGAAGATCTTGCACTACTGGGACTTCCTGATAGCCTACAATGTCTTTGTGATCACCATGAAGAACGTCTTCTCTGTGAGACACATCAATGTTTTTTTTGTTTTTTACACAATCATCTAAATGCATTTTCTTGTTAGTTTGGCCTGTTTAAAAACAAAACAAAACATAGATTCCAGTTTATTAGGTACATTAGGTAAGCTTGTACCTTCCATTACGATTTTGTCATTTACCATATAGACATACTGTGTGAAATTATACCTATTTGGTACGTCCTGATTCTGAAAAGATCATCTGTCATCTGTGCAAACTAAGGAATCATCCTAGTAAAAACCATTCTACTGTCATCCAGAACTCCTCGACCGATGTGTGTAGTGCAAGTGGTGAGATTCGGACGCTTGTGCTATAGTTACAGCATTGACATACATCGCAACATTGTGAAACACAAGTTATGTGTTTTAACAAGTTTAAACATAGCTACATTCCAAATTTTGTGAAAGTCAATAAGGAGTAGTGTTTTTCTTTTTTTGGCTGAATAAACCTTTTTCTATGAATAAAAAAAAATTTGTAGCCCAAACTCCAAATCTGCTTGTTCCAGGCACCCGGGCTAGGGAGTTGTCCACCAGTGAGTATAAGTACACGACAGGTGTGCCTAATAAACTGGCATCTCTGTGTATTTATGTCATGCAAAGTTAATGACAATTTCTCTGGTACAATGCACATCTGCTTAAGTGTTTATATGATATTAAAATTTGAACACCTGTGTGAATTTCTCTATGGTTCTCATGGTTGCTTTGCCTCAGATTCTTGCCTGTGGCTACATCAACAAGCTGAAGGTGAACTGCTGCTGGCTGATCCAGCTGCTGAGTCTGGCCTGCACCATCAAAGAATATGAGGACCTGCCAGGTGTGGATCTGAGTATTTTGTCCCAATGAACCATCAAGGTTTCCTTAATGAAATCTGGATTTGGTATAAATTTGGCAATTGTTTATGTGTACTGCAGGTCAGTGGAAAAATCAGTAAATGCTGACTGAACCACATGCATGCAGCATGACATTATTTAATTGACCAGAAGACAATAGCTGATTGTTTTGCACAAATTCCTTTGCAGTGTCTTTGTTGTTGTTGTTTTTTGTTCTCTGATACACAAGGCTATTTGCAGGGTGAACTTTAGAATCAAAAAGCTTGTAATCTGATCAAAAGCTTGTAATCTGCTGGTTTTGGTGTGAAATGTTATATGTACGTGTCCATGTGTGTCTTCAGTCTCTAGTACTGACTGTGACTTACCTAAGGATGAGGCAGGAATCATCTGGGACAGCATCTGTTTCAGCTTTCTGTTGCTACAGAGACGTGTCTTCATGAGCTACTACTTCCTCCACGTCGTGGCCGATATCCGTGCTGGACAGATCCTGGCTTCTAGGTACGCCGTGTTTAAGAACATAAGTCTCGTCGTCACTCTTTAATTCACGAATTGTTTTTGTTCTATCGGCTAAATTTCACATTTTTAATTAGTATTGAAACATTACAGCAGTTCAAGGCCACCTCCACAGTGTGCATCATGAATAATTTAACAGCTGTTTAGACCATTTGCAGTCGGAAGCTTGGCACGTAACCAAGAACTTGGTAAAAACATAAAAGCTAGCAATTAAAACTTCTACAGGCTGACTGACTGTTGAGTTTCTTGATCTGGCTTCTTATCTACCTAACATGAGCTAAGGCACGGTTAGGATATTGATAATAATAATAATAATAATAATAATAATAATAATATAAACACTTCTGCATTGTTAATAAAATGAAAAATAAAAATAAAAACTATTTTGAGCAAACCCAGATTTTTGGCTGTATGCCAAAATTCAGCCACAGCACATTCCAACATGTTCTCCCAGACTGCCACACATATACGGTATAGCAATTGTACATACATTAACATTTGGCAGAACATCTTTTATATATTTGCTCTTAAGGAATCATTCTTTCCTCTTAAACTCCAGTTTTTTCAAACGTGTTGGATAAAGCGTCCTAAAATTTTCCTTACAGGGAAACTTTACAGGTATTCTTCAGTTATCTTCTACACAGTGTTCTTGCCTAGGTTGTGAATGAGTCTTCTCAGTTCAATTTAGGAACATGAAAGACAACACTAAGACCCACTCAGAAACTTCCAGGAATTCACAGTTCCCGAAAACACAGTTGCTGTTTGTTTTGTTCCAAGTCTGGTTCCAGAATTGCACATTAACTGGTTATTAGTCATATGCTCTAAATATTTTTTTCCCCAAAAACTTTTCTCACTTAAGCATCAGAAACGCAACAGTTTTTAAAATGTTAATCCATTTTACTCTGTGTGTGTCTCTCAGAGGAGCAGAGCTGTTTCAAGCCTCTATAGTAAAGGCAGTGAGAGCTCGACTGGAAGAGGAGAATAAATCCATGGAGCAGCTCAAGAGACAGTGAGAATACACACTATACATGGATCTGAAGTATAAATAGTTTTGCAAGAATAATTTTGACCATTTGCAATCATGTTTTTTTTTGTGTGTGTGTGTTGAACAAATCTAATCGTCAATTTCCTCGTTACAAAATAAGGCATCGAATATGACCAAGGCTGGATTCATTAAAAATTGTTTCATTGCAGGATTTCAGGTTTCAAGTCCTGCCTTTGCTGTTTGACATTTACGGTCATACATTATCAAGAAAGTAGGGAAGCAGGGCAACAAAAAAAGCCTATCAGAAAGACTTATAAAGCATCACCAGTGGTTGAAATGTAGCTCAACTGTTTGGAATTCCTCGAATAAATTTTCAAATTGCATCCAGTTTATCCCAAGTCTAGTTCCAGTTAGGTCTTTATGAAAAGAAGTCCGAATCATATCTGATGAATGTGACTGCCTTAAACCAGGATGGACCGCATTAAGACCCGGCAGGAGAAGTTTAAAAAGGGGAAGGAGAAGATGCTGAGCCTGACCCAGGAGTCTACAGACAGCCAGACCTTATTTCAACCTGATGCTGTTGCAGAGGAGGAGGAGGATGATGGTACGACAAACACATCTGATGTAAAGGAGAATATGTTTAAACTGTTGTAGGCCAGCAGCTAAATTGAATAATATAAGCCAAGAGTGAAATCTTGTTTTTGATAAAGCCTGTGGACTATAACAATACTTCATCATATGTCATTATAGATTTTTGCACCATAGACACAAGAAAATACACTTACTTGTATGTGTGATACATTTTTTTTCATTCAGTTATATTAATGATCTTGCCACCATTTTATTGTAGGAGCAGAGAAAGAGAAAGCCAAGGCCAAAAAAAAGCAGTGGTGGAGGCCTTGGGTTGACCATGCTTCCAGTAGGTTTACTATCATAATTTCCTCTGCTCTGAGTGTTCCTTGTGTCCTTGACCAGAACTCAGAGGATTCCCACACTGCACCAGGGCTCAGTGAGACCGACCAATCAGCAAACTCAAATCACCCAGGCCTTATGCTTCTCCTGAATCTATTTAAGGCTTATAGGAAAATACAGGCAGCTCCAGAATTATTGGCACCTTTCATGACAATGTGCAAAATGAATACATTAAACATATGTGTACAGTATGTTATATAGTTCAATCATAAACATTTTATTCAGTAGTGCATTTTTTTTTGTTGCCCCCAGAACACTGGAAAACACTGGAGAAAAAAATCCAGAGGTAAAATTGCCAGCACTATCAGCATGGTGTGTGAATTCTGGCTCTGACAGTTCCTCGACCTCAGCTACATCACTCGAGTTCGTAATTGGTCTCAACTAGAGATGTGCGCGGGACTGTTTTTTTGTTGTTTTTTTTTAAATCCCGCTCACGCAGTGATTATTTTTGTTTATATAATATTTTTGAATAAATTTATTTGATTTTGGTTCCCAAAATATAAACAAACTAGTAGCCAAATTTAATCTACTGCGACCCTGACCAGGCAGTTACTAAGGAGGAATGAATGAAGGCTGTAAATGCACTGCGCATGAACATGTTTGTCCTGCAAGCCTCATATCTGACCACTTGCTCGTTCTCGCATGAAAATAAAAACTTCCCGCCCGTGCAACT
Organism: Stegophilus panzeri; assembly: GCA_024331685.1. NCBI lineage: Eukaryota > Metazoa > Chordata > Actinopteri > Siluriformes > Trichomycteridae > Stegophilus > Stegophilus panzeri. Next base: position 15,764,624 of record JANDJT010000103.1, read on the forward strand.
TTTTTGTTGCATCCTGCGGGATGCCAGTATCGATGCACAACTCTAGTCTCAGCAAGATTCCCTTTGAACCTTTCTGGCAAGTTTTACTTCAATTCAGACCACAGGTTTTCACATGGGTTCAGATTTAAAAACTAAGATGGCCATTACAAAAAAAAAATCAATCTACAGCACGGCTATCAATCCTCAGTGGCAGCAGACAACCAGCCTCAAAACAGTCCCACCTCAATATTTTACAGTGGGTACAATATCACATACAGTCCACATTTTTGCTAAATATGCTGATGGTTTACACAGACAACAGTTCTGATGAAGCCCAGCATTTTGTGTGCTGCTTTCAGGAAGGCTTCTTTGTGCTGCCAGTCCATAGTAGCTTGTTATGGATGGTTGTCTAATAGTTGATTTTGAAACTTGCAACTTCACGAACGATCTAAACTCTGCAATTTATATTATATACAATTATATTTTTTCATTATTTCATTATGATTGTGCTTCTGTGATTTTTTTATGTATTTTAATCAATTGCAAGGTCAACAACTATCTGTCTCACTTGTGCAACCTCATATTTATATTGCAAGAGAACATGAACTTGTCAGTTACTGAACACAATTTTGTTAAAAAAATTTAGTTGAACTATTCTTTAGTTGTAGCTAAAATTTTGCCACATATAAATTTGAGAGAAAATACTGTTATTTTTTATTGAATAAGTTCAGAACTAAAGAAAAGCTAGTAATCACAATTATTTGAGGGGAATACTAGAATTTTTGTAATAATTTATAATATACACTCATTTTGTCAATTCTCTTGAAAGGTGCCAAGAATTCTGGATTTGGCTGTGTATTCATATTATTTAAATATACAATTAATGTATATTTAGATAATATAAATACACATGCATAAGTATTCATAGTATCCAACCCTCTATAACTTTTCTACATTTTGTAGTGTTACAAACTGGAATCAAAATGGAATCAGTTGGGATTATATGTCATGAATCTACACAAAATAGCCCATAGAATTTAAGTAGGGGAATCAATATACTTTTCAAAATGATTTACCATTTAAAAAAAGTAAATGATGTGATTGCTTAAGTATTCATCCGTGTTGCTGTCAAACCTCTAAATTAGTTCTGGCATCTGAAGTAACATAATTAGTACAATGGAGTCCACCTTTGTGCGAGTAAAGTGCCACATGATCTCAGTATAATTTACAAGACTTGAAAATTGCTGTTCCCCAACAATCTCCTTCTAGTTTGACAGCGCTTGAGAAATTTTGCCAAGAAGAATGGACACAAAATATCAGGATCCAGATGTGCAAAGCTGATAGAAACATATATCCCAGAAGAGTTGCAGCTGTATTAAATCATTCATTCATTTTACTTCTACTTTTCCTGGTAGTGGTTGCAGTGGCAGCAAGCTGAGAAGGTCAGTCCGGACTTCTCTATTCCTGGACCCAAATACCAGTTCCTCTTGAGGAAACTTTTCAGTCATTCCCAGGACACCTGTAAGATAATGGATCTTGGGTCTGTCCTGGGGTCTCTGTCCAGTGGGACATGCCTGATACAACTCTAATGTAAGGTACCTGAACCACCTCAACTGGCTCCACCATCCCAGTTTGTCATACCAATCCAAAGGCTCTGCCCCATATCTTCATATCAAATTGAAGAGGCATGTTAACAACACAACTCCAACTTTGTCCAGTGCCTTCAACATCTCTGGCCGAATCTCATTTCATGGTTTGCCAGAAGATCACTTGAGCCACCTAAAAGTCATTTTCCATGGTCTCTACAAACTCCTCTCATGCCCGAGCTTTCTCTTCTGCATCTAACTGCATTTGCAGCAGACCTTCTGGCTTTCCTATACCTCTAAATTGAATTAGGAGAGCCCTCAATGAGCACTACTTCTGCAGTGATGGCTTCCCTCACCACTGGTGTACATCAGCATGTCCTAGGGTTACAGGCTGACAGGCGCCAGCAGCCTTCTGGCAACAGCTTCTTGCTGCTTCAATGATTGAGGACTTAAACATGGTCCATTCAGAGTCAGTGACCTCATGTCTTACATGGTAGACGTCATTTCAGAAGTGGGAGTTAAATTCCTCTCTCACCAGAGCTTCTGCCTGACACTCGAGAAGGCTTTCTAGGGAAGCTGCCACTGCTGGGCCCTTGAGCAAGTTCCTTAACCCTCTACTGCTCAGTTGTTTAAATGAGATAAATGTAAGTCACTGGATAAGGGAGTGTGCCAAATGCTGTAAATATAAATGTCTTCTGGGTTTGCCAAGTAAATTTGGCTGGGGCCCCATGTGACAAATCCAACTCACAACAAGAAGTGATCAGTTGACAGCGCTCCTCATCTCTTTACACAATTATCCAGTCTCAAATGTGATGATACAATTACAAAATGGATCAATGACCTTTGGCCCAAAGTTCTCTGGTACCAAGTGAACTTATGAGCAACCTTGTATTTGAACATAGTGTTTGTTATTGATAATCGGTGGCTTGCATAGAAGTTTAATAACGTTTCACCACTCAGGTTCAATGTTCAATTGTTCAAATGTTAGCGATATTATGTGAATCATGGTAAAAAAAAAAAAGATTAAAAAATCCCAATTAGTCAATATCAGTTCTGGGTTCTAACACTACAAAAATGTGGAATAGTTCAAGTGGGGGTGAATACTTATGCAAGACACTGTAAATATGTATTCGTATGATATTCTACAGACAGTGAGCATTTAAAATGTATGAAAATCAATGTAGTTACTAAAAGATTTATGTTTACCATTGGAATATTCAGAGCCTTAAATAGATATATACTGTATTGCATCTAAGGACAGGAAAAATGCTAATACCTGGGTGGTACTGGGTCCTTGGCTTGAAGTGACATCAGTTGATTAAAACAATTGGCCTGGTCCCTAGAGCCCACAGTTACGAATCTCTGCCATGGTTTCAATTTATCTCACCCTCATTAAAAGAAATAGAGAGTCCATTTTTCCAGTCTGGTTTCCTTTAAGACACAAAGAACTATGGCTGGGGACTCTCTCTTTCACAGAGACAGCTCAGAATGAATTGATCAGTGCTGACAGGTGTACAATCAAAAACGTTTTTGCCTTTGATATTATCTTATTCCGAATGTTAACGTGGCTAGAAGTGAAGGAAAACTAACCTGTTACTTACTACCTATTAAGCTAGTAGTTACACTGTCTCTTTAATATGGTGAAATGTATGTTAAATGAATTGACCTGCTAATTATACGACATACTCCTGCATCCGGCTGAGCAGTTCATCTCTGTGCTGTGCTACTCTGGTTTGCGTTTGTTGTTTCTATCCTTCATCCACAGAAGTCAGTTTTATTTCTACATGCTCATGTTTTTTGTTCACGCTCCTATTTCAACACTCCCACCCTAACCCTGTCCATTGTGGCTGTTCTGTTCAAGGACACAAGGCAGTTTCCCTACTCCAGTTCCTGTCCTACAGTGCAAACAGGACAGGACACGGGATAAAATGTTCCTGGTCTGTTTTTGTTCGAACCGTTAACCGTCCCTCCTTTATTTTTGATGCTGTCATTCTTGGTTAGTTAGTGGGAGCTGTCTTGATCATATCTAGTACGTAACAAATGTCAACTTCTTTACTATTTTAGGCTCTGTCTCTGTCTTAAAGTCTTTTAAACCTGTGCTTTTTTCCCACTTTTCTTTAACATTTTCATGGCTGTTGGGCAGATTTGTTGTGTATTGTCCGTCTGTAGTGTCATTAACATCACCCAGATCCTAAGAATTTATTAAATACTGTGGTATGTCTGGATCAAGGCTTCTTTGCAATCCATCCCTGGCTGTAAATCCACTATTTCTGACTGTTATGATCAGATCCTTTGTAGGCTGGTTCCTCAGATTTGTGCAATACAGTCATTTTTAATTCCATGGATTATTCAATTCATTTCCTTACGATAAACATCTTAAACACCTATACACGCTTGTCGCTATCCGGCATTGCCTGTGTGGCCTGTGCTGTAGAGCGAATGACTATCCCCACACTTTCTTTCTTTTAGTGGTAAGGAGCGGAGATTATTACCTGTTTGAGACTGACAGTGAAGAGGAGGAGGAAGATGAAGAGAAAAAAGATGAAGAACCTCACAAGAAATCAGCATTCCAGGTGAGAGGATTCGAGCTTTACTGTATAGGAATGATGCCGTCTAATGCCAGCACTACAGCAGCAAACGTTTTCACTATTGAATGTGTTTCGGTTTAGTCGTTCAGTCTAGGCTAGGGTTAAAACCATATAGTTGTACATATATAGTTCTAAGCGTTCAAAATGACCCAATATAGAACCACTGTTTTAGTCACCTTATACCACAGCAAATTGCCAACAAAATGTCATAGTTTTAATCCATTTACAGTTATACTTAATGTAGTGGAACAAGTTCCTCTTATCACTTACGTTATTAGCAGTGTCAGTTAAAAAAAATTTAAGACAAATAAATGGAGCTTGTCATATTACAGAGAAATTGCAAAGTGCAAAAAAATAGTCCTGAAGACTATTTTTTTGTGTTGGAAAAGTTACAGCTTTACCTCTGATTATTACAAAGCACAGATACTGGTGACTCCTTCCAAAAACATCTCCGAAAAGAAAACTTGACCATATCAACAATTACACTAGTTTGTAAAATATGTTTGCATGGAGCGTCAACTCCCTGTGTAAGATGTTACTATAGAAACGATGACATATTAGAACGCGCACAATCATTTAAACCTTGCACTACTGTCGGAGCTGATGGGAAATTAATCAGCACCTTCTGAGAAAAATAATTTGAGAAATTTACAGTGCTGTAGAATTGATAGTGAGCCACTAGACTATTGTTTAGTCAAACAGTGTTTTTTAGGACTCAGAAGGGCTTTTCACACTGCTCTTAACCCCGGGTTATCATCTTTCGAAACCCTGCTTCTAACCCCGGGTAGAGGAACGCTTCGCACTTGTAATTTAGAAGCTGGGTTAGCACCGTTTTTACCTGGGGTTATGAAACCCTGCTCCGAAGCAGGGTTAGCACCGCTTTTGTCGTTGCGGTGCCAAACGTGTACCGTGTGAAACGATACAGTGTTAGAATGTTACGGCTAGATGCTAAACAACAGACACCCAATCAGGAATTGAGTATCGCATGCCTCATATCGCATGCTTTGTACAGTCACAGTCACTTTGCACAGTCGCGAAACAAGCCGTTATTTAAACTGGTCGTGTTCTGTATTCATCCATTCAAGGCTGTTGATGCCGTAAATATGCAAATACGAACGTTAACCCAGGGTTTAGGGTACACGTACAGCGTGAACTGTACAGCTTATGAATAGCCAGGTTTAACTGTTAACCCCGGGTCAAGTATGAGAAGTGTGAAACGTGAAACAAGATAACCCATGCTTCCATTTACTCGGGCGGGGTTTCGAATGACCCAGGGTTAACGATTTAAAGTGTGAAAAGCCCTAAAGGAGTTTAGATTTACTCCTACCTCACTGGTTTAGTGGTTGCATACAAATCTGCATACTACTGTTCTAAACAGTAGACACTTTCATAGTGAATTTTGACCTGTAGTATGATACTCTGCAGTTTGGGTTGTAGTCCCCACATGTACCCTCTGACACTGGCTGCCTCTATTCTTTTTTTTCCCTTCAGCGAGCGATCGGAAAGTTTGCCTCAGCCATCCTGGCTTTGCCCAGGTCTATACTAAAACTGCCCAAAACTATCCTTCAGTATCTTATCAGGGCAGCGAAGGTATCAGCTAAAGATTATGCTGTGTTTGTGTGGTTTCTTGTGTTTGTTTATGGTTTGCGTGTATCTGTTAACAGTGCCTTGCCTTTCCACTCCATGCTGTTGAATTTATATTTATTTATAAAGTCCTAAAATGTCTAAATGATTTTCTCAGATGGAATGAAAAAGCTTGGGTAAAATCTGAAGTGCGATTTGTTTGTTTAATTAATTGCCATCATCATGGTTAGCATGCGTTTTCCATGTCATCATCGTCATCATATTTGGGTTAGGTGTGTTTATTTATTTACTTTTGTACAGTAAGTATATGTCTTCTACATATTTGTGTTCAGTCTATGTGATTTGCCCCACTGTATACTAGTCATCATTACAGACCAAACAAATGAAAGCACTTTCAAACTGAATTGTCATTCAGATTGCGAAAGTAATTTCTGTGCCAGTGGGGCAAAAAGACTGCAGTCATACCATTCTTTATCTTGGTTTGTTTCTAGCCTGAATTCAATCAACCCTAGTTAAAGATATATAAATATAGTGAAATATAGTGAGAAGATATCATGTCACAGGCAAAACTTATGCATTGTGTCGCCAAGTTGAAGACGGTTATTTGACTTCAGGCTGGAGTTTAGTGGCTCTGTGAAACTCACTGCAGCTCACTGAAGCTTGTTAATGTAATTGTCTAAAGCACAGGTTCTCAATCCTGGTCCTGGAATCCCCCCTGCTTATTTTAATGTTTTTTTCACCTCTCACCACCATCTCCTTCAACTAATCAGCTAAATAGCAGCATTTCCTGAGTCGAAGTGGGTGTGTTAGAGCAGGGAAAACATTCAGATATGCAGGGCAGGGGGTTACTCCAGGATGACGGTTGGAACCCTGTGGTCTAAATAAACCATTGCAATGATTTGATAGTGGCTTGTGTTGCCCCACAGTTTGTGTACCATGCATGGGTCACAGACTCCAAAACAGCTCTTAAGGAGCGGGGAAAAGAGCGGCGGCATTTCTGGAAAAGATACGGAAGAGGGCATAAACACAGGAAAGACAAGGAGGAAGGTGCATTATGCAAATCCTAAACAGGAGTCAAAGTTTTACACACAGTACATAATACAGTTAACATAATCTGTTATATCAGCTTCATTTTATAGGCATTCAGTAAAGCGTAAAAGTGTGTGTGTGTGTGTGTGTGTGTGTGAGAGCAGGTCAAGTCGCAATTGAGATAGGAGATGATGAACATCAGACCTCAGAGGAGGAGAATAAGGAAGGACCAGGTATCTATTGAAAATCACTGTTTCAATGCTCATTACCTTTAACTCCGTCATAAACCCAAGAGATTTTTTTGGGATTGTTGCAGCCAAAAGTGCCTGATTTTGCTGCGTCTTTTTTTTTTTTTTTTTTTTTTTTTTTACAAATTTGCAATGCTTTTTGCAGTGTGCTTTTTTGCATAAAACTATTTGTATTGGCGAAATTGCACTTGCACGAAATTGTCTTTCGCAGTGATGTGTGTTGGTAAATGAGACCTTTTAGGTGTACTCATGTCCGATGCACGTGAATCGAAGGGGGCTTTGGCTGAACGTCTTGACGAAAATCTGCGGTAATTTAGCAAATTTGCAAGCTCTTGCGAATATTGCGGCGTTTCCTTGTTTTTTTGCGTTAACTTCTGAGATCATTCAGCAAAATCCTGGAGGGTCTGCGTAATTTATGCGTACACAAACAGCACGGTTTTAATGGATTATTACTTCCTTCATTTTGTTTAATCCGACAGAAATGTCATTTAGATTCACCTCAATGAGTTTATTCTGTTTTAGTTATAATTCAAATTATTGATGGAGAGTTAGGCTGTAAGTAAAATAAACTAATGGCATGTGGATATATATTAACGTCACTATAAGCTCAGAGAGGAAACAAAATGATGTAAGGAATAAAACATGATGACAGCATGCTGTTATAGAAAAATAATCAATGATAGGGTGTTGTGATGCAGCCTTCCACTACACACTGTTACTTTTACCACCCACCGTTGATTATTTTTCCTAAAACAGCATGTCCCCAACTGTTTCATTCTTCTTATACCACGGCAATTTACAGTGATGACATTTTTTCATTATTAAATAACAACTCGTCGTAATTTGGATCTGTTTATAGTTATGTTTAATGCTTTTGTATGTCAATGAAGCAAAGTAGTTCCTGTTATTATTTACTTTATAGCAGCTTTATAGCAGCATTCCCTCATCAGCTTCTCTTTTTTTCTCTCTTGAAGTTAATAAGACAATAAAACAAACAACCTCACAGCTTGTCAGGTTACTGAGGACTTTCCCATGTTGGAAAAGAACAGTTTTACTTTTCTTACTGTATATAGTTATCTCCTTATAGAAAACTTGACCATATCAACCGTTTTACACATTTATGACATCGATGACACATTTATAACCCTCCCTGTCACGTTGTTACTATAGAAACGTGCATATATTAGAACGAGTGTGGTAATATAAACGTGCGATTTGCCTTGCAGTCAGAATTATTGTCAGCTGCTGTTATAGAAAATGAGTCAACACCTTTTGACCGAATAGATTCGAGAATTCAACAGCGCTGTGTTATAATGAAGATAAACATTTGCCCTGTATGCAGTGGGCAGGATGTACATTTATTACGATTTTCTTTCATTTGAGCTTCTTTATCAAATTCTCCCTGAATATAATTTTAAACCAGTGCATTATGCTGAGTCACCTTTACCTACCTTGCTATTTTTGGCGAATTATGTCATTGTAGATTTCTAAATATCCAAAATATCCAAATATCTCCACAACTATTAAGGTGCAATAATGCCCCTCCTTTTTCACAGACAACATTATTAAAAGGGTTTTCAACATCATCAAGTTTACCTGGGTGCTGTTCCTGACCACTCTGGAGAGCCTGACCATGTGGATCAACAACATCTGTAAAGAATATATCGACATCTCCACTGTGCTGCGCATCGAACGCTGCATGCTTACCAGAGAGGTCAAAAAGGTGTGGTATTCACACACACACACACACACACACACACACACACACACACACACACAAAATAAGAATTCTTAAAATTGTCTTTACCTTTTTCCTTTAAAGATTTTAACATACACTGGACATTTTTATTCAAAATAAATTGATTTATCCTATAAATTCAAACCTAATTCTATAAATATTTCCACTGAAATTTAATTAGAGATTAAAAAAAAAAAAAAAGTTTGGATTATTTGATTGATGTATTGAACTGTACAGTGTTTTTTTGTTGTTGTTTTTTTTTTTAAATGCTTCATAGAAGTTGACTTTTGCTCTGATCTCACAGGGAAATGTGCCATCACGTGAAAGCATCCACGTGTACTACCAGAAGCAGATGCGTCTGAATGTGTCGCGCGAGTCCGGATTGGATCGGATCAGTGAGGAGGACTCGATCTCCGGATCTCATAAACCCCGGCGCAGACGCAGAGGATATACGTTAGAGAGCCAGGACTCTTTGGCATCCCGAGACAGCATCTCCAGGTATATGTGTATTTGTGTCCCCATTTGTGTGCATTAGTACTATAAAATATCATGTTACTGTCATGTTATGTTATGAAAGTGATATACAATTTTTCCTGATGCAAAATTCAGTCTTTGGAAAATCCTAACACTGCACATATTCTTATTCTTAAGAGGAGAAAAGCTTTTAAAAGTTAAATCATGATGTAGTCTGAAAGGGCTCTTATTTCAGTGTTATACAGACAGGATTATGGGCATTTCATTCATCACTGCATTCCATCAGGCTTTCTTACATTGTTCATTACATGATCAAATTAATATTCACAAAACGTATACCTTACCTTACCTTGACCCAACATAATGTTGTGTTTAAGAACATCTACTCCATTTCCCTTCCCAAAATATCTTCTGAAGAGAAATATGGTGCATATGTTGTTCTAAGTCGGTTTCAGAGAGAAAATGACCGAAACTATGTGTTAATTTTGTTGCCTCGAATATTACGATGCAAAATACTGGTGAGATCAATCGACGTATGACGATATCTAAAATGTAATATTCGTTATGAGCTCTATGACCATTTTTTGTTATTGGTAATGGGATAATGAAGGAATGTCAGTGAAAAATAACACACTAAATGTCCTGTTCATTTCAATAAAACTTCTTTGATTTCTTTATTCTGTTCTCAACTTCCTCAGCTTACAGGCTAATGTCATGTTTATATAAGGATGCTCAGGTACTTGGGAGCCTACTCTTATAAGAGTCGTAAGGATCTATGTGCACTGTGTATTTCACATTGTTTGCAGTTTTAATGTGGTACATGTCAGGTGTTTCCTTGTCCTAGCACATCTCTAAAGCTCATTGATAAGATTATAAAGCTTGTAAGGTGAATTATGTGAGTTAAAACAATGAAAATAGTGAAACTTCTGCAGTGCAGCGTTTTACAGGACAGTGAACATATATCATCATATCGTTCCATTCATCAATTCACTTCTTCTTCCACATCTCCGTCCATCTCCATCCAGTGCATACACAGAGGCCACCATGCTCTTTTCCCGCCAGTCCACGCTGGACGACCTGGACGACGTACCTCAACACGTGCCCAAAACCAGCGAACGCGCTCGGCCCAAGCTGCGCAAAATGCACAGCATGGACATGTCCAACTCCTCTGCAGACAGTGGCAGCAGCAACATCTCCAGGTCTTTAACACTATTATGCATCCTCACTCTTTCCTCATCTCCACTCCGTATGCCCATTCTTAGGTCCCTGTTTGATTGTATACGTTTTTTAGTGAGAAAGTTTGGCCATCTTTAATGAGATGCAGTTCAAGTCAATATAATAAATAATATTAAGGTGGTGATTAGTTTTCATCTATTTGATTTCATTTGGGATGTTAAGCATGTACAGTAAGTGTAATATTAAAAAATATCAAGGTATATATTGCAATTCAATCAATTTGCTAGGGACGTGTCAAATTGGCAAACTAATATATCAAGTAAAAAGTAATCATAAAGTTCTGAGTAATAAGTATTAATTAATAAGTATTATTCCAAGTGAACTGTGTATCAGTTCGTTGCTGGTGGGAATATAATTATAGCTGTTATCAAATTGATTTTCATAATAATTGTAGATAACCTAAGCTGGGAATTATAGATAATGTAATACCTATAATAATAATAATAATAATAATAATAATAATTAATGCACTGCAGATTGCTGCATTACATTGTCTGTGATTTGTATGACAAGGCAGTATATTCATTTATGTCTCATCACAGGACAATTTGAACGTAATTCTTCAGGTCTTTTAGTACTTGATCATCTCTGGAACAAATCAAGCGTCATGACACAGAGGGAATGTAACCTCAGACCATGTTTTCCTTTACATCAGCGCTGTGTTGTCAGCATAACATTCCTGTTCAAACACTGGACTCTCATACTATTCCTGCAGTGTGCGCACTTGGTTATTTATGCCTATTAACATCTGGCAAAGGGACTACCAATGGAAATTAGCCTTCGGGCTAACTTGGGTACATTTACATTCATGAATGTTGATTTAATGTACACTGTTCCTTTTGGAAATAAATACATAAATACTTCCAGATGAGCAGAAAAAGCTCATAAAAACACTTTAGAATAGAACATTTTAGAATACTGTTAGGCACCAACGAGACAGGAAATGAGCGCTCATGTCCCTACTATTTACCTTACTAATAAAACACCCAGGGGGGGTCACTGTGGCTTGATGGATAAAAAACTCATGTGAAAGCCAAATGAAAATGATGCAATGCTACTGAACCATGTGTGAAAACAGCCTTAGTTTACCAGTGGTTTTCTTATCTTTGTGTGTTTTCTGTGTTTTCAACAGCGAGGCCACTCAGTGCATCACTTTATTCTCACGGCAAGGTACCAACGACACCATTGATGAGGTGGAGGACGAGCAAGATCAACTACATGTTGAGAAAGCAGAGACAGGCCCCTGGAGCTCCACTGAGCCTGAATCAGAGCTGGAACATGAAATGAAGCTTGAGGAAGAAAAAACTGAAGAAACAGAATGGGCACCTGAAGATCACGCGGATGAGGAGCAAGACAGGCTGGAGGATGATGGTGAAGCTCAAATCCCCAGGAGGGAGGATGGCGAATCCTCAGGACCAGAGCTCGTGCCAGCAGAGGGGACGTCCAGACAGCTTTTCACCCCCGACACGGATGTCCCAAACACGTCAGACGCAGATGTCCCACCCAGTTATAGCAAAGCAGTGAGCTTTGATCGTCTCTCTGTTGCTTCACAAGAGAGTGATGAAGAAAAGCAGCTCATGCTGATGACCTCAGACAGCAGATCAGACTTACTGTCGGACGATGCACTGCTGCCATCGCAAACCACCGAGCTCACGGCTAGTGAGCTGCTGCTCAACAAGTAAGACTTGCAAAGCATCATCCTTATGTCTAGTAAGAAGCAAGCATCCCACTTATCCAGGGAGCTTTATTAGTTCTACAGAATGGTGTGAAGGTCCATAGTGATTTACACTCACAACATCATAAAACTCATTCATGAGATTAATTAAACCAGTGGTTCTCAAACATTTCTAAGCCAGGGACCCTTTCATGGTGATCTTTTTTTTATTATTATTTAAAACCAAACACTGCAGGGTAAAACCCCGTGCAAAACCAGGCTTAAACAAATCTCCAGTAGTCAAAAACACAGTAATTGGATGTATAGAGGTAATACTAAATGCATAATTAGATATGCATGCACAATTTCCCAGTTGATCTCCTTCCCTCTTAGCAAGAAGCCCTTTCACAACCAAATTTGATCTCCCTCAATTTTCCCAGAATGTTTTATGATGAGGAGCTGGATGACTCGGAGCGCTTCTACAAGTCCCAGCCCTTGGGCCTGCAGCTATGCTATGCTCTCTACAACCTGTTAGTGGCTCACTCTGAGATGGTTTGCTACCTGGTCATCATCCTCAACCACATGATTTCAGCCTCCATGGCCACGCTGGTGCTGCCCGTCCTCATCTTCCTGTGGGCAATGCTCTCTGTTCCACGGCCCAGCAAACGCTTCTGGATGACTGCCATCATTTACACAGAGGCAAGTTCAAGTTCCAGCATCTTAATATGCACGTAGAAGTTCATTGCTCGTGGACGTTCACTGTAAGTGTAAGAATGATATTGGTCCTGTATAACCTTTTAGGGTCTTGCTAATTAACAGGGTGTCCGTGGGTCCTTAAAAAGTCCTAATAAAATTCCTTGATGTAAAAATAAGGCCTTAATTAGCATTAAAATGTCTTAAATTCACGTTTCAAAGGTTTTAAAAATGCAGCCGAACCGACAACGTAAAGAAGATTTCGATTTTATTTTGGTTCGTTGCTTTTTGAAATGGTAAACGCGTGTGACTGTATCGCACTTGGAGTGTGTGTGGCTCATCGGTGTTTTAGAGCGCCTCGGTTCACAGTAACTGCCACTCCACACCAACTTCATCTCTGTCTGTGCTGTGAGTCTGAGTCATTTATAACCTGCATTTAGAACGCCACACACCAGATTCACTTTGGTTTTACCTTAGCGTAATCTCAAGCATTTTTGTGGGCAGAGGTTTACAGCATTTCACCTGATTGGTAATGAGAAGTGAATTTAAAAAAACTGTTACCAACTAAAAGGAGGTCTTCCTGCGGGTTTCCGCCAAAATAAAAGCCACAAGGTCTAACACATAAAAGTGAATTAAGTCAGAAATATATTTACTATGGTTATATTACTATTTGTACCCCAAATAAAAATGTATTATTATTATTATTATTATTATTATTATTATTATTAAATATTATTCGTTGCAATAGTAATATTACAAAATAGCAAAGGTTTTATTAATATATATATTTTCTTCTTTACAAACATTTCTGCGGCTGTGGCTCAGGTGGTAGAGTGGGTTGTCCACTAATCCACTAATCGTAGGGTTGGCGGTTCAGTTCCCGGCCCGCATGACTCCACATACCGAAGTGTCCTTGGGCAAGACACTGAACCCCAAGTTGCTCCCGATGGCAAG